>OX424441.1:10773734-11973734 GCA_949152465.1 Cantharis flavilabris
ATGTTGTTTTAATCTCTTTTCTCAACCCACTGCTTAATTTGTAGTAAAAAAAATTCTGCCCTGGCTTACATAAGAATAAGATATAAAGAATCAATTTTGAGCTTTGAAATTAGAATAGTTTGTTGGAAGCTGACGGAATTGCTTAAGCAAAAACAAGAGTTAACAATAAAAATTATAGAGGAATTAAGCGTGGATATTTTATCTTTACATGAGACTAACAAAAACATGTAAAGCATAGTACAATTTGGTATTCAATAGAAAGAAAGAAGTATTTACACATAAAAAAGATGGAAAAATTATTAAACAGAAAAGAAGAGATTATGAATGTAGAAATGGGTAAGAAAATTGTTAATCACACTAACCTGAATATACCAGGTTTAGATCATCATCGCTGTCTTTAAGTCCAAAGTTTGGATTGCCTATAAAAGATTTTCCAGTACTCTCAATAATTAAAGATTTAGAAGATTGTTTACAAGGTATTATAAAGGATGAAGTAGTTTTAAATAGATAAAGAGCAAAATGCATTAATGTAGTCGCAAATCACAGGAACAGAACAAATAATAATGATAAAGATGATGTTATTTGGAGAAAACCTCAATTTTCCACATTATTTTTTAATTTCAAAATTTCCAGCTGAGACTCGATGTTTCTAAATTTTTGAAATTAAACTTAAAATTATTGTCCTATAAATACAATTTATTATATTTATCTTAAAATTAGATCTCGCGGAGGCACCAATCTTTTGTAAAATTATTTACCTATTTTGTGATAGTTTTATACTCCCGAGTCGATTTTATTTTAGTTAGATTTTGGAATATCTGCTATTCATAACTACTTAATAAAAAATATAAAAGGAACCTAGTCTCTCCTTAGCCTTTTTTTCTGCCATCTGCAGGACAATTAGCCTCTTTCTCTGAGAGAAAGGTTTAAACATTTAGACCCCACGGTTTCTTAATCCGGATTGGGGATTGCCTGTAACCCTGCTTTTAATAGTTGATGGCGCAATCATCAACTCAGGGCGACCGCCGGCTTTACGTGCCCTCCGAAACGCGGAGACGGTCATATGAAAGTTTTAGACTCTCCCCGGATTCGAACCGAGTACCTTAGAGTCAGCAGTTGCTCGCCTAACCTACAAAGCTAATGACCGTATCAAAAAAAATTATTTTTTTATAATCGATAATTATTATGACAAAATTAACAAAAATTACATTATTTTTCGGGATTTCGTGTTTGCAAACTATGTTATAACATTTTCAAAATTATCAGTGTTGGTTAGCTCACTATTTATAGTCAAAATAGCTAAATTTCGAACTCGTCAAGTCCTTCTTGAGAAATTGAATTTCTGAAATATGTTTTCATTCTCTTTAAAGTTAAAAATGACCTTTTCCCACTTGTATTGGTTAAAAATATTTTTGATGCAATTTATAAGTTGGAAAACATTGAAATCCATTTTTTCTCTTGAATAAATGTTAAAATTTCCTTCATATTTCCAACATCTTCAATATTTTCAATAAAGTATTTGAATTGAATGCACTTTTCAGAAAATTCCAACTTAAAGTCTTTACAGTACAGGATTTGAAAATGTTTTGAATGATTGCGTAAATCGGCATCATCAAAGGTTTTCAAATTATTTAAAAATCCAAAATTATTTTCATTTATACTATAGACAATTAATTACCCTTTTCTTCAATTTTTCTCTTAATTTGTCTATAATTGCATATTCTCATTTCAACTTTCCTATCAAACCCGACTTCATCATACTTACATTTACCAAACTGTCTTTTGCGAGCCTTAGTTCGCTTTAAATCGTTTTTATATTCATAAATATTCGACAATTTCTTTCCATGCTTTTCGTACTTAAACATCTTACGAATTTCTTAGAGAACAAAATTATCCTATTAATGAATTGTAGATTAAAACAGCAATTGATAAATCTGTTTCGATTTTTTGAAGAGATTGCTGGTTTTGTCTCATTTATTCAAAATGTCGGACCAAAAATTAAGTTAAAATTTCAGTTTTCAATAATCAAAAATTTTGTAGTAACCCATTTACTTCAGCCTTTTAGTAGGTAGGTTTTTCAGTTTCAGTTGCCTAGTTTGCCTATTGGATAATCCGGCCCTGTATGTAATTTTAAATTATCATATATAAATTGACACTTCTTTTTGTTTTACAAACTTGTCATTATATATGGGATGTCAGGTGCATAATTGCGTCCGTCATGTTTTCGCCTTTTTGGTAGCCAAATTGATGTTTCGTAATGGCCTTTCCTTACCCAAAAATCTCAGAAAACGCTTACATAACAATTTTTAAAATATTTTTGAGAAGATTGGGAGTATTAATATAAGCCTGTAGTTTAACGTTTCATTTTTGTTTCTTCCTTTTTGAAGATTCCTTTTTGCAAGCATGCATTATTGATGTCACACAGCACACTGTTTGTATTTCTTTTTTTATAAATTTAACAATACATAGTTTTAAGTTTAAATTATTAATGGCGTGAGATGACAAGTTTTTCAGTTGTCCTACTGTTGTCGGTGATGTGTTATAAAAATTTAGATTCTTCCTTAAAAGGAATCACTGAGTTTAGATGCTGTAATGGGTTTGTGCTTGTCGCTATTATCTTCTCGTTTAAACATTTACAACTTTATGCATAGTCGTACTTTTAAAATTGCATTAAAATGATACTTAGCTATTAGTTAGTGATATTGTAGTAGCTACTAAAATGTTGGTATGCATAGCTTTTTAATACAAAAGTTAGAAAATTTTTGTTAGTAGACTACTAAAGTAAAATTTTCTATATATTTATTTGATTTATTATAGTTTGTGGTTCCCAATTATATTTCTCCAACCGACCACAATGCCCAAAACTTGAATATTAACCTATCTACATATGTAAAGTAAGGGATTTTCAATTGGACATTAAATTTTCATGTGAGTCCAATCAATGCACCCTCCTACTATAACTGGGATAATCTGAAATACTTAGCATAAAATTTTTATTTTAAATTATTTACTTCAGCGGGGATTTTAGAAAAAATAAATATTAATCAGCTATCACATTTACTTTAGGTTTCCCATTTATGTACTTTTAAAAGTAAATGTATTTAGTAATTTGTTCATCAGACCTTTTTAAAATCTTCCATTATTTCTAATTTTTGAATTAATTAATTTTTAATCTAAAGCAATCTAATAGAATAATGATATTCATATATCATATTACAAAATTTACCAATATTTAAAATATAAAACATACAGTTGTCTACTTTTAGTTAAAAGTTAGGTTAAAATGACCTTAAACATACCTTAAACCGCCACTAAACTGTTTAGTAACCTATTTACTAAGGATACATCCTTAGTAGGTTACTAACCTTTTACTAAGGTTACAAGCTTAGTAACCTTTTAACTCGGTTATGCATACAGTTTGCTTAGTTGGCTACTATCTAAGGCACTAGTAGTGTGTTAGTAGCTACTTAGTTGACTATGCATAAGGCTGGTATTTGTGAAGTGATTGCAGAAGTTGTTTGCTTTAAGTATTGCGTAGTTTTTAGATTTGTTTTTTTTTTATATTGTCATTGTGAAAACTGAGGATTTCCCTAAGTGAATTTTTCGGTATTGCTTGCTACGAGGGCAGAGACTATTTTGCTCTCCGCATTATACGAATTAACTTCATTTCTACTTTTTCGCCTTTTTGTCAAGGGAATGCTATAATTTGTGACAACTAGCAGTTTTACCAACTATTCAGTGAATTACCAACTTTTCACAACTTTTGCAAATTATCGGAGATTATTGGGGAGGGGGCCCCCCATCC
This sequence comes from Cantharis flavilabris, assembly GCA_949152465.1. Lineage (NCBI taxonomy): Eukaryota > Metazoa > Arthropoda > Insecta > Coleoptera > Cantharidae > Cantharis > Cantharis flavilabris. Next base: position 10,777,540 of record OX424441.1, read on the forward strand.
CACTTCGCTTGGGCACCAGGCAGCAGGCAAGTACAAGTTAAATTCACCACGGCCAATTCTTACACATCATTTAGATTATTTACATTGTTTGATCGGGTTCCAAATATCTCGATATCTTCAGCTTATAAAATTAAAAATAAAAATAAACTTAAGTGATTTAAATTTTTTATTTATAACAAAAATAATTTTCTTTATCAATAAATTTTATTCAGGTACTATATTTTTCAGAGTAGATATTTTATTATATGTGCAGTCTTTTAGGGTATTCTAGATACCTTATTTAGATACAGCCTTTAGTCATAACACATTTTTTGTACTTGGTTTTAACGAACTGAAACCTTTTGACAAATATCTAAACCTAACTTATTAAACATTTCGAACCATTCACTTACAATAGTAAAAATATTATCACAAAAGTATATCTTTTAACATATTAAGAAATATCATCCCTTCCAATTCTGGAAGACTTATTAATAGCATACAGGGACGGACTGGACTGGACTGGTTACAAAGATCAACGGTCAAAGCGCGGTAGGACCTCATAAATTGATAAATAATAAACCAAGTCAGCCGGATAATTCTAAATATTTTAAAATGGTTCAACAATCAACATTAATAAGGCCGGTCATCTGGGAGCCCGGTCCCCTTCTGAAAACATATCACATTGTTTAGTTTGCTCCTAAATTTTTAAGGTGATTTATTGTATGATGAGCTTTGAAAATATGGTACTAGACATATTAATTCCTAATTACTAAACATATTATTTCCTAATTACTAAACATATTAATTCCTAATTACTAAACATATTAATTCCTAATTACTAAACTACTATATCACAAAAACTTGAAGAAAAAAGCAGCATTGAGATAAGTCACTGTTCTACTTACAAGTCTTAATGGTTGCTTTCTTCCTTAAAAAATATAACAAACTAATGACTTAAAGTAAAAACTTAAAGTAAATACATGACTTCTTAAAAGGAAAATTTATAAATATTGTTTTCTATATTGTGAGTACTATTTAGAGCTTTGTGTATCACGCAATTTGGATGGTATTCTTCTTTCGCCCAAATTAATTGGAATCTACGTTCCACCAAATCGGAAATTCTTCTTCCTATAAGTCGTAATATGTATTACCTTCTTTTTTATTAAATTATTAAAACTATTATTTGTTTACACTATATTATCAAACTAAATTTGCATTTAGGTTGTGGCAAACATGCATGGCTAATAGTATATTAGACAACAAGAGTTGTTATATAACAACTATTTTAATAGCCATGGTCAAAAGTTGTTATCAAAACTGTTAAAAAGTGTTTAAAACAACTATCGCACAACTTTCCTGGTAAAATGATTAGTTTCATTGCTTCATCAACATGAAGATACTGCAGAAGCAATTTCTTCAGCTTGGAAACGTACATGCAGATGGCAAGTCAATAACATGGACTGCGAGGCTTTACTGTGCTACCAGTTTCGAGATTACTTCGAAGAAATTTCTTATTACTAGGCCCACATTAGCCCGCAGCGATTCATTTCCAGACTAGAACCTCCACATCAAAATATGCACCTTTCACCAATTAAGGGTGTGAGGTGTTTAATCACTTTCGAAAGTTTTCAGTGCAGAAGAAACATATTGGAAACATTCCAAATAGAGGAAGTATAGTTGAAGTCGTAGAAATGTTAACTTTTAGGCTGAGTGTGGATCCTAGGGTTAAAAATAATATGAACCAAACTTGTGAGGAATTACATTTACGAGAATTTTGGTTGTTATCGTTTTTACTCTAAAGTTGAAAATAAGCGAGTTATTTGAATAACAAGAAAATCACCCTTTAAATCTAAATGACGGCAAACGCAATAAGGGATTTTTTCGAAAATTGAGATTTACACTACTCAAACATTCCCTCCCCTGAGTTAAAAAAAAATCGCTTCTCTTAATTATTTCCAGGTGAAATCCTATTAAGTAGTAGTATCCTAGTAAGCGTACCGCGTTACCTGTTGTAAAAATCATTGTAAAGTTGCTTGATAAAAATAAATTAATATTTATTGAGTGATAGAGGATACTTTTCTAACAAAAAAAATTTAAAAACATTTTTTCCTAAATTCAAACCTTTGAGAGTTAGGCCATTGGAACCATTTTTTTTAAATTTCCACCTTCACATGGCCATAGCTCCGAAAATATTTTCTAAAATTCAAAATTGTTAAAGCTAATGACTTACTAAGTTAATTTTTTATCGCTATCTTAGCAACTGCTAAATTGTGGTGTTTTACGATAACAACTACGGCTTTTCACGAAATATTACTGATGTATGGACATGAATTTTTAAATATTGTTGAAGACCAAGAACAAAGATAATTATTGTTATTGTATTTATCTAATTACCTATGTTATTAAAACAATTTATTTAAAAAGTTTCATACATTTTTTAGACATATCCTAAGAAAGATGCATTGTCATTTGAGGGATTATAGCAATCTTTTTGAAATTCCAGAAATGAGATTTTAGAAAATATTCAGATTAAGCAGAGTTTATGTGTGTATTTACATGCACGAGGTTCGTGTGGTGCGTGTGCAACCAACCAACCTAAACGCTTCTAAAGAAATTCTATGTTTAAACTTCATCCGTCTGCAAGCAGTGCGAGCGGTTTGTTTGACATAAACCAACCTAAACCTTCTCCCATCGGCGGGCGATGGCAAACCACCGAGATAATCTGCTTTAAAAGCCTTTCATAAAATGATGTGGTTAGCCAAAATCCATCTTGATCGTTTTGATAAATCTTTTCTAGTATTATTTTATTATTACAAATGTAATTCATCATTATATCATATTGGTTTAAAGTGCATTTTTGAGATATCGAACTTTTCTTTTTATTAAGTTATCCATTAATAAGGTATTTTAACTTCATAGTACAAAATTTATAGGTTATCTACTTAAATGAAATAAGCACCGACGTACTACGCAGTTCAGATTTAATAACGAATATTATGAAATTATTTTAATAACAACGTTGCTAAATTGTGTGTTACGAAATTACAAAATATTTAAAGTTTCTAACCAGGTTGTTATTTTTTGTTGTTATTTTTTAGTTGTTAGGTAACAACTGCGATAACAACTTTTTTAGAAAATTGCACCGAATATGTATCTATAATAAGAATTATCTATTTATAACTTACCGATGTTATTTCTGAAGAGGAGGAAGATGAAGTAGTAGATATTGGTATATCGATAGTTTCAGAAATGTTATCCGAGTCAATTTTTCGACAACGGCAGTATTTTCCTTTTGTTTTTGGTGAACTTGACGATTGTTCACATTCTGTGTCACCACAAAGCTGTTTCATTTTCATATATTTATTTTTCCGTTTAAATCTTTCTTCTAGTGTATTTACGGGACGGTTTCTGAGTAGAATTAAAGCATGTGCAGCACTTATTTCTTCTTTTGTATAAGAACTTAAGTACATTCTTCTACCTATACTATCATATATTACTTCTGGCGGAATTGCTTTCGTCCTGGTTGTATTTGTGTTTTCTAGCTCAATCAGCTTGACTGGATCACTTGCTTTTCGTTTACTAACTCTCCTATTTCTTGACTTGATACTACTAGTACTTTCTTCATTCGAATGTGAACGGTTTTCCTTAGGTGTTGTTCTTGGCGAAAATCTTATGTCATTTGTGTTTTCCAGAGTAATCACCTGAACTGGAGTATATGCTTTACGTTTACTAACTCCAGCATTTCTTGGTTTAACTCTACTGGCACTACCGACACTTTCATTATTTGAATGGGAGAGATTTTTCTTAGGTGTTACTTTCTTTTCCCTGAAGGTATTCTGATTTGCCGAAAATCGTTGAATGTTATGATTATCGTATTCATAGTGTTCGTAAATACTTTCTGCCCTAAAGCATTTTAGCGAATCTCCATTTCTGATATCTTGGATTTGCTTTGAGATCAATAATGTTGTCGGGATTTCTACAAAATAAAAGTAAGTTAAGTTATTACAGTTAGTTGAAATCTTAAAATTCTCATATAATTTTTCAGATAAAGAACTAATAAATATTAAATAAGTAAATTAATGTTATTAATTTATAAGATGTATATTGTAAACTCCAAAAATCAGTAAATGGTATAGTCAAATATAAAGAGACTGTATTAGGGACTAAACTCCCAAATGCAACATTAACCTCCTCTCGCCCAAAAGCAATATAGTATAGTACATTATAGTTATATACTATGTACATTGGACGTTTTTAGAATATAAGTAGTATAATAGACTATTTCCTATCTGGAATTGGTGACGGTAAGCTGCCCCAATCCATCAAACAGGAAAAAAAAGAAATGTTAAACTGCCCTCCGACTGAAAAGATTGCCATTAATCTGGGTGGTTAACTGCCCATAGTAAATTGAAATTGAAATAAATTAAATTTTTCGAAATAAACTAAAATTCTTAATTTTGTGTTAAAAAAATTTAGAAAATTTTAAGGTATGATTATTGCTTTTTTTTCGATGTTTCTGTTTTGTATCGAACATTTCGAATGTCAAAATGCCGACATTGTGAGAACTATTATTTCTTTTTCTCGAAAAGAAAAGCACTTTAAATTTACTAGAAACCTTGATGGTGATATGCTGATATGTTATGGTTTGGAATATGCAGAATGTTTTATTCGTCCTTCATTTATGTTTGAACAACAGTAACTAAGGTACTACAGTAGACGAAATTCGATTAGTGCCACGTAAAGAATAATAATTGTTACGTACATGCAGGGCCGGATTATCCAATAGGCAAACTAGGCAACTGTTTTAGCTTATACGCTAGTTGGACAGCTATGGTGCCGCCGCCTAGGTGGTAATTTTGTGCATAAATTAGGTGAGAATCTGGAGAATAAATTTCTTAAGGTAAGTAGGTACTCAATTTTTTAATGTAATTGTTTTATATATATTTTTTTAAATTTATAACTGCAAATTAACAAAAACATGGATTTTCAGCTGGATATACAGATTTGCAACACAAATACAATAATTCTTATATCTTACTACAATACAAAGGGTATTTTATAAAATCTAACAGTTTTGCCTTTCTTAATCCGTCGTTGGTACACATGTGAGCGCGGCGCTCACATAAACAACATTACGAACGTCAATCGTATAAATGATGTCGAATTAATCTGATACTATTAATACTAATAATATTAAATAAATTATAGCGCTATTTGTCATTCCCGCATAATTATCGTCTTACAAAGTTGACAACTCCGATAAAATGAGCGTCGCGCTAATCCCGGAATATTTTATCACCGTTGTACGTACACGTGTTTCTATTTTTTTCAATTCATCATGTCCAATAAATTAATTTCGTAGTTGGAGGAGACTGAAGAACAATTTTTGGGGGTCTGATAATGATATTTCTGAACCTACACCTAAGCACCAACAATCAAATACTCCGCAAACATCTCGTTGGAGAATAGCACAAAATTATTTAGAGTACATACAAAATATATTTACATTTTTAATTAAGGGTAAAAATATACATATTTCTATGTACGATTGGACGTTCTAAGTTGATCAAGCAATTAATAATGATATAAAAATAACGTGTGAGCGCCGCGCTCACAGTGTACCAATCACGTTAAAAAATTAAGTGTGCTAACGACGGGTTAAAGATTAAAATTAATTTTGCGAAAACTATCAAACCTACAGTGACGGGGGTTTTCACGCATAATAAGACATGTTTTAACTAACACCATAAATTTTTATGAAATACTTTATTGATATTTATATAAGTTATGAAGGTCGTAAGCGTGGAGATGCTCATCCAATCGGGCGCACAGATTGTAGCGGTTCTAGTCCTCCGAAACAGAAGAACAAAAATTTTTTTTAATCCATATAAATGTAGTTATCATCCGAACTAGAATGATACTAATCGCTTGAATATTTTAGCCCTGCTCTCATGTTTTAGTTGAAAATTTTTCGGAAAAATTAAACCGTAATTTTCAAACAGCTGCGATTCCGATAAAAACTTGCGTACTTACTTAATTCTAGTTCAGACGATAACTACATTCATATAGATTTAAAAATTTTGTTCTTCTGTTTCGGACGATTAGAACCGCCATAATCTGTGCACCCGATTGCACGAGCGTCTCACGCTACGACCTGCAAAGTATTTCATAAAAATTTGTGTTATTAGTTGAAACATCTCTTATTATGCGTGAAAATTCCCGGCACTGTAGGTTTGATAATTTTCCCAAAATTAATTCCTAAAAATCACTTAAAAAACAAGTTTCTAGACGATAATACCCCCCCCCCTTAAATGTATAACAATTATTAACAAATGGCAGCAACAACCAGCAGTGGCGTATTATGGCAAAACCCATGAAGACCCGGCTTGTGTAGCAAAATTTCAGGTACGCAAAATTTCAAGAGACGCAAAATTTAATTTCGGGAGTTGTAATTACCCAATCATTTTCGTCTTAATTATCGTCTTAATTATTATTAAAAAAAAGTTTCATGTTCTTTATAAAAATTTTCTAATTTAAAAAAAGGTCAACTGGAAAATCAAATAGGGGCGAAAAATTTTAAAAGCTTGTGGCGCCACACTTGGTTAATACGCCTCTGACAACCAGTATTTATTAATTTCAGGCCTCAAAATGGAAAGAAACTTCCAAGAACGCCGTTGGGTTTTGTGAAAACAAAATGTAAAAATGTTTCAGTTTGTGGAAGAAAAAACCGTTCCGATTCGTAAAAGCAACCTAACTCGATAGTGGTAAATGTGTCAGCTGGTGACATAACGAATGGATTAACGAAATTTTCTTAAAGTACCGTTGCCGTTCGTTACAATCTTTATTAATTTCTAGTTCTGATTACAGTTAATAAAAACATTTCTACTTACCCATGTAAACTGATATATCTTTTGAGTGTTTAGTAAAACCGTTAAAACTTTAGGTTAATTGCTAACCAATAAAAAGTTCAAAACAAACTCCAGTTTAATAATTACAATGTTACATTATGTATCACGATCACAATGTTGTGTACGTACATATATTAAATCATGTTATAGAGTGTATTATCACAAACGGACCTTATAATATGCAATCAGGTGCAATTTACTTTGAACAATGAAATATATTGTTACCCCCAATTATCGTGCAAGGAGGCAGGGATGGATAGGCTTGCTGACATTTTCGCGGCAGGTCTTCGATGCGACGCATCCCAATAATAAAACTTAATTTTCTCAATAACCGCAACTCCAAATTAAATAATTCATACACCTCTAGCATCCCTAGATTTTAGTCTAACGAGTTTATTTCAGAGTATTTTTTGATTAAAATAATGATTTTCGATATGCCGCGTGATAAATAAAATGAAAATTGTGCAATTCACCGTTTCTTATTTATGTAAACTGCAACTATCTAAATTTTTCTAAACGTAAACCTACGTGTATTTTTAACCTTTAAAAATTATTTTGAAGTACTTCTAACAATTTTTTTTTAAATATAGTGACAGAATGCTCTAGACAATATAACTTTTTTTTCAAAATTACAAAAAACCAACTTCACCTGACGATTTTTGTACGACCGATAGATTTGTTATCTTTAGGGTATATAACATACGTGCAGTAATCCGCAATCGTTCTATAAAACATTATGACTTATATATTTTTATATTAATGAAATTCCAGAAAAAGTATAACTGATAATTACCTCCGTGCTTTAGAGAGCACTAAAGCCATCGGTCCCTCTTGATTGCCATCACCATGAACAATAAAGTACTCAGAAACATGTCGTTTCTTCAAAAAAAATAAAGCTATAAAGCTATTTAAAAAATTGGTGACGACGTCACAGCTCAAAAACGAAACAAGATAAAAAATTTTAATGATGAAAAAATTGAAAATTTAAAAATAAAGGTTGATATGTCCAGGGTTTGATCAGAAAACTCTTCTAAAAATTTTTATTGTATTGGTTCTAAACTTTACGAACCCACTATATATATAACAAATAGATTATTTCTCCCAACTGTCTTGGAATCCTTCCTCAATTTACCTATTTCATCCAATTTTTCAGTAGCGGCTTGTGAAGAAGAAACCGAGGGGTTTGAGGTTTATAAGGTTTTTAAAAATTATCAATTATGTTTTTATGAAAGTTGGCTTCTTGGTTTGGTGTGGCACTACCTTCCTTGCTTATGCCGACAAGCAATTTATCTTAAGCTTAGGGAAAGTATTTTTAATAATTTATAAATAGTCCTCTTATCTAACCGAGTGTGTAGTCAAATAGGCTCAATTTAAAAAGTTGTTATGTAGCCTACATTACTCCTTCATTGAGAAAATGTTTATAAAAAAGTTAATAAAAAGCAAAAAATGTAAAAGAAATTATTTATAAAAAAATTAAAAAGAAACAAAAAATGTAAAAGAAATTATTTACAAACTTTTTTAAATTTGGAGAAAATTTTAAATTTCAAGAAATTAAAAGCAATTTTTAAAAAATATTATATTCTAAACAATTCTTAATTTCAATCTAATGTACTAAATACGAAATTTGGTTTTGACATTTATTTTGGTTTTTAAGGTAGAGCACACACAAAATTAAACCATACACTGAGAGAAATTCAGCCAATACAAAATTTATTTTTCAAATAAATAAATTGTACTTACACAATGAATAAATTAAATAAAACCTAGAATTGACTGATTTATTTCTCCCAATTATTTAATAATTTAATTGAGAGAAATCTATATAATTAATTGTGAGAAATCTATATAATTAATTGTGAGAAATCTATATAATTTATTTATGTCAAATTCGTATCAAATACGAAAAATAATATTTGACTAAAATCATTTCAAACATCAAAATAATTATAATATTATAATTATAGAAAATTATAGACCAGAACCCCCTGGTCAAGGCGCAAAGCGCTAAGATTTTATAATTAAATTTTAATTAAAAAAATTTTTTTTTATACAAAAATTGAAATGTTGAGTGAAAAGAAAAGGAATCCGACAGATGTGCGAAAAAAAAATAGCATCCGATAGATGGCGATCTACTTGCATGTCCTGAAAGAAAACGACATCCGATAGGTGGCTCTTGAAAGGGGAATATTATTTTTGTATCCGTGGTAATCCACAGAGACAAATCAAAAGCAAACGAACAACAGAAATCGTTTCTGATTTAAATACCGGCCACATTTCCTTAATTAGTGCGAACAACCTAACATAATATATTTGACAATGTATATTTGGCAATTGCGCATATAATATGGGTTGAACAAACCCATCCCTATTTGACAAAATTAGAAAAATCTGGTAAAATAAAGGAAGGAAATAAAGGCTTGCCGAAATGTTTCATCTATAAAAATATTTAAAAATATATTATCTATAAAAATAGTTAAAATATTGACAAGTGTCCTATAATTTCTGCCATTTCTTCTAGCTTGCCTAATGATACATCATCTTGGGCTACCAATAAAGGTTGCAGATGTGTTAGTAGTCGTCTTGTCCAAATTGTTTTGATTATTTCTCTGTTGACTGCGGAATCTCCCAAACTTTGTAAATATCTAAAAAATTGCGATGGGGTTCTATCGCCTATTTGCTGCTCTTCTAAAAGCGCAATTATATTTTTTATTGGGAAATTGAAATCCTTTTTAGCATTTCTTCCTTAAGGTGCTCCTACTTGTTTCCGCCTTTAAGGCGCGTTTTCACGATTCAAGTTTAATTGACCGATTATAGTTGATCCATAAAAGTTGAATGAAATCTGAAGTGAGAACCTTTGTTGATGAACTAAAAAGTTGCTCGACTATATTAAAACATAGGTTATTTCATTCAACTTTTGTTGATCAGCTATAATCGGTCAATTAAACTTGAATCGTGAGAACGCGCCTTTACCAGTCAAGTTTAGTTGACCGATTTTTGTTGATCAACAAAAGTTGAATGCAACTTGAATCAGTTTTTGTTCACACATTTCTATATAAACTGATCAATAGTTTCAAATCCCGTTCCACTTTTTTTTGATTTCCAAACCAAAAACCAATGAATGTTCTTTTTTATATGTTCCAATAGGGCAGTTCCACTCCCCACTCCAAGATGGCCGCCGAGCAGCTGTTTGGTGGTAAGGTTACTTAATTTCGCCATAAGATTTGTTAAGGGTTCAAGTGTTTTGTTATAAAATTGTATTTATTAAAGAATTCTAATGAGTTTTTTTTTGCATTTTCAGCTTTTGAGACACAGTGCTGATTGTTTTATAATAAATGGGACTACTCAAATTCACTATACTTGCAAATAATTGAATAAATTATAAATTGTATATTATTAAATTTTTCAAAATTACTAACCTGAAATATTAAAAGTTACAATAATTTAATAATTTTAACAGTTATTTAAATGAAATACATTGCAATAAATAAATAAACAACATTTCAGCTGTTATGTTTTGTAATTATTTGCCAGCATTTTTGTGTTTCAGTAATTTGTTTGACTTTCCGGTTCATGTTGAAATAACAGGCTATACAACCAGAATTTGTTATATGTATCTCCAACTTCTGCCGGTTTGCCTTTAAACAAAGTCAAATATTTACAGAATAAAAAGTACAGTGAAATTAAATGAATGATAAACTTAACCAAATCGAAATAGAAAATATTTAATTTAAATGGTTTCTCGTCAGTTTGAGTTATAGGTAGTGAATTTTCAAACTTGGACGAAATTTTTACTTCCGGGCTTAATGCATACTCGACTAGAAAATTTTCTGATTTTTAAGACATAATTTTTACATTTAGTGAACTTCTGAAGTGTCCTAGTTACGATTATTCTCTCACCAAATCTGAATGTATTTATTGTAAATTACTCAAAAACGCAAAAATGCTGGAAAATAATTAATAAACAGCTGAAATGTTGTTTATTTTTATTTAAAGCAATTTATTTCAAATTATTATACTTAACTTTTAATATTTATGGCTAATAATTTTCAAAAATTTTCAAAACATACAAATTATTCAATTATTTGTAAGTATATAGATTTTAGTAGTCCCATTTATTATAAAACAATCACCACCGTGTCCCAAAAGCTGAAAATGCAAAAAAAACTCATTAGAGTTCTTTAATAAATACAATTCTATAACGAAAACACTTGAACCCTTAACAAATCTAATGGCGAATTTAAATAACCTTATCACCAAGCAGCTGTTCGGCGGCCATCTTGGAGTGAGGAGTGGAACTGCCCTTGATTTTGTTTTTCAGATCAGCAATAGTAAGACCATCAATTTCCATTTTCTTGACAATAGAACTTAAGCATTTTCTCGTGTATCTCTATTTTTATATAAATCCATTCGGTGGTTCCAAAGACAATCATTCTTATGATATAGTTCCAAACATTTTATGGAATCATGCTTTCAGACCACTTGATTCTTTTTTTAAATTTTATAATATTTATAATATTATTGATTGCCTAGTTCACACGTTTCAAGATAAGTTTCAACTTGAAAGCCATTCGTGATGACGAATCACTTGAACGACAAAAGTTTGACTCATGCCGGTCAAACTTTTCTTGAACAACTAAAAAGTTGATCAACTCTATTGAAACGGAGGTTCTCATTACAGTTTTCATTCAACTTTTATTGATCAACTAAACTTGACTCGTAAGAACGCGACTTAACAGTAGGTGATTGTGATTTTGGGGGGTATTAAGCCTCTTGGCCTCTCCTAGTTTCGTCTATGTATATAATATTAAAATTTTACACATAAATAATGTGAGGTATTTTTGTACACAATTTAGGGTAGGCCGGAACTAACCTGCCGATTCTTAAAAACCGCCACTGGTGTAGTAGTCGAATCAATTTACAGAGCGCAACATACCATAGTTACAAACCAAAACAACTTTGTAATTTTATCGTGAAGTTTGTTGTAAATGATGTTTTGTGATAAAAAGTATGGTAAATATACCGAGCCATGAAATATATTGATGTTTGTGATGTTTTTAATTTTCGTAATTTGTAAAGAACATTAATATGGAATGATAATGAGTTCAATACTGCAATAAAAGGAATTTCGGTTTTCGATTGCTAACAAACCGCTTATTATCCTAACCTTCAAGCTGTGTTTCATTCAGGTGAGTTTTCAAATTAATTTTGTAAAGTAAAATTTAAATTAGTCTATAAGCTGTACATAAATTAAGTAAATTTTGAAATGTTTTTTAGGAAGCGAAGTAAAGCATTTGTAAACAATATGAGTGCAACTGATTGTGCACACTTGGAATCATTCATACTTGAAGAGGAAGGTTTGAAAACATACACTTTGTTGCATGGTGTATTTGTTATTAGTGGTTCAAGTGAAAGACGTCAGTCTAAAGTATTGAATGCGTATTGTTACATTTGTGACAAACGTGAATCTTTCCTTCATGTGTGTATGCATTGCACCTTTTTCGGATGCTTAGAACATATAAGAGAGCATACTAGAAGTAAACACCATACATTTTCAATGGAAATTTTGTATGGGCAGGTACACTGTTCTCGATGTGGTGATTATATTTATGATGAACACTTTGATAGTTTAGCTAGAGCTAATGCATTAGAAGGCGATAGCATTAAAAAAGCTGTGATTGAGTTTGTGTGGCCCATTTCAAAATGCAAAAGTACAGATTGGGGTGGTAAAATGGAAAAGGTTCTGGTAGATAAAACCACTCATGTTGGTTTAAGAGGATTGCTTAACATGGGTTCAACCTGTTTTATGAATTGTGTTGTCCAAGCTCTAACGCACACACCTGTGTTACGTGATTATTTCTTTTCGGATCATCACCAATGTGAAAAAACACCGAAGAACTGTTTGATCAGTAATCTTTTTCGAGATTTCTACACTGGTGATAAAACACCATTAGTCTTAAACGAATTTCTTCATTTAATATGGACTCAAGCTCGACATTTGGCAGGTTATGAACAAAAAGATGCTCATGAATTTTTTATAGCAACTTTAGATGTCGTACACCGACATTGTTCCACAACACTGTCATCACAGCAAAGCGTCACTGGAAGTAAAGTTCAGCCCTGTTCTTGTATTATTCACCAGGTTTTTACCGGTAGCTTACAGAGTGATGTTGTTTGTCAGAAATGCAATGGGGTATCTACGACTATTGATCCCATGTGGGATTTCTCATTGGACTTGTCTCCCGTTACAGATGGATCGCTACCAACTTCACTGGAAGATTGTCTGGAACGTTTCACCGGGGCTGAAGTTCTGGGTTCAAATTCTAAGATATTTTGCGAAGGCTGTAAATTGAATCAAGAATCTACTAAACAGTTTACAATGAAAACTCTCCCAGTGGTATTATGTTTTCATTTAAAACGATTCCAGCATTCTAATGCCCTTGAAAAGGTTTCTACCAAGATCAAATTTCCGGAAGTTTTGGACATGACACCGTTTATGACCAAGTACAAAAATAATAAAACGCTGCGTTTACAACTACCTGATGATAATAAATACGTATTATTTGCCGTAATAAACCACATTGGTACTACTATAAATGCCGGACATTACATATCGTACATTCGCTATCAAGATCGCTTTTGGTATAAATGTGATGATTTAGTTGTGTCTGAAGCCGGAATAGAGGAGGTTCTTAAATCTGAAGGGTATCTGCTCTTCTATCATAAATATAGCTTAGAGTATAGTTAGATCTTTTTGTGATATTTTATGTTTCTTTTGTTTTTTGTTTGAACATAATTACCTTATTTATTTAATGTTTTGTTTCTATCATACATGTTATTCAATTCACAGCTAAAGTATTTATAAATTTTGAACTGATTCACGTCACTGATACAAATTTAATGACGTCTATAATTACCACCACGTATAAATTAAATTTCATTTTATCACATATCATCGGTGAAACCAGAAAACGGTGTAACTCCATTTTACTAAATTTTACAGCAGGTAATAAAAACTGTTTATTTTCTGCGCTACTGTAATGGATTGCACATACGTATTTCTAAAGTAATTATTTTAAGATTCAGCAAATTTTTTACTACAATCTTTTTACCACAAAAGTTGAATTTTGAATTCAACTATTGAATTTTGAATAAAAGTAGAGTTACACTGTTTTTTGGTTTCACCGACAATATGGCTCATTCCGTGTCAAACAGGACAGAATTTTTAAAAATTTGACCTCGCTGTCTCTGATTTTGCTACAATTTTTTTACATACTTTGTGTAACAATTAAACTAACCACATAAAAAAAAATTTCTTTAACATCTCTTGTTTGGAAGTTACAAGGGGTTAGAGTTTGGTAAAATAAAGTGAAAATTGCAAATATTCTTCACTTAAATAAATTGTACCTTGAGTTGTATTTATCTACAGGGTTGATTCAAAAATCAAATTGAAGCTATTTAATGATACTTTTGTTGCATATATATGTTAAATTTGACGATAAAACAAAATTCTAGTTTTTATACACAATTTTGTAATTTAGAAGTGATTCGGAATATACTTCCCTTTAAACCTACATTACGTTTTGTATCATATCAGTTACAACAGAAAAACAGGGTGTTGCTAGCCACTTGTTGGAATATTTTCGTATTTAAACGTCGTATAGCAGATTTGTTTTGTTTATTTGTACCTTACATTACGTACATTAAGAAAATCATTATATAATGCACCATGTATCAAATCGGCTGCATTTAAAAAATTAAAAAAAAAAAAAAATTTTAATTTGGATTTTTTTAATTATTTTTTCCTTTATATAGGCAATATTTCTAACTCAAAAATATTATTTTCATTGCAAAAGAAAAAATGGCGTGATGTAGGGTTAAAAAAATCCGAAAAAAATATGAGCTGTTCGTAACATAATTCTCTATAAAATTTAAACACAATCACGACAAATCAATTTATTTTATGTTAGTATATTATTTCACATAAAATTGCGATAAGTAAACCGTAAATATAAATTTGTTTCTTATACACAAATATTTTTTAATGTAAATAATTGAAAAACGATATTTTTAGGTGATGACCACTGTTAGAATATCTCATTTGAATATCTTTTTGTTACTTCAATTATTTAAGTTTTTAAGTTAAGCATATTTTTGATTTATTTTACCAAACTTCAAAACGAGAAATGTTAAAGAAAAGAAATTTTATGTAGTTAGGTTACTTGTTACATAGAGTTTGAAGAAAAAAAATTACAAAATTGGAGACCAAGTCAAAGTTTTTAAAACACTATCTTGCTCGACATGAAATGACCCTTATGTCAATGTATATGACGGGTATTGTTTTCAGATTTACGAACAGTATATGATATCATTTGCAAGCAATAATTAATTACTTTTATCACTTTTCCTTTTTGATACAATTTCAATTATTGTGTTATGAAGATGTTTTCAATTGACCAAATAATTATAAAATTTATATTACGTGGAATGTGGAATCAATTTTATTTGGCTGAGTACACATTTTCCTCCACCTGATTTAACATGTTAACCCACATTGCGTAGAAATTGTTGCTTGTAAATTATTTAAATTTCTGTTTTTATTACGTGATTTGTTAAAATTTTTATATCAGAATGTAGATACCCTACTAACACTAGTCAAAAAAAATTATCATACTGTCTCTGAAAAATTTTAATGAAAACTAATGATAGATTAAATATTCTATTTTTACCAGAACTGATTAAATTTTGAGGTAAAAATTATACTGGAATTAGATTGATGATTTAGTATGACGAAATTTTCTTGTTGGTGTTAGTAACGTTTTTGAATTTCGGTAAACAAATTTCAAATAATGTTAATATTATTATTTGTGGTATTTTAAGAACAGTAAAATTTTCATATTTCTGCACATGTGAATAAATTGCGTTTTTAAATTATTGAATACCTTCAATTATTAAAACATCTCTACAAAAAATGTAACAAATGTATAAACCAAAGAAATCGTGATTTTGTGGTATATTAAGGTAGTAGCTTTGTACGTATGCTGAATTAAAAAAGTCCAATAGGGTTATGCCATGTTGTAAAAATAAATTATTAAATATCGTTTTGGAATACTGTAATTCAGTATTGGCAAGACAATTACCAAGGACTAAACCTCAGAGGAATTTTGGTTTGAAAATTGGAAATAAAAAGAATTGATGTACAAGATTGTAGCCCTTGACAATTTCTTTAGATCACAAATATAAGCTAGAACTTTTGTTGTCTTCCCAACACCGAATTGTAATTTTCTAAATGATGTGCCCTGAATAGCTTTGTTTTTGTAACAGTTTGATATTGTTTAAATTATCAGGTTCATGAGCAACCAAAATTCTTCATATGTTATAGTTTCAAACTGCTGCAGAAGCAGAACTGATAAACCCTATTTTCACATTACTGTCTTAATTAACTATAACATACCTATTAACATACCAGTTACAATTTTGAAATTGGGTCAATATTGTAAAGTTGATTATATAATTAATGTAATTTCTTTATAAAAAGACGTTTTTGTACTTAAATTGATATTCCAAGTTCAACTTTATGTAATCTGGCCACATTTTTTGTATATAAAAATAAAGAAGGTGTTTTTCTGAGTATGTACTATGTACATACATATTTGGTTGAACTTTTTAAGTTAATTATTTATTTTATTATGAGTAAGGTTTCTTGCATAGTTAAAGGTTTTTTAAATCGATATTATACTTTGTAATTTAAAAAGTATCTTTTTCTTAATAATAGTGAGTTTATTGAAGCATTTACTTTAATGTAACGTAAGGATTCTTTTAATGTATAGATAGGTTTTGCTTTAAATCCTCGGAATAGAATTTTTAGAATTCCTACCTTTATTCAATTACAATGGAAATGAACTTGAAAAATGAATTTCAAGTAAATTGTGTGGTATTTAGTATGTATTATTAAATATTACATTAAATTATGTTAAATGCTTTTATTAGGCTACCCTTGAAAACTTATTCTGGATACTGGCAAAACATTGCCACCGCCTTTCTAGTAAAACACTGACTTGTTTTAATATTTTAGTGAAAAACCTCAAACATACCGGTTACTCAAGTGATATATTAGTGATTTAGTATTGCGGATTTTTCCTGATCTTGCAATAAAAGTATTTTTAGCGTTTCTATTGATAACCGCATTGCCGCCACTGGTCAGATGGGTGAGACTTTTGTATCGGTGACTCCCCCCCCCCCCCACTAGTACATCAAATGGTATGTCTATATTAAAATAAATGTAATTAAAGTTGGGGTGGAAAGTAAAATGAGGAATTTTTTTACCCTACAATGCCCAATTTTTCTTGTTTTTTTATATTTAGAAACATATTTGTTTAAAACAATATTGGGGTATTTGTTTTTTTTGTGATAATAACCATATTTGCAAAACGTTAAACTTCCTAAAAAAAATATTGTTATAATTAAATATTTTCCTAATTGTTATCGTCCGCAACTCAATTAACTATAAAAAGTTTATCGGGATTTATCTAGGACAGGTCTAATAAAAAACTTCAACTTTTTGTCGACGTTTCGAACATTTATTTCGTTCTTCAGGACTAAAAACTATAAAATTCAACAACCTGCAGAAATTAACAAAATCCTTACCTCAAGTTCAGTTTACAGAGACCAGGGTAGAATGGAAGATAGAGAAAACGTTAAGAATAATAATAGAATAATTAATTATACAAACTTGGTTATACCGAGTTATGCAATATCAGCACTTGCACTGAGCCCAAAGTTTGGTTTGCCGATAGATAAGATTCCGATACTACCTATAATAAAAGACTTGGAGGGTTGCTTGCAGGGAATTGGGGGAGGGGAGGAGTTTGTGAATAGTTTGAGAGCTAAGTGTACTAATGTTATTACTAATTACAGAAATAGAGAAACAAATGAAAGAAGAAAAAAGCGATTCTATACGTGCATACTTAAAAATTACAAAAGTACTGAAAAATGGTTAAAGGAGCATCCGGAAATAATAGTTTCCAAATCCGATAAAGGCGGTAGTTCTATCATTATGTACCTACAGGAATATAAGACCGAGTTGGAAAGATTATTGTCGTCAGATAGCCAATTTGTTGAAGTTAATAAAGACCCCACATTGACTCATCAAAATAAAGTAAATAAGGTACTAAAAAGTTTAAAAGATGGGAATAAAATTGATAATTTTAAGTATAAAACGTTAATAAGACATAACTCTTTACCTCCCAGAATTTATGACCTCCGAAAGACCCATAAAAGACAGTTGCAACTGAGACCGGTGGTAAGTTGTTTGAAGTCTCCTTCATATAACATAGCAAGATTTTCAAGCGAAATCTTGATGAAAGTTTTAACTACCTCCAGTTTTAACATAAAAAGTTCAAAAGAATTCGTAGAGGTCATTAAACACCAGATACTCCCGAAAGATTATACTTTGCTGTCATTAAATGTGGTTTCACTTTTCCCTAGCATACCAAGGGAATTAGTTGAAAGAGCTCTAAAGAAAAAGTGGAGGTTCATGTTCATATGTGGATGATTCTTTTACAGCTGCACCTAAGGATAAAGTGGGAAAGTTTTTGACAGCTTTCAATAGCTACCATGATAGAATTAAGTTTACTTTAGAAAAAGAGATACAAGGAGAAATAATTTTCTTAGACATGAGTGTGAAAAGAACAAGTGAGGAAATCCTAACAAATTGGTACATGAAGCCATATTCATCTCAAAGATTAGTAAGTTACAGGTCGTACCACCAATTTAAACACAAAACAGCATTAGTGTATGGACTCATTAAGAGAGTAACCGATATAAGTCATGCCAAATACAAAGACGAAAATAGGATCCGAATCACAGATCAGTTAAGAAAACAAAATGACTATCCGAATTGGCTTATTAATAATATGTTCAAAAAGCTCGAAAAACGAGAAAGAAGTAGTAGTGCACAAAATGATGAATACAAGTATGATAATGAAATAAAAACAAAGAAATATTTCAAGTTCCCATATATAGAAAATCTAACAGAACAAATAAATAGAATATTAAAACCTTATTGTACTTTAGCCACATACAATTTAAAGGACCATAGAAGCCTTTTAACTAATCTTAAGGACCGGACAGATAAGGGAATGAGGTCAGAGGTGATCTACCGAATCCCTTGTGCGGATTGCCCAGCCTCGTACATAGGCCAGACGAGGCAATGGATAAACAAACGCATCAAACAGTACATAGGTGATTGTGAGAGAAAAGATAAAAATAAAAAGAAAAAGCTTACAGATATCGGCACAACGAGAGAAAGGGAGAACGAAGAAGATAAGGATGGTTGGAGAAAGACAGCATTAGTACAATATTGCGAAGATACGGGACACTGCTTCAATTTTGATAAAACTACTGTTTTGGATTACGAACAAAGTTGCTTGAAGAGAAGTATTAGTGAGATGTTTTTCATAAAGTCCGAAAGAGATAGCATTAATTATAGAGAGGACACACAAAAACTAATCATTTTTTATGGAGATCTACTAGGTGGTGATTTATATATTTTATATTTTGTGTTTTACATTTTGACATGTTAAAAAGGTTTTTAATTGTTGACACCTTTGTGTATTAAGTTGTGATTTGGTTTTTTGGAGTTCTCACTGTTTTTTAATATTACTGTTGTGTTGATTTTTATATCGAATTTAGTTACTTAAAAAATAATGTACCCCTGGTCTCTGTAAACTGAACTTGAGGTAAGGATTTTGTTAATTTCTGCAGGTTGTTGAATTTTATTGTTTTTAGTCCTGAAGAAGAACGAAATATATGTTCGAAACGTCGACAAAAAGTTGAAGTTTTTTATTAGACCTGTCCTAGATAAATCCCGATAGACTGTTTATAGTTAATTAAATATTTTATTTAGCAAAGAGTAAACAAAATTGATATGTGAATCATTGCACATTTTGTAAAACAAAAAAACTGTGTTGCATAATATGAATCACGGCGCACTATAGGGTTAAACCATGTAAGCACACCCCAGCGGAAATTTCTTAGTACACCACTGTTAATTCGAAAATCAATTCTGTTGTGTTCAATGGCGGATTCCATTGTTTTAAGGCCGGTAGCTAATTATACTGTAGGACTCCTTGTGTATTTACATCATATAACGAGATAACAACCTCCAATCTGAAACTATTAGAACGGCGGCCCAAAGCTTTACCCTCTACGTACATCCGCCGCTGATGTAGGTAATTTCATTTCAAAGGTCATCGGCGCCAAGTGCAATAAGTTTAAAATTATATTCTACCTTAAATAGCATGCGCGTAAAACTTACTTATTTGCATGGTACTATTAATTAATAAATGACGCTCGCTAACCTTTCACATGATTTCCAAAAGAGGACGTGGTATGCTTTTTCACTTTCCAAAGTTTTAATCACATACTTTTATGTGGAAGTTTGCAGCCATGCATCGGCATTGCGTCATCTTTTAGGACTTCTTTCAAAATTAAACCTCCCCCCCTCGGTTAAACGTTTAATTAATTAAATAACTAACAAAACAACCCACCCAGATCGTTGTGGTCCGTCCACATCAAGCGTAATAAATATTCTCAATGCCAAAACTTCAATCGTCAGATGAAGAAGATTAAAGTGCCTCCGGCACTCCATGCTTCGCAAGCCATCATGCTACGCTGCATCGGCATTGCGGGTTAATTCGTACCTGATGAAGAGAAATCTCTACGGAGTAATCTCGAAACCGTTGGTAGTACGATAAAACCTAGTGGTCCATGTGATGGTGTAAAACTATCCTCATGTATGTTTTTTAATTGGGGATTGTGATGAAATTTCATCGCCTGATGATGCCATAGTATGGTGAAAACTTTTGCAAATTTATACTTACAGTATATTTTACATGTTCTGAAAAATGTTTAGTGCATTTTTTGGGTTTTCTAAAATATTGATATAATTGTTTAAAAATAGGTAAAAATAACTAGGGCTCGGCCATGGACTAAGAAGTCCATGGGCTCAGCTAACATATTTTTGAATTCAAAAATAGTTACTTTTTAGCAAATTGTTTAAAATAAGGTAAAAATAACTAGGGCTGCTCAGCTAACATATTTTTCCATTAAACAAATTTTAGTTCTAATAAAATGTAAATAGCAGCGTAAATAAGAAAAAGATGAAAACTTAAAAATCTCATCTCTAATAATTACTACAGTCACTAGATAGATGACTGTAATGACTGATGACTAGTGACTGTAATAATCAGTGTTGCCAATAGCAAATATGCGTTTTTCTCTACCATAAATCTTAAAATCCCCAATTTACCCAACCTACATTTCCAAAACCCCAAAAACATCCCCTAAAATCAAAAATTAAATTTTATTACTTTTATTACTTTTTTTTATTATTAATTTAATTATTTATTAATAAGCTTTAACTATTTAACTATTAATTTCACAGAGCATAGAAACTTTTAAAGAACTTTTCAAAGTAAAATGAAAATTTATTTAAAAATTAAATCACTTGGCACCTGAGGGCACGAGCCCGCCCACACTCCGAAATATTCAAAAGAAAACAAAAATTTGAAAGTAAATTTGAATTTTAAAAATATAATAAGTAAATTTTATTTTATTTTAAAGTGGGAAAAAATTTTTTTTTCAAATTTATTTTTCGTAATGTTATTGTTATTTACCTTGTCGGCTTATGGGGGCCGTCACGACCGTGGGCGGTAGATGTTCGTAAAAATTCATTTGTAAAGTAGCGATACGTAGTGAGTAGAGGCGAAACTATTAATCCTCAATTATTATGCTATTTAGATACAACTCGACTTTGATACTATATTAAATATTATGCATCTGAGATATGCATTTTTTACCGATTCACAAACTCGCAAATAATAATTTTTTGAGTGCTGCCGTATTTATAAACAATTTGCTACATAACGTATATTTTATAACAAATTATTTAATATTCAATCTCTAAAAATCAATTTTAGGGAATTGAATTAAATTAATTAATAAATGAGAACCCATTTTATCAAATATTTTTAAACGGAAATTATATTTATTATAAAAATTTACTATAGGTAAATAATTTATAATTGAAAAAGAAACATATTTCTTATCAAAGCGTAAGAGCAGTGATTACTACCTTGAAAGGACGTATGCGTAATCAGCTAAAAAAAAAATACTAGCAGAGTTATTATTACAGAGGGGCTATAAATAGATCTCACGATTATTTCTTTCAAATTCTGAATTTGAATATTTGGTTAGATCAGTGGTTCCCAAACTTATTTATGTCACGCCTCCCTTCTACCAGAAAAAATTATCAGCGCCCCCCTTCAAAAAAAGTACTTTTCCACAAGACGAAACTTTTCAGTTTTTCAAAACAAGGAAAGGGAGTTTAGGGAAAGTATTGAGTTCCAACCGTGTTAAAAATAAAATAAAAATTTTATTTCAACTACACAAGTGGCCCGCGCCTCCCTTTGCAGGTCTCTGCGCCCCCCATGGGGCGCAAGCCCTCCACTTTGAAAACCACTGGGTTAGATTGTTAGATAATGTTACCAAAATTAATTAAATTTTATAAAGAATGTAAGCTCCCCAAATAATTTTAAATAGGAGAGAAAAGAATTTAAAATGAAAAGATCCTCCTTCAATAGTAGTAGAACAAAAACAGAAAAAATCCAATATAGCAAATAATTACAGTGGCTCATAATAAAATCCGGACACCTCTATGCTAACAATGTAAATTGCAGGTTTTCAAGTCTTTTTTATCATATAAAATACAGCAATACTCATTAAACATTTTTTGTTGCAAATTTCATTGCCTTCGTTTTTGTTTATATAGTACACTTTTTTATTCCGTTGCACCGTTTTCGAGTTACAGTAATTTAAAAAAGACTCTGTAAAATGCAAAATATATTTTCGTATGTATCTCAGAAACGGTACAACGAAAGAGAAAAATTAATAAACTTAAATTAAAATTACTTTTGGACTTAGCAGGGAAACCAGTTTTTTCCGATTCTAAACCTTTAAACATATTATTTAAGTCACAAAACAATTGGTGTAATCCGGGGGGTCTGGGGGGTAAATACCCCCAGTGCACTCTTCTGGATTTTGGATTTTAGGTAGGAGGGCAGGGAGATGTCCCTACGCGCACTTAGGCCACTAAATCGGGCCCATTGCAGTGACGGTGATACACTGTAAAAAAAATTTATGTAAATTTACATAGAAAATCATTGGCAACTTTGTGACCTATGATAATCTATGTAAATATACATAAGGATGTAATTTTACATACCCAAGTAATATCTGTATGTGGAAAATCATGCTTACAGAACAAACTGAATTTGTTTTAGAAAATAAGTACCTAGGTACATACATTATCATACTTATGAGATTTAGTAGAAAAAACCCTTGGCTAACAGTTTCATTAATTTGATAATGAAAGTAATCATTTTCTAAGACAATTGAGCTTGTTTTTTAAAATCATAATTTTTGACATACAGTGTTATACTTCTGAGGTATAGGTGTGTACTCATATGGGAACTGCAAAAATACTAGTTATATCATTGTGATTTCACAAAATTTTTGTAAATTTACAGAACAGAAATTAATTTTACATTATCTAAACCAGTAAATTTACATTGGTCTATTATTTTTACACAAATTTTTAATTTTACACGAACGTTACCGTAATTACTTATTTACATAGATTTTCAACGTTAATTTTACAATAAAAATGATTGTAGTTTTCCATACATTTTTAACAGTGTATCAATAAGCGAATGTATAAGCAAAGCTTAGGGGCTTGGGACCATAAAGGGTAGTAAATCCCAAAAAGGAGATTTTTATTAACATATGCAATTCAAAATTAATACATTATTTTTTTTAGGGGCCCGTTTCTCCTATGTTAACAATACAAATTGCACACTTTGAAATGGTTTTTTGACGTAAAAATCGCTTTTACAGCAAAACTTTTTAAACATTTTTTGTTAAAAATTTCATTGTCTTCAATTTTGTATATATACATTTTTCAATTTTGTCGCCCCGTTTTTAACTGACAGCAACTTAAACGAGACTTAAACAAGAGAAACACAAAAAATATCGTCATTTACATATATCTCGAAAACAGTGCGATAAAATTGAAAAATGTATATGAACAAAAATTTAGAGAATAACATTTATAAGAAAAAATGTTTCTTAAATTTTCTCGTTTGTTGTGCCGTTTCTGAGATACAAACGAAAATATTTTTTGCATTTTACAGAGTCTTTTCTAAATCACTGTAACTCGAAAACTGTGCGATGGAATTAAAAATGTACATAAAAAATGATAAAAGCAATAAAACTTTCTACAAAAAATGTTTAAATAGTATTGCTGTAAAAGCGAATTTTTTATGTATGACAAAAAATGTCTTCAAAAGGTTTAATTTACATTGCTTATATTTATGTATTGCCTATTGAGCTTTTTCACATCAAAATAGTTCAGTAATGCCGTCAAGTTCAGAGAAGAATTAAAATTTATTTTCTCTTTTATATTATTTAGTATGGCCTATATAATAGCGTATTTAATATTATAAAAATAGTATACGGTTGACCTTTGATAACGTACTTTGATAAATGCTGACCGTCTACCCACACGTATATTATGTTCCTTATCTTACCTACTAGTACATGATAAGAATTACTCTCATCATAGGTATTTCATCATTCTATTATTAATTATTATGCACTTAGCAACGTTTGAAACCTCACCGGTAGCGTTTGACCCACAGCGCCATTGCTGAGGAAATAGACAAACTATTATTCGATAAAATTTAATTTTTTTTCTTTTAATACGGCAGATTTCTATCAAATATTTCAAGTTGATTCGCCATAACAAGAAATATTGTACTATCAATTTGTATTTGCTTACGTTTCTACAAAAATGCATATAATGCTACCAATTTTTTTTTTCAAGTTAGATGGAACATTTGTGCTGGATGTCAGCTACTTCTTATACTTCTATTTATTAAAGTAATGTTTATAAAACTTATTAAATGGCTATTTTTGCTGTTCGAAAAATTGTAAATTTAACAGCAAAATTTTTAATATTTACGGTGTTCTGATCGTAATAAAAACTAGCTAGGGTCCGAGAGCCAACTTTTAGCTTTTAAATGGTTCCAAAATTGGTTTCTAAAAGTTCGTACTTTTTCTTCCTAAGCAAATACAATGACACCATGTTATTCATTTATTTAGCATAGGCGTGACGGCAACCTTATATGTCGATTGTCGTGTCGACCGTACTTATCCCTTTTTACTTGGAAGCCATGGAATTGATGTAATATTATAAACTGTTATTGAAACTGTTTATTGCATACAATTTCAATATTGAAATAGACACCAAAAACCGAAAATGCATTTTTTATTTATATTGGCGATTATCCCCAAAAAATACCCAACAATTTGCCTTACCCAACAAAGTACCCAAATGAGTAGAAAATACCCACATTTTGGAGAATTACCCAACAATTGTCAACAGTGGTAATAATTATATTTCAAAAAGTTGGCAACGCTGGTACCTATGCACCTAAGTGTTGCATACGTAATTAGTCATATAAAAAATTTAGGCCCTAAATTTATTTTAATGTGTGAATGGTGGTAGAACTACAGATCAGCTCATAATGATCATAATAATATCTTTTGGAAATTTGAGGTTATGGTATTGAAATTTTTGCCTACAATGCTACAATTGGACAAGTTATGAAATTGACTATGGAAATTGACGAACTTGGCGACAATGTTTACTGAAACATATTAGGTGTACAAGTTGAAAAATTTGGAATCAAAATTAAAAAATCTCAAACTTAAATTTTTTTAAGGTGATGTCATGGTAACTGAAACCGATCTGAAGTATTCAATGTTTTATGATTTATACGATATTTAAAAAAAATATAATGATGAATATACAAAACAGTTCTCATGACTTCAAGCATTATTTCTAAATTTTGTAGTTAATTTTAATAAAAATTTGAAATAACTTACTTCTTTGAGCCATTTTGATGGTTATGTAATTAATATATACACTTAAGTATTATTTGTACAGTTTTTTTACTAGTTTACTTTATAAAAGCACGTTGGCACATTAAATTAGTTGCAAATATTAAATGTTTCTAATTAATTTTACACTAATTCACTCAAAATCTTCTAAATGTACTTGAACTGTCTAAACAGCGCCTTTTCTTAGCTAGCCAGTTTTTGCCAATAAGCAACGCTACTGTTTTGTTTGCGTTTCATTTTGAAATTTTTGATTTTGATTAAAAGTATTTCGTTTTGAATTAGATATTTGCTGCGTTCTATTTACCAAAATCTAAGTTAATCTAACCTAAGTAGAGGGGAAAAAATCTAAGTTCGAACTTAGCATTTTACTTGTTTGAATTATAACCTAACCTTAAGCAGTTTGCATTACGTTGGTATTCCGTAATTTGAACATATAAATTTATAACTTGCGAACATTTAACTTAGTTAACTTAGTTAAACTTAGGAACTAAGGTTGATATTCAGGTACCTACGAAACAAGCAAAAAATCTAACTTCCCCTCAAATGCTTAGTTGTAAATAGAACGCAATTTTACTAAGTTCATACTTCAACTTAGGTTAGATTAACTTAGTTTTTTGCAAATAGAACGCAGCAATAGTTACTTTAGAAATAATGTTTCACAGTTTTTTTCACAATTACTAAAACAAAAGGGGGTGATAGGAATATCGGCTAAACTCACGCTAATTATATTTATTAAAAAATATACAAACGACACTGTTTCGAAGGAATTAACCGCTTCTTTTTCAAGTTCACTTAAGTTATTATGTGAACTTGAAGAAGAAGCGGTTAATCTTGGTTAAAAAAAATTTCGTTTTTTAACTTGATCCAGTAATCCGAACTTCTCTGTAATCCGAATGAGGCCAGGTTTCTATTAGTTCGGATTACCGAGACTGTACTGTATATCGTCGTATTAGTTAGAAACCCACGTAAGTCCATAAAATGTCGAAAATGACAAACGAAAACAGACTTGGAGCAAATGAAAACAGATCTGAAACAAGTGAAGAACATTTGGAACAAAATGCAAACAAATTTGAAAACATGAAAACAGATTTGGAGTAAATGAAAACAAATTTTCTACAAATCAAAATTTTTTTATTATGATGTAATATGTCATAAATACATATTTATTTTTATTAAATTTTAATATTTTCCTGCCATAATGATGCACCATAATACTGTTCTACATGTTTTGCAAATCAAAAAATATGCTCCTGGCAGCTCTTGAAATGCAATATCGGAGATGTCTTCCAAAATACACATTTTAAATTCTTAAATGGTAAGTTCTTGTTTGTTATTACTTACGTAATTTTACCTTTATAGACAAATTAAGTCGTTTTTACCTACGTAATAACAACCAGGAACTAACCATTTCAGAATTTAGAATGTATATATTTCTCAAGACATCTCCGATATTGCATTTTGAAGGCTGCCACAGGAACATCTTGTATATCCAAACCATGTGGAACGGTATACGGTGCATCATTACGGCAGGAAGATATTGTTAAAATTTCATAAAAATTAAAATTAATATGTATTTAAGTTATATTACAACATATTAAAAAAATTTTGATTTGCAGAAAATTTGTTTTCATTTGCTCCAAATCTGTTTTCATCTTTTCAAATCTGTTTGCATTTTGTTCCAAATATTCTTCACTTGTTTCAGATCTGTTTTCATTTGCTCCAAGTCTGTTTTCGTTTGCTCCGAATCTGATTTCGTTTGTTTCGAATCTGTTTTTATTTGCTCCGAATCTGTTTTCGTTTGCTTCAGATCTGTTTTCATTTGCTCCAAATCTGTTCTCATTTGCATTGATTATGTTTTCATTTGCACCAAATCTGTTTTCATTTGCTTCAAGTCTGTTTTCGTTTGTTCCAAATCTGTTTTCATTTGTTCCAAATCATACTGGAAAAGGTATAGATGGTCCAGATTAGAGAAGAATGCTGAACTATTTTTTGTTGTCCCGTCCCATCCCGCAGTGCCACTTCGTCCAGTAGGTCCCGTCCCGAGGATCCCGCACGCAACGCTTTTGAGTTCGTGATTGGTTCTTTTCTTTCAACCAATAGCCAATGAAATTGCAGAACGTTTTGCGAACAAAGATCTACCTAAAGTTGATAGTATGGATTTGTATTTAGAATCATTGTAATATAACTCTATTAAAAATTGATAAAACAATGCTCGTAATTCAATATTGGAAGACACTATCGCTAGGAAATTGGCGTGTATATACCGTCAAACGGGGTGAAACGGATCAAAATTTTAGATTTTTTGTATTTTTTCATGCTTTTTAGGACAGAAAAAATTCTGGAAAAAATATATGTTAAAGATACATATCTGAGGCACAAATTACTGCAACATTTTAAAAAAATCACCAATTAGATTTTTTTTATTTCTGTTTTTAAAAGGTGATCCGTTTCACCCCGACACACGGGGTGAAACGGATCAGGTGTTTAAATGCCGTTATTTTGCTTTTCAACGTCCTCAGAGGTGAAATGGATCACAAAAAATTTTTTTTTCATGTTTTGCAAGCGGTTTTTATTGGATAGGTTGATAAATAAAATGCGTTTTTGGTTATATTTTCATTGAAAAAATTTAAAAAAACTTAAACTAAGTAATAAAACAAAAGCTATAAAAAATATTACATAATAGGTAGGACATGTTCTTAAGGGTAAATGTTCCCCTTCTTAGGGGGATTATACATGAATTTTTTTTATAATTTGTTCTTGCTTGACCACTACGGTATATCATCAATTTGGGGATAGGCAAAAGTTATTTGTATTTTTGACGACTTCTTCCTTAAACATTTTACTGTAGTCTCTTCGCCTAAAATTTCTTCAATTTTAGCAGCAAAAAATCAAACTCTTTTGTCCGTGACATATTTCACGATAACAAATTCTCCAAAGTGAAAATTTTCATCAATCCCCTCAGGTAAGTCGTCTGAAACGTTGTCGTCAATTTCCAATTCTGAAAAATTCATATTAGTACCTTCTTCCTTCTGCTCTTGCAAACTTTTATTTTTTTTTAGGGTCTTTCTTAGAAACACTTTTTCCTGTTTTCCATTCACTTTTTTATCCCTCTTTGGATTTTCCCTTGAGCCCGTTCTTTGTTGTAATAGATTATCTGTTTCACCCCTTAAACTTGAAATTTTTTACTTAAAAAATTCTCAAACTTCAACCAAAAAATATTTTTATTTCCTGATGTACTCGACTAATTGGGTAACTCATAAAAACTTACCAGGAGTCTTCAACTTGTAGAGCTTATTCTGTAGATGTCAATCTTTTAACGCTTTGTAAAAACTACGCAAGTATCACCTTTTGTTTTTTCGCCTATATCAACCATACGCAACGCAAGCCAGCTCTGTCATCAAACTTTTTCCAACGACTGATCTTCCCAACTACATATTTTAACGTTTATTAGCCACAAATCGTACGCATACTACCAATCTTAAAAAGATTCCGTACAAAAACGTCGGTGATCCGTTTCACCCCGTGTGATCCTTTTCACCCCGTTTGACGGTAGTGGTGTAGTACTGCGCGGGATTAAATTAGCATTCCGTCCCGCATTATTATCTAGTCCACATAACAAAATTCAAACATTAAATTTTTAAATTAAAAAAAATGGATTTTGGAATACGACAATACAGATCTCCGACCGAAAACATACAAAAGTTTTATATACAGATTGAACTGTTGTTTTAATACTAATTTTTGATAAAAAAAAATTTCTCCTAACTTTTATCTTCGGCGATTTGAATTATGAACTAAGAGATATTGAAATAAATTATAATTAATTGTCCTTACTCCTTTTCTTTCTCAGCAAAGGTTAGAGAGTACCTACACCAAATTACAGGCAATGAGGCAATGGATCAGGAAGCTGAATATCTTTAGTAATTATGATGGCGCTTGTCAGATTGAAATATGTCAATCAAATATTTCAGATCATACTGCCCACAAAAAAAATTTTACCCAGAAAATGGAAACTGAAGGATTTAAAATATCAACGTTTTATTACAAAGAACTGTAAGAACGAATAATTTGCAAGCTGCAGGAGATTGACTGGAGCAAGTTGTGCAAGATTGAAAGAGCTTTGATAGACGACCAATGGATATTATTTTTAGATTAAATTTCATGGCTTCTAGTAGCAGTTTCCCTTTGAAGGAATCGGTGTCCAAACCAAATTTTACAAATGGTAAAAGGAAGAACAAGATAACAAGACTAAATGTTTGTGATCAATCCACAATGAAATTGTAGATAAATACAATAAAAATTATGAAGTTGGATTCAAAGGTAATCCCAAAAAAATTTGCTAATAATTATAATAATTTTATATTAAACGCAGTTCCAAAACTAAAATTAGCAAAAACAAATACAGTAGTGGAGAAGATGGGATACCATGATACCAACCTCCAACCTGTAACCTGTATAGTGAAACTTGCGGTAGAATGCATAGCTGATGAATCTTTTGTACTATCAATAATTCCTTTAAATATGGTGTTATAGACTAATAAGTTTACTTCCTTCTTTGTCCAAAATTTTTTAAATTCCAATGTGTGATCGGTTAGTAAATATTATGTTGTAGGCAACACAATTCTCATCCAATAAACTAAATTATGACTTACTTTAAAGGGATATTAGGCTGAATGGAAAATCAAACAATAATGATTTGTCCCTTTAAGTCAAATATTATGTTAAAGAGAAATCCCTTATCAGTGAAACGCAACATGGTGATGTGAAAAGAAAATCGGTTGAAATTGCACTTTTTCAATTTACACAAAAAAATTTGAGTGCTTTCGAGAGAGGAAATTTAGCGATAGGGGTCTACTCCATAATATAAAAAGATAAGGCTTTTTATGCAACGCTCAGTGCCGTGGGGCAAAAGGGCAAGTGACCCCCCAAGGATGACTCGGATTGTATTATTTTTGGTCTGATGTCCAGTGGCGTATTTACAGAGGGACTCATAATACCCCATTGTAACCAATATTAATCTACCCTACAATACAAAATGATAAAGCTTGTTATTCAAATTTTGCTTATTTGCTAACTCAAATTAAAAGTTCAAAGGATTAAAAGTTTGAAAAAAACCCTCTAATATAAAAAGATAAGGCTTTTTATCCAGATTAAGATTATTAACCTCTTAATTATTTAATTGGTTAATTATCAACTAAGAAATTGTACTACTTATATGAAATATTATTTCTTTAAAATTAACCTTCCCATTACTTAATCAAAATATGATATCTAACAAGTATTCCCAACACAGCGCTAAAATGCAACGTTTTAATGCAATGCTATTTGATAATAGTCAGATAATCTGACAACCAACATTAAAAATCCTATAAAAACAAGAAGTCAAACTTTGTTGTTCCTTGGTATGTTGTTACCGTAATAGATAATATATGATCCGATGATGTTGATCTCTTATCAGATCATCGTCTTGGAGACTATATGATCTATGACTATAAATAAATCTCAAGGGCAGAGCTTTGATAAAGTTGGTATAGTATATATCTATAGGCATTTATTTAGTTATGTTATATGTAGCATTAACAAAATGTCAAGCAAAGAATGGAATAAAAATTCAAAGTGAAAGTGACATAACAAATGTTGCATGGAAAGAAATTTTGTAACAAGAAGGATTTTTCACATACATGTAATTACAATCGGGCGAAATCGTTCTGGAAAATTGGGCCGCGAAGCGGCCAGGGGGGCGAAGCCAACCTAGTATTACTATAAATTATTACTGCTAAAAGGTAAAATTCTTATATGGAACTAGGGGGGCTTCGCGCCCCTGGCCGCTTAAGGGCCCAACTCCCTGGGCCGCTTCGCGACCCAATTTTCCAGAACGATTTACGATTTCGCTCGATCGTAATTACATGTATGTGAAAAATCCTTCTTGTTACAAAATTTCTATCCATACAACATTTGTTATGTCGCTTTCACTTTGAATTTTTATTCCATTCTTTGCTTGACATTTTGTTAATGCTACATATAACATAACTGTCCATGACGAAATAAATGCCTATAGATATAGGTATACTATACCAACTTTGTCAAAGCTCAGCCCTTGAGATTTATTTATAGTCATAGATCATCAAGACGATGATCTGATGAGAGATCAACATCTCATCGGATAATCGGATAATATATTCTCTATTAAGGTAACAACATACCAAGGAACAACAAAGTTTGACTTCTTGTTTTTATAGGATTTTTAATGTTGGCTGTCAGATTATCTGACTATTATGAAATAGCATTGCATTAAAACTTTGCATTTTAGCGCTGTGTTGGGAATACTTGTTAGATATCTATCATATTTTGATTGAGTAATGAGAAGGTTAATTTAAAAAAAATAATATTTCATATAAGTAGTAAAATTTCTTAGTTGGTAATTAACCAATTAAATAATTAAGAGGTTAATAATCCTTAATCTGGATAAAAAGCCTTATCTTTTTATATTAGAGGGTTTTTTTCAAACTTTTAATCCTTTAAACTTTTATTTTTATTTATTTATTTATTTAATATACGGATAAACCAATTGAATTTATACAAAGTAGCAACAAATATTTGAGCAAAAAGCAGTTAATTGTGATCGATTGCATTTAATCTCCACATAATGCACTCCTTGAACCTGTGATACGAGCTGTTGACGATGTCGAAGCTCGGGGACTTATTCAGCCTATTAGCTGATCGACACATTCGAGTGATGGGGCTGTTTAGACCATAATTGGTACGGTGATGGCAGATTGCGAACACATCAACAAGCCTTGTATTACGGCATGCAACACGAAATTTGAAGCGATCGTGAAGAAAACTGCAGTTGATTTCCTCATGTAAGAGGCGATGAACAAAACAGAGATCTGTTACGGTTCTTCTGTACTGCAAAGATTTGGTCCTACATTGAATTAGGCTCGCTTCGTAAGAGAACTCATCCGCTGCTTTGCCTAATTTGAAGTGATGGTATTTTAAGAACGTGGTATTTCTATACGTTGTATAGAAGCCTAAAATGAGCGGAAAAGTCGCTTGATGCCCCTCAGAAATTTTTGTCACAAAAACCAGTGGCGTACTTTAAATTCGTACCTCTTCTCGATTATGGTTATCCGGTTTCAATTGCTAATTTTTGTAAGACTCTAATAAAATATTATTAATTAATAATAAGTACGAGTTAATAATATTACCTTATTATATTATAATAATTTATTTTTTATCCAGTCAAGGTATCCGCTCATGAATATGAAAGTAAATTTACCGCCATTAGTTTTGTTTCGTTCTTAACCTAAAAATATTTTGTTTGTTAGACGCACAAAACATATTATTGTTAGACGTTTGCGTACAATTTCAATTACAATCTTGTAGGTGAGTACATGCTCTTTAAACTTTTTTTTTAACTTGTAAACAAGCTTACTTACATCGTGTAATCTCAATTTATTTATTTATTAAAAGAATAATTTTGTGTCGTTATACCATCTCCGAGCAAGTTGCATTCTGAATTCTAGGATTGTTCCATTAATTTTTTTAAGATTGTTATATTAATTAGTCGTTCCTAATTAAAAAATTATTATAAAAATCAAAAAGAAAAAATTATTTGAATCTTCTTAAATAAATTATATAATAATAATTCTAAAATCGGAAGCAAATTGCTTTCGAGATTTACCATCAACTTGAAAACGTTATAACTTTTTTATAAATTAAGTTTAATGATGGGATTAGAAACACATTGAAACTCAAACAATTGATATTATTAAAATATTTGCGGTGAGGGTGCTGGCAACTTCCAAATAATTTTGCAATGCTTCACGTTTATTCGATTTGAATGAAATTCAACCAAATTCGTTAAAAAATTTGTAATGGGGGGTGCAACTAATTCTTCGACATTCTTCTTCAGTTGAAACGATTGAATGAAAACCCAATGTAGCTGAAACGATTGACATCAATTTCATTAAAAAATTCACGATGAGGGTTCCAGCCCAATATAAACTTCAGATATATAATGAAAAGTAGCACTACAGGTCTTGAAGACCCATGGCTTAATATTTCGGTATTTAATACCTCAAAGATGTTGCCAACACCCTGTGAGAGAGACAAGGTCGAAATAGTCAGTTGTGAGAATCGAACCCACGACTCCGACATAGCAATCTAGCATTCTAACTACCAGCCTACGACCGCGTTCTCAGATATGCAATATTGAATCGGAATATTTACCTAATGCAGCGGAACTTCGATTATAAGAAACCAAATTAGTCAGTTTTATCTCTTAACCAATCGCTTCATTAGAGCAGATATACATGGTTGGTTTATTCATTGCAAGTTTCCTAGCAGTAATTTGGCTTGTTTGTTTATATGTGTTACTGTGCCCAAAATTCCAACAATAAGGTTAATTAATTTCGAATATAAATTTTTTAGATTATGGAACCGAACATTCCAGCAGAAAGAGATAACCATATATTAGTTTTACATTCTAGATGTCGACAAAATTATCGAGACTTTTACATTGCAGATATGATTTTAGCTCTCCTTAGAAATGAGAAGAAAGTAACCGTTTGCACCACCGAATTGAACATTCAAAGTCCTATTTTCAATTTAGAGGTATTTACGTGTTTACTTAATATTAATATTGTTATTAATTATACATTTTCAGGATAACAATCAAAACCTGCATTTTATTTCGTCGTGGAAACATATACCCGATACTCTTTATGGACGCTTCGAGTTGTTTTTCTTCCAATTAAAATTGATGTCACTCTTAATTAGCATAATTATAACGCCCCTTGAACCAAGTCCACGCGTAATCATTACGGACATGAGTTCTACAGCCGTTCTAGTGTTAAGGGTCTTTACTGGGTGTAAAGTACTTTATGTGAAACATTTCACAAATTTACATTCCGGAGAAAACTTTTATCCTCCCACAACACCAATTCCATCAATGTCACTTGCCAGTTCACTGGCACATCCGCACGAAATTATCGTTCATACACAATGTATGAAAAATATGCTCCGAAGGTGCATCCCAAGGATTAATACCACCATATCAGTTTTGAATCCATGCTGTGATACTGGTTTCTGGATGTACGCAGCACTTGATGTGCGAAGTATTGTGCCAAGGCTACCTATCGAAAACTTTATGTTTGTAGTTTTCAGCGAATTTAAACTTAGATCTAACTTAAAGTTGGTTTTGAAAGCAATGGATTTTATAATGCGCTTTACTAACATTACATTTAATATAAAAGTTCATTTAGTAATTGCTGGTTATTCCGAACCTCCAAATGCCGAAGAAAACGCTTTCTATGAGATATTGAAGGGATTCTCTGCTACACAGTTGTTTGGCAATAATATAACCTTCTTAAAGCGAACCAGCGTATTACAACAAAAAACTCTGATTAAAAACTGCACTGCCGTTATAAATCCCACACATCACAATGTTTTTCCGGGTTCAATATTAATGGCAATGAATATGAAGAAACCAATTCTTTCTGTCAACAGTGGATTTGCCAGACATGTTTTAGTAAATGAAGTCACTGGATTCTTGCTACATGATTATCCTTCCGTGTTTGGTACTAAAATGGTGGAACTTGCTCAA
Organism: Cantharis flavilabris; assembly: GCA_949152465.1. Lineage (NCBI taxonomy): Eukaryota > Metazoa > Arthropoda > Insecta > Coleoptera > Cantharidae > Cantharis > Cantharis flavilabris. Next base: position 10,813,057 of record OX424441.1, read on the forward strand.
ACTCCACAAGCTGGAGAAGAAGTTGTGCGAAACGCAAAACACAAGTTTGATGAAAACTACAGTTTCCGTGCATATTCACAACAGTTAAATCGAATCATCGACAATCATTTGAATTCTTAAACACTTGTTCAATATTTTCTTGTTGTTTTTTGCCATTGATTGGCAAACATTGATCTAAGCTGTTTTTTTATTTCAAAATCGGCAATCGATTCTCAGTTTTTGATTTTGTTTAGGGCATATTTACCCTCATTTAAAAAAAAATCAAAATCTTTTTCTATATTGTGTTAAATTGTAAAAGATGATTCATCAAACTCCAAATTATTATTTATACATTTATCGACCTATTTGTGAAGGAATTGATTTTGATTGTTAAACAATAACTTTGACATTGTTTTGATTTGATACACAATTGTATTTAACTTGTGTGAAAATTAATTAATCAAAAAATAAGTTGTAACTGTTGTTACTTCACAGAAAGAAAAATGTTTGTTTTTAATATAATATTGACTACTTATTTCATTTTTGTGATACAATTTGGAGCCTGTGCTCTTTAAATTCTCTTGTCAATGCTGAAATAGAACAAACAAGTTGAGTTTGGTTAAAAATATGTGATACTAAACTGTGATATTTTATTTGTTATAAACAAAATGAGTCATACCAATATGCTCATATTAGTACCTGTCTTGTCGATTATAATTAAGTGTCACTAAAATTGTTCATAATAGTCTATTTTTATATTCAAGATTCTATAAATAAAAATAATAAAAAGCTGTATATTTATTTCTCTTAAGTATATAAAATCTTATATTTGAGAATTTGTTTTCTCTACATTAATTTTTTGTGTGGTAAATTACAAATGTAAAGAGACTCGATTATTTTAAAAGAATCAGAGGACCTAAAAATCATATCTATTTTGATATTTATATATTGTTGTTTGTTTGCTTGCATACTAACTTGATTCGAGCAAGTTAGTGCAAATAAAAGCGTGCAAGTAAGCAAACAGACCTATGGTTCATGCACTCGCATAGCGTTTTATTTTGTAACATCAGAAAACTTGGCCCCATGAAATCTGTTTTAAATGCAATAAAATTTGAATTCTTAGGTTAAAAACACTTAAAAGATTAAAGATAGCCTTGGCCGTCTTAACTTATTTGACCATTGGTGCAACTTACATGAGGGATTAAAAAAGATTTGATCGATCTAGGGAACTTACATTCGCCTGATCTGAAAAAATACCTATTTCTAATATAGAAACTTACTACCATTGCTACCAGAATAATCTAATCCTCTTATTGAGTAATTCCCTTCTCAGGGTCGAAATTCAATACTAATCAGTGCCGAATTTGAGGATAGGCTATCAGGAGTCACATCTGGTTTGGTCCTCGAATGCATTCAGACACTAAATGAGGTATCCAACTTAACTGTCATTAAGATAACGAGGGTAACGCAAAAGCGGACGAGCTGGCAAGAAACGGTTCAACAATTTTCCTTGCAACCCGGAGCTGATGATTAGATCTACCAGCTGTCAGAACTTTCGACACTTTCCTAAAACAACACACCCTAGGGCTGCACTGCACTCCAGCGAATGGGCAAAAGAAACTGAATACAGACAAGCAATAAAAGCACCCCCTGGTAAACATTTATAATATTACAATAACCCATGGTGTAAGGAGAGCCAATAAACCAAATTCTCATCCAGTTAAGTATGTTAAATTGAAAAAGGATCTCAGGTTGATTTGCATTCCCATTCAACCTGAGATTCAATTTATTCATAATATTATTTGAAGCTGTCCGGAGTCAATAATTTTAACACACTGGGTCTTGAAGACAATCCAAGGTGTCCGGAATGCAACAGAGCAGACGAAACAGCGGAGCATGTGTTTTGTCGCTAGAGCAACAAGAGGTGCCATGCTAGGGGACTTCAGGCTTAACATGCCCAGAATCAGTGATCTCTGTCTGCCAAAATACTGGAGTTTATCCTGCAAATAGGATGGCTTAATAGGATGTTTTAGGTGTTTCCTTCAATGAAAGGACCTCAAAGATGAAAATTAAAAAGCGAAATAATACAGCAGTAGGTATTGAAAATATAAACCTGGTCAACAGCCATCTACTAAGTCCAGGTATGTGTTATTGAATAGTTTTTAAGCGTTGATTTTAAAAATAAATTGAGAGAACATAAAATCTTGAAAAAAAGGAAAATGTGCACTTTTATCCATAAATGGGCTAAAATTAACTCACGTTGTGGAGAATGCCTTTAATAACTTTAATAATCACATGTGTTTTTTTAAAGGCTTCACTTAGCTTAACAATGAAATTTCTTTTTTACGAGAGTAAATTCAGAAGATATCTATGTGGCAAATGGGACAGATTAGTTATGTCCGGCAATTACTTAGTACCCCGTTTCTTCTCAACTCTTCTAAATTTAAGGATTCGCCTTAAAACTGATATTTAACTAGTTTTAACTTTCCATTTTGTTTTAATTACACATTTTATCATATTTCAAAATTAAAATTCTTTGTGAAATAGCCTTAACTTATCAAATGATGGCACTCCTCTCCTAGAATTAACAGGTCATGACCATCTGTTTGTTGGCCAGATTTAAAATGACTGAAATTTTAAATAATTGAATCTCTATATATATTTACCAATCAATCTTAGATTTCTTATTTTCATTTGGATTCTTTCAAAATTTGTTTAAGAAAAAATTTAATTAATATGAAACTACCTAGAAATGGGTTATATCACGTAAATTAGGGAAACAATCAAAAAATATTTCAAACAAACTGTTATTTCAAATTTTTCGAACAGGAAATGCACCGTGCCTACTATATTTTTTGATTGCCAACATTTTTTCGCATAACATTATCCTGCAAGAAAAGGGATCAATAAGGGTAACTGTTCCATGACCCTTTGAAAAATTATAATTTTTTTCAATTTTATTTTCAAAATTTATATGTTCTTATCTTGTAGTCCTGAAGAAGAGTAAAATAAAAACTCGAAACGTCGACAAAAAGTAAAAGGTAGTGTGTTTTGTTTATCACAGTCCAAATCCGAATAACTTATATAAAATTTATATAGCATTTTTATAAACTGCCATTTAATTTTAAATTAAGTAGTAAAATACTAACTAACTTTAAGTAAGTAAAATGAAATAAATTGCACAATACATATTTTGAAGGAACTTGGTTAAGAAAAAACTCTTTAATAAAAATATGAGCAGATAGGTTCTAAAAGAAAATCAATTTATTGGTCAGACTTATGTGATTCAATCTTAATATTTTTTTACAATTTTTAATGGTGTATTGTTCATTTTTGCCGTGATGGAAATTATCAGGGCAGGAATAACAAAAAACCAACTTACATAATTAATCAACATGTACAAAGCACTATACAATATTTACATCTTTTCTCTGAGGACACAAAGTAATTAACATCTTATAATAAAATTCCATGTCAGTGCACAATACAATTATCATCGTTAGAACTTAAAAATTGTTGAGAACAACTACGTAATTATCACTATTATATAAAATTGCAATGGTAATGTGAACATCAATATTATTTTAAACTTTAAATAGTTCTTACATGAAATTGGGGGGGTCAACATTCCAACAATGATATTGTAGTGGTAATAAAACATAAATATGATTTATGGATTTAATATAAAAACTATTATTATTTTAATAATTTAACCATTGCAGTTAATCAGAAATTTAATTATTTACAATGTCTGTGCTGACTACAGAATAATTTAAAAAAATATAAAACAAGTCTAAATTTATTGTAAATAAATTTAATAAAATTCTAAGATTTAATATACAATAAAAAAATAAATTATAATTTTACAAAATAATCCAAGCTTTTGAAAGCAATAGTAAATTACCAACATTTAATATTTTCAAAAATTATGTAGTTTTTTTTTGATAATAAACTATTATTTTCATAAATTTTTAGTTTATAACTAACAATAAGTCGACATTACTCTTGGAAGTAGTAATAAAATTTTATTAAATTTATCTAATCAATAATTTAAATTATAAACGATTATTACATAAGTGATTAAGTAGTTTGCATTTTAAACGCATAGTTTTCTTTGTATATAACAAGCATTCAACATATTCACAGTTACATACAGTAAATTAAATGAGCAATTTGATGTATAACACTAAGGAGACGGATAAAAAAAGAAATGGCACAAATCACAAGTCTCGAGTATTTATCCGAACAACCTTTACAAAACCAACATAATTGCAGTTAAAATATTGTAATAATTTAATTAAAAATTATGACTTGAAAAACTCACATGTACTAAAAGACGCATCCCTATTCTGATAAATATTAAAATAGTTCACTAGTACAAAATTATCACTTTCTTTCATTCATGCGAGCTGAGCTTACTTAACTAAATGATCAAATATTCTGATCATGCGGTAATCACAGATATACACTTGCAAATGGCAGTTTCCTAACTTTCACTATACTGTGGTAGAACTAGAGTCCGGGAAGAATAAGGATCATGGGGATACATTTCGGGTGGTTCTAGGTGACAAACCACTGTCTCGCCATCCAACACCGCAGCTAATGAACGTGCAGTATCACCTCTGTACATATTTTGTCTAGTCATACGATAATGGTCAATATCTGTTCCATATCGAGGATCTTTTGATCTATGCTTTGTGACTGCTTCCAAACAAGAATGAATACTTCGATCTGCTGCCGGACTGTAAGGAATTAAAGGTCTATGATCACCATACGAACGAGAAGACTGGCGACTCATATCACTTTGACGTTTTCCATCTTCGTCACTCATATCCGACACTTGAATTTCATTTCGTTCAATTTCTTCATACACAGGATCGTCTTCTGGTACTAGTCCACGTTGCATTCTTGCATCATGTATCTCAGTGTAAGTATGGTTCCACGGACTAGTCGATCTCAGAAAATTTCCATTTTTCTTGCGCATACCGTGCTGCTGCAAACTGTGAGGCAATTGTAAATGTTTTGGATGAGGAATCGTATCAGCATGATGATTGTAGTTGGAAAAATCTGCTTGTTGCAAATTGTTGCTCAAAACTTGATTATAGTCGGCAGACATATATGGTTGACGCCGCATATCCTTGGTATTATTCAAACGTGTATCTACCACCATTGCTTGTGACCTTGGAGAATCCTCTTGCTCCGATCCCCCATGTCCAGAATCCCGGCTACAAGACTTAAAAGAAATGTTCTGTAAAAGAAATATAAGTTCATGATAAAGTCGACAACAAAATTATGAATAAAATAGTATAGGTCAATCAAATTAAAAATTATCAAATTATTCACCAACACAATTAGAGAGAATCCTTTCTGATCGTTGATAAAACAATATAGGTACAAATAATTTTATATTTATTTTTCAATTTTTTTTAATATTAATTTTAAAAGTTTCTTTTCATTTATAAAATTCCTTGATTAAGCTTGACAATAAAATTTTAATAATAAAAACAAAATAATTGTGGATTTTCTTTAATATTTTTTATTTTCATAATTTAAGCTTAAAATTAGTTGGATTTCGTAGCTAAACAATGTTTAAAATGATTGGCCTAGTGATTAATTTCATGGAAATTAATGTTTGTGTTAAATGAAATGAAAAAGTGAAAGTAGCAGCATGCACGAATTTATGAATTGGTTAATTAAAGTATTCTAATAACCCTCACCTTCCAATGCAAGGGTTTATTCAAAGGTCCCCAAGTAGAAGCTGATTTAGGTAAATTTGAATTATGGTTTGATATTTTATAAAAATTTCTAATATATGGGAGAGTTGATGTGTTTGGATTTTCTAGATTGGATGGGGGAGTGGCAGAACCAGGTCTATGAGTATGACAAAGTGTAGCAGCCATGCCGGCTGGATTTGAAGTAAGTACAGGTGATTTGCCCACACGATTCATGCTGTTGCAGCTCCGAGAGCTCCAACCCCGTTGCAACTGTAACAGAATATACCTTAACCCCTTGTTAGTTTTTAAAGCAGAAAGCGTAAGTTAGTCTTACCCACTTCGTTACATAAATAAGGAGCATGCAAAAGGGTAGGAGGTACGCAATGCACGTACCACCACAGCACCACGTGGGGAGTTAGTAAGCAGCTCGGAAATATATTTTGCATTATCTAATTTGATCAACTTCTAAATAATTCAGAAAAATTATGGTCGAGTATTTAAGTATGTTTTTTGGGTGTTTTTATAAAATTACCTATACAATGTGTCATTTTTATCACTAGCTAGACAAATAATAGCATTTTTCACAAATAATCGGTTGTTCAATATACATTTGAAACTGGTGAGATTTCCAAATAATCCTGATCAAGTGACTAAATAGATGCTATGAATACTATTTCAAAATTTCCAAAAGAGTAATTTTTAAACATATTGAGTTTTCATTTTCTTGTCAAATGTACCCTACATTATTTGCCATAATTTTCTACAGGGTGTAGAATTTGAAAACAATCCGCCTTAAATTTCTCTTGAACGGCGCAAAATATTGAAAAACTGTAAAAGAGACTTTTTGAGATAGGAAAGGAAAGACTATAGACTGCATACTCTGTAAATTTAAATACTCTGCAGACTCTGTGTTGAATTAGGATTCACCTCCTCACCCTTAGCTACCCAAACTTAAAAAATTGAAATAATGTGACACCTCAAATTAAAGGCCCTTTAAAATGCTATCTTTTTAAATACAAAAAATTGAAATTTACATACTTAATTTTTTGTCATATTTTTCACAAAATAACTAATAAATAAAAATAAAATACTATTTTTAACTGAAGAAAAATTCAAGTCAATAGATTTGCTTTCAAGAAATTGCTAAAAAACTATTTTATTTGGGAAGCCAAAGAAAATATTAAATAAGATTAACGATTTATAAAATTAGGCGATGATTTTAAATTTATTTCTTGCATTGCAAAATACCACAAAATGTCCTCCAAATAATGCTAAAATTTCATAATAATCCTCTCAATTTAATTTGAGAATTTAGCACTAAAAACTACTTATAAGTTTTTAGAACATTACGTTTAGACAAAGTTTTTTACAATAACTAGCACCACTTGTAAGTATTTCGGTATTATTTGGAAGGTATTCCGTGGTATTTTGCAATGCAAAAATTTTTAATTTTTATAAAAATAAAATTTTTTGTGTGTGAAAAGATAGCATTTTAAAGGACCTTTAATTTAAAGTGTCACAAAGGGTATAGTGCCATTTAAATATTTTAAGCTGATGGTGTAGTCCAGGGGTTCCTAAACTTTACAGATAACGGAACCCTAAACCAAATACCTTTTATTTTATGGAACCCCATATCATTAATGAGCTTTTCAATTTTTTTTAGCTATTTTGCATGTTTTCAAGAAACAATTGGAGGTGACGACTGCGGAACGGGATAATATTTGTAACCGTGGCATTATTTAATTTTAATACATAATATTAAATAATTTTGGCGGAACCCCGACGACTGTTCTACGGAACCCCAGTTTGATTTTGATTGAACCCCAGATTCCCAGTTTGGGAATCCCTGGTCTAGTCTAGTTTCCCCTTTCGTATCTCAAAAAGCTTCTTTTACAATTTTTGAAAATTTTGAAATAGTATTCATAGCAACCATATTTGGTCACTTGATTAATTATAAGGATTATTTGGAAATCTCACCAATCTCATTTGGTAATCTCTTGACTACCCTGCCAGTGAATTCATTAACTCATATTCCTTTTACTTGCCATCACGAAATTTTTGCAACTTTGAATTTGTGAAATTGAAGTTTTTAAGAAATAATTGCATTTATTTGTCTAATTATTGTGATTTTATTTTGTAATAAAATGCATAAAAATTTAATTACGAAATACAAAAGATAAAGTTTCGTAAATTTTATAAAACACCTTGTATATAAGGTAGATCAACTATTAATTAATTAGAAAAAATAGGATAAACAAGGGTAAGAAAATAGAGCTGCATCAAGCAATTTGCATCGCTGTACCTTGTTGTGCAACATTGTGCAGTCGGTTGTGGTTGGTAGTGGTGGTACTAACATTGTTGAGGTCAGTTCTAGCAAGAACTTGAACCAGCGCAGTAGGACGTGCATTATTAAGATTATTGGAGATGACTATATTGTTGGTACCCACACTTGTTCCATGAGGTGACAACACCGAGTTGTCTGTAGAATGTGAGTTGGGAGCAGAAGGATTTCCATTTGAACCTGCATATAAACTAGTACGCCTCTCCTTGCTCAAACCAGAACTACCACTACTGCTACCTGCTCCTGCATTAGGTTTCGAACAACGCATGCAGTTAGGTAACCACGAGTGCCTCCTAATGAATTTTCTATATTCCTTACGAACCTAAGAAATTTTTATATTAAAAATTGTGCAGAAACGTAAATAAACAAAAAAATAAATAACCAACTTATTCCCTGAGATAAGCAGCAAAATAAAAGTGCAATTAGCTATTTGTTGGCAAATTAAGAAAACCAACTAAATAATTAAACATTAAAGAAATTATACAGTCTCAGGGAATTTGTTAACTATTTATTTATTTTTTATTTTACATGGTTTTACATAAAAGTAGATTTATAAACGAGATCACAATCACAATATTTGCATCTATAATTTGTTATATAAACAATTTATAAGCAATAATTTTCTATTATCGATAACATTTTATTCTTATATTCTTTTCTCACATCAACAAAATAGAGATGATTAAAAAAATTATTTTTCAAAATTAAAAAAAATTCAATATTCAAATTATGATAATTTTATAGAAAACATAGTCGTAGAACCTTTCGAATGGTATTTTGATTTCCATGTCCTGCTCTATACAATATTAGAAGTTACCATGTTTATAAGACATTATTTACATTTTACATAGCATGGAAGTTGCTGGTGCCGTAGATAAAATCTTGAAAAAATGTATAAATTACTCGCCATTAGTGACATCATAATATAGCCAAACATCTAATCCAATGTGATTGGACGAATCCTTTGTTTGAATACATTATAACGTTATGACTAATGGAGTGTGGGTATCGTTTTCAGGGGAAACCAAAATAAACATTTTTTTTTAAATTCCTTATGGTTGGCAACATTTGAAATGCACAAGATTTGCATTTTTAATCATAGTGTGAACACTCAATATTTCATTAAAAATTTTAAATAATTTATTTAATTGACAACTTCAGATGTTGGTTAAAATATTATAATCTGATGGTAGTTTAATAAATTTTCTTATAAAATACAAGTACAAAAAGGTCTCTAGTGTAGATAATAATTATACTTGAAAAATAGAGAAAATACTTTTACATTTAAAAACTAATTCATAAATGAATTTGGTTACAAACTATTTTTATTTGTTACACAAACTAATTTATTTGTTTAGAGAAGTGTTGAAGCTTGAGAACTTTTACAACATCTTACCTTGTCGTTTTGAACATAATGAAAGAGAAAAATGAAAAATCCTTGTAGAGAATTTAAAGCTGCAAATATGTAGGCCATAACGACTGACTCTCTATCCAAATATAAAAATCCAAATGTCCAGGTTAAACCCAATAAAAATACTAATACGATAGCACCCCTCAGCCATGCCCTGAAACAAATTTTAACATTTTTAAAACAAATATAAGAATTTATAAAAAACATACAATAATAGCTTTCTTGCTATTTTAATATGATTGTGTTAGCAATGCTATAGGACTGTGCAAAAGCTCGTGTTAGATGAACTTAGAAACAATAAGAAACGATAATGAAAAGAAAAGTAAACAGATCATATTTGTATTTTAGAATCATCAATAAACCAAAATACTTTCAGGACTAAAATGCACTAAATTTTTAAATTGATGTGCAACCAATTTTGTATTTATAACTCTAACTTACATCTCGACAGTTAGAGGAACGCTTATAATGGAGAGATTGTCCATAACAGCAAGGGATTGAACTGATCAATATCGTTGTATTCCTTTGAAATTGATGTTCTTAGTGTAACATTTTAGTTCTGAAAAGTTTATTCGTCAAGTTTAACCACAGAAACCAAGAATTAATTGATTATATTGATTTTTCTTGACATTTCTGAAGATATTTAAAAATAATGAACAAAAAGGAGTAAGAAGGTAGAAAACAACAAACAACACATTGCAAACTTCAAACAGACAAAGCAGACAATGAAAAATACATAAACTAATTGTTAGCAAAAAATTATCTTACAAGTGAGCTTGAAATTTGGTTTGAAGTGCATTTTCTTCCTTTCCACTATCATAGAGGTAAGACCACCATGCAAGAAAGAAGAAATTACATTAGATAAGACCACATACCACATACGCAATCTGACTAATTTCCAAAAAAAAAATATTAAATGCATAATTCGTATTATAAATTAAGTTCCATTTAAATAGCATGCCATACTTGTGCAAATATCACACACAAACAGGATACTTGCATATGATGTAAAAAAATAATAATAATTGCATAAATTATAGTAAAAATACTTTACCTGACACTTGTAAGTCTTGAATGCTCTTTATTTTTCATAGAAACTGAGGCGTTCGCATGCCTACACATCATGACTATAGCCATACTTAAGAAAATTAAATTCAACTAAAAATTAAAATATATAAATTATTAGCTTGTAAAAATGAATATGAAATAAAAATTTTAAAATTTACAAGCTAAGTTAACAATAAAATAAAAAAACATCAGAAGAAGGCAATAACCTATTGCTGAAAGCTTATGAAGTCATTTGATTTTTGTTTGCAGAGCTTGTTAAATTTAATAATAAGTTTTTAAGTAATACTAGTAAATAATTTACTTACTATAATAACCACAATTACAGGTCCTACAAAAGTATAAATAAAATAATTATCGGTTCGTAACCAACAATATCTAGACGTTTCATATCCGGATGGAAAAACAGCTCCCGAAATACTAACAATTATAAAGGGAAGACCGTATGAAATTAAGTAATACCATCGCAGTCTTGATTTTTCCGATTCAAAAACTTCAATTAACATAACATACAGTTGAAAACCTGAAATAAAGTGCTAAGTAATTTGATTAAGTAAACCAAAATATCTACTTTACCTTCGAAAAACATCCACACAAATGCACATAGAAAAAAGTAATGCAGTGAAGCAGCAATAATACTGCAAGCTATCTTGTTTTCGGTGTGATCTATGCCCATCAAAAATAAAAGTTCGGCTATGAGCAAACATACGCAAAGATTACAATGTATGGTGGTTCGATCAGTCTGCAAAAAAAATTATTTTAGTAAATATTTCAATTCAACTCAAAGCTTACCTTAAGTCCGTGAAATAATTTAAACGTAATTATTGCAAGTACAAGACAAACTATTGAAATAATACATCCAATGTACGTTATCACTTCTAACGCAATTTGATGCCCTACCGGCAAATATGTCGAATGAACATCCATAAGAATGGCAAAATTTGTCAAGTGTTCACACAAACACACAGTATGGGTCTCGTTGGTGCTATCAACATAGCATCCTTCTTCGGACCAAGTGTTAGTAGTGTAATCCCAAAACACGCAAGATGGATTACTAACATTTTCAACTTGCAAATGTCTTAAAGTTAATCGAACAGGCTGATGCAACTGAATATGTCTTCCTTTTCCTAAACTAGCAGATATCACTTTACTGTTCAACATTCTAGTCACACTTTTATTTTGATTCATTTCTGAAGGTTCAGGTTGCCACAACAAAATTTCTTCTAAACGGTCAAACGCAATGAACACTAATCGCACAAATCCACCTTCACTATTTTTTAATAACGCTCCACGTGGAAGTTCGATGGTATCATTACTAGAAGTCCATTTATTATCAGAATAAAATTTTTCCAACTGGACATTTCGTGTTTCCAGCACCCTAACCGATAACCCTGAAAATAAAGAAATTGAAATAATAACACAAACATAAAGAATTTTTAGCAACTCACTGATATTTTTAACAATTTGGTCGACAGTTTTTTCCCGTATAACAGTGTCGGCCAAAAGAAATGCATTCTCTTCCAATCCAATTAACAGTGACGTGGCAACTCGCATCTGTTCTTTGTGACTTAAATCTCTCCAACTTGGATGTTGAGAAGCGTCCAATAAGTTGCTTCCAGTTCTCACAACATCCCCCAACATTTCGGTAACAATAGCTTCTCTTTGTCTAGGATCAGGAAACGTTTGAATATCCATTGACATCTTTTGAGCCATGTTTTGTATAATTTTAGTTGTTATCATCATATCGCCACCGTAAAGAGTTTTACTACTAGTAACTTGCGCTAAATCACTTGTAATTGCAGTTAACGGACCTCTGCTCATTAACAGTCTCTGCTCTAAGCTTGTGAGCCAAACCGATCGGCACTCACTCAAGTCTGGTGTGTGAGGAAACCATTCTGGATCACCACTTCCTGTTACTCCACACCTCCACCTAGCAAAACCAGTTGTACCATCTGGGCAAGGTTGGATATTTATTTCTCCTATTCTTGTCCAATTCCAATAAATACTTCTTAAAGTTTCTGGATTACAAAAATTAAAGTTATCCATTTCTTTTAAATTTGGTGTATAGCTAGTCGGTGATGGTACATATTCGAACGGTATTGTACTATCAACTAAAACAAATTGGTCACTCATACAAATTCACATTAAAAAATAAAATAAAATACCTGTTACTCTTTTGGGTACAAATGTTGTAAATGGCAGTGTTGTAATATCTTCGGGTGGATTTTGTGGTATCGTTTTAGTTCTACTACTGACATCTTCGGCAGATGGCTCTATGGGTGGTGCAAAAGGAAGATTGTTAGAAGTAGATGAAGGTTGTGTCGTCGTGCTGACAGTTGTTGATAATTTAGGAAATGAAGTAGAAGATACTTTCGGTAAAGGTGGTGGAGGTCTTGCCGTTGGTTTTAATGTACTCCAAACAGGAGGTTGTGAAGTTATTAACCATGGAGGACTCGGCCTATTAGTTGTAGTAGTTGTTGCAGCTGAAAATCATCAAATTAATTATGTTCATGTTTCTCGTTTGAATTATTTCGAAAGAACAATGGGTTGGAATCTTTTTTTTCCCAATAATGAAAAAATAATAAAAACTATAAAGAAGTACCTTAAGGCAGATGTAACTACTGAAGAAGAGTGATTAAACTTACCTGGCATACACTGGTAATGAGCTTCGAGGTACTTGAGAGTACCTGGGCAAGGATCACCGAACATGTTAGTACTTGCCAGAATACTGCAGTTTTGTACTAGACTGCACCTGTGGCAATGTAGTTTTGTTAAAACTAGTTACAATAATGAAAAATTTTGCCCGTTTCTGTCATTTTTGGCGCAATGTACCTTAAGAATACACTATTTTTGGGAAACCTGTAGTGTACAAAATAAAACTTATAAAATACTGACTAACCAGAACATACATATTGTGCTTCAATGTACTTGTTTGTACTGGGACACGGGTCACCATCAAACATCTCATTGTTGACATCTACTGAGCAGTTTGATTTTAATTCGCATCTGAAATATTAAATAAATTTGAATTCAAATTTAATTATTTTAAAATACAATAATCCCGGTGTTATTTTATTATGATCCAAAAATAACACACTGCACTGAAACTAGAAAAATTGTTACCCAAAATGATAAGCAGGATTAAAGCGTAAGCTCACATAAAACACTATTTATTTGCACATTATATGACAAAATTAATGCTCTGGATAAATGCCAGTTATTTAAACAAAATAATTACACCAATCGGCTTTAAGTACATTTTTAGCACAATAATGACAGAAACAAGACAACAGATATTGTTAGTTACATAAACACAAAAACATCAAACAGTTAATTTATAATATTATCTACTCCATAATATAAAAAGATAAGGCTTTTTATACAACGTTAAAATGCAACTCTTAGTGACGTGGGGCAAAGGGGCAATTTCCCCCCCCCCCCCTCTCAACAATATATCAGTCACTTAAATGCAAAAGCCGACATGTCACAACTGCTTCGGAAATGAAATTAATTCCATTCTAATAATTAATTCTTGAAGGCTTCTGACTACCCCAGATTTTATCAATTGATTTTTATATTTTGAACATATATATTGATTGTTTTTATCAAAACCGGTCGGCCGAACTGTCGATATTAAGTAAATTTAATTTAAAGAAATTTTTTATTCTAAATTATTTGTGTAACACGCGAGAAAATAATTCGATATTTTTTTAATAAGTCAAGAACTGAAATGAAAGTATTAGGGCAGGGGTTCCTAAACTTTATAGATAACGGAACACTAACCGAATACCTTTTATTTCATGGAACCCCACATCATCAATGAGCTTTTTTTATTAGCTTTTTCGCATGTTTCCAGGAAACAATTGAAGGTGACGAATGTATTTGTAACCGTGGTATTATTTAATTTTATTAGCTAATATGAAATAATTTTGGCGGAACTCGGACGACTGTTCTACGGAATCCCTGTATTAGGGTACGCATAGGCGGATTTAGTCCAGACGCTTAAAAATAACAAGGAAACAATGAGACAATCCCAAATCTGAGAACACTTTTTGCCCGTCTCGACTCTTGTGCTCCCCCCAGAAAAAAATTCTGGATCCGCCACTGAGAGTACGTTTCAATTATAATTAAATTAGAATATTCTTTATTCGATACAATTTTTAAAAATCAATTAACCTGATTGTTTTATATCAATTTTCAAGTTAATTTTCCTCGATAAATAGCTTTCTTGAAAGCTAGATTTTTGGTGAGATTTCCACAAATATAAAATATTTTAAATAGCATTAGGTTTTGTTTACGGCAAAAATATGGCAAAAGTTAAATAAATAAATTAAGTATATGATTCACCAAACGAAGTTAAAAAATTGTAATTATTTTTAATTACCTAATTAATTATTATAAGATAGATAGGCTAGAGCCAGAGCTGCAATCCTTGATAAAATTTTAAAGTTTATTTTATATTTTAAGTATTCTTATACAAAATTTGTATATTGAACTACACAACTTAATGACATTATGGGTCCGACTAACTAATAAATTAATTTTCGTTAATTAAAGCACGAGAATGTTAGTAATGGGCTTCCGTAAATAAATAATTTATATATTTCTATATGAATTTCGTTCATGTGGCACAAATCTGGATGTTATATTTGTATTAAAATCTAATCCATAAAAATATCCTGTCAATTGTAATTATATTCTTTGTTGAAATTACTTGCAAATATGAAAGGATTATCATTTTTTGGCATTTTAAAATTTGGCCTATAATCCGTATTTGAGATAATCTTTTATATTTTGTTACTACCCTAACAATTCTTTTTCTTTTTAAATTTAAAATTATTCAAATTTTTATCAAATTTCCTATCATTTTCATAATCTTCCAATTATTGTTTGCTTCATACCTTCTAATAAGAAAATATCGATTAAAATTAAGTAAATTTCATTCTATAAAAAATTAAATTTATTATTTGCTTTTAATTACTTTTCAGTTTATACACCTAATATACATAGTTAAAAAATTAAGTTTAATTGAATGATTTACATGACTAACTATAATTTAGATAGTAACTATAAAACTTTATGTTCCAATAGCAAACATTAATTATTATCTACAATGCGGCCTCTAAATGAATAGATCCGTGAATTAGTTATATATTTACTCTCAAATATATTTAGTAATTTATGAATAATTAAAATTGGTATGGTATTGCAAATTACTTGTAACCTGGTTTAGGAATCCACGTTAAACCGCAGTTCTTTCAAATCAAGTTTACTTTTAATCTACACCCTGAGAAATGAATTAACTTAACAAAATCCGCGGTTGCTGAAAATTTTAATCAAGGTATCCTTGTCCAATTTTAGTACCAATGTCTTATAATCAGCGGGAGTAGAGCTCGTGGAGTATTGTTTGAAAAGGTAGAACTATATTGCTTTAAAAAATGTTTGAAAAAAATTTATTCCAAACTAATTATTACATGATGCTGCTGATGACCTTGAATGGAATATATACAACACAAGTCAGTTTAAGAAGGAACAAGAGCTAACGAGGAGAACCTCTTAAGTGTAACTATATTGAAAGAGTATTAAAATTAAGCCAATACTTGCTTTTTAAAGTGTTATCAGCAACCGTTACTGAGAAAATAATGTTCAAAAGTTTGAAGCAATAGTTCTTCAGCTAGTTTATGCAACAGAAATCGAAAGGTTTTAATAGTATTTCTTCTTAGTATTTTTATATGTATCTTCCCGAATACGATGCTACCCATATATTAACACGGCATGCTTTTCAAAGCACCAAAAAAAAGAGTAAAATCTTGAAGTAATTTATTGTAAAACAGTAAAACATAGCAATTGTAACGGTAACAGAATATAACATGCTCTGTATGGTATTCGGGATTACTAAAATAAAATTATTAACAAGAGGAAGCAAACCTGGACCTTTCAATTTAATTGCGGACGCTGTACCAACTCAGCTAGAACACCTTTGAATTTCTGTTACATAAATTAGCTGAAGTACTGCATTCAAACTGTTAAACGCTATTTTATCTCTTATTAAAAAAACAAGTGTTCTGTTTCGAATAGGAAAGGTTTTCCTTACACGTTAATAATAAGCTAATTAAATAATGGTGGTAAACTAATTTGATAAATAAAATATTGTTTGTTGCAGTAACAAGAGAAACTTATTTTTCTGAGAGTAAATGTTTACAAGAAATTTCAAGTAGATTTGTAGCATTTAGTATATATATTTGTAAAATATAATATTTAACAAAACTAAAAAAAACCTTAAAATAATAGAATTTTAACATTAAAATGAATAAATACAATAATTATGTAGAAAATCATTATTTAAAATACAAGATAAATAAAAATTACTTTATATATAGATAATAATTGTTTTTAAAACTTTTTAAAAAATCAATATAGGGTGCAGTATATTCTAGATTTCAAAAAGGCAGTGTCGTTCTTTGGAAACTCATTAGATATGATATTCTTGTGTTCATGATAAGTCATTTCGAAAAATTTTTGAAACATTTCATTAATTATTTGTATCTTTGTTAATATTATTCTAAAAATTTAGTTCGAATATTTTTTCTTGTTTCTTATTTTTTCCATTTTGTTAGTTATATGCAACCGAAATCGAAAATAATCTTGAAATAGGGCCTTATATCGCATTACTAAATTTTAATTATTTTTCAAACTTTTTTTAATGTAATATTCATTTATCTTGTTTTTAAAATATTTTAATCCTAACCTGTCAAGTACTTATTAATGTTTTTTAAATCATCATTTTTTAAAAAAATCATTTTTTTTTCATTTTACTGTTAAAATTCTATTATTTTAACGTTTTGTTTAGTGGTGTTAAATATGATATTTTATTTTTTACTGAGCAAAAGATATATTATTTATTGAACAAAAAATGTTACAGGCTGTTTTTATAAAAATTTGACTTGGAATTTGTTTTGCAGATACTGCCAAGTTTAGATCGGGGTTAGATATTTATTCTACTTTTAGTATCATCTAAAGAAAATAAAATCTGATAAAGCTATTTTGGAAGAATCTTCTGAAAGTGAATATAAATAAAAGGAATTCTATAAATAATTTTGTAAATTATGTGTTACCCGGTGTTTTACCTGCACGTTAAGATCTTAATTAGTTTAAAAGATATAAATCACCGAATTCTAAAAATTTTACACGAGCTTAAGCCAATCGGATTGGAGTATCGTAATTAAATAAAAGAGGAAAAAAATACTTAACTAATTATAAAATTGTTCGACATATAAGTTAGTAAAAAAGAATGTTACAAGCAATTACGCAATTTTAATTAACAGTAATTATAACGTGTGGAATAATTTGTAATATTTAAAATATTAGAGCATAGAGTAAAAATATTAAAGGTGTTCTGTAATTATAGCTTTTAAAATGAAGATAAAAACATATACATAATTATCTCTTATACATTTTAAGTCCTGCATTTATTATACTATGACAAATAAATAAAAGAATTAACAAAGATATAAATAATATATAAAAAGTTGTGAAAAGAAATAAATTCAAAGTGTTTATTAAAAATATAGCGTCAATACATTACATGTTTTAATTTAAAAGTACCTACCTATAGTCCTATAGTCTAATGAGTCTGACAGGTTCAGTGTGAATGACTTACATAAGTATGATATATTACCACATTATATACCAATTCAAATGAGTCGAAAATTAATGTACTATCATTGTATTAATTTTAATTTATTCTTTTTCGTATGCAAAATATTCCACTTTTGAGATATTATCAAGACACAATAAAATATTTTGTACCTAAGCTTAAATAATAAAAAATGTAACCATCAAGACGACAGCTAACTGGATAGCGCGATGCGATTATCTCTTGTCTTCTCCCTTAAACAAGTTTAGTGCTTAAATTGTTTAACGTATAAACAAATTTCCTTTTTAATTTACATTAAGATAAACTTAAGTGAATATAAAGTTTTCCATAATTACATGATAACTTTTTATCAACATAATATGACATCAGTCAAGTGCTTTTCAATGTTTTGGAAGCAGCTGGTTCGCTGGTTGATTACTTAGAGTAATAATACTAAGTGGTAACAATGTACATCTAAGCCATAAGGTTACATATTTTTATATTTTAGCTGTTTTCTATTACAATTACCATAAAAAATTCAATTACGTCAAAGGTTGCTTATTAAAATTTACTACCTTCCTGAATAATATATGTAAATGATTATCTCTTATTCAATAATTCATTTAAATACATTACCACCATTAATAAATAACGACTCGGCGAAGAAGAAGTAAGTTTGGCTTTTTTCTCAAACAAAAGTAAAGAATTTATGTGAAAGTTTGAATTAATTTGTATCTTCAATGAATGCTGTCAAATATGAGTTTCGGGATGGCATTCAACATCTCGAAAGATATAAATATGCTGTGTCCCAACTGTGCTGTACACTATGCGATCTTTCTCGGTGAATTATGATACCCGACATTGTACGTCACTGCACGTTGATTGCAAAATATGCAATAACTTGTGGCAAAAATTTTAATTTTTGGTCAACTCCCAAGTTGCACTTGCACGTCAGAAATGTTCACACTGCGGTAGCTTTCGAAAACAAAAAGTTGGAGAAATGCCGTAAAATATGTAAATTCAGCACAAACTTGATTGGTACTACACCGTATACTTTACCCAACCAACCGGAAAATACGATATTTACAATTTAGCCAACATATGATAAAGTGAAGAATTAGAATAAATTTAATAAAAAGTAATTTTCATTGTTCGCTTTCGCCAAGACTTGAGATTTCCAGATTCGAGTAGGTACAAACTGCTATCGAAAATGTTGAATAAATGCAAATAGAAAACTGTTTGTGTTTATATTTTTCATCAAAAAATAATATTAGCTCGTGTCGGTGTTTTCTAACCACCATCGATCAAACACAAGCACACTTGCTGATGGAAAAAGTATTTCTTGAAAAGTTTTAATAGCGTAGAAATTATACCGGGTGACCACCTCAAGCGGAATTATTCTTCATCTTCGTTCTTCGCTACGAAAGAAAACTTAAATATCAAAGTTTTTTAGTTCCCGTCTATAAGGTAAAGTTATTTTAAATTATACTAACATTCGATAACGTTACATATTGCTGGATTAAATCGTACGCCGACGTTCCTTTAAAAACAAAACCATGTATATTTTATTATTTATGAATTTTAAAATTCTGCCTAAAGTTTTACTTTAAATCGTTTCCGAGTTATCTGCAATCTAAAAAATCGACAGTTTAATTAATTCATTTTGACAAGTTTGGAGTGCCAGTGAGCTGTTTTGAGCTTTCGTATATGATCGAAAACTTTTTAAATTTGTCACAGATATAATAATGATCGTACGCTAGTACAAATTATTGTAATGGTGAATGTATTAATAATAAATAAAGTCATTATGCTAATTTGTTTTATATAATTGGCTGAAGAAACAACATCATCAATCAATATCATACATAATATTATATTATAATCTTTTATAGTGGAGTCCAAATTAAGGCCGCACAAATAAACTAGGCCGTTACAAAATAGTTTTATATTTTCACCTTCTTATCAAAAATATTCCGCAATTTTGAACAGAATAAAATATTCTAATTTGTTTTATTTAATATCCGCTCAGGCGAGTCGCGAGCGGAATCGGTTTGATAATTCCATTAAATTAAATTTTTCACAATTGCGTTAGTACATACAATTTATTAGAACAACACGAAGAAAGCCATTACTTTAAATTTAATTTACCTGTTGTGTAAAACCCTTAAGGATTTCGGCGACATGCAGTTGACACTCCAGTCTGTATTTCCATGATCATTACAAATGGTGATCGAAAATCGGCCGTAATTTGCTCGAATCAGTTTAATCAGTTCTCCATCTCTACACTCTATTTTAAGCGTTTTTCCTTCGCAGGCGTAAGCAGTTTCGTAGCGAATTAATTCTGAAATTAAATAAAAAGGAAATTAATTACATAAAAAACAACCTTTTGTCATCGAGAAATTTATTTATTTATTTAATCCTAAATTAGATTTATACATTGAAAATAAATTATATAAATTTATATCATTTATAAATTAAAATATTAATTGTCATCCTTGATGGATTACAAAGAATACCGCGTGATTAAAGTACAGATTAACGGAATAAAAATGAAGCAGGCTAAGTAAATGCATATTAAAGAACAGATTGCAGAAAAGCACGAATTGAAAATTTTATTCATTATTTATTTAATTAAATTTTTCAAAAACCTTACATTTATTTAATTTTAACAGTGGTTTTACACCGTTTCTTATTTTATAGCAGTTTTTTCTTTGTGTGGTTTCAACAAATGTCGAGTGGTAAACTCGAAAACACCAAAAAACAAATTATCCAAGAGTAGAAAACTTTACCACCAAATAAACCAAAACATCAATTTTATGTAACCCTAAAGTTTAAAAAACTTTTTAACTTGATATGAAGAGGAAAACTTAAAATTTTTTTCAATTTAATATGGAGAATCATCAAAAATTACAGAGCAACAGCGTAAGTTCATCACAATAGCAGAAATAAATTATGAGATTTCGTCAGTATCATCAAAACGTGATGAATTTCAAGTGTAAATTATTGAAAAGACCTACAAATTTCATCAATTAAGTCGTGATCTTAAATTACTTCATTATACTCGAAACTTAGGAAGTTAGTTTAAAATATTTGAAGTGCAAAATCTAATCTGTTAAGTGCTCTCTTGCCATCTGTGGTCGCAAGAATGCTTTGATAAAATAACAAGTGTTAAAAAAACTTCCTTTTTTCCAACGCCAACAAAAGTTAACTTTATGTCATTTAATAAACAAAGCTGAAGTTTCATCTTTTCTACCGCCGGCCATTGCTAGCAGTAAAAGTAGTGTTTAGTTTATCAAGTTGATGAAATTCTTAAGGTAAACATAATTTCAATATCTAGAAGAAAAATATAATGTTTTATTCAGAGGAAAGTAACTTATTGTGGCTCATCGGTAAAAGATAAAAAATTTAAAAAAAATCTTTCGTGGAAGCTGTGTATCAAATTTAACTCACTAAGATGTTGTACAGTTGGTTAAAAAAAACTCAAAGAAGTCCACGCAAATAGAAAGTTTTTCGGCAAATGTCAACAAAAGATAATTAGGTATGTCATACAATAAACAAGGTTCAAGTTTTGCTTTTTTGTCTTTTTTCGGTTATTTTGCTGGCGACCGAACGCGGCAGAAATGGTCTTAAATTAATATTTTGGCAGTATCCGCCAGTAATATATTATTATGGATCAGTTCAGGAAGAAATATACACTTTTCGCATAAATTATTTATTTTAAGGCTAACCGGTTTCCTGAAACTAATTCACATCATCAGAACCTTACGTCAATTAAACTAACACAACTAAAACCGCTAACATGATTTGTCAAATACACTCAAATCGTCAAACCAAAATTAAAATTAATGATCAAACTAAGAAAACGCAAATTCAAAAGTAAAAATTTTTGCTAGAAATTCCCAGATTATCCATAATAATAGAAAATAGTATATATATTTTATACGATTTTATTTTATTGACTCCGTTGAATGTAAACGCGGTATTATTGGCCTATATATGTATCCCATTTTCCATCGATTCACAATCAAACGTTTTTACCATCCTAACTTGTTTGGCGAGTGTAATCAGTTTTCTTTACTAAGTTACGTAGAATGTAAATTTTTGTTTCCTTATCAGTTCTGAAGATGGAGTAAATCTAATCTTCCGAAACGTCGGCTTTGTTTGATTTAACCTGTTCGACCGACCTGATACTCGTTTGATTTGTTTTATGTACAAAGAGGCTATAGAAATACATTTTATCCTGAAAACGAAAAACTTTTTCACGAAGGCGCAACCGACGGCAAAACCTGATTATTTTTTCACAGAAATTTTTTTGATATTTTGAAGTAATTGTTACTATAATTGAAGTTCAAATCAGCCTCCACTAATTTTGAAGTAAATTTTACTAAATTTGATATAACATTTATAAAATGCGGAAAAATATTAAGTTAATCTAATACGTAGGGATAGTTGGTACAAAAAGTTTTGTTTATAATTAAAACGTTTGTATTTTCTTGTGTTCTATATTGTGAATTATCATATTATCACCGTGGTTTTACGATAAAATAATTGCTGAGGGGAAGGCAACGGGAAACCACCACACTAATTAAAATTCCTAAAAACGTCATCTTGGCTTCAGCCAAGTTTGACCACAACTCCACTGCAAAGAGGAAAACGAAGAAGAAAAAAATTCAGAATTAAATTCAAAACAACATCAAGTGTACGTAATAGAGCCGCCATGTTGTTGACATTTGGTAACATCATGAACGCCACCAACGCTAAGGTAAATCGCGTTAAGGTTAAGGGTTAAGGTTTTACTTTATTGCTTATATCAAATTTCACTAGCGGGTCATAGGTTATAGCCGTTAAAAAAAACCGTTAGACCAATATAGTTTTGTACACATTTGCTACGTACATTATGTTATATTTCAGCAACCTTCTTATATATTTATCTCAATTAACCAATTCTCTTCAGCAATGAATAAGGAGTCTAAAGAATAAGAAGCATCTTGTTACATACCCAGATTATTATTACATTGTATTACACAGTACAATGAAAATTACAGCAATGTCGAGTGCGAAAACATAAACAACTCCAATGTTTATGGAGTTAAATTTAACTCCAATGTAGTATGAGTATTGATTGCTCTTAAGTCGCTCGACTTAATTCTTACGGCTGGTTTCCGATGGTTTAACATATTCCTAGTAATAAATAAATGTAATACATTTCGATTGCCCCTTACTCTTAGGTGATCTCCTAGTTTATTTAAAATTTAGGGTAATTTGAGAACTAAAATTTAAACACGGCCTTCGGGCAATCTTTTATAAAAAGAAACTCATCTTGACGGCTGGTACGAGAAAAGGCGGCCTCTCATAACAGAATACTGACCATTATTAAATTTTAAAGAAATAATAATAATTGTTATTATTGCCAACTATGCACGAAATATCCCCCAACTGCTTTTGAACACAATTAGTGCTATTTCAGTTTCAGTAACCAAAGGTTTATGTGCATGATCTGTTGTTGATTTTATTAAATATAAGACATTTTCATTCCATCAAAACAAGTACACCTGTATCAAGTATCCCGTAATTTGTATAAAAAATACCCCTAACGTGTAAAAGCAGGGGTTCTTAAATTTTTCATAGTTAAGGACCACTTTCAAAGTTTCAAAAGTATCACATGTCGAAGACAATGCAAGGAAAAGAAAAGAAAACAGTTTTTATTAATAAGATTATAATCCTACTCAATATTATGTTAAGATTAAGTGGCATGGCTGTGGACCCCCAAAGGGTCCAGAGTTTAAGAACGCTTGCACACAATCACAATTTGTAAATTCCCTCTCAATAAGTACAACATAATATTAAATAAATTATAATATAAAACAGGCAGAGCAAGAATTAAACTGAAATCAGAATCTACATCATTCACACCAAACCAAAAAACATCTGACAATGAAAATATTTTTAATGTCTTTTTTTTTAAAGCTAAAAATATTTAACGAAATGGTTAAATGAAACCTGTACACGATGGAGTCTACACTATAGTTCGACTCAATTAAATGTAATAAAGTTGGTTCTACGTTTGAATAAGGGTGGTCAATTAAACAAAGGTCAAGGATAAAAAAGAAAAAACATCTTATTTATATTAAAAACTTCTGTAAACGTTAACCGATTTCAATTTTTCCGAACTTGAAGCTAAAAATACTTCTAAATACAAAATTTCATCTAAAAGTTCAATTTTTTATGCTATCGCAATTTCAAACAATTTTCAGCGCACAGTTTTGGAATTATTGCCTATTTTTATGGATTGGATTCAAGGTAGCTTAAAGCTTTAAAGTAAATTTATAAACGGCTTAAACCACTACAATTTCTACAAAATTTACAAGATTTTAAGTTTTCCGAGCTCGTTAAACATTTCATTCACAATTATAAGATTATATTTGGTAAAAATCTCCTAGGGCAGCTTTTATTTAAATATTGCCGTGCAAATAACATTTTTATGGAATTCTTTTATCAAAGATCACTTCAAAACTTTTATATCGGTCCGCCCTTATTATTTGTATAAAACACACAAAAATTACAGAACAAAGTAGAAATAATCAAGAGGCATTCATTGTTCAATTCTCTCCGCATTATCTATTTTGCATAATAAGCTAGATCGACATCCGGACATTTTTTGACGTCCATTTCCGTAATATCTGTTCGTCAGAAAATACGATTTTCAGAGTCGTGTACGGCTACTTAAATTACTCAATTTTCTTTCGAGTATTCGCTTCACAAACTTGGTAGCACTATAAAAAAAGTTTTAACGTTATTTGAAAAAGGTGAAGATAGATTGCCACCTTCCATTAATATTTAATTTTTAAACCATATTACAGGAGATTTAATTAGGAAAAGCTTGTTTTTCTTTTAGTTTAATAAATTAAGTTCCCGATTACTTTATCAAACCATAAATATAAATTTTTATTATCTCGTCATTTCATAAAGGAAAAACCAAACCCAGCAAAATTCAACCGAAGTAGAAGTTGTACAAATTTATTTGTTTTTATCAGACAAAACTTTTAAGTTTTCAGATTGTCTAGAAAATAAAAAGGAAAAACCCTTAAGCTTTCACGTTTAGAATGTAAATAGAATCATTCAACTATTACGGTTTCCTTGTTTAGAGAAGAACGTTAAAACGCACAATCGAATCCAAGGAAAAACTTATTAATCTACAAATAAATAAAACGTTAAAATAAAATAAAAATTTCGGTTATTGAAAATATAAATTTTTAAATTTCAACTTAAAATTAAATTAAAATCCTAATTTCTTTCGAAGAAATTAAACCAGTAGCAATTTCTATATTTTAGAGATTATGCAAATATATTCAAACGATAAGATAAAACTTCATCTAGATGAAAACGGTTGTCTTAAAAACTTTATAAATTGGTTAGTAAATGACTATTTTGGTTGGGGAAATTAAAAAAAAAACTTTAGCTAAATCTATAAATCGATATGAGAAATTTCAAGTATTCGACACGACTCCATTGCATTCAAAATTTCGTTTCAAGAATTACAATGGAATCATGTTTCAAAAAAATTTGCATTAAATTAAGTCTATCGCTGGTCAATTGGAATGTTACTTAATTTGAATTTACCTAACGGTGATTATAATAATTTATAATTGAATAGATTACCTGCGACTAGGGAAGCAAGTCGCGGTTTGATTCCCGCTCGCGCCGGATACACTGCTGTGTGTATAGGAAACTACCGCCCCAGTAAATAATCTTGACTTTAGCTGAATAAATTAATAACCACAGTTAGTTTAGTGAATATGTCACTTTAAGATGAAAAAATATATAAAATATGACTAAAACTTGAATTTTTTTTCGTGTTTATTTAATTAATTTGAAATTCCACTTATACTAAAAAAAACTTATCTCGTGCTTGTCAGTGGTTAACTAAATTTTTTAAGTGGTAAACACTTAAGTACAATTTGGTGTGAACTCGAGAAAAAGATTACCAAAACAAACTTTTCAAATTAAACCTGAAATAGAATCGTGACTTACTTCTATGATCTTTAATTCAAAATTTTTGGGGATAACAATAACAATTGCTTTTAGATTCTTTTGTATCAACTTTTGTCAATATTTAGTTTCAAAAAGAAATCTGCCAATTTTTAACATTTTTACGCCTTATTCTCTTAAATACATCAAACAAAATCTGTAGAAAGAATGCTATAGATATATGGAAAAAAAGTTAAAATCGGTCATTTAGTTATTGAGGTATAACTTTTTTTAAAGTACTCTTTTTAGGTTGGTAACCAATGAACCAATCGAAGAAGCATTATGGAAGGAAAATTTTCAACATTGGTGATTAAAAAAACATTTATTATAAAAAATTACATGCTTTTATTTTTTGGAGTTCGTTCTCGAGTTCTCGCGTTTAGGTTCGACCTATCTAATGATTTAGGATACAGGGGGGTTTCGAAAACATTCAAAATTTATTTTAAAAGTCATTTTAATAATTCAAAGAAATTAAATTCAATACATCGACATTTTATGCATAATCAAGTCAAGGAAAAATGAGTAAAAAATAACAGTAATAAATCATTAATTCAATTTTTAGAAACTCGACTGGTATTTTGATTGTACGCTAGACTTTTCCTCAAACATAATTTCTCTATTCTAAAAGGAAGAACAATGCAGAAATGATAGAAAACCAGGGAGAAGACGAATACTAATTGACACTTCAAAAAAAAATCAAAAGGTCGTTAACAACAGTTAAGTTTCCCACCATGAAAACCCACAATGGGTCGAGTGTCCTATTTAAATAGATTTAGTGTTGTTCTACTGATAATTTTAAATATTTATATAGTTGAGAATTAGTCAAATCAAAACATCAACAACGATTAAAAATGAAATAGGAAATAGGAAATTTCTTAGATGAAATCGTGAATAATGTCGAAACCCATTATAATCTGTATGTTTTATAATAATTTATAATTATAATATTATAATCTTGTATGGTCAAGAAATTTTGTTTAAAATTTAATTTGTAAATTGTATATTTGTATGTAATTCCGAATATAATCGATAAAAATCACTTCTTTTTTCAGTCTCATCGCATAAATGGGTAGCAATGGGTATCAAAGGAACAAAATATTCCGTATACAATAATTGTATACGATACGGATTATATACAATAATTGTATACGATACGTAGACAATAATAATTATTATATACGGAATATTTTGTTCCTTTGATATTCATTGGTACCCGCCTATTATAGCTTTCAGCGATGAGACTGAAAAAAGAAGTGATTTTTATCTATTATATCCGGAATATTACATACAAATATACAATTTACAAATTAAAACAAATTTAGATAAAAACAGAAGCTTTTAGAAGTGTGCGGAGAGGTTTCAAGACTAGTAAGTAGTCCGGTGCATGGTCCGGTGGATAACCGGCGTGGATTTTGGTCAATCATTCTTCTATCAATTATTTGTACACTTATTTTATTGGTGCATTGCATTTACCAACTTTATTTGTTGAATAAGAGGAATCATTTACACAAGAATCGGAGTTATCGCTTCCGCAACACAGTACAAGTAGTACAAACAACAAAACAGTTGTTACTTCAAGAAAAATTCCACACTTTTAATAAAATTAAAATAAATTTAAATCATGGCAACTTAGTGCGCGGAATAATTTTTTTTTTTTTCCGAAATAGCATATTTTTCTATATGATCGTTTAGAATTAAATGATTTTCTTGTTAGTTTTTCATTAGGCGCTGATTCCAAAAACTACATATTTACACACGCGTGCTGTGTAGAAAATATTTGAACAGTATAGATTGCAGTGACCCATAAACTCTTCAATTATATTCTAAAATTAACAATAATGGTATGTATATCTTGGTATTAAAGTGCGTATAAATATGGTGAGTCTTGTCTGAGTCGCGACAACGAGTCTAATTCGTCCAGTGGCTTAGCCAGAAATTTAGTTCGGGGGAGGCCCACCCGCTTTTTTAAAAAGCCAGACAAACGGTTTATCACACAAGATGTATAAATGGATCATTTCAAATTTCGAATTAATAATTTCGGGGGGGGGGGGGGGAGCAGGCCCCAAAAAATTAGATATTGGGTTTTATGTTTTTTTTTCTTATTAAAACATTTACATAATAATATTGTGGTTAAGGATTGCAGAAAATAACTATTTTTTTAAAATTAATTTTACCCATTTTAGATGTTTTGTGCGTAGTTTTTCTTAATAAAAATACGAAGTTTCATATTTTTTCTTTATCTTTCTATTTATGAAATTTTTAAGAGCAGGGGGCCCGCGAAGTTTTGCCACGGGCCCCGACGTGGCTCTCGACGGCCCTACAGACTCATCGAAATTTATTTTTCAGCAAGGCTTACGACGCTCACCATGTACTAAACTTAAAAAGTTTCGTGGGAAATTCGTAGCGCGTTTAACTTGTAATGCGGATTAGATAAAACACACAGGAGACTGGCGGCAGGCTCGTTGGTCCAAAAACACGACTCTGGCGCAACTCGCCATAGGTACTTGTATTCCACTAGGGAGTCTAGATATATTAATTAATCATGGTAGATAATCGGCCACTTCCCATGTGATTTAGAAAAGTAGTAAATATTTACTTAATTTATTTAACGTCTGGAACCAGAAGTCACTACTTTTTTTATCAATTACTATGAGGTAGTCATAATATTTTGTACTTACTGCTCCAAAACCGTTTTAGATGTGAAAGTTGAGTTTAGGACGCCATGATCCACGATTACGATCGATTACGATAAACAGCGATTATGTTTTGTGTTAAACCAATCAACATTGTGAAATGTTTTAGACCATTTCTCTTAGCACCTACGAAGGAAGATTTAAATGAAAATCCCAGTACCTGTAGAAAATAGTTGGATTTGGACCGTAACGATGATTTTATTATTAATTAATTCTTCCAAGCAACGAAGCTCTAAGAGCTGCTGTTGGAGGCTTTCTAATTACTTAATGAACCAACGGATTTACACGTCTGGTTTAACAGGATTAACTCTGGTATTCACTTAGTATATAGTTATTTTTTGTTAAAAAATTATAAATACTAATGTGAAAATTGTGGTTGAACGAAGACGCATTTATATATTTCGAACCCTAACTACTTGATAATTTAATATTTCTTCCATATAATTTAAAAATTAAATCTTAATATTCTTATTTATGCGCCTCTCAAGTTTACAATTTCAATGTATGATGTAATATTTATTTTAAAATAATGAAAATCGTGGGTAAAATAATCGTGCGGTTGTCGCAACAAAAAACAAAAATAACAATTCTGTTACCATAAAACCAATATAGAACATTTTTTGTTTAAAAATACATTGCTAACAACAATTTAACAACATAAATTAATCGAATTTAAATACCGCCTGACAAAATATCGTAAATAGAGTGTTATTTTTTGGAGAAGCTTTCAAAGTGTTTAATAATTGTTTTGTTATTATAGATTCATAATATATAATTTTAGTATAGTTTCCTACATTGAAATTATTAGTATCGATATTTTCCTGAAATTGAATTATTTAACTTAAATGTAAACCATATTAGCTTTACCGATTACCGTCCCAACTAGCACAACAAGGTAAATTTTAAGTAAATTTTACGTAATATTTAGTCGCTGACCTTACTACAGCGACTTTATTTTACTTAAAATTTACGTGAATTTTACTTAAAATTTACTAAATGGAGAAAAAACGTAATTTTAAGTAAATTTGGCTAATAAGACAATATTAATTAAAATTATTAGCTCTTGAAAATACAATAAATATGATTATCAATAACGAGCTACAAGATACATTTAAATCTTAATGTATGGATTTCGCAATCCTATACGTTTAAAATTATAAAAAATATATTTATGATTGAAAGTGCTTACTGTTCATTGATACGAAAAAATATGCAAATTATGTGAAATAGTCTGCGACAAATGAATGAACAGTAAGCACTTTCAATCATAAATATATTTTTTATAATTTTAAACGTATAGGATTGCGAAATCCATACATTAAGATTTAAATGTATCTTGTAGCTCGTTATTGATAATCATATTTATAATAAGACAATTAGCCTATTAGTGAATATAACCAACAGTAAGTAAATTTTACGTAAAATTAAGGTAAACCTGACTAACATTGACCAACATTTTACCTGTATCTCGTAGTTCATATGAAGTTGTAAAAATGACTTCCCGGTTTAAATTTTTGTATCTCTATCTCGTTTCATTCTATTTCATAAGTATAATCTTCCTATACCGTTCTACTTTAAAATGGTCAACTAAGTACCTAAGTTTATGTTTTCAACCACTACAAACTAAATAATGATTAATATTTGCAATAATATTGCAAATTGGATTCGGAAAATTCAAAACGCAACTAAGTTTACTGATAAAGGTATCAGTTTTACTTCGAAAAATTAGAATGCGCCTCGGTAAATATGTAGTTTTGGAAGAAAATTATTAATTAATTTTTAAATAATGTACTTATTTCGGTTACTTTAACACGCTGAAGATACACACACAATTTAAATTCTTTATAATAACTTAAATATGTTTCTATATTGCTTAATTTTACAATTTATTTTTAGAAAAACAACAATTTTACTATTTATCGATATTTTTTATGAAATCACAAAAGAATTTTTATCAAAATTAATGGCGGATTTTAAATTCCTGACTAATAGTAAAATTTAAGTCGCTTACGACCAAAAAGGTAATTGGCGAATTAGTGTAAATTTTACCTATAGTCTCTTATATCCTTTTATACCTCTTATATCTTAAAGTACAAATTTACCTACAAGTTAATAAATAAACAATAAGAGACTAACAGTACATTTTACCTATTTTATGTGTACAGGTAGATGTTACTATTATGTCGAGTTTAGGTTAAATATTGGTAAAATTTACCTACATTTTTAACTAAACGTAAATTTTACCTGTAGGTGCATATTAGATAAATTATTAAGTAAATTTACCCTACAAAATTAACCAAGAATTACTTTAAAGTAAAACAAACTTTCAGGTCAAAAAAAAATGTAAAATTACGTCAGTTTTACTTTTATATTGACCCAGTAAACAAATAAACTTCTAAAGTTATGTTTACCTAAAAAAATACCAAAAGTTACTTATAGGTCTGAAAATTATGTAAAAATTACGTAAAAATTACATGGTTAGGTAAAATTTACTGAAAATTTTCTAGTGTGCTACTCGGGGTGGTTTAACGAGTAATCACATGTTATTATTGTCGCCTCTATGATGTATTAATAGCAAATTATTCCAAATGTTACCAATGATTTCGAAGAGATCCATTGGGTAATTTTTCTATGGGAATACCATCTTTTAATGGAGATTTCAAATGCCGATATCTCAGCAATTGTGCCATGAAATTGGTTGCTTCATTCAGAAATTTACAGCAGAATATAAACCGAAAACCAAAAATTTGCAAAGTTCTACATTGGAGTCGGAAGGAATAGAAGTTGGCGTGTTGGAAATTCATATTCAAGAAAGGTTTAGAATATTAATAATGAGCATAACAAGTTTTGATCTTGAATCAACATTCGTTTTCAACTAGAATAAGTTTGTCATTGTTTATGAAGTTTAAATAAGCTTTCAAAATAATTCTTAAAGTAGTTCTAACGAATGCGTACACAGGAGAGTTAATATACGCAATTTTCCGGACATTCATTGCACGTTATTGTAAGACTACGTTTTTGTGAAAGGAATAAAAGCGAGAGCCTGAAAGTTTTCGTCATTTATAAAGCGGAAACTTGTTTTGCTTTTTATTATAAATAAAAGTTTTTGCGTGGAAATATTTTATAAACCCAAAATTAACGCTTTTGTAATTTGCCTAATTCACAAATTAATCTTGACATGTAAACCTACTATGCTTCTAATTGTAACAGCTACTTATGCATTTAATTGATGGCGAAAGTTCCTTTTAAAGAAAGCATTAGCTACCTTAAAGTACGTACATTTCCACAAGAATGAGCATCTTTTGAATCGCTGAAACTCGAAAGTAGCACGTTTCTGCTCTCACAGTCTTCACCATTAAAAGAGCAGTCAGTAAAACAATGTAATTAGTCTATGCAAAATTGAATAAGCACAGCTTTTGCAACCCTCGGCTTTAAACATACTGAAGAGGTAGGAATTTAATATTGCATTATTCCATTCAAAATAAAACTTTATCATTTTACATTTATGAATCTAACACAATTTTTCAATTAATTGCAAAATATTTAATTAATTTAATTAAAACAAAATTAACTATCTCAATTAATAATCCATCACATAACTAATTACACTAATTCGTTAATTACTGAACTCTAATCGATAAATAATCTCGAGTATGTAAACACTTCCCAAGTTTCAACTTTCATAATTAAATAGAATATCACGCGCGGATTTAAACTAATTTTAAATTTTTCATTAAAGTAATTCCAGTATCATATTTAATTACATTAGTAGCCAAAACACTATTATACACAAACCTTGAGCTTTTTCTGCCATTGACATTTTTTTATTGTGTTTTGTTTTTGAGTTGTTACATCGTAAATTTTTTTAATTGGCAAACCTTATTTTTCTTTACGGATTTGGATACTGCACAAAAAATGACCATATAGCGAAAAGTTTTCAAGATAATCGAGATAAAAGCCTTTCAATAAATGAAAACAATAATTCAAGCTTTTACACAAATGAGGTAAAGAAAAATATTAAATTAAATGTTTGAAGTGACCTCCCGCTCACTTTTTAACAATATCCCGTCCACCACTGAAATTTCTCTAAAAGATTTTCAGTCGTATCGGGTTGAATTGCCCGAATTTCATTCTATTCTTTAGTTCGTTTGAATTGAAAATTTTTAAATAGCCTCATAAAAAGTATCATAAGATACATCCATTAGTTGGTAAAAACTTGGTTTAAATATTCTTGTTGTAGGGCAGATCTGAATCCCCATCACTTGGGTATAGTACCGCAAGTACTGAAATTAATTCGTATCTTAAAAAGTCAAGTTATTTCATCCCTTAATGTGCTTTAAAAAAAATTGAACCCGATATACGGTTACTTAATATACCAGCACAGACGTTGAGTTTTTGTGGAAACTCGCTACGAGTTTCCATTTTCCAGTATAGGTTACCGTCGTGTAAAAAAAATTGCATCCTGGAACTGTTAACCTACGTCGAGGTTGAACCATGAATGAAAGGTTGAACCAATGAACCAAAACCACTTTCTACGGATGCCACTTTTCAAATTTCAAATTCAAATATTTTACAACAGAGCTCTGAACTATTGCATTGTTTGCAACCACTTGACAAGTGGATAAATAGGAATTTTCTTGAAGCTTGAGTAAAATATTTAGCTGAACATCTTCTTGAATTGGTGAACGACCCAATCTCTCGTTATGCCCCACCAGCAAAAATGTTTGCTCTATTTAGCTAACACGGTAGTATGCGTAATTGGTACTTGGTTAGAATATTTTTTATAAAATACATAAAATGCAAACTTCTGAGTGCGAGTTTTGTCGTAACCGATCATCATCAGACAAGGGACGAATCATTTTAAATTAGTTAAAAGAATAAACATAAATTCTAAATACAATTTAAGTAAAGATTAATCAACAAAATTCTAATTACTCTCAAAACCGTGTTATTTCTCCAGTACTTCTTTGGGACTGATTATCTCAAAAACTTTTTACTTCAAAATTAGTTTTTTACATATATATTCGTGTTCAGAAAAAAGTGATCTATCCATATACGCAAAGAAAAATAAAGGTTGCCATTTAAAAAAAATAAACCAAGATGTAACATACAGAAAAAAATTACATTAAATAAAAAGTTTGACGTCTCCATATATTTTCTGAGAAAATTCTTCTAAATTTTAACAAATTTCTTTCAAAATTTACAAGCTCACCGTATAATATAAATTAATAACAATTAATTTAATGTACCAAAAGCGCATACAAAAAATATACATTCAATATAACCCAAGTTTCTTGCAACCTTTGAGCATAACAGCTAAGGATGATAAATTTGAAATTATTTAATAACCAATTCTGTTACAACTAATCTAAAAACACGAGTTTAAATTTAATTTATAAATTAATTAAAAAAATTTAATACATAGAGTTTTACACGCACGCTAAAAATTCATAAATATTACTCAATTACAAAATAACGACGTTCTAGGAAATAAAATATTAAAAGCTCCAAATTTTAGCATTATAAAAATTAAAACTGGAACTTTTCGTCTAAAAAAAATATAATTCGATTATTAATTTGTATTAAAAATTATAAATAATTTATCTAAATAATGGAGTACTTACATTAAAACAAATTACCTGGAAAATTTGAAAAAATACGATCTCTTTAATCTGATTAACTATCTGAAAGTTTTTCTAAAATTTTGCTCAACTATTTCCGGAATAATTAATTACTGAAGTTCTAATTATTATATTATAAGGTGCTCGTTTTTCGAGCACCACCATGGGGATCTCAGTTATTATAAGATATACGAGGTCGGTTACATTAGGGAAAAGTTGCGCATTTTCATATTGAATAATTATTTGAAAGAAAATTTGATGTGTCATTTTTAGTTTTTAAATTATTGCAAAAAATGGAAATTTCTAATTTTTGTTTTTATTTTTTCAAGCAAAAACCAAAAGAACTAAACGTTTCTAACTAGGATGTTCTTAAGGCACTTTTTTATAAGGAATTCAAATCTGTCATCGTATCATTCTTGATGCCAGAGTTATAACACTCAAAAACTTCGGTTTTTCTTATGGGCGCCATATTGGATTTTTGTATTTTTGAAAAGTAGTTTTTTTTTTATTACAACGATGTATCAAACGATATGATCGAATCCTATAATGTTGATTAAAATTGGAAAAAAATCGTTTTTGCAAAGAGTGCTTTGGAAAAAAAGCCATCAATTTGGTTTGACAAATTAAATTTTAACAGTTGAATTCAAAAACGGGCACCCCGTATTACTCAAAAACAAAACGCCAATATTTGTTTCCTCTTATCATGAATTTTATCCGTGCGTAACTTCCATTCGTCCATTTTAACAACTTTCGAACATCCTAGTAGAGATCTGAAATTCTTGAACACAGCTTCCTCTAGCTGGGCATTTTAATATTGTGATAATTATTTTTAAAATATACATAATTATTCTTATACTTGAAATGCTAAACTACACAAACATTAAATATTAGTTCCCGTTTTGAAAATTAAATTTTTCTATACACGATAGTCCCAAGCATATCTCCAGAGAACAATGGGGATATGTCGATATTTAACAATTTTTCAGCAGAACGTTTCTTCAGAAGATTTATTGTTTAAAATAAAATTGGTTTACAAAAATTAATTAGCAGTGAGCGAAAGCATTTAAAAAATAAATGTAATATAAGTTTCCATGCTTTTGGATGAAATAAACTTCTTGGTAAAATGTGTGATTTTTCGATCTCACATAAAGGTCATTCAACATGAAATATCCTTAATTACTAAATCAATTAATTTAACTACTAACTATTAAGCAATAAATAAAGGCTCGAATAGACTTCGGTCATTCAGAGAGTAGGTTGCTACAATTTAAAATTCGAAAGAAAAGTAATGAGAATACTTCACGGTAAACCGAAGGAAAATGATCTTCGCTTCATTTAATTTTAATGCAGAGATCAGCCAAGGACTCTCTTGATCACGCCGCAATGGAAGAGCTGATATACATCGCACAAAATACAAACAAAAATCCAATTAATAAAAAAAAATTATTTCCAGAAACTGGAAAATGCCCTGTGTGATAGGAACAGAGAGCTGAAATATAAAAAAAAACGAGAAAAAACAGAAAGCATAAGCTATAAAAGTTAGTTAAAGGTTTTTTTTTCTTAAATTAAACCTTCATAAGAGTGTGAAATATCTGGGTATTTTTGACACGTGAAATAACTACAGTTGCCATTATAAAAGACGTCCACCTGTTGCATAGATTGGAAAACCATGGTGTTCAATGATAGTTGGCACAATAGAAAATACGTTTGATTGACCAAATCCTTTTGCGCGTATTCAAATAAAAATTTTGATGAAGGAACGATAAGCGTCCTGTCGCATCGTAGTCCATTTTGTCATGGTCATGAACTTTTTAATTAAAAAGTCTCGGTTTACAACAGAGCTTAGTTTTGTTTTGGAGCTCATAAAAATTTAGACGAAGTAATTGTGAATTTTTGAAAATGTAGTAAAAACAATTAAGCACAATAATTGAGAAGGGCAATGAAAAACTTGAAGGGAAATTGGTGTATAACTCGAGAAACTTTATAGCTTATTCAAAAGCATATCTTATTAAATGTAAAACTGTAAAACCATTTTCATTCTTGTCAATATTTTTATGATTACATTCGACACTGACGTGTGCAGTTACTGGCTCAAGTTATTTTGCACGGCTCTAAGAGATACACCTATACAACAAATTTAAAAAGCAATTATACATCAGCCATAACGTTTTAAAAAACCATTTCATTGTTGTTTAAGCATGAATAACCAATTAAATATAAATATCTCTAAAATATGTAAGCCACTAAAAATACACAAAAGATAATAAATAATAATTTACCCATATAAAAATGTACAGGGCAATAAAATAGATGACTTATACGAATAAGATGTTAAATTTATAAGTTTTTAAACTGTGTGGCCACATTACCGATTAGCCTATTACATTAACCTAAAACGTTTAATATTTTCCATGAAAATCACACAATAGAAGTTTTAATAGATATAACAAAAAATACATAACCTAAACGATTTCGAAGTACGTAGCAGTGCTAATGAAAATTTTCCTAATTTCATTTTCCCTCACTTTTAGCCTTGTCATTTCCTCTTCATCATTAGCCGATACTTTTCTATTACATAATTATAAACGTGTAAACTACAAATCAATTACTTATTTCCTATTGGATAATAAAAAAAAATGAAGCAAACAAAGGAAATTATTATCTGTGAACGTGATCCAAGCTTATTTTATTATCAATCTTTGTTGATGAAGGAATCGAGTACGAAATGTGCTGGAAAATACGATATAAAAAATAGTCTTCCGGGAAGATTGAACCCGTGGTGTCGTAGCTAGACTGTATGCCTGGGGTGGGTAACTGCCGGTCCGCAACGATGTCGAATGCGGCCCGCTGTATAAATACAGAAAATCTAAACCTAACGAATTATTAAAGCCACCAGAAAACTATGATAAAAAAATTTCATTAGGCCCGCTGATGAAAAAATTTGCCCCTGCAGTATACAGTATACACCTTAACTAGCTAATAAGTAAGTACTTGAGCAGCATAGCCGAACTAATTTGTATAGTTATACATAGTATGTTCGTTGTTGCAAAATGCAAAACAAAGTTCTTTTTATAATTTTGTTAATTGGTCAGATTTATGTAAATTAATATAGAACCAATTTTGAAATCCACAACGTATTGATACACACCGAAAGACTGAGCTAAGAAATTCTGTCGAGTCCGAGATTCGAACCAGGGTCTATATTTAACTGAGTTGGTCCCTAGGCTTTAGCAAATTTTTGGGCCCTTATATTCGAGTGTAACGAATAGCATCAAAGGCCCAATTTTTGGGTTATTTTATCAGTATTTGATTTTTATTTTACCATTTTATGTTCTCTCTTTTTGGGACCCTCTGACCATTGGGCCATAGGCACGTGCCTAATGCGCCAAATGGTAAAATAGGCTCCGTTTCGAATCCAGAATTTCTTTCTGTAACTCAACCAGCGATCACACCAATCCGCTCCTGCACCTGCGGTCAAAATTGAGTTAAAACTCATAAAACGCAAATGGAAAGGAAAAGTATAAAAGATAGAAATAAGAAACAAAAAGCTATTAGCTCAATTGACCATTATCAATTGAAGGGGAGATTTAGTTTCGAGATGATGTAGTCATTTCAATCGCCCTTGTCTTACTCAATTTCTTTATTTCTAAAAGATCTAGCCAATATTATAAAAATAAGTTACCTGTTGTCCAATACTGTTAATATGATGAGGGTCAATAAGTGGAGAATCCAATACTCTAGATAATTCTTTAGAAAATTGCAAAAATAATATTATAACAAAATAAAGCATATTGGTTATCTTGTATCACGATTGTTAATTGTTGGTGTTAAATTCTGAAGTTGTAAATGCAGCTTAAAGCTTCTCGGGCAGAAATTTTGATTTTCATTGTGAAATTACGCAGGCACGGTGCCGCCACCGGCTTCTGCTTTTAGCTATTTGGATGAATCGATTTATTATTCATAACTATAATTCACCGTATATTTTGTCAAGTTTAGGGTGTCATGTACAGTAAATCTGATTTTTTCGGATTTCTTCCAACCAAAATTGCAGGTTTCCTTCAAAATAAAAAAATTACATTTCACTAGAGTCCTTCAACAACTATACTTTTTAATTTAAATTGTAAAGTTCAGACCTTAGAAATAATCATTCGATTACGAAATCGCGCACGCCGTGAATTGCGGGATTGTTTACCATCAAATTTAATAATGTGAAGTTAGCTATTTTAGGAGATAAATTAATTGCACTTTTAGAAGTTTTTTAAAGAACATAAATAGAATAACGTTTAAGAAAAAGAAAGAATACAAATACTTCAATGACATGCAGATATTTGTCATTGTAGCTTAAAAGCTAACATAAAAGTAGATGACGTAAAAAACGAGTGACTTCAGAAGTGCTCGAATCCACAATGCTGAAAAGCTTGAAAAGTAAGAAAAATCCAAGTTATTCAATAAATTTTAAAAATACGTCAGTATCAAAAGTTCCGAGACAAGTATTAATTTTAAATCGGGAATGCAAAAACGCAGAATATTTTGTTTACTCTCTATTATCGTGATTGTGAATTTAAATTCCTCTGATATTCAATCGTTTATAAGGTTTTCTTTGATCTATTTCGTATTTAATATTGCATAATTAAAGCTGTATCGAAACCACAAATACAATTTGGTTCTAAAAATTGATATACCTAAGCACTAAACACTAATGAAGGATTATACGTTTTAATTATTGCAAAGCATTTTAAGCTTTCCAAAAATTATTTCTAAGGAAAACTTATTGAACCTGACGTTTCTGTATTACATTGGTTAGCATTTTGATTTGATCATTAAAAAATCTAAAGCAG
The DNA here is from genome assembly GCA_949152465.1 of Cantharis flavilabris. Classification (NCBI taxonomy): domain Eukaryota; kingdom Metazoa; phylum Arthropoda; class Insecta; order Coleoptera; family Cantharidae; genus Cantharis; species Cantharis flavilabris. The sequence continues at coordinate 10,852,383 of OX424441.1, forward strand.
ACTCAGACCTAACATTTCTTTTGAGAATTTTTGGCCAAACTCAAAACCTTTTGTAATTTCGGACTTTCCTTGACATTTACTTACAACAGAGGTTATTTACTTGAAAGAATGGAGAGAATAAGATTCGAAGAAATTGTTTCATCTCATAAAAACAAAATCATCTTAAGGGATAAAAGTATTACTTTGCTGAAATCCATTTTTAGACACTGCAAGTTCTCTTTGATTCTTGTTGGATTTAAATAAAAATCCAATAACTAAAGATATTTACATTTTATTCAACAATACGTCCAGACAAGAACAAAAAAGAAAAAATTACTAATCAATTGTCTTCGAGTCTTCCAGTACAAAGCAATTAATTTTTGATCCCTTGCCCATTCTACTTTATTTCTAGTATAAAAATTAATTTAAAAACTTGTAGTTTGTCAGAAAATAAATGTTCGGTACAATTAAGTTACTAATCTTATCAGGTCGTTCGAAAAATATATCCCAGTAAGATTACAATTAAATTTCCAACTATATTAAAAGAATAATTCAAGTTTCTAATTAAAAAATCTAATATCGGGTAATTTCAATTTCAATTAAAGAAGAAACAGCAATAACTCAATATTGGCACACCTGTGGGTATTGCATTCTATCTGACTATTTAACCTCACTTATTTAAAATCACGGATAAGGTCGAAACAGTTGTAATTAATTAGTGCATTCAAGTTTCATAAATATGAGAATCTATAAAAAAAAATAGTGTCGAATCGGGAAAGTTGAAGTTATTCACACAATATAAGAAATTTTAAAATAAAAATAGTATTTATAGAAAATTTATCTAGTGAATAAATATGTTTATAATTGGAGCAATGCAATAAATTTGTAAAGATGCCTATTTGAAGAGATTTTTAGAAAACGATCATTTAAACTGCCAAATGCGCAATAAAAATAAACGAAAAGTGGAACCCTCAATATATCTCAAATCAAATCTCATTGGCTTTGAAAGAGTGATGTATCTGATTAACGTAACGTTGGAAAATCGTTTTGGTATTGCAAAACAATAGTAAATTTAATGGTACGGTACATAATCGCGTATTTTCAATTATTTTAGGGTTTCCAACAGTCAATATTAGTAATCAATTCTGTCTCGATACTTTCGTTAATGTTAGCTATTATTTTGATCGCTAATGCCATTAATACCTCTAGGCGAGTTTGTATTTGATTAAGTACTTATTCTCCATAATACTTTTTCGATATCATTTTCTAAAAATATACGTGTAATACAAAAACCACAAAGCGAAAATATTATTAATGATAAAATTGTCTTCTAAATTAAATAACATCGCTCAATAAATTTATTATTTTACGCATACACGCGTACCTAATAAAATTTATCTTTACAAAGTGATAAATTAAAAACATGAAGAAAGTAGTTATTCTACTTGTTTTTAAATTTTCAGTTGTTAAAACCGGTTGACAAATTATTTATGTCAACAGCTAATATTGACACGATTTCAATTTATAGTTAATCGAACTTCTAATTAAATTAGATTTCGTCCAACGATTTCAAAACTTCTTTTTTGAATTAAAAATAATATTGTTCTAGCGTTTCGAAATGCCGAGTTCAACAATCTAGCCAGTGTTTCTTCAATAACTCAAAAACGGTCAAAGATATAAAAAATATTGAATGGACCAAAAATGTTCAGTGTTCAACGACAAACATTTTTGGTTCCAAACATTTTTTTATATCTTGCACCGTTTTTGAGTTATTTGACAAATACTTTCTATTTTTTTTAACTGCAACCTATATTTTCTATTTTGCCTTTTTTTAGTTTTATCTTACTAAACAAAATTTTTCAGAAAAACGATTTTAAATAATTACAAATAAAAATATGTTTAATAAAACAAGAATTTTTAATTGTTACATACAATTACTAATATTTGATTATCTTGTCTATTAATTTCTGTTACTTGATAAAATTAGTTTGCGTGTTGTGTATTTACTATGCGTAATTGTAAAGAATGTAACAAAATTGTGTGATTCATGCAATAAAGATAAAGAACATGCATGGCTTAGATTTTTTAAGTTTTAGATTGTTTCGTGTTGTAAATTTTTGTTGTTACATCAATATTATTAGCATTTAACAAATATGATGACGTTTGATTTATTTTGTTAACTAACAAATTGAAATTGCTTGGAAATACTACTTGCTCGTTTGGAAACCTAGATCGAATTACCAGCCTTCACCACCGCAACCTACACAGCTACACAGATGTTAATGGTATAAAGTTATAAAATGAGCACGCTGTATCTCAGTAATGAATAATTTAATTTTCATTTTATTTACTCCAAACGATAGTGATGTTTAATAACTTGAATGTAACGTAAAAGGTTTGATTGAAGGTACTTCATTTAGATTTCGTTTATAGTTTACTTCAACTTTTATTTTAAAAGTAAATTGGATCGTCTACACCAGTGGTTCCCTAACTTTTTTTGCCCATGGACTCCTTTTCATAGTAAAAACTTGCCCACGAACCTCCAAGTGAAAAAACTTGAAAATTTGTTGTATGCAAATTTTTTTATTTCATATTAAACTTTGTGCGGACCCCTGACGTTGTTCACGGACCTTCTGAATAACCTCGGCGACCCTTATAAGGGGTCCGTATAGACCACTTTGGGAACCACTGGACTACACTTTCTAGTCTAGATCAGAGCAGTAGTTTCAACCTTTTAAACAAACGAAAAAATCTGAAGTTGGTGATGACTTTGATAGTTGAATCTTTTGAACTAGATAAACGAGATGGCTAAGAACAATTGCTATAGTAGTTTGAACATACAATATATTTCAACCTAAGAAGACATTTGGAAATTTCATATAAATTAAGATTATATTTTATGAAAATTGTTACACAAAATATTGAATGGATTTAAGTTATAAGAAGTATTTCTCCCAATCTGTATATGTCAAACTACCGTCTTCTTAGTAAACCATGCAAACAGAATACCACAACGGACGGACATTTCTAATATAACATAAATCAGTATCAACGCCGTCTATATTAGTTACGGATAATGGAAGCGACATGAACAAAATAAATGAGTAAATAACGTAACAAAAAAACAAGTCAGCGCATCTTTTTTGAAATAAACATCGTGTATTCAAAAGTGATTTTACTTTTTTTTTCAATTTATCTCTGCCAAATTTATAGTCAGATTCTACTCAACGGATTAAATAAATTGTTAACCGCAGAATCGCAACATTAATTCGAAAATTCCAAAGTACAAGACAACATAACAAGAATTTTCAGAATTGAGTACACCAAATCCAGTTTTAGAAGAAAATCGTATTCATTATAACGTACGTTACTGGTAGGTAGTAAATTCAAACTTACAAAGTATTAAATAAATGGCATCGATAGCATACTTCAGTATTGTTCCGTCTTAACATCTCTATATTATTGTACTTCACATTTGTTCTTGTGATTTGTCACCACCCCAACAAAGTTATAACTTAAAACATATAACAGGTAATATAAATCATGAAATAAATATCTAGATAGCATTTAATGCTTTCGTAAAGAAGAACAAATCCACGTACATTAAGAATACCGACTTGCGTGTCAGAAATAGCAATAACACGAAAGTACAAAACAAAAAGTAACAATAATGCATTTAAAAAGTTATCTTGGTTCTATTAAAACATTCTCGCTTATTGCCTCACGAAAACCAGGCGTTTAATGTAGTCATAAAGTAACATGCAGAGTAACACAATAATTCCAACTATCGCAAAAATGTGTGTTTATAAGATTCGAAACTGGGTCGATCGGTTCCAACATCTACAACACTTATGCAACCTGCAACCAAGTTACCGATTACAAATTGCTAGCTAAAAAAATAAATATTTTTTGTTTTCCGTCTACGTCTTGTAATATAATTAGAACGACTATCAAGATAATCACAGTAACAGCCCAAGAAACACGAAAAGTGCTTACCCCATTGAAACGGCGAAGTATCCGCTTCTCTGATTGGTCCAAATCAGGTGATGCGTCACTGAGTACTGTAATCGATCTACATGTGTTCTTTAAAGTTTACTTAATTTACGCAACACCCGGTATATACCTTGGCAATTAAAATTTAGTTTAGAAAACTATACAAGCTTAGTCTATACTCCGACCGGTTCCCTTAGATTTTTCATTTCTATAATAAAATTGAATATTATAAATGACATTTCGATTGGGCTATAAAACAACATCTTATCAAGAAATAATTCAGGTACGAGTAAGATAATTTTACGTGCACGTAAAATATGAAAATATATTGGGTGCATAAAACAGTAGAATACATAATGTATTATTTTGTTATAAAATGTCAATAAAGTTGATATTGGTAAATATAAAGTTACAAGAGTTCATGCTTTCTAAGATAAAGAAAAAGAAAATAGAAAATTCCTGTTAAAACGTTATATTGTAAGTATCTTTACTCTGTAAGTTACAATTTTCAAACTTGCGACTTGTCATAACGTCATAACCATCCCTCGCTAATTAAAAGTTAGCCTATTAGTTAGTGTGTCCATTTTTACCATAGAATTTTCCATCACTCGGTGTATGATATTGATACTTTGCATATGAATGAACAATTGAAAACTATATATAAAGATTTTATTAGTTTGCAGGGACGTTTTTAGGCTTTAAGGTCCCTTAGGCTAAAATTCAATCGGCGCCCCCTTCCCGCGGTTGTGTGTATCAAGACCTATCTTTATTTACTAAAAAGGACATGTTTAAATAATTTTTGAACATGTAGCATTTTAAACTACGGGATTTTTACACTTTTCGGGCTATTCGGGATAGCAGATCGCGGCGTCGTCTAAAATTCCTAGAATGCTTTAAATTTCTGGCGCCTTAGACTTTAGCCTTTTTAGACTATAGGGTAAAACGTCCCTGTATAGTTCGTAAATCTTGACGTTGCCTTGTAAGAGCCGATTGTGTAATTTTGCAGGTGAGAATTTTCGTTCTGCTTTGAAAATCTTTTGTAACCCTTCAAATGTAGTTGTTAAATCAAAATGTAAACTTACTAATGTTATTTAGAATTCTGCCGAAAAACTAGCAACAAATATTACGTATTTAGAGTATGTCAGGTGTAGCGGAAGCCAGTCGTAAGAATTAAGTCGTAACGATGTATATAATCATTAATTTTTTCAAAATATTTATTTATACAATTAAAATAAAATAATTTGTTAAGCAATTAAGGTAGGTGTGGGATTCCAGTAACTGCTTATTGGTGCCAAATAACTTACTTCTGGAAAACTATTGAATTTGCACTGCAAAGGGTACGAATTCTAAATTAATGCTCTACTATCTATACTTTTAAAATGTTAAATGTGCAATGTACCTCTGGGAATCTTAATACGCCACAGAGAGCCCCTATAACATATTTAGCTAGATCTACTATTACTGCCCACAAGCAGTTCGTTTTCTATAATTCAAATTGTGTAGTTTCTAACAATAAATATTTAACTAATTTTAAAAGTGCTATTTTAATGTTTAAATTTTCTTAATGAACATAAAAACATAAATATTTCAAAATTGTATCCGTTAAATGAAGCTACAAGAGAAGCACTGACGTGATCATGAATAATATAACGAATGATTTACTGCAATATAAGTGACCACTTTATCTGTAATATTTTGTTGTGTTTTGGTTAGTTGAATAATAAAGCGCGAATAAGGCGATAAAATAATTACGTAATGGTTCCGTATTTGTTCATTTTTAAAAGCATTTGTATCTTAATCAATTATTTTATTTTGGATTACCGGTTTCGCCCTTTCAGCATCAGCATATTCAATTATGGTATTTTGATTATATTATAATTATAATTATAATGTTTTGTAGGCTGAAACAATTTAAAATAACATTATAAATTGTATTAAACCTTTTTCTAGAAGTTTGAAGTAACACTTTATAAACAAACAACTTTGAAAACTTTGAAAACTTAAAATTTTATTAAACGCAAAAAGAATTGAGTTATTTTATATCAAGTGACCCGCTTACATTATTAGGTCAATATAAAAAGACAAACTTTTTCTAATTTTTAAAATATAGCATCACAAAAATTTTGTGTACACTTATAGAACCAAACACTTTTTCATTCAACCAAAAAATTTGCCACGAAACTTATGAAACCAATTTACAAATACAATTTTAATATTTGCAAGTAATAAAAAAAATTTTCTTGGCGTAAATATGTATATGTTCAATTACGAAATGATTATTGAACACCAAATGGAAATAAAAAAGTTCGGAAAAGTGCGTTAAGTATATTCATGGAAGAAGAATTTGATCAAGTTTGTTCCAAATTTTAAATTACCTATATAAATTTTTAAACAACTTTATCTATAAAAGTGTAGTTAGTAAAATATATTTTAACGCACATACCGACCTATCTAGAAAAATTGGATGACATTTACGGGATTAAAATTTTTAGACTTTTTAAGCCTGGAAATACTCATCACTGGGAAGTCTCGTGTCACTTTCATAAAAGTTATTTTAACAAACGATATTTCACAACGGAATATATTTTAATCATCAGTTTAGATTTTGAGTGCTGAGACTGAAAATTTTATCGAACTAATTGGTTTTTCCAATGAAATATTGGAATAGGCTTTTCTACGAGAAAAACAGCATAAGGACAGCGAGGTTAACTAGAATTATAATTAGCAATCGTCGATATGTTGGTGCAGTTTTCGAGATCAAACCACTTGGAGATTTTTTTTGTAAAATTTTTTTTTGCATACTTTGAATATAATTTCAAATCAAAATTTTTGAAAATTACAATTATACAGAAACAATGGGGATCTAATAAATAGATATGTAAATAGAATAACATAAAATTTAGTTAACCTTTATTCTTTAAATTGGATTGCAAGTATTCCGCATAATATTGATTACTTAACCAAAATTAAATTCTATTGGGTTAATATTATGAGAAGGAACTATAAAGATCAATCATCGAATGTTTGCAAAGGTTTCAAAACATTGATTTCCCAGGGTGTATAATATTATAGAATATTATCTTTAAATAAAATCAATAAATGAAATGCGTTTCTCGATTTTCTACCTCGCTTTGTGTAGAAACACTGTAGTTATTTGAATATTAAAACAACATAAGCGTACCTAATTCACGACAATTATTTTAAACCTTCGACGAGAAAAAATTGGCGTTAAATATGCAAAACACTCGGTACACATCATGAAATCATAGTGCGGAATCACGCAGACCTCTGAGGTTTAATCGGTAATAATATCACTCAGGAAAATTTTAGAATGCTTTATGAACTTGATACTCGTTACCCGCTGTTCAAATTAATATTATCCAAAAATACATCCAATGTGCATGAGCGTATATTACTGTATTCGATGATGAGATCAAAATAACTCTGCTACATCAATTTACTCGAAACTTAAAAGTTCTTTCCTACTTGAGCAATTTAGCATCCTTAGAAGTGCAATATATGTAATCTGTTTAAATAAATTTTGTCAATTGAAGTCTAATTTGAATAGATGTTACATCTGGTGATGAGATGCATTTACTGGAATTGAAGTAGATCTTTTCAAATTAGTTATAAAAATGTTAAATTTATTCCCCTAGCTAAGTTTGCTGTGCAGTTAACAAAAGTCCTGATTTTGTCAAGTTTTCATTTTATTCTGAATTCATTGATCCCTCTCAATTGATTCTGAGCGTTTTAAAAATGACCTCTCCAAAACTTTGCTCCACATAATTCGACTTCGACACAATCAAATCCACAAAGTGTCTCATGTGGCCAAATTCGTTTACCATCCACCTTCCCCGAGTAAAACGAGCACTTACCAAGTACAATCAAAAATTTCTGACTATGAGTGAAGTTATAGCATTTTGTATATGGTATTACAACATATCTAATACAGCACTCTTTGCATTTTACAATATTTTAATCAACATAGTTTTATATTTTAAAGTTTGCAATAAGTTCGAAAAGATATCATCCGAAAGGTGGTTTGAAGTTGGGAAAGATTCTAGGGCGTCGAGGGTATCGTCAAAGCAAAGAGAAACGACATACACGAAAATTACATCTATAATTTTTATTCAAATTTACAGTTTTTACACACAGTAGAGCGCCGATAATCCGGATTAATTGTGACCGGACCCTGTTCGGATTATCAAAATGTCCGGATTATCGAAAAGAACCAAAAAGGTCGTTTTAGTTAATAAAAAAAGAAAACTTGGTAAAACCGTTAATAATTCACTTTAGTGGTTAAATAATTGGAGTTAAAATAGATAAATAAATAAAATAAATTAATTAATATAAACTTATAATGTATTTTAATGAAAGAATATACATATATTTTTTTTGTAGCGGTAATACGGGGGGGGGGCAGGGATCATTCAATTCCTGAAGGTCTATTCGCTATGGCTACGGTTTCTGAGAATTGCAAATGCTCCAAGAATAGATATATTTTTGTACAGAAATCAAACAATATACATGATTTCCCTACAAAAATATCTGTTATAGTTGCGTTTGTGGTTGCCGCAAGCCGCAGCTGTATTATAGGAAACACACCTTGGGATGACAGTCTCAGCAAAGCTACAGAGTCAAACATGGACCTTCACAGAGAGAAATATAGATAGATTCCGTCAGCGAGTTCGGCGTTAATTTTATCAGCTTATTCTCACTCCTGTAATCCTACCTTACAGAAAACCAAGGAATCAGCTTTCGATAGATTCGTCTTACTCAGTTGGACGCCAAATCTATTATGAAAATTTTTGTGAATTTAATCTCTTCTTTGGGATTAGTAGTAAACTATGATAAAATATAAAATATAAACAGACCGTTCCGTTTGTCTTTGAAGATTAATTGACCTCTGCTAAATTGTTATTCCATGTCCTCTGGTTGCGGATCAAGCATTCCTGATTTAGCAGATTTCCTTCCTCCCATTGGTCGATAGAACTTCTCAACGTGATCATAAATTTGTACCACTTGGACATGCAACTTCTTAATTCTTCACATTCTTCCAAAATTTACTCAATACCGCTAGTTCTTGTTTGTTGACTTAATTTCGTAGCCTAAAATTTTTCTCGATGGTTTCAAAATTTTGGTCTATTGCCATCAATCATATATGTGGTTTCTCCTTGGTCATGCCGTTCGGATTTGATCGGGTTTGTAAGCGGTTTAAAACGAAAATGTATGCACTCATTTATAATTTAAAAATAGAAAAAAAGGGTAAAACTTAAAATTATTTACAAATTTTAAAATTGAAATTTGAAGTAAAGGTGGAAGCTTGATCTACGGCTTCCAGGACCCTCTGCACAATTTGCAGGGCCATGAAAATCCCTTGCACGTAACTTGATTTCCTTCGTTTCAAAATTCTCCTGATAGGTCGCGTTTTACAGTAGCGGATCCAGACAATTACCATAAGTGGGGACGAAAAATTAAAAATTTATTAAATGTGAAAAATAAATAGTAGTAATATCAAAAATAAATTATTTTTTGTTTTCAATAAATTAAAAAATTTTTTGGTGTAAAATTTATATTTTTGAGCTCTAAGGGGGGATTGGGTCGCCCCTATAGCTCCCCCCTAGCGTTTCATCGCAATATATTAGTTCTGAAAGAATGAAAATATTGGAAAATAAGCGATCGATTATTGTGATCCCAATATTCCGTTTCCTTCTCGTATCAGCCGCCACCGGATTGGGTCATGTATAGAAATTAATGAAAGGTATAGAAATTAATCAATGAGCAAGATCGTCAGCCCAACGAACATATTAGAGAGATAAATAAAGGTCCTGGTATAGAGAATGGCGGAAGTCAAGTGATGATGGCTAGGTCACAATGAAGGCCTCAGATGCGCCGAGTAGCTGGATTAGCATGTAGGAAGTAATCGCAGAATAGGAAGAAGCGGAAAGATTTGAAAGTTTTTTTGGAAGGCAATAACAAACAAACGAGTTAATCTGATATGAAAACCTTTTTCAAAATTCTGCATCATAATGATTAAATATAACTTTAAATTTTTATAACTTACGTAAGTTATTATTTATTACTTACTTATATATTGGCTTCTTATATTTACTATCGTAAATACTTAAAGTTGATGACTGAACATACTTGAAGTTGGCATTTAGTTTTCCGAGTAAGTATTGCATTTCACAAGTTTCGTTATTGTTAAGAGTTAAGGGATAATTAAACAAGTTAATTTTTATATTTATTAATTATCCAATTTGTTGTAAAGTATTAATTTGTACAAATTCATAAAGGTAATTCTTACATTAAGCCTTTCTCTTTGATCACACTTAATTTCTAGTTACCTTGCCGCTATAGTTAGTAATGATGCAGATTCTTTCAAGTTTAAATTCTGATTGCTATACACTATACAGGGTCGCGACAGTAAAACAAGGACATATTATGATAACATCAATTGTACAGTTTGCCTGTAGTACAAGTGTACAACAATACGACCAAGGCCGTAGACCACAAAAAAACTGTTTGTAAATTTTAATTTTGAATACATTTAACTGAAGTAACTATAACCAAAACATTTGTTTGTTATAATCATTTTTATTTATCTTGCATTTACCTAAAATGTTTACTTAAAATATCAATTAATTGTCAAAAAAAAAAAATCGGTAGGGCCTGTGCCACAGATTCAGCCTAGGCCCTAGACGTCTACAGATCTTAAATACGGCTCTGTATTCGAACACATATCTTCAGATCTTAAGTTTGACTCCCGATAGCACACAAACTATTTCATGTTTCACGCTTACAGGCCGAAATAATAATGACCAATAACTTAGTTTACTTAGTAATAAAATAAACTAATAATACCACTGTTACTGTCGAGGATAGTTAGGTTTATCCCACAAGGGATTGACGTGACTGGTTTTTTGTAAATATACGATAATACGATATAAGGCAAAATTGTATTGTAGTTCAAATTTGTTAAATCACTGATCTGTCGTTTTAGTCAACTAGTGTATCATAATCAATTATCTCAGTAAAATCTTATACATTAAAAATTAACTGATTCAAATATCAAGATTGTTAATTAGAAATTATTAGTTTGTGAAAATTATATATATTACAACTTTTCGTTTAAAAAAATATATTTTACTCGTAGTAGAGACAAGTGAACTAAAACATAGGCAACTGAACTAAATTGTATATTTGTATAAAGTTAGGTTACGATAATGCTATTAGTGACAAATTGATTCCACGTCAAAACACCAAAACAAAACACCGAAAACAAAAACCCCAAAAGTGACCTAGTGTTTGAATGACGTGGAAACTCTTTTATTGGTGTTCTGAAGAAAGAACAACGCATTAATGACCTCGAGGAAAGAAAAACTACTGCGACGTTGCAGCTAAGATCAAGTCAGTCGTATTGGTGAGCGTAACTGCAGGATTATCTAACTGGCATCGCTTACAACTTCGAACTGCAAGACAACTAAACAACTTTTCCCCACGGAAGAGTTGTTTTGGTAGCCGAATGTTCCTTTATTTTATTTGTTCATAATAGTTGTAATGTAGGTTTATCAAATTAAGTTAACTAAACAATCAATGATCCCGCACAAAAAGGAGTTTCACGTCACTTAAACACTCGGTCAGTGTTTTTCGGTGTTTTTGGCTTCGGTGTTTTGACGTAATACCACCAACTTTTCGTTTAAAAAAATATATATTACTCGTAGTAGGGATAAGTGAACTAAAACATAGGCAACTTGCACTACAGTGGCGTAGCCAGGAATTTAGTTCGGGGGGCCCACTACCCCAAACTATTTAAAAAAAAATTTTTTCAGAGCCGGACAAAGGGTTTATTAACCGAAATTAATAATTTCTGGAGGGGGGCAGGCCCCCCCGCTGGCTACGCCACTGTTGCACTAGATTGTATATCGTCGTGTTACTTAGAAACCTTCGTAAGTCCATAAAATGTCGAAAATGACATTTTGGCGCTAAAATATTTTAAAAATGAGCTCTATCGACCTAGAAAATCTCATAAATGTAAAAAAATTACAAACTGATGTTTTAAGCTATCAAAAAATTTCTTTTACCTTTAATCACTGTTTTAAAACGTTTTATGTTTCCCCTGTAAAATTGTGCAATCTGGACTTACGAGGGATTCTAACTAACATGACGATATGTATCAAGTTAGGTTATGATAATGCTATTACTGCTATTAGTGGCAAATTAGTGACAAATTGACTTACATCAGAAGCCAAAACTGAATTCTTGGCTTCTTATACTATTTAAATTTACTTTTCTACATGGAAAAAAATTACTTCGGTCAAAATAGTGAAAATAGGTGTATTAATTCCGGTACAGCTAATTTTTTTATATGTTGTATGAGTTGATGCACGCATCGATTTCCAGTAGTTTGCTACAATTTGACCAGCTAATCGGATCGCTACGTCAAATAGATCATACGACATATTAAAAAATATCGTTGTTATTGAAAAAATGTAAATTTCGGTGTTTTCGTTTTAATTTTTAACCAGCATTTCGATGGGGTTAAGGTCCTTCTCCTTCGAGTCAAAGTCCAGGTTTAGTGGCTGTGTATTTTCACAGGACTGCCTATTGTAATATTTTCAAATAGTTGTGCATTTAATTCCTGCTTTTCGGTACCCACATACTTTCGTGCAGTTTTTCTTGCAAGCGCAGAAGATGATCTGAAGGATCGAATCTGGAACTGGATCCTTCTAGGTTTTTAAGAAGCAGATCGCATGTGGAATGCTGACCCAGCTCTAATTGAGTGGATTCTTAGCTATGCCTGAAGATGATATTTTGTCTGCAAGGCATGCAGCTGAATTACGTCTTTGTGGCAGCTTTTACGAAAGCTCATCGAGAGTTTGTGTTAATGGGTTGCTTCCCGATGTTGTTTTCTGTTCAAGTTCGAGATGTTTTCAAAGCAATGATAGAAACTGTTTTTCCCATGTCCAAAAAGTGAAGATATGGTTTCGCACCAACTGAAAGTGTGGAGAAACAGTAGGATGTTGGTAGAGCTGTGGAGAAATAAGTTTTCGGAATGAAAAACATCAGATGTGTTATGTGTTACCCTTCCTAGAAGGATTATATTGTTTTTATAAAGCGGTGGTAATGCAGTGAGAAGTACAAGAAGGTATATGTCACATGGCAGTGTTGACGTTTAATATATCTGTGTCTTCAACTGCCTGATTCACATGTATGAAAGCTTTTTCAAATTCATTTTTAAGTAATTCAATCAAGTGCCTCTTGTTGTTCTCATTGGTGAGAAATAATTCTTGTAAACGTTACAAAACAGTGGTTTGGTCAAAGATGATGTCAGGAGCAGAACGGGTGGGTGGCCCGGGACTAGTCGTTCACGATTTTTTGTGTTTTTGGTAAACATGTTAATTATTTTGGAAAATAATTTCGGTAGCTGTCTGCTATAGTTGGAAATAAAGTTTGTCTACGCCACATGTAGATGACCACCATGCCTGTACCCGGTAGATTAACGGTCCCAGAGGCCACTATATAACACGATTCACTTTCCTGCCTACCTAATGTTATCAAAACTCTTGTAATGAATTACATTTACTTTCTAAGGTTATCATAACTTGTATTGAGAAAACTAATTGAGTTAAGATTCGCAGAGTAGAGGGTGAATGGCCTAAAACTTGAAAAGCTTTAGTTCGTGATCTATTTGACGTAGCGGACGCATTTTCTGGTCAAATTGTAGCAAATTTACTCTAGTTTAAAAGTTATTATAGAGGTTTTTACCGTAGGAGTCGTAATTTAGAAGGTACGCAATAAAAAGCGGCTGAAATTCCAAAATTTCCTAATTTTGGGAAATGTTGATAATTTTTTAAGAACTGTAACTCTGAAACGACTGGATCTAAAAAGCTCGTTTTAGCTTCCAATGGTAGAAAATTTAATGTGCTTTAAAAAGGTATGACCGTTTTGTACCTTTATTTTTTGACTGTACTAAATATGATTTTAATTTTTTAATTAATTACATGTATGTGTAAGAAAAAGTAATTATCCTGTTTGATGTTAATAATAAATAATTAAATTTATATATTTTTATAGGAAATTGAAGTCGAGTAAAAGTTAATAAAATATAATAATCTGATTTTCAGATTTTATGATTTATAAATTAAAATATCTTATACCGCCGCAAGGAAATGGATGATTGTTCGTACATGCGGTAGTAGCGTTTGCTGTTTTAACGTACAGGGGAAGTAAATTAGTATAACGTAATTTATTACTTAATTATTAGTAGCAAAAAGCAAGCAATTAATTGAGTCAATCTAAACTGGAACATATGTTATTTTGTGTATGGCAAGTGAGACCCTGTAACCCACCAACTGTATTGATTCCTCGATACCTTTGATCAAGTCTCAAGTTTTGTCATGTACTATATATGTATATTAGTTAGTACACTACTGAAAATAACAAAGTTATTTAAACTGTTCATACACAATGTGTACAACTCATCGCTGTTCGCTTTTCATGTCGCCTGCAGGCAAACCACAGATGCTGTCGTAAAATTTTGTTATAATAACATAAGTAATTAAAACTTATTATTCTTGCACACTAGTCAAATTAATAACAATTAATTATGACTTGTAAACCGTTTTGCTATATACAGTGAGTGTAGAAAGTATTCGTCACCTCCTATATTACCAATGCAAATTGAACATTTTGAAACCGTTTTTTGACATATAAAAATCGCTTTTACAGCAAAACTTTTTAGACATTTTCTGTTAAAACATTCATTGTCTTCAATTTTATATCTATACATTTTTCTATTTTGTCACCCCGTTTTTGACTGGCAACGACTTAAACAAGACTCTGAAAAATACAAAAAATATTATCATCTGTATCTCAAAAACGGTGTGACAAAATAGAAAAATGTATATAAACAAAAATGTAGGGAATAAATTTTTCCATAAAAACTACTTATACATTTTTCCATTTTGTTGCACCGATTTTGAGATACAGGAGACGATATTTTTTGTACTTTTCAGAGTCTTGTTTAAGTCGCTGCCAGTCAAAAACGGGGCGACAAAATAGAAAAATGTATAAATACAAAATTAAAGATAAAGAAATTTTTAATAAAAGATGTCTAAAAAGTTTTGCTGTAAAAGTGATTTTTATATGTCAAAAAACGGTTTCAAAATGAGCAATTTACATTGGTAATATAGGAGGTGACGAATACTTTCTACACTCACTGTACATATAAGTTACAGGTGTAATAGGTTATCATTGCTTAAACACTGCTACCAGTACTAAATTTTATAATGGTTAATTAATAATATTAGATATAATAATAAATTTAACAATGTTCTGTAGTAATTATTGTGCATCGACACAAAGGTATATAAATACACCACCTTCATTGGTTTCATTGTTACTTATAATAGTCGATATCGAGAAACATAAAAATAAATCAATAAATAAAGTTTAATATTACACACCAATTTAAATATTTAATCAGGGGTAGATAACACAAATTATTGTTTATAGAGTAAACGATATTTCAAAGCGAAAATTGTCAAGTACCTGCTTATTCAGAAAAATATATGATGCCGTTGAAATTCCGAACCGATCTTAAAATTGTACGGTTGACTTACATTTCAATTCACGAAAAAGAATTTCAATTCAGATTTTTAACCCTTCAGAATAATAGAAAAGAGACACGAAGCGAAGCCACAGGTAGGTATGATATACATTGGTTACGATACAATTTGATTTCGAATTCAATTCCTAACCTAACTTACATGAACAATTTTATTTATCTGGCGTATTTTTCGAGCCTAACTTTAATTTAATAACAAGTAAATAAATCTTATCAAAAATATTTCATTCAACTAATTGCAAGACAATTAAAATTAGCTTAGAAAATTATGTAAGAATTTATAATCATCAAACGCTTTTATTTATGAAGACTTAATCTAGTTACGCATAACTAATCTTGGATTAACGACGATTCTTTTCAAGTCGGTTGCAAAATACTTTTAAAATTCCTTATAAATTAATGGGCGATAAAAATTTGACAAACCTATAAAAATACTTCATATAAAATGTATGTTATAAAACACACTGTTTATTGCTTAATTCAAAAAGTAATCTCAATTAACTTTTGACTTCAGGTTTGTGAAAAATGCAAATGAAGATTACTTGGAATTTTATTTGGGCTCATTATGATCATATGATTACAAAAAACAAGTAAACACGAGTTAAATATAACATAAAATTTGATCAAGATTAAAAAGATGTTAAAAATAATGGAACCTGGAAGAAGCTAAAGAGCTTATGAAAATGTAACGCTTCAATTTTTATTTCATTTAACTAATTTTTCATTTGTTGCTACTTTTTACGATTCATAAAAAACCGCTTTCATCTTAACAGTTCAAGGTGGCCAAACAGAATGAAAAGGCGTAAACTCGCACTAGCGAAATTAACAGATGGAACGAAAGTCCACTTTAACGTGGAATCCGAACCACGGCACAAAGATTGAAAATTATGTTACGTTGCGGATTTGATCGTTGCACCCGTACTTGATCGAAGCAATTTACTAAGCGAAAGCAATAAATATAATATGAAAATAATGTTGCACGAGAAGCATATTAAGCTGACTAATAATGCTAAAACAATAAATAAAATATACATCGATATTCTCTGAGTGCATACAAGTATTAGTTAATGTACTACTTTAGACGCCTTGTCGAGTACTTCGTTATCGTTATTGTGGCTCATCGTTAATTCAACGTTTCAAAATGAAATAATGAAACATAAACTAGAGCTGGAAAAGCTTACATTACCATAATTTAGAGTCAAATTAAGATACCGAGTTTCCTGTTTTAAGGTGGGTTGGGTATCTAAATTTCATAAAGCGGAAGATTTTTAAAAAGCTAAGCCATCCTATACGATAAGCATGGTGAGAAGGCTGTCCCATCCAAATAATTTAATATGCAGTAAAAAAGAAAATATCAAGTGACCAAAATGTAAAGAAGCGTTTTCCTTTATTTCAATGTCTGCTCTTTATTTATTAACACATAATTTATTTATAAAAAAGTCCATTTGCCATAAATACTATTTCTGATGCGACTCAAAAAATGACAAGCAAAAATCTATGTTTTGGATTTTTAATAATTTATTATCAAACTCGGTCTATTGGTAAAAAAAATTGGGAAAATTTTATTATGCCTACGACTAAGGATCACAAATCTTTCACAAAACGACCTGGAGTATTTTATTGAATTTAAAAAAATAATTATTAACCTCGAAGGTATTATCATTAGCCGTATAGGGTTCTATACATTTTACTTAGAGAAAATTAATTGAAAATATAAAAAAATTTATTCCTAAACAATCATTTTCTTAAAATATTTTGATAAAATTTAAAAAATTGTAATAATCTAAACAATGTAAAAACTTTCGACTAATTCGAATAAAAAACTTCAAAGCTTTCAAAACTTCGGCAATTTTCGAACAAGCCTAAGGTAAAAACTAATTCTTCCTTTGATAATTAGAAGCAGTCACTTATCTAAGTTTAATTTCAACATAAAGAATGAAAATAATTTCGAATTTTTTGCTAAATTTAACCATCCGAGAATGTTTTATACGGGGTGGTCCATTTTTTTTCGCCTTCATCGTCTACTAAGGTCATTAGCCGCTTCAATTGTAAGATTCTGTTTCAAGTGGTTCACTTGGAATTTGATTTTTGTACGAGATAGTTCAAAATAATTGTTTTTCTGTTTGCGGCTGGAGGTAATGTTTTGAAATTTTGAAGTTTGTTTGAAGAAAAATGTTGAGTTTGAAGTTAAAAATTGCACTCTTCGTACAGCTAACCACTCACGTGACTACAGGAACGTGAAGTGGCTAGCTTTATGTTATGTTATGTACAATATTGAAATTAAGGAATAATCAGTGTAACACGAAATTACGTAGGTACATTAGATTTTAATTAAAAAATGAAAAAAATCTGATGAGATATTTCAGTTTCCGCAAACCATTTAGATTAGAAACATTTTACGCTCTATGAAACAAATATGGCCACCAAACGAAAAAAGAAATCCAATTTCTTTTTAGTTTTAAAATAAAATATTTCTAAAATGGTCATCAAGCAATCAAACCACTTGATGTTGAGGGGCCTGACCCTAATACAATTTCTGACTTCAGTAAGATTCGATCGATCGTCTCGCCCGGTGGGTACAACGTTTCTAAAGTAAAATCTACATAATGTTATATAAAATTAACGGCAATTAAGAAAATTGGGTCTCGTCCCTTCGGTTTCTTTAACAGTGTCGAAAAAAGGAGGGTGCCGAAATATGGGTGCCGTGATGAGAAATTTATTAATATTCATTTAATATTGAATTATTAATCAAGTGACCACTATTCTTCATTAAGTTGATCATATAATAGTAAAAGCACAAATATTTTATTACATTAATCAAGCTAAACTTCCTGTTTAGTCGAATAAGTTAATGGTTTAAAAAATGTCACCGTTTCAGGTTGGGTCCATATAAAAGACGGTAGATGGCACGGTTTATGAATTTCAATACGGATTTAAAAATGTTAATACGTTACAATTAAATCCAGCAATCGGGGTTGGATGCTTACCTGAAAACAAAAAATAAAATTAGTAAAACGATAGATAACAAAACAAGTAAAAATAAAGCAAAAATTATAAATTAGTAATAAAGTTTCATGGAAACATGATTAAAAAACAAGTACAAGAGATATGATTTATAAATTTTAATTTGCAATATTTGATTCTGTATGTATTGCCCCTCGATCCTATTAGGAATATCGGCGGCATGGCGAGACAAAGGTAAGAGGTTCAAGAAACAAGATTTTAGGATATCGATTTAGAAAATGGGCCATTTATTATTTTATTGTTTTTATTAAACTAATTCATTTAGTACTAAAAATGATTTATCGAGGCGAGCCTTTTAATTAATCAATATAATGCAGCAATAATATGACATTGCATTTTTAAACGTGCGATAAAAATATCCACTCTAAATTGCCAATCATAATAATACTTTATTATCGCTTTGATGATTTTATTGCAAAATTTGTATGGGCAAAAAAAATTGGATTTAAAAATTGTAATAATGCAGCAGAAATGGCAACCGAGGTAAGGTAAAAAGGCAACGTAGGTTGAAACTAGCAGTTGGTGTTTGAACCGGTTTGAACGATACTACAACACAATTCAATGAAATGAAAATATAACGATATATCCCAAACAGAAAATTCCACGGCGATCGAAAAGGGAAAGATTTTAAGATCGTTTCAATTCTCCATTGGGGGTTGATTTCGTACAAGGATTTGAAAGATTTATTTTATCTTTTGATCAATTTCTGTTTCTGAAAGCCTCATATGATCTGCTAATGACAGCTACTTTATGAAACAATTAAATGTCTCTGAACATGTCAATTAGTGTCATAAAACGAATGCTTGGAAACTCATAAAGGATCTTAATTGCTTCACTTCGTCTTATGCAAAATAAAGCGCCGCCTATTAGTAATAGTTGGGTACGCAGAAGGAAGATTTATTGTTTAAAGCTTCGTGCCATCAAAACATTTATTTCCATTCTTGTTCCATATCCTAAACATAGTCCAGTGGTCCAGTACAAGATGATATTACTAGATGCCTTTTACTCATTCATTATATTTAATTTATTCATCATTGCTTATGTATCTCTGTAATTTATTACAATTCCAACACCACACAAAGACACATTTGTACCATCATTCTTTAAGTGTGAATTAATTATTAAGAACTTGCTATTTATTGCCGTCTTTGTCATCTAGATTACAATGCATTATAATTTCACATCTTCCAAGAAAAAAAAAACACTTTTGTACGTTTACACGTATGTACTATGCAGGTTTTACAAAAACAATATAATTTGCGTTGGTATAGTCGGCTACATTATCGGCTTAGTACTTTTAACATGCGACATTTTGTCGGCACGGTTACGCAGGCTAAATTTTATCCACTCAAAAGCTACTTACTTCTACGTAGTAGAAGAGATTGTAAAACTGAAAATACTTCAAAATGCTTTCAAAGCAATTCTAAAACTATGGCTTGGTAAACTAAGTAAATATTTAATTAATAATTACATTTAAAGAGCACTTAACCGCTAAATAAGTAACTTTATTCCTTTGTTCCTCAAAATCTTCATGCTGCCAACGTTGTGCTTTTACAAAAATCACCACCCTAAAATAAGGATCCCAATAAATTCGATCGCTATCTCTGATCACTATGATCTGTTTGCTGGTATTATTTGCCAGTCATGTTCCTCGAGTACGAACTAACAATCAATTAGTAATGATGTTGTGATACAACGCCCGAAAAATTAACCTCAAAATGTTTTTCTTTGTTACCGTGATCGCTTTCACGATCTCTCGAGTAGTACAATTCACTCGAGCAAATGTTTAAATTAACGACCAAAATAAAAACAACGATGATAATGATAAATATACAAATTTAAATATACAATTTAAAATTTAAATTACAATAATACCAAGCATTTTGTTACAGAAAAACTTTAAGCTCATTATGTTGGCGACATTCTAAACTGGTCAGGCCAGACAGACATAAGCAGCTCTAGTTGAATTGAACCAATTAGTAAAAACTTGACTACCAAAAACTTCTTTATAATTTGATAACAAAAATAGACAAAAAGAAAACAAGTTTTTTTTAACTATTGTCATCAATGCGGATTAAATTTATAATTAATTTATGGTATTCTGCCAAAAATCAGACAAGTTTTGATTCCATCATTATATTTCTCAAGCGCAAATTTTTATTTTCTTTAATCAATTATTACTGCATGCAACGGATAATTCTTGAGTGCATTTACACCGACTGCTGTTTTATGATAGGACCGTGATCGTCGGCTGTAATGGACGTTAAAAACTAGCCTGTTTAAATGCATCTAACATATAACTAACTACATTTAATAACATCCTTCATCCTTCCATTAAATTTTATTTTTATCAGAACGGATAATAACAGACACGATTTAAAAAAAAACACGCCGTAGATGTTAATATTTTAAAAACAATTTTCAGTAGATAAAACAAAAAAAAATGTTTACGGCGTAGGTAATTTACACTAATGCTATTAACGGTGCTAGTTAAGCTGGGTTTATGCATACACCGCGACGTAACGCAAACGCCACTTTCAACAATTCTAATTGGCTAAATTACGTTATACCGTTATACACCTTTACGCGCCTAACGCTTTTTACATTAAATCTTATAGTTGGTTTATGCATCACGCCGTCAAACACGAACGCCGATGTGTGCATTGACGGCACGAGATAAATCAGCGGACATGAGCGAGCGTTTATGCAGGTATAATAAATAATTTCAGTTAAACGTTATGCCATAAAATTTGGTAGTGTTAAACACGGTTCGTTATATAACGAACATGTAACAATGTCAACCATTCTATTTCAATCCATTGCGGATATTGACTCCCTTCTCGACACTAAAGATAACCTATATAGTCAAAGTAGGTTCCGAACGACTAAATGATTCTTCTTCTTCCAAGTACCACGTTGGATCCTACCGTTAGCAGTCTTTTCTTCCTCGATGGTTTGCCATTTTAGAATATTCTTCTGAAATCGGGAAAAATTCGAAAAATATTTTTCGAAATTGAGGAAAAAACCGCCAAATTAATTGGTATTGCGAAATTCATAACTTATAAATAATTATTATGTTGAAAAAGCGCGCACGCCGTAAAACACGAGGGCTCTTAATGTGCATTCACCCCTAACAGCTTGTAGGTTCTAAAAAGTAAAGGAATTGAAATTACCTTTGTTTGAATAAGTAATCTAAGAGCGAATAGAAAATGTGAGCGCTCCCTTAACTTTCAAATATGGTTTAATCTCTAAAAGATAAACCCGAATTCTTGGGAAGATACGAATAATTGTTAGTTAATAAATCAGTAATAATTTAGCTCATAAATTTTGAAAAAGAATTATCGAAAGATGAGTTGAATAAGCAGTTACTTTGAAGTAGCACTTAGTTGTATATTTCCAATTAATTTTTGATAACGTCTCGTATATTTCATTAGTGTAAAATTTTGAATATTAATCGATTTAAAAATACAAATTGCGCCACTGCAAAAACATTTTTCATTTAATTAAAAGCTTTTTTTACTACATCATAATTGGGTTAAATTGTCAATTACTTGCTTCAGCTATTACTGGTTTAACTCTTGTTCAAAATAATTATGCAAACACAAAATTTTATTAAACCCTTTTTTGAAATGACAAATGAAATTTAAAAATATTATTTCTATATGGGTACACCGATTCAAATCGAAACTGGTTCTCAAATTAGAAATTGTGTAGGTAATTTTAAATTAACAATTAAAAAGTGTAATGTCGATAAATTATTAAAAACCCTCAATATCTTCAATTAAGTACCTACAGGACGAACTCAAATTACATAATTTTAATTAACTTTATCGATTACTTTAAATTGCAGGAGATTACTCTATTAGCGCTTATTGTATCATATGAATTAAAATTTTAATGGGTCGAAGTAACCAAAAACAAAATTCGAGAAAAAATATCTGGCATTACAATAAATTGCAAATAATCAAGTTGAAAATGTTATTTAACAAAATCCATTTAAAAGGAGTGGACACTTGAAAAGCAATCAAGTAAGAATTAAAAGTTACTTTTTTGAGTTAAGACGTCGTTAATGATTTGTTGAAAATGGAATATCAGGAGATTCGATTAAAAATGTGCGATAGCTTCCAAATAAAATGATGCCAATGGATAATATAATAAATATTGTTTAGCATAAAAGGTGACGATATGGGAAAAAAAAAGTCAATTCCATGCAAGATGTTTAGAGACGGAAATATCTGCGGGCTATTAAAGGTCTACCGCGACGTTAATATCTGAACTTCTGCATTTGTCAGAATTGTGCATAAGATTTTGACAATGAAATTGTGTGATGTGGTTTCTTTTTAAAAAATAAATCTATGCTTAGTCACATTTTATTGGTGCTTTACATTAGCAACCCGTAGTTTTGCCATGGGTTTACTTAAAGATCCATTCACACCTGCCTTCGCATAAAGAAAGGTATGCTGCGTGCGGTTATCTGACCTCGTCCAACTGTGTTAATTATTGCAATTCCTACAACACTACATTCCATTTATGTAAAAACCGAATCAATTTTCTAGCTGGAAACATAACCATAATAAAAATGATAGAAACAAATGTAATGGTGAGTTGAAACAATTTAGAGACTTCTTTTGACATTCCATCAATTGAGTTGTTAAAACCCTCTCTTTTACATGGGGCATAATATATTATAACTAAAATTATGATGACTCTTTAATTTGAAACCACGAACACTTCTATAAACCACCGGCAACAATAAATGATTGCAGGTTTCACAACATTGTTTCGAGCGGCCGCAGTGATCATCACTAACTTAAAAATTAACATCAATTATCTCTAGCACGACACTCAAAGCAAGACGAACACGTTAATATACCGTTGTAATCTTTTATTTTTAGAATGTTGATGACTATCCTTATATGCCTTTGTAAAGAAGCATAAACAGGTAATATGTGAAAGGAAAATAACTTTATAATGTGTAGATTAATTATTTTGATAAACGTGCTTCGCTATGGCTAAATAATTTATAATTATTGCATCTTGAAATGTTTGTCGACCACGCATTATACCACAAGTTGACAATCCACGCAATATTACCTCTTATAAATTACAAAATTAATCATAAACAATATCGAAACTACTATATGTTGTAGTTTATATCTTCAAGAGGTTTTTCCCTACCCTTTCTTCTTCATAAATCATACAGTTAGCTGAAAGATTCTCCAAAACCGCCAGCCGATATCCTTCCATCTAGAAAAGTTGCCACAAAACCAAAGGAAGAAGAAACAACTTTGAAGAACACATTCTCTAAAGGAATCAAGAATGCTGCAACCGTGAGAAAAACTGAATCGTTAACTACATTAACTTATGTTACAGGTACTCATTGAATATTTGTCATGTGCAGAAAACCAGCTGTTCAATCAGCAGTTATTGCCGATTGGAATAATTTCCTATTTATTGCAGTGTTTCCCAAACGCGTCATGGCTTCTTCACTTGCTTCGTAACATGTAACATCTTCATTTTTACCGTGGTTTCTTTAAAATTATCTCCCATATTTATGTTAATAATATGTAAAATGGAATAATCAGCTGGACAGTTTGAGTTATTTTTCACATCCACATCATTATTTTACCATAAAAACGTTATTTGCATGCAAATTATGCCATCAAGCTGTAACAGTTTAGGGCAACTAAAGTAGCATTCACGTAGATTACTCGTATTGTAAGAGCTTGCACGAACCAATCAAATTACAGTACAATAGAAAGAGTCCAGATACTTTAATTATTGGTTCTTGCAAACGTTTACAATAAGATACAACTAATCTTTATGTGAATGCTACTTTCTGTGCTGACAGATGCAGTACAAACTAGCAGTAAGAATTAAGTCGCAGCATTATAATAAAATTATAATTGATTTAAAATGCAAACAAAAGCCCAACAGTAAAGAAACATTAATTTTACATGCTAATATTTTGATCTCAAAATCCAAACATTTATCACACTCTGAAATTCTAGACATACGTTAGTTTAGTTTAGGCAAATGCACCGAAAACCTTCGGAAGCGGTTTAGGACGTTTCGGTGCAGCCAATTCAATAGGATACAACTCACGTCAAACGGTCTCCCCGCCGAGTCGGTCTTGGGCCGAATCGACCTCGCACCAAAACGGCCCCGTTTCCCTATGAAGTATCGCGCTCACCGATTATAATATGAGGTAGGAAAGCTGCTAGTAATGGTTTTATTGAAGTCTTTGACTATGGCGGCTTGTAGTTTGCTACAAAAGTTTGCATAAGAAGAAACCGCTAGATAATCTAGTGTACCATTGAAGCAAAATCTGAAGAAACCTAGGAAATCCCAAGAAATCAAAGGAAATCCTCGGAATATTATGAATGACTTTTTGTACTAACTCTATTAGTCCGGAAGATTCAGAAGAAATTCTAAAAGAATCTCGCGAGGATCCCGTAATTGAAAATTTGGTAATACCAAAATTTGTATTTGGATTTCCTTCTCCAATGTAAGATTTATATTATGTGCTTACTATTTTTATTTATCCACAATCAAGTTTATATAATTACTGGGGTTATTGGTTGGTATTTCATACCCACCAGATCCTCCCCTGGTTCGTACCACCGAGACAAAGAACATGGACACAAATTTTGTGTCTTTGAAACCGAGGGATCGGGGGGTATGGAATATTCCAAAGTAGTAGATCAGTATTTAAGTTAAAAAAAAACACTTGAAGCCAGTATTTTAGTGTCAGTTTAAACCCGAGATTAACGAACCAAGTTTAAACCCCAATTTCAATTTCTTTGCAATCGATTAAGCGTTATCTGCATTGTTTACAGTCGGAAAAAATATAATAAGGTAGTTTAACCCTTTATAGGGCAGATTACCGAATATATAAAACAGGGTGTTATTTACAAAAAGTTGTTATTAATTGTTGAATAATTATGGTATAAATAACACGAAATCAATTATCTGGCTGGTTAAAATATCAAGCAGTATCCTAACAAGGATTAAAATTCGTTTAGTTTAATATCGCGTTGAAACTGAGACCTGTACAGTTTCAATATTTTGTTTTGGGATGGTGGCGAGTCGTCACACTCCCTGTATGGGTCGCCACTATATGGAAATAATTATTTATCAGTTTAGCTTACAATGAATATTAAATGGTATAAATCTACTAGAGTATACTTAGAGTATTATTCTTGGCCACAAAGCAAAAATTTCGATTGGTTATCTTGAAAATATGCCCGATTTTGCGTTAAACAATTACTGTTAGAATGCTTTCGAAATTAGGGACACCAAGATGTAAAACATCCTGTATGTGAAAGCATAGTTCAAGTATAATTTTGTACTGGGAATAACAATATAAATATGGACATATTATAGTATCTTTAACTCGTACCTGGTGACCGACCTCCCACCCGATCATAGAGAAATAATATGTGAAATTGAATTTTTTTTAAATTCCTGTTTCCCATTATAACAGATAAGAATGAAAAATGTATCAATTTAAAGATAATGAAAATATCCAACACTTGATATTTTATTCTTTAATTGGTAAAAGCTCAATAATGAAATGATAAAATAACTATTTTAAAAATTCTTTAGTAGGCCTATTTGCAATGAAATTTAAAGAAGGTAATTTTTTTCATTTTATTGAGTTTAAAAAAAAATCTTTTTAAATTGCTGACATTTCCATTCATATCCGTTATAATGAGAAGCAGGAATTTAAAAAATTTCTATGTTATTTATATAAATTATATTGTAAATAAAGTAGAAAACAAATGTTTGGGTTTAACAAACTATTCTAAAAAGGACAATCCAATAATCAAAAGCAAAAATTTTAATTTCTCAAAGGCAAGAATGATTCAAGATAAATTTATAATTTTGTAGAGCCAGAAATGCAACAGAAAATAAAAATATATGTAACCAGTTTTGAAAGGAAAAGAAATCATCTAGCGAGAGGTCGCTTCTCGCATTATAATAGAAAAGCGCTTGCGTTGGTACATATTATTTGTTGAAATGCTTAGGAAATTTAAAAAAGCATTTTAAAATCACTACAGTATTTAAATGAAAGCGAGCAATTTCCACCAAAAAAATAATAAAATATGAATATTCTTTGCTTTCCATTGCAATGTTAAAAAATGTTTCGCTTAATTTTTTTATAGAATGAACCTTCATTTTAAACTTTTTACATTTAAATTTTCTCGCTCTAAATAAAAGGGACTGAAATGAAAATCAATCTGATTGTGAGGAAATGTTGGAAAACTTTAATTTAAAAAAATATGAACTTGACTCCTTGGGCAGTAAATTATATTTTTTTCCCAAGTTGGATTATTAATTATTGTCATATTTCTCAGGTTATTCTTATCATAAATTAAACCACAGCACGCGTGGTTCTCAAATGATTACCACCCAAGACTAAAAGCAAGTCGATTTGAATGCGCGAGCTTTGGGATCCGGTGCATCGCGTTGATTCATCGGTATTATCTTAAATAGTTAAAACATCGTAAAACTGATTTAGTTGATTTAATATCCAAGAGTGAATAATGATAGATGACCAAAGGAACAATGGCTTACAATTTCATTAAAAATGTTCACAACTTCAAGTCGGCTTTTTGCTTATTTTCTTATAAATTGTGACACTTTGTTATAAGAAATTGAGTTAAGTTAAATTGGGAAATGCCCTGGTCTATTGAGATATCTCAATAAAGCAATGACTTTTTATGAGTCCCTATAGAGTCGACACAACAGCATCTCAGCCGCCTAGCTTTAGGTATTAAAGCCGACAAGATCGTCTCCAAGAAATCCGGCCATTTTGTAGCACCCGGATAATTTTCAACAAAAAAGAGGAATTCATAATTACTATTGTTGTCAACATGTGCTTTGTCGAAGGCTGGCGAGAGAAAGTAAAGAATATAATACTCATTCATACCTATTTCGTTTACGCCCCTGTGCCTGCTTTGTCCACATAAGAGAGATTTATGGAGACATTTGCATTTTCATGAAAAAATAGCGCAATATATTTTACGATTAAAATGCGTG
Source organism: Cantharis flavilabris (assembly GCA_949152465.1). Classification (NCBI taxonomy): domain Eukaryota; kingdom Metazoa; phylum Arthropoda; class Insecta; order Coleoptera; family Cantharidae; genus Cantharis; species Cantharis flavilabris. Next base: position 10,880,053 of record OX424441.1, read on the forward strand.
TAGGTACAAAAAAATATTATTTAAATTTCTTTTTTTTTATACATATGGAGGACCATACCAGTCCCAGTCGATAAAATTTTTATTAACGGCACCAAACTGGCCAATGAAAGTTAACGGGATGGTGTTGAAAAAACACAATTGCTCAAATTTTTTAATGCTTTGCCGCTTCCATGCCACGACCGCAAAACCCTTGATGATCTAATTAAAGAGCCTATTTGCCCTAAGCTTTCTTTACAACCCCAGGCTATTTTGCAAATTACTATGTATGTTGTCAGCATATCCGCACCCCACATTAAATGACAATTTTCAATTTATTTACTGTCAACCTGATCTTATAAAGTAGATCGATACAGGTAATTTAAAAGTGGATGATGTAAAGCAACTAATTGAAAAACTTAAATGAAACCTCAAACAATTTAAAATATTGAAAGGCTTTAAGAAGGTAAAAATTTCATTCCATAAAATGGATGGTTGTTTGAAAACATAAAAAGCTAGTAAAGTAATAAAAGCGATAGTCACGATAGTCGGAACAATCTCAATAAATAAATTTTTTATTTTTTTGTATCAAATCGTTATCGTTTTCATTATCTATATTGTTAGTTATAATGGTTATCAAGCATTAGTATTTTCTCTTTAGCCTACAGCATTGAAATAGCCACCATTCGTAAGCGATGTGGTATTACGTATTGATTTATTCTTCGTGTTCCGAGATATCTCTCCAGTTTAACAATCACCTACCCTATTCTCCCTTAAGCAAAGAGGAAGCCACTCAAAATAGAGGTGCATAAATTTATTGTTCAAGTATTATGCACGTGCCAAGTAGTTTACATATGTAAAAAAGAACGATCGAACACTTTTTTCAAAGAGATCTAAGATAAATAATGAAGCGTAAGCGCCATTGCGTTACAAAGACTGCGTTCCACCAAATGTAATATTCCCCAAGAGTAAACTTGGAAGCTCTTGTATTTTAATACTCAAACTTGGAAACCATTTTCCTACCCGCATTTAAAGTGTACGCACTTTTAGAACAACATTTGGCTGATCATATATAAGAACCAGTTAATGCCGAATTCTACCTAGTACAATCGTCAAATAATGTAACCAACCAATGATAAATTACTTACAGTTTCAATCTGTCAAAGTACCACAATAAAGTCGTAAAGCTTAGCAAGAACCAAATAAATACATCAACTTGGCCAACGAAATATAATATCAAAATAAACATTGTCGACATTCAACCTTTCACAAGTTACATACACTTCATCATTGTACATTCCTATTTGCTATACTCAAACCAAAAAGAAAATTTATATCATATTTCCATACAACTTTCGGTAAATATCTACTTAATACATGTCAAAATATGTATTTCCAAATCACCAATTATTTCAACTAGTCAAAACTACCCCTAACTACAACATACATTTGGCTTTTCTGAGATTTTAATTTGAAATTTGTTCCGCTTTCTTAGCCTTCTCAAGCATCTTTCAGACGTTTAATGGTAGGCTTCTGCAGTCAATCCGAGGTGGATTTAGCTTGAAGTTAACATGATTAAAGCCTTCACAGATCCCGGATATAACAGGAGCATCATACAAAACCATGTGGTTTCATTTTTAATTCTTGTCTAGAGGCTCCTTACAATATTCAACTGTAAGTCTAGAAAAAGTTAGATCCGCTACTGGCAATTATTCGTTTCCTCTTTAGGTTTGTCTACAAGTTACGGTATATAGACTGGGAAAGTGTGACGTCAAAATGTGGCTGATCTTAACAGCTGATGGGTGGAAACATTGCCGGGTGCATGCGTTATTTTAAACTTTTTCGTGATTTTACAATGTTTTAATTCAAAATTATGCCTTTATTGCATTTGCCCAGGTCGCCCACATAATTCTAGACGAGAAAAGTGCAGTTTTTGAAGCTATATGGTAACTAAACGCAAACAAAGTGAGGTTATCACCATGTTTCCACCCATCAGCTGATTGATCGTGACGACACCACTTTCCTAGTCTATTGCAGTTTGTATGAATTTATAATTATGTATGTTTTTAGTTATTCTTGAGTTACACTAAGATTCTAATATTCCTTGTTTTATGCCATTTCCTATGCTTGTTATTTAGTTCTGTGCTGTTCTGAACAAAAAAAATCATATTAGTGTGAAATCAGCTGTTGATTCAAATAATAGATATTTATATAATTTTCTATTTAGAAATATTTTATGATGGACTGGTATTTTTAACCTTCATCCAGACGCACCTCCTTTCGTAGCACAAGTGGCCGCGCAAGGTAATTTACCGTCTCCCTGTTTTTTTTGCCAAATTTATCCTGAAAGGTAAGAAAACCAATTCTGATCCAATGATAATAGATTTGTTCCATCACACAGTTCTCTCCAGTTCTAAGACTATACGCATGCTCTTTAACTAAATTTTTGAGTACCGTAAACTGGGGTTACTTTGCCACTTCATTGGTTACTTTGCCACAAACGCGTAAAGAGTTAATATTGTTAGTCAAGAAGCATAAATTCGATCAATTTTTACGTATTGGAGAAAATTAAAATGAATTCAAGAAAAAAAAAGTTACAGCCGTCGGGAATAGAACTAGCGACCTAGTAAACTGTAGCGACCTACAGTTTACTAGACCTCACTCTCTAACCTCTAGACCACTCTCCTTATTGCCCACTCTTATATTTCTAGTCTTTATATCTCGGTGTGAATATTTTAAAACTCGATTTTCTCGAAAACTTCTGGCCATCTCTCTCTACAACTTTGGGAAATTGTTATTGGAAGGCTGACCTTCCAGCACCATAAGTGGCCAAATTTACAAAAATGCCCCTAAGTGGTCATCTCCTAGTTAGTGATAGCCGTCACAAGCGTGTCGTCCCCAGAGGACTCCAACCTCTGCAATCCAAACCGTCAAGTCACCAACACCCGATGAAGGAGATATGGGTTCACCCCGGCACTCCGGAGACGAAAAAAAGATTAAAGATTAAAGACAAGCGTGTCGTGCCTTGTCAAGTGCGGGCTACCCAGTCGAGGTGGATTACGTTCAGGGCCGTTTTGGGTGGCGCAACTACGGCAAATCACGGATCCACCGTAAAATGAATGAATTAAATTAAATTAATTTGGCTCCTCCCACTAATTTTTACATAGGATTTTATATGTAAAATTTTCGATCTTGAAATGCCGTTTTTTCGAAAACTAATGGATAATCCAAGAAATTCTTTTTTTAATATGCTTAAAAAATTGTCCTCTTTTCAATGGTGTATAGGAAAAAGTGAAATTCGTGGAGTCAATTCCCTGACAGTTCCCGTTTTTGGTTAGAACACATGTAAACATACCCGTTTTTGTGTTTTCTTAAAATCACGGAAGTCGATTAATGCAAGTCCCGATTTGCACAGTTAGATGACCGACTGCTTGTCGTTACCTATCTCTAAGTTGATAGCAATTAAGGCGGCTTCTGCCAAAATAAAATTAAAAACGAAAATATCGACCAGTAGCAAATACGCGATGTTAAGTAAATTTCCATAGTAGTGAGGATTTAGATAAAGCGCCACTTGAATTCACGTCAAGGATTTTCCGTTATACTAATTTCATACACGAACTGTAAGACTTGTTTTATAATTAGCGCACTTGCAAATCTACAACTGAAACTTGCCGGTGTGCATTTAAAAGCAATGTATAGCAAAATTGTATGCCTTGCTCAAGGTACAGATTTATTATTTTCTAAAAGAAGTACTGCTATATTCTAATATCATACTGTTAATGACAAAATACTAAATCTTGAAAAAAAACAAGTAATTAGGTTAAACGAAAAGCAGAATCCAAGATAATTCATGCAATTTATTCGCGCAGTGCGCAAACATGCTGAACTAGTATCTGCGCAGTAATTGTACAATTTATTATTCAATGGATTGTGTCATGTAATACGGCCTTTAGGTTCGGTTTTAGCTTTGTAAGTACAATCTAGGTTAATGATTATTACAATTAAATATATCGATGTTCTAATGTTACTTTAGTCAAGTTAGCCAGTTTACTGCCGACACTACCCGGTTGGAATCTGGGAAGACTCCAAACTTTCCTAGAACTATTTATACGGATACTCTCAAAAGAAGTGAGGCACTCCTATGTTAACAATGTAAATTGTACATTTTGAATCCTATTTTTGTCAAATAAAAATTGATTTTACAGCAAAACCTTTTAGACATTTTTTGTTGAAAATTTCATTGCCTTCAATTTTGTTTATATATATACATTTTTCCATTTTGTGGCAGCATTGCTGATTGACAGCTACTTAAACAAGACTTTGTAATATACAAAAATTATTGTCTCTCTATATCTCAGAAATAACTCAAGAAAATAAAAAAATGAACAAATATTTTGTCTCGCAAATTTCATTATCTACATCAGGGGTTCCTAAACTTTTTTTTAGGCAATTTATGCGAAACAATTAAAGGTGACATTTGTAACCGTGGTATTATTTAATTTTAATAGCTAATAATAAATAATTTTGGCGGAACCCTGATGACTATTCTACGGAACCCAGTTTGGAAATCCCTGATCTACATTTTTGTTTATGTCACTTTTTTTATTTTGTCGCACCGTTTCCGAGATATAGATGACAATAATTTATGTATTTTACAAAATCTTGTTTAAGTCTCCGTCAGACAAAAACGGTACGACAAAATAGAAAAATGCATAGAAACAAAATTGAAGGGAATGAAAATTGCAACAAAAAACCTCGAATCAGTATTGCTGTAAAAGCGATTTTTATATGCCAAAAAATGTCTTCAAAACTTTCAATTTACATTGCTAACAAAGAAATGCCCCAATTTTGTTGAGAATAACTGTAGTTTGGAGGGCACGTAAAGCGGAAGTCTCCATGGGTTACTGATTTGCCACCATTAAAAATAAAATTAGAGTTACCCCTGACGTTGAACTATTAATTTTGTTTTTATCAAATTTGTTACTAAATTTTTTTTTGAAAAATAACGGTTTTATTAAAGTCGACGGTTTTATTAATTAATAAAAATCATTCAGCAATACATTTTCTGCAAACGCCGATTGAACACATTAATCCGTTTGGATATTCGTATCCGATGTATTTTTAGATAAATAATTATACGAGTTTTTTTATTCGAAAAATGTGATTAATAGATTACGTTGTTACCCAGTAGACGGGTTCCCGAAGTAAATGTGGACCACCCTAGATTTACAAACTTTTAAGATAAAATCGTAGAAAACAATCAAAGATGAAATGAGAATATGGAAAACCATGTTAGAAATAGGGGCGGGGGGACTAGAATATGCAGAAATGCTTCTACGATAAAGCTCTTGGAAAGAAGTAAAACAAAGGAAGGGGTTTGGAGAAATACCATAAGTCACAAATCGTACAAACCGAGATATTATAACGATTTAAAATTTGTAAGATTCGGTGTTGGTTTATTTTCTATGCAATATTGTATAAACTCATTTTCAAAAATCAAAATTTTCAAAAACCGTCGAAAGCTTAAAATATATTTGATTATATTATTGAATTTAACTTGTTATTTATAGTTTAATTGTTTTTTTTAAACTCATTTTAACCTAACGTAATAAATATAATTCTTAACTTGTAAAATATTATAAATTAAAACTTCAATATAACAAGTTAATTATTAAATATTAATAAAAATAAATTTTATTTTTAAGCTTTCAGGGAAAATTATCGTTACCTCAGAAAACTTAGTTAATATAGAAAGCTTAAAAAATAAAATTAATTTTTATTAATGTTTAATTAACTTGTTATATTGAAGTTTCAATTTATCAAAGTATGTAAACCCAAGAAAAATTCAGGTAAACACCAACTTTTTTCGAGTTTTTCGTAATTTATTTTTATTAACTAATGCATGCAAGGGTTCATTGCCACTGTTATCATAAACACTCATTATGCACTGATGATAAAACAACACAACTGATGGCGATTGTTTATCATTGGTATCTAATAAGATTATATACTTTTATAAGGTGGACTTGTATTGTTTTTCTACAAATCGTGTGTGCATAGATCAAATTGTACGTAATTTTTGTATGCGAAATTGAAGAACTTGAATCGATTTTTAAGAGATGCTTTTAACAGTTCAAAAATAGACTTGGATCGTTTTTCCACGGATCTCTTCAAATATTTTCATATGAGAAAAAAAGTGCAATTGAAATGTAAAAATGAGCAAAATAGAAACAATTCTAAATAAATGTATAGTTGTAGATTACTTAAAAATTATTAGGGTAAATAATAGTACAAGAATAAAAACTGTCATATTGAAGTTGATCATTACGCCTGTTCGTGTCATCATCAAAAATTCGCAGTGTCCCGTAATTTTAGAAATACTCGTTAAAAGTGATAGCTATCTGACAGAACAAATTTATCGTTAATTTCTTTCAAGTTAGTTTTAGTCTGAAAGTAATAATTTTACATGTAGACAGACAGGAATCTCGCAAAATAAAATAAAATGAAAGAGACAAAAACTATAAATAAGCAATCAAAATTGATTAGTTCTAACAATTGGTTTTAAGAAGTCTATACTATGACGATAAAGGAAAGTATATATAAAAACTTTTTACATTTCTTCAAAAGATAATATTGTTTACTACTCAGTGGTTGTGATAATATCAAGATTTATTGATATGAATTTGCGGAAGAAAGACCAAATCAAATAAATATTTCAACAATACAAACATTTTTAGTACACTTTCATTATACTGGAAGAAATATTAGCTCCAAAATTGATTAATCGATTATATTGATCAAATAACTGCGCGAAAAACATTTCTTGTACAGTGATGATTTATTTTGCGAATTATCCATTTGCAACTGAATTATTACGAACGCAAATGGGAAATTTAATGGTCCAAATATTCAATAATCGGTAGGAACAAAAAGGATAAAAGATAATGAGAGTTGGACTGTTTGCAGAACCAAACGCACCTATTATATGGATTATCGTATGTGCTCCATTTGGTCTCGAGCATATAGTAGATGTGAGAGCGTGTCATGGGGTGCATAAATATGAGCTTTTGTGTCTAATGTTTTATGAACATAGCGAGATCGTTGCTGTGCTCATAGTCTTTCTTGTCGTTCTATGACTAACTCATTTATCCATTTCCCGTCCCCAGGCTTGGAAAGCGGGTCCAATCACCGCATACCTCACTCACCCTTGTTATTTATCACCTCAATTTTTATCACAGCAACCCATATCTCGATGACATTTTATTAATTATTGAAGATCCCGTAAGTATCACGTAAGAGGGTGCATCGATGTTATTATGTGTTAACGGTCGATATCTACTCTCAGACAGATTAGGAAAACACGGCATTAATCCCATTTAGTAAAATTCAATAAACTACTGCGATTTCCGCTTCCACAGTTTGTAATTTCCTTCGTCGACCAATTTCAGATAGCCATGTTAGTATAATAAATAATGTAAATTAGCAGTTGTCAATCAAGCGGTATTTACTGTTCTCACCAATTCTTCCAAATTACCCACTCCTCTACTCGGATATTAGTTGAAATAGCAAAATTATAATATGTACTTGCAAAATTTGGCACAAGTTTCGCTGAACGCGCGAATTCGCTAATAGTATCTGCTTGTTGTAGTTCCATGCTTTGTACACTACTTATCGGTAATACGGTTTAAATGAATTTAATCTGCATGTAGAGCATCATTCAGACAAAATCAAGTTTCCACTCATTATTTTTCATTTCATAATAATAGGTACATAAATATTTTATCTACTTAACTAGTCTGATCTACCCCTCCAATTATTTCAAAGTGTCGAAGGATTGTTGGGAAAAAAATTTTTAAATAAAAAAAATTGGCATTTTTCCCCAAGAATATCTAATCTAATAAAATTGGAAACATCACTGCAAATAAAATTTTGTTCAAGCTAGTATGTACTTTGGACATCGTACATTAAACGCACCTTGTTTTTCGTCCCGGAAAGAAATCGAAATTATGGTAGATGAGGCTCTTAAGGTGAACGACCAAAATAAAAATGTCAAACAGACAAATTTAGATTGATTATGCAATTATTATCATCACAAGTGAATGGTTTTGATGTAAGTTTTCGTCCAATTATCCAAATACCACGATAGTAATTCTTCGTTAGATGTATTTTCCAAATGTGTGCATTTAATTTGGAAAAAATCTGATGTATTGAAAATTAAAAAGCGTAAAAAAGCAGACACGTCAAAACAACTAATTTTTAACTTCCACGCCGGTTTTCATCTCTATATACACAGTAAAAGCAAGAAAGTGAAAAATGTAGCTAATTTCTGGTGGCCATTTTCGGGGTAATAAATCTGAAGTTCATATACATCACAATTTTTAATAAAATTCTATTGTGTTCGCTTACATTGGTTTCATTTAAAAAATGGAATAACTTCAACCTGGAATTCGTTTTGTAGTTGCATTAAAATTTTATGTAATACAATTTTTCATTTACAGATTTCATTATTGGAATTTAGCAATTCGGTTTCCTATTTCTTTTTATTATTCATTGCAAATAAAAGTCTCATTAGGAAATGACTATAAAATAAAATATTTACGATGAAATCGAAAAAATCTCGAATATTGTAAATATGATTTTATATAAACGTCAACAATCTTGAGAAAGGTATAAGTTAATATAGAGTCGGTTCTTAAGAAGACTCGTGTATTTTATCTTGTTTGCTAGTCGTGATTGTAAATAAAAGACGTTAAAGTATGCACACACAAAGTGCATTAGATAGATAACATTCTGAAGTTCCGATTAAAAGGAATCTATGGTTTTATTTAAAAAAAAACTTTTATGGAAGAAAAGAAGATATATTTATTATAATAGATGTTGGTAAAATCCTACACATGCAGATTGTATAACTGCATAATAATTTACCATCAACCAAAAACCAAACAAACCGTTATTGACAATCTTAACAAACAAAAAAACACTAAGAGAATTTTAAAAACATACGGTTATGTTTTATGATTGTTTATAATTGCACAACATAAAATTAATGAATACACAAGTTATTTACACTAATTATACTTTAAAAACAAAAACTATTAAAAAAGATAATTTATTTAAAAAAAATTTGACATATTTTTGATTGATGATTATTTCTAACAATGAACAAAAGCATAAGACACGTTCTTAATGATCCCTCTTTCGGTAACCTAAAAATTAATTCCCATCTGTTAGAAATTATTTCAAGTATGTAAACAAATTAATCTAATTGTACCTATTCAATTAAACAAAATAGTTGAACTTTATTTAGCAACAAATTAAATTTCTTATTAAAGCAATGCCAAATAACCTCCAAGGTAAAAAAATTATCGCAGTATGTGTCTCAATAATTTACATATAATGAGAGAAGCAGTTGAAGAATAATTATTAAAATACTAAAACAAAATTAGATAGAATTGAAAAAGCTCCACGAGTCAAAAACATGTAAGAAAAAATAAACGAGCCCCTATGGACTATACAAAAAGTGGATGTGATTGGGATTCCCCTTCCCACTAAGTTATGTTAACGATTTGGGAATATATACAATGCACATTTAACGTTAGATCGAAGAAATTGATTTTCAAATGGAGCTTTTTAAGTTAATAAAAATCAATCTAAAGAATTTTTCATTTGAAAGCTTTTCTCCGGTATTCCTTTAACTCAATTAAATTAAAGGTGGATCGAAAAATACTTCTTGCGAAGGATAATTTAATTTTGAAGATTCTGAGCGGTTAATTTAGTGGAAAACATGAATTTATATTTAATTATTTTAACTAATGACTTAGAAAAAATTTTTTTTTTGGTTTCTGGTTTGGTTATTTTTATTGCAAAACATTTTTTTGTCATCCATTCTGCAATTTTTTGTTTATTTCTGATTATATGCAACCGACTATGTAACGATAAAATTGAGCAATATTGCATTATCTTCAATTTATCTATTAAATAGATAATCTTATCGTCATTAAAAATATTGCAAGTTTAAAATCCATAATCAGTTTTTTTGTCAAAATTGCAGTGCTATAAATTTTGCAATATACATATTATGTATCTTTCAATAATTACAATGCTCACTATGTTGGGTACATAGTGGAAAACTAACAAATAACCTACATTTAGTTATAAAAATAAAGTCTTTCGTTTTCGTCAAATTATAAAAATATACCAACAAACTCAATTTTTAGTAATTCGACTTACTAGGTTTTTCGATTGTACGCTAACCTTTTCAAAACGAAAAAAAAAATCAAGTAATCGGTTTATCTATCACGTTAAAACTTGTTATTTTTAACACCATTACTTAGTACTGGGGGATATTTCACACCCCTTCGCCCTCGGTCACAGAGATCGATATCAAAGACGATTATATTTTGTATTGAAGATGTTAAAATGTTAACTACGCTGATAGGCTATTTATAGTTGTCTTACTTTTAAACTTATTTATGCCCGATTACTTCACCTCCATAAACTTATAAATAAATACTTTTCTGATAGATACAGTAACCAACTACCAACATCCAAGAGTTTGCAAGCATCAATCAAACTAAAGTATTAAGAAGTTGTTGTCTACTGTCTCATTGTTTATTCAATCTAATAGTTTTTCTGGAAGTTAAACTGAATGCGAAGAAACTTGAACTAACCTGATTCTAATCTAACATTAATTTCCCAAATTGGAAAAGCTGTGTTCTAGAAGCAAATACCCATCTAGCGGCGCAAAAAAATCAGTCCAAATTTTACAATGAATGCAAGGTAAATACTTGCTATTGATCCTGTATTTCCCCTTATTCCGCTTACACATATCTCCAGTTTTAATATTCTAACCAATTGTTTTATGTTGCATAATTTTCGCTCTAGCTTGTTAGTATTTATATTTTGTTTTTTTTTATTCTTGCCCAAAGCTACCGGAGTGAATTACCATACAATTTTGTCAAATTTTCATTAACGAAATTATTTGATCTGAAAAATGAATATGATAGCATGTTCCCGGGAGGGTTTCCAGTGAGCGTGGGAATGAAATTGTGTTTTCATCTAAATCTAACTTAAATGAATTGAAATTATATAGTTTGCTATAATCCAATATTAGAGTATTTAATTGTTGATTAAACTTTTTGATTAAACTTAAATATTTAAATCAATTTTAATTTAACTGAAAAACTAAACACTTTAACATTTTTGATTAAACCGATTATAGCGTATATCACTTGAAGAAGAAGAAAAAGAATTATTGATTTGTATTAGATCAGTAAACCATTTCCTTGTTTTTTTTTCGCAATAGAAATTATTTCGTAAGTATATCTAGATGTGTTTGAGTCTGTTTATTGACAACCTGAGACTGAATGACCAAGCATAAATACCTGTATCATCTGCGTACAGGGCCAAGTTTAAGTACGAACCGCAACTTGCTTCCTGTGATCGACAATACAATTTGGTAAAACAGTCACTCTGTATACCATCATTTCAATATTTTAAAATGTCGGGTTCTATTTTTAAAAACCTTTATTAAATTTGCTTTGACTGTTGGCCACAGAATTTTATAATCGATTTTTCAATCACTTGCAGTTGAACAATAGCCTTATTGGGCTTAAAAGTGTATTACCGGTGACAATATAATAATTAATAAATTTTTTGATCATTTATTATTTCAATTGTTGAAAATGCTGTAAAAACAACAAGAATTGTACGCATATAAACAATTTTTAAACAATTAAATTTCCTACCAGAAATTTAATGACTTTCTATACAGGGTGTTCATGAGTTTATAACGAATAAAATCTCACGTTTTTTGTTACTTGGATGTTTTCAAAACTGTTTTTCTATTTAAAATTTGTGGTAAAAACTTATTAGTTGAAGTACAGGGAACCAGAAAATCATTTTAAATATTCTAAAAGTTGAGACTATAGAACACCCGATGGATAATATTTGAGAAAAAACTGAAGATTAATAATTGCTTCATGACAATAAAAGTATTTTTTAGCTCATTAAAATTAGTTTAACATAGGTACCAAAAACTAGTTTGCTTCTTTGGTTTTTTAATGTTTAAAGCGTGTCTAATCGATGTATCACAGTTGTTTCAACTGAGGTGGAAGCTTAGTGAAAAAATGTCTAATTATTTATAATTTTAAATCAACTTGAACTATGTCTAATCAAATATTTTATTTATCAGGAAGATCTTTTAGAAACGGAATGTGATGGCTAACAAGGAAGCTGTTAGTATAACTTCAAATAAAAAAAGGTCAAGGTACATTTTAAATGTTAATAATAAAATCATTGTGTTATGCTTTTTTACAGCGGTGATTGTTTTTATAATTTAAAAATTATTTTATTCAATTTTCTTTCAACTCCCAGTCGGTATGTCGTTTAAAAGGGTCAATTATGCATTAATTTGGAGAAATCAATAAATAGATTTAATCGCGCAATTTTGCTTTAAAACAATATGCCAAGTATTTCCCCTCCGTTGCGCCAAAAATTGAATTCATTTTTTGAGAAGATATCTCATTTTCCGCGTTAATATAATTCCAATCAATATTTTAGAAAATTGAGAACTAATATTTTCATTTCATTTAATTAAATATGTTAAACCGCAGTAGCTAAGGTTGACTCTTCAGTTGTGTCAAACGGCTTATAAAATAAAATTTAATAATTCTGGTTCACCTATAATTTTTAAAAATATCATAGATAAATTTTGGATTATTTTCGAAAGCAATATATGAATTTTTAATTTAGTCAACTTTGTTGTTACTATGTAGTTTGTTGCTGCATTGCGCACAGTTTTAGAGTACTTGTAAAACTATGCAGCTTCAAGCATTTCCCGATTTACCATAATAAATAAAGAGTAGGTCTGGACTACTTGGGTGTCTAGATCAATTAAAATAGTATGATGTGAAAGAATTAATTGAAAATAATTGAAGTTACGGAAAACATATTTTAAAACAATTTCTCAATCGTAAAAGTTAGTGAAAAGTTGTAAACAATGTGATTGTGTGTATATTCAGGTGTTTTCTGAAATATAAACAAATTGTTCGACTATTGTGGCGTATCGGTACACAAAACAGCTTAAAACATGTGACCAGAGGTCAAGATTCGCCACAGCTTAACACACTCCTACGTAATCATAAAGCACAATGCCGGTTACTAATTTAACGTCGCGATGATGAAAGAATACCTAGCACTTTGCAGGCGATAACCGCATATCAACGTTGGTTTACAATAGACGAAAGCTAACACCTTAAGACCTAACCCATTCAAATGACGGAAGAGTTAAACAAGTTACCATTATTACTTTCCTTGTTTTCAGTGAACGTAAACTTAAAATAAAACCGAAAATAATTTACAAGGCTTCACTAATAAATTATATTTTGGCCTCATAAGATTCACGAAACACTATTTTGGAATGTCACGTAATGTATTAACTATTATTGCATTCAAATTGAACGTTAAAACAAAAAATGTAAATTTATTAATCTAAAAAATTACCGAAAATGTAGAATATGGATAAAATAGGTTATACTAATAATTAACAAACTGGTTTTCCAGAAATTTGATACACAGAAAAAAAATGTTATACAAAAATAATCGCTTTTATTGGTTAAATATACTCTACTAGTTGTTAAATCATGCAGTGTCAAAAAACATTTGATAAATTCGTATAAAAATCATTTTGTGTTCAAAGCTTTTTTACATGATTCAAACATGTTAATTTGACTTGTTATTTTTCAAAATGTTTACATTAATTAATCAAGAAATTCTTGAGTTTATAAAACCAGGTGTCGCTTACCTTTAAGACATTCCCTTCGACCAAGAGGTTACATCAAAGTAAAATGAAATTTTTTCAAAAACAACTTAACCGAGAAGAAGTTTGTGCATTAAAACAAAATGCAAACTTAGCTCCAGACGCATTGTTGCACAATTACTAAGCAATAGGCGCTACATTTTTACGCACTTTAATATAATTTTTAAATCAATAATATAATTCAGATTTTTGACAAGTATGACAGTAAAATGAACTAATAATAAATCTCTTAACTATTAATTTTATTGCTTTAATACCCATCAGCCACGCCACGCCACGCCATAGCTATCGATTCTAAAATGTCAGTTACAAGTAACAATAAGTGATATCTTGATTACAATTTCCTTTCAGAATACGAGAACAAAAAATTCTACAACTAAACAAAGCAAACATAAATATGACATAAACCTTTATTACAGATTATAAAAGACCTGATAGATAGAATATTGTAGTTATAATAAGTAATCATGCACTGATTTATCCTTATAACAAATTCGTGTTTACAGAATCGATGATGAGATAGAATAAATAATAAAAAAATACTAACTTACTGAAATTAATCAAAGGAATCACGCTTAGTCAGTTACTTAATTGAACCTTATTGACCTAATTGAAGCTTATCAACTTACTTTGGAAAACTAAGAAGTAAGCAGTGAAGGAAACCAAGAGAAACAAAATGGATAGTTTTGAGAACGAGGTTAAACGCACGAAAAAAAGTATGTTTTTCAGAACAGAAGAGTACACTGTTTTTTGCTACCTGGGAAAAGTACATGGAGTGTGACCGTACCCCAAGTTTCAAAAATGGCTAGCGCCTACTGTATTGCAGTAACAAAAAATTTTCTTTAACATTTTTTATCTGTTATTGTGTGTAGAAATAGAAAAAAAATTGTTGTTGTATTGGTTGTCGAACAGCAGTTTTATCGTAAGTTGGGGTTGAAAATTTCTATAAACAATTAATAATTACAAAAATAACAAACATAATAACCAGGGCCGGATTTACTTACTTACTTACAATTTCTGCCTTTACCGATTTGCACTTTAAAACTGGCCATTTAACTACCGGTGCTCGTATTTATACCTGTTTTCTTGAGCTTAAGTTGGCATCGCCGGTAAAGACAGAAATTGCAAGCGCTAAATTCAAATTTAAATACGCCCAGTGGCGTATCAGGCGGTGTTAAAGTTTCCGCAACAGGTATATTCTTGCAAATATGTAAAACAATTTTAGGGTCAAATACCCCACTGTGCGATGGTGCAATTAAAAGCTACGATGGTCTGCTAATAATTGAAACAAAAAATTTAAATGATCCTATATGATGTTAGTTGATCAAAAATAGAGAAAACATGACCCTTCCTACCTCCCAAATGGTCTTAATTAGAAGTTAATCTTTTTGTGTTTTTGGTTGCAACTGCCGTTTGGCAGCACATTTCTTGCAGAAGTTATTTTTTTTGTTTCTTGTTACCTTTTTATCGGAACTTATGACCCTCGCTTCCGCATTATCTTCAGCTAGAGTAACACCTACAGGGCATCTACAGTAAAAAAAGCTGGTTGATCTTTTCCCAGTGTGTAGAGGAAAATTCTGGAGGCCCCATGCGAGGAAGAGGAATTGCTTGTTTTCCGGCCTGGCTTATTGTTGGTGCTATCAGTGCTAGGATTCGGATTTTGGTTCTTTAATGAACCAAAGTTTCACATTGGGTGGATTTATGTGCTGCACTAAATGGCACAATTCGTTTGTAGGGTCGGAGATTGGGAATTCGGTTGGTCTCCGAATGGGAGAAGGAATTTTTTATTACAATCTGCGATCTGAAAAGAATCTACATCGAAGGCTAAACTATAAGTTTGCAATTTTAATCAAGTTCAAATTGTAATAACACGAATTTATTGGGCTAAGAAAAAAATCAACTGTATATTAAATTTCAACCAGAAGGGTGGGAAGTAAAATTGTACAAATGAGGTAACAAACCGGATTATGTAACAAACACGTGCCCTAAAACGATATAAACGTATGAATAACGTAATTCTAATGTATTAAAATCATTCAACAAAACTAATTACAAGGGGAGTCAGTCAATTGTAAATTATTTTTTCCTAACAAATGAGTTCGACACGATACAACTTTGTCACATTCCATAAAGGGCTTATCCCACGACTTCACTTGAATTTACCAATAAAATAGGTACTGTATTGTGCAATTAATTGGTGTTTTTACTAAATCAGAATAATAAAGATGAGATGTGGATGTATTTTTTCCGAAATGGATAAAATAACTGCTCTTCGGTGGATTTTGATGAATAACTCGAAAAACTTTTGTTGCAATCTGATCGAGATGGGTATCATCACGTGGCTCGTAAAACTCGGAGCTAAGAGTATGCATGGCATGGTATGCAGTTAAAAGAACCGGTTTAGAGAAGTCCTGACATCGCGAAAGAATAACTAAAAATTCATATTTTTCAAATAACTAAAATACTGATAAAAGAGTACACATCAAGATGTATCCTGTAATTTTAAAATTGAATGAATAATATGATATTTGACTCTCCACTTAGACTTCACTATTCAAATTTTTGGCGTTAATTAAAATCAAATGGCCCTTTGTAGACGACTAAGTAAACAGGTTCCGATATTGAAGTAATAAAATACAAAAATAAAAATAAATAGTCGATGATAAATAATTATGCCCCATTAGTGTAACAAAGGATACTGCAAACTGCTCCTGTTAGAGCAGTTTCCTGAATAAGAAAATTCTTAAATAATGTTTTTTAATTTCATTTTGGAAATTAGAACCGTAATTATGACAATAAATTTACAATTTATTAATTGCGTACGCTAGTTGAATTTTTAAATTTCTATATTTCACTGCTAAAGAGAAATACAAAAAGTTATTTCTCGAATAGAGAATTAAGACTTTTTTTAAAATTACTATTGATTAGAAAAAGCCTACTGCAGTTTTAATGGTGTCAGCAAACTGAAGAAAAATCCTAGAAATAAGACAGAATGAACTTAATTATTTCGGATTAAGTTGAATGTCTTTTAGATAGAAGAATGAATGGAAAAACAGAGGGAAAATAATCCGGATATCTACACATTTAAACGTAAAGGTGTAATTTTAAATTTTAGCCGTTTAAATGAACCAATCAAATCAAAGCCGAATGAAACAGACATACAACCATCCATCCATTAGTGGTGCATCCAAGGGGAATGAACGTGATTCTCATACAAACCAATATCAAGCGGCAAGTTAAACTCCGAAATGTGAAGAGAAACAACTATGATAATAAAATCGAAAGTTACGAGAATAAATAAATAAATGTCAATAAGTGTATGATTTTGTTATTAAATTATTGAATTACAAATAAAAATTTAAGTATTTTAAAATAAACAAAACATGTTCTTGCTTTCGTCATAATACGACATCGTCAGGCAAAAATGATTTTGATTGTACTCGTGAAGATGAGGGGTAATTTTCTATCATTTTAGGGGAACGTTACTTTTTATTAGTTAAAGATGTTTAACGAGGGTGAATTATTCAAGTCTGAATTGCCTTTCAAAAGGGTAAACGAATATTTTAATTCATCGATTTCCAGCGTTTCTAAAAAATTCTAACCTTTTGTTTCTGATGCAAAATCTCATCTCGACGAATATTGATTTTCCGTCGTTCAATCTATAATATGATCGTTCGTATAAGATCGACGGCAGTTTGATGGTTACTAGTAGTTTAGTAAGCAGTGTGGCTTGTGAAATTTTGTGTATCTCGAGAAATAATCACCGTAGAATTAAAAGCAAAGATTACTTTGGTGCTAATTAAATGATCTAAAAATAAATCTTTTTGTATTTTATTGTATTAAATTTAATTATGTAAGCCGTAACAAAGTATAAATTCACTTTAAGACAGTTTCCGTGCTTCGGAGGATACGTAATTGATGATTTACCACCACCAACACTAAAAAATCAGGATTAAACCGTTAAAAGGCAAACAGGGATTTTCGATAATCAAAAGAATATTCTTTAGATAATTGCTGTAGATGGTTGTAGCGGATTAGGAATTCTTGTCACTTCTAGAATACCTTTAAAAATTCTAGAAAATTTTGTACTAGTGTATACAAAATTTTGGATAATATATCAACCTCTCGTTGTTATTTTCGTAGTGGCGTTTGTGTCGCAAGCGTAACAGTAGCCCTATTATTTACCTGATATCGGTTGCGGTACACTACAACGAAACCAATAAAGGTAAAGCCTGAAACCCCCGATGTTACAGAAATGTCTTTATAATAAAGAGAAAACATCACAGAAAAAATGTACAGTCCTTCGATCCAGCACAATTTTAGGTCGTTGTTACCTTTATCATATACCAAAATGTATACTGAAATATTTAGCGTACTGTTCAATACGATAGATGAATTTGGTATTCCCCTGGTGGACAGGGTTATATCTAAGTAGTAATTTACAATATCACAAGGCTAGCTTGTGACCTGGGCTCATAACTTGTTAAAACTATATTCTACTCTGTAAAATCATAGGTTCAGCGCAAATATTAAGCCTTGCGTAAGAGCTTCATAATGTGTAGTAGTTGTATACTAGTGTTAGAATGCTAGATTGCTATGCCGTAGTTGTGGGTTCGATCCCCGACTAAGTACATCTGAGTATCTCGACCGTGTCTCCTCCCTCACAAGATGCTGACAACATCTTGGTTGTATTAAATGTCTTTTAACACTCCTCAGCCCTGAGTGAGGAGGAATAGGAAGACGTCGAACGTTATAAAAACCGATCTATATAAAAATAATATTAATATTAATGTACCTATTCAAAATTAATGTTTTTAAATTATATAATATAATGTCCAATGAGACAGATATGAATTTTGAATTATTATTTAAAAACAGATAATCCTGGCTTTCTAGATCCCTGGCTTTACGATATCTATCGCACATAGATAATATTTTTAAAGTGGCCAGTTTCCAAGGTTTACTTAAAAACAGAGATTCCTGTTCTTCTAGACCCGTGGCTTTCAGCCATCTTTAGTAAAACACAAATGTTTGTGGTCTGGTTTCCTAGTTTTACTTAAAACTAATGTTGGGGATATTAGAGATGATTTTCAGTCAATGAGACAATTCTAGCAGCGATTGGCATGGGGAGAACGATGAGGCAAATGTCTCCAAGACAAAACACTTACTCTTGCGGTAAGTGGTGTAAAGTGGACGGTGAGCTACCGTAGTAAGGTTTTCTTTTCGTTTTTTGAATACAATTTCTCGGATACTGTGGGGCATTGATCCTTTGATTTGGGTGCACGTTCTATCATATATTTGCACTAATTCAAAACAATTATTTACTACGCACCGGAGTATTTGCCCCCCCCCCCCCAGTCCCCGACTATGATATGCTTAATTGAAGATTTTGTCTAAAAATGACACATTTCTTGAAAATACTGCAAATACACGAAGTTTTATGTTAAAGAAAAATTAAAATAAATTGTATAATCAGTAAATGATATATTATTGATGCAGACAAGTAAAAAAAGTTAAATATGTAAAGGATACAAATATAACTTTCGATTCATCTTTAGTGGTCCTCAACCTGACCGTTTCTCTCATAGTAATTGCATTATAAAAAAAACCTTAACATAAAGGTAAACATAATAATAAAATAATGTGACCATAAAATTATCTTTATAAAGTTATAAAATGTTTTAAACGAGTACTTACAAAAATTTGATCGTTCTGCGTTTAATTTTACTTCAAGTGCGAGCCACACGGCTATCCCCATTTTCACGTCCCCTATGATAGCAGTTATAAGTTTTTCGTGTTTCAATCGCCTCAAGCTTTAAATGACTTTAGAAAAATGCGATTTTTAAATTGCTGTTGTATTTGTATAACATTTTTTAGTGTCTTATCAAATAATACTTATATTAATAATTACCAACGATATATCGTGCGTGCGTGATAACGAAAAAGTATCAGCATGTAGAAAATTTTATTAACACTAATGTTTCTAATTTTATTAATTGCATGTCCCTTGGGAAATTTTTTTTTTAATTTTTAAGCGAAAAAAATCAATTTATATTTTAAACTAAAAAATTTTCTTTCGAAGCCTTTCGCACCCCTTCTTAATTCACGTTGTCAAATTAATAACGTAAATATAATTATTAAGTTACAAAATTGCGCACGCCGAAAATTAAAAGATAGATGAAGCTCTTAGCTAGCTTCTAAAGTATACAATGCAAAAACGCCGTGGCTATGTGCACCGAGAAAAAGATTTATTTGAACAATCGAAAAATGTATTTGCAACACATAAATAACTTAAGTTAGTAAGTATATTAAAATTGTATGATATCCTGCCCATCCCGGGTACGTTATACCATAATCTATACTAATCAATTTTTTAGTTTAAAAATTGCGTTTAGAAGTAAAATTATGTTGTGTAATATATAAATAATTAATAAAGCCGAATTTATAGCAAAACATTAATTTTAGATTTTCGTATATAAAGCGGTTAATAGCCATTGCTTAATTCAGAAGCAATTTTGTGAACTGCTTTAAATAATATAGTAAGCTCCTTAGGCAACATTTAAGATCATTAAATATAGATAAAAAATATAAAAATAATATAGCAGTAAGTGATTATTTTACTCCAACTGGTATAATAACGATCGGTCCATATTCCAAATTTAAAATTAGGATGATAAATGCCTATTTTTTAAAGACAACGACATAATACTCACATTTCGGGCTAAAGTTGGGTTTGTTTGAGAGAATAAACCTCTAGAGACGTACTAAAATGTGAGTAAATGAAGAACGAAACAAGGATAAAAGCAAAATGAAAACAAGAAACTGTGAACCGACAAAATGTGGTGTTTTCGAGTGCTCATTAAATCTCCATAATTTTCTTAATCTCGAGCGGTTTATAACAACGATAATTATTATTACTTACTTCGATACATCGTAAAATTTAAGGTGACGACTGCATTTGTTACTACTATAAAGTAGATATACTAATTAGTAGAATATTGAATTTCCCAAACAAAAATAAACATCGATCTCTTGTATTAATTAAATGTTTTAGTAAGCTTTCTCACTGTTTTAACAAGAATATCAAATTAAATTAATCATTAAACCGTATTGTTTATTAGGCTCACCTGGAAATTTGTTTGGCTGTAATCAACAACCGAATTATACCAGTAAATTCTGAGTCTGAACGAAGAAAAAAAGAAAGAATTGAAGAAGATTTTAAAACTACCTACATACAAACACAATGGCGTACCTACATATTCTAAAAAATTCAATGATAAACATAATATCTTGCACAGTTTGTCATTGTTCGTCAAGACATTTATTTCCATAAAATTTAATAACAGTTAGGTTTGTGCACGTAATGAGTGACAAATCGCATTATTATGAATATAAAATAAGAAGCTCATGAAAAATAAAAATAAACTTAAAAATATTATCAGGTATGCTATATTACTTGTGTTAGCTTCATATATTTTGCAGAGATTCGAATTACAAAAATTTAAATTGCATGTTATGTAAATGCATCTCGAGAAAACAACAGATATAAATATTAAATGAATTTACGAGAGCCGAGCGTTTTGTGGTTTGGTTTTAAATTTTTGGGCTTAGAAATACTTTTCATTTAGTTTTATTAAGATGTTAATTTCGTTTAAATTTATTATCCAAAATATTATTCAAAACTGTGCCTTATAAATGCTATAAAATTTATTAAAAATTCACTTGAAATTAACAGCACTTAAATTACTGTGACCACAGAGTATTCCCGTCCGCCGCGCCGGAGTGCTAGAAACAGGCCGCCCGGGCACTGTTGTGCTTGTGGTACCTATTTAATTTTAATTAAAAATTTTAAATAATTTTTAACGACTTTGTTCGTATGATTAAAACAAGAGCTCAACTTGGTCCGATATTACAGGTACTTGCAGTTATTTCCGCCCTAATAACTTGTACTAACGGGCAACGACTGTTGATCAAATTTAACTTTCCATTTTTCCACAACCGAATTAATTAACGAAAGCATTTTGGTTTTTACTTATAACTTATTTGCAATTAATTAGAAAAAAATCACTAATCTACTAAAGCAAAGAGTGAAACTAATTTATTGTTTTTGGTGTAATATAAAAAGATAGTGCAACCGTTCGTCATTGCGTGTCAGCAAGTATAATAGGAAATGGGAATTTTATAAATTGAATCGCTACTAGAAAGTAGCAAAAAGACGCACATAAAGCTGCATCTGTCAGTGACGCATGGCCCTGCGGCGTATTCTATCCCCTAATGGCCAAATACTGGCTGCTACTGGTAGTTATCCCTTCTAGAAGTTAACCCGATACATCTAAACTTGTCTGTTTATTTTCAATCACTACTTCCACCCCCTACTATTAATACTATGTAAACTTCAATGTCATATAATCCGTACATATAATTAAAAGCACACAATCCGTATCGGATGATACCAGCAATTAAAACGGTTCCATTTCACCAGCCGCGTCCCATAATCGACTCACTTTTGAAGAAATAGTAATAAACCAAATTATGACTCTAATCAAGTTCCACTATTTCAATTTTACTGGAAGATCAGAGGAAGCCTTCGCCAAATTTAAATCTTCAACGGTAATCAAACTTGGACAAACAAATGAGCAAATAGCGTGGCACTAAAGAAAATTAATTTTATAAAACCATTGTAACTATGGTCGTTATAAATAAAAAAAAACGAAAATCAACAGGTTCAAGAGAGCGCAAAACACGAAAATGTATATTTTTTTAAACTTAATCACATTAACTTAAAATTCTCAGTTTAGTTTAGCCATGTTTGAGAAGCAATTAAGCATTATTGGAAAATTTGTTTGCTAGGTAAATAAAATTTCTTTTAAAAAAATTGAAATCGATAAAATTGTAATGTAAAATATTGTCAAAATATAACACTGCTGGGTAACCCAGAATACACAGCGATTTTATTGGAATTGATACTCCCGAGAGTTGTACTTTTTCTTGGAACAACGAAAACGTCCCCTATATGGCAAGCATCTAAATTTGTATTGAGGGTATAATTTTATATAACAGCAAAACATGTATTTGGTAAGATTTTACACGTACCAATCGATTCCCAAAATAGTCCTTATAAGTTCCTCCGTTTAGTTCGAAAAGTTGTCGATATAATTTAAGAAAAAACGAAATTGAGTTGACCATCTGGGAATTTAGACTCAATAATGTAGAGCAGGTTCACTCAACCGAAGCATTCTACGATCAGCGTCAACGAGTTACAACTAAACTTGTAACTAACTTCCAATTCCTTGTTTATAGTAGTTCAAATAGTTCTTCATTTCTTCAAAGTTTCGACCGACTCAAAAACTTCCCACAAAAAAATTAATGGTTCAGTTTTATTCCTTACTCAATTTAAATTAAAAAAAATAGAACGAAAAAATGAAAGACAACTTTTATAATTTGTATTGGCTAATTGCATATCTCACCATTTTCGTTACTAAATTTATTTCATTTGATTCGATCAACATTTCGAGTTATTTACTTAAAAATTTGTAGTAATGAAGTAAAGTAGATTTAAAATTTTTAAATTGCTCCTGCTAATGAAAATATTGGGGTTGAACAAAATTTATATTTTCACCTTTTCACAGTTGTCACACCTTCGCAAATTACACATTTTTATGATTAAATATTTCATGTTCTTTTTACTGCGAATTCTAATTTTGAAAATTGCTTAGAGCCCCAGGTAATTAAAACCAGATTAAAATATGATCTTGAAACATCAATTTGTTTATAAATAATCGAGGTTTTAAAATTCGAACTAAAATGAAATGTTTTAATTTTATAATTAAAAATTAAACCCGATGTGATTGTTGTTTTATATAAATTAGATTTATTAAATGAAGATGTATTTTAAAAAAATTATCAAAAGCACCGAGGATTGGTAACAAAAAATCTGATATATTGAAATAAATTAAAATACTACTCTGTAAAAATACTCTCGAGCAACTAAGCTTCTCCCTAAGTGCAGCCGTTCACAAAAAAGCACCCCCAATCAAAGCTTTTAACAAACGATAAGAACTCTCTTCTATACCAAAGTTCTACGAGGTTCCGAATTTATTAATTCCACATGCAACCTCTAAATTTTTGGTGCTAAATTTCTTTATTTACCTACCAACCAAAACGTAAAATTAAGGATAGCTCATGATGTCTTAGAGCCAGTTTGGTGCATGGTGGTCACGTGTCATTTTTATCTAGTTGAAAATGTCAAGTACAACCAATCGATATATAACAGGTGAAATGAATGATGACTTCTTTAAATTATTCCATAGATAACGCACAATCATTTATTATCAATCACGCAATCCACGCGTCCCTTGTTTGGTATTCGTTTAAAAATTTACTATTCCTACCATACATTGCTAATCTTTCTTCTTTCGTTTTTGATCTCAACGTTTTGTCAATTCGCCCGACTTACACTATAATAAAAATCCCAATTTCGTCACTTTGTTTGAGATGATGTAACACTTGATACACACATGTATTGCATAAATACACACAGTTAAATATTAATTTGTGCGCTGCGACCGAAGAAGCGATTACACCAAGCCACTGTTATGATTTTTATAGCTAGTCAAATACTTGACATGACTTGAATATAAACGATTAAAATAATTAAAATTTTAATTAACTACCCATTCACTGGTGTATGCACCCCATATTCATTAAGGAAAGCATAAAGTGGTTGTGAATAAAACTGAAAAAGACTTATTTAAAATGTTTTTAACGACAGCGTAGGGTGATATTTTCTTTAAACTAATTAAAGTGGGATTATTATTTTAAAATAATTTAAACCTAAATTCCTTTGGTAAAAAACTGTTCGAGATGGATTGAATTAAAATGCAGAGAATGAGGGTAACACGGTTAAGGTGTTTAAAAAATTGTATAAACGATTCACCACTGAAGAAGTCAGTTTTTAGTACTTTACGGTTCTACGAACGAAAGCTCTCTCACGTTTGTAGCTATCGATATCCATTCACGCACGCGTGAGTAAATTTGGATTACCTTTAGGTTAGCTCGTAAAATGAGTTTTAGAAAGATTTTGCAACACATCGACTATGATTCCCGTAATCCCTCAGAACTTTATGTCACTTCACATTGCCTACAATGTACTTTTCCTTATGAAACACAATTGCTGACATTCGAGTAATCATTTCTATCAATTTTTAGAAATGGAATTTATAAATTTCAGCAATTTGAATTTACTTAGTTTCAAGTTTATATTTGTCTTGAAAATTAATGATATAACAAAACTTCAAATTTATAAAGCAAAAATGAAGAAAAATATTACGATCCTTATGTATGTGATACTACTTCAGATAACTGCATGTCTCAAGATAAAAATCTTGAAGGAAATATTTACTTGTCATTTAGTTTTACTTGTGTGCTTTATACTTGATAAAGAAATTGGGTAACGTGAAAACGGCAATGGGTTGATGAAAACTTGCTGCTTGTTTTGTTTTCTAAAGAAAATATCTTCATTATGGTTAATGAAAAGACCAAATTTTTATGTTGCCTTGCGTTTTCGCCAGCATCAAAAAAACTTTATGAGTTTTCGTGTATTGTATTGATAAATTACAACTTCAAATTGAAAATATTTTTCTATAGACAAAATTTAAAATAAAATGTGAAAATTTGGTGTATTCGTTTCAAGACCGTCACATCACCTTAGATGGCAATGAGATTTCTAGAACAGGGATGAAAGTTTTTGTTTACAAGAACCAATCGAACTTATTAGTGCATAGCGTCCGTTTAAATAAACAGCACGTTTGACCTAAATTTAAATCTGTTAAATTGGATAAAATTTCATAAAGAAGATCTAAAAATGATCTTTTGCAATTTTTCGTTGAATTTCGTTAGGTATACAATACCTGATATCAATAACAATATCTAATAAAATAGATCATTACCCTTTGCTGTGGCTAACAAATACGAAAAATCCAGAACGTACGTTGGAACGTTGGATTGTTTTTCACAGCACCAGCAAAATTTAAAGAAGAAGAATAGTAATTTATTATTATTATTATTATAGGTCGTAAACTTCCAACCAATTTTTGGTTGAAAAGTTGAAAATTCTGTGTTGAGATATTGCTGTCGGTGTTTAAAATATTAAAAACAGTAAAAATAATTTAAAACCTAGGTACTTTTAAAATATTCAAGTTCACTTTCAAGTTCTTCATTTACTACAAGGAGAGTGATTTTCGAGATGCTTCTCGATTATATATTTCGAGTTGCTTTTCGTTTAAAAGTGTATGGAAAACGGTTATCTACCCACACAGCAGCACACTGCAACCACAGAGTGTCCTTGTCCACCGGAGGGCTGGAGTAAGAAGAGCCTCGGTCAAGTGAATTGCCGTGGTTATTACCTTCTTGAAAATGTATGCATGCATAGGCGGTGAAAAATAAAGTGAAAAGATTCTATAATTATGTTTTGTCTTTGAAAAATTGTGGTTTCCACGTACTTCATGCAGTACAGTAAGCACAATATTTAAACTATAATTAAATCAAACATTCAGTTCACACGATGTAAACACAAGGACACTAATTCAATTAAACTCGTTCCAACTGCTTGGATCAAACTCAATTCGTTACTTCCCCAAGAAGATATAAAATCAATATAAACGATGTGTTTACGAACACTCGAACATAAACAGCTCTCTAAATTAAGAGTAAATTATTTTCAAAGTTGGTATTTGTCTATAGATAAAAGTTGGAAATAGAAATGAAATTGCAACAAATTTTATCGATATCGATTTTTGATGACGTAAAAAGTTTTAAATTAATCTTTTGAAACTTGTAGAATTATAAATAAAAACTACACTGTCAAGAACAAAGTTGATCAGAAAAACTGAAACTTAATAGATTACACAATTACTTTTACCAAACAAATAAAATAAAAAGAAAACCCGCTTTCCTTCTCAAGAATATAAAGAATTTGTAAACTTTTTGAATAAAAATTTCAAACGAGCATAATAAATAGAAATTATCTCATTTTCATAAACAGGATTTTAAATAAAATTTCAAACAATTAAAACATTATTAATTTAAAAGTATGTAAACAAGCGATCTAGTAAAAAAATTTAAAGAGGAAATCGAATTCATCTAAACACCGAAAAGTTTGAATTTGTTATGTTGTCGGAAAACGGTGAATTTAATTTTACCGACTTTCATTGGGCGCACTCGGCTAAAAAACAAATGAAATAATTTGGTAGAAATAATTATTTTTTAAATTCAAACTAAACAGGATCCACGATAAGGTGAAATTTTATATAAACGTTTATAACGAGCTTCTCATCGGATCGGATAATTGGATATTCTATTATGATATATGGGTGCAGTTAGAGTACCGAGGGTTAAAAAAGCATAAATAGAAAGGAAGCACTTGCGGTAAGTAATAGTTTTCTATTAATCACCAACAAATTGGGGTAAAATTTATTTGTACGGAAACCTATTCCAACATAAACAGAGAATGCCTCGGAGGCTAGCTGACGCTACATTTCCACATTTCCGACTGTTACTTCTCAAATATGATTTTCCAATTAAAATTCATATAAATTGGTAACAAAATTTAAAAACGTAGCGAGGAAGAATTTGATGTTGGGAATGGAGGAGTTTCGGTAAATATTTGAATAAGTAGAGAAAAACATTTAGTGTTATGAAACTTGTAGAAAAGTTTTGAGAAGCAATTTAGGTTAGTTATGTAATAAATTATCATTCCTGCGTTAACACGAGCACATTAAGGATAAATTATTGATTACGGAACAAACACTGGGGGTAGTATCAGGAAGCTTAATTTCCCTACTCAGATTTTTCCTTCGGTAAATTTCTAGAACCATATTTGCTAAAGCAGACCACGAAATATAGGGGGGCATTCAGAAGGTCATTAACGGAATTAGCAAACAAACAACAAGAGTTAGCAAACACGGTAGTCGGTATCTTAATTAAATAATTTTCATCCAGTAATATACCGCTTCTCATAATTTTATTAAAAAAAATTGTAATAAAAATGACAAAAACTTTAAAATTATAAATAATTGTAGCATATTAGATTTTATTAAACAAACGCTACGGAAAATGTTTAATTAAAGAAATAAAATAAACTTGTTCAGGTGTAAACGTGAGTATGAAATTTTATGTTACTTTTAAAGTCAGGTTGGGAATAAATTAAAAAATAATGTTTTAATTTTTGACAAAAATACAAACAACAAACATGCAAATTATGTGAGAATATCAAAAGGAAGTTCTTACAGTAAGTTGGAAAAAATTACTCGACTTTTGAAAATAAAATGAATGAGAGTGAAATATTCTGAGATTATGATAAGCGGACCACATTGTTTGAAGGCGGCATTTAATCCGACAGAAATGGCCGTGCTTTTATTGTGAGGGTGTAGTATAATGCGCCTTTCTTCTATTATTCTCTTCGCTAAGAGTTATGCAAGTGCACAAAACCGCACTGCGTTGCAGAGAACAGGTAAAAGCGTTAGCAGCTCAAGCTCTAGCTTACAATCGCCCTCCGCACGGGTCTCTATTGATTTTCCCGCGACAACTTGCCAAGGGTTTCTTCGGGTTCCGCCACAGGTTCCGTGTTACATTAGGACACACTATAGCACCTCAGATATTGCCAGTTTTGACAAAAAATCCAGATATACCAACATCTCGTGCTTTATTCCATCGCAAATCACGTCTCCAACTTATTCACACTTCTCTGGCTAATAATTATGCTAACTTTTCTAAAGTAGGTACCAACTTTAAATAAAAAAACCACTGCCGCCGCGTATAAATACATTAAATCGTGCACAATATTCAAATAAGTTAAATTCAAAGAAAATGTCTTAATAAAAAAACTTAATTGCAAAAACAACTTTCCATAGTTATCAAATTTAATTCAAATTCAGGTCCCAAAGCCTATTGAAATTCAGCTCTACAACACAAGAGGTTGACTGCAACGTATTTTCGAAATAGTACTGCACTAATTACAAACTAAATAGCCAGAAACCAAAACGATTTGTTTCTTCAAATTATTTCGTTTTTGCTCACAAAATAATTTTAAAATCTAACTTACATTCAAACATCTACGGGAAACATTTAAATAATTTAAAATTTCAATTGATTTTATGAAATAAAGTTTACCACATTCCTATTAGCAATTCAAATCGATAATCAATGAAACAAATAAGTAATTAGAATTCCAGATAACAAAGATTTATGTACGTACCAATTTAATTGACCGTAACCTAAACGGGCAAAAAACTATTTCAAATAATAATAAACATTTTTTATAAACAAATACAACTCGGATTTATATGCATGTACATGTTTGGTTTACTCCATAATTACACATTCCTTTCCGAATTATCAGAAGAGATCTTTCTAAATAATACTATGTATCATTTTTTAATTAATTATACATAAGATATTTACATCTTCCTCTCTCCCTAACTCGTAAACTAGGATGTACGTGAACATAATATTATTGATAGCACGAATTGGAAATCTTCACAAACCAGACGGTGAACAAAATCTCGTTAATCAATCCATGCGCGTCACGAATTAAATAGCGTACTGTAACCATAACACAGACAGACAGAAACTATAAAAGGACATTTTTTACTTTCTTTCGTAATAACTTATTAATACATTTTTGATCGAAATAACACTACAAGTGAATAAATAAATTAAAAGAAAGAAAAGAAAAAGAAAAATACATACTATGTATTTGAAAAAATTAGTTTTGATTGTGAATGGTAACCATTCGTGCTGGTGGCGGAGCTTCACTCGAAAAGCTTCACTAGCCACAACGAGCGAGTTGTACAATTCATCATCATTCACAAAAATTAACTTTTCAGGAAGCACCTTACAGTGAAATCAGCAGAACTTTTTAAGCGAAAAGAATTCATTCCGAAAAGAGTTAATTTTCAATCCGATTGGTACTTAAATAAGCAAAATTTCCGATTTAGGGGCGCAAAGAACCCAAAAGTGATTCAAGAGCATTCAATGGATTCACCAAGCGTCACTGTTTGGTGCGGTTTTAGGCTGGTGGAGTGATTGGGCGGTAGTTTGAAAATGAGACCGAAAATGGTTTGCGTTACAGAATGATGATAAGATAACTAATTTTCTTCAGCTGGAATTAAGGATTTGAATCTTGCGAGATATGTGGTTTTGTAAAAATTTTGTTTTAAATTGTTATAGCGCCGAAATTAAATTGCGCATCATTGCTTTTCTTGTCTCCAACATGAAGTTAAAGGAAATTTTTACGCCATTATTATAGTTAGTAGTTATGGAACACTACACGAAGAAACAACGCGTTCTTTTTCAATAATTAAACCGAGTTTTTGTAACCTCAAAAATTAGTAAATCTAATTTCTGATCTGACGAGATTAATTAATTCACGGTTAAAATCATGAACAATATCTGATATTCTAAACAATATTTTCAAATTTGTTTTTGTCTGTGAAGTTTAATTAAAGTTAGGTAGTGTAAGCAATTGAAACTATTGGCGGGCGACTGGAGGGTCCGAGGATTATGGAATTGTAAACGGTTCAAAATTATAGTTGAGATTTAAAAAGTGTTTTAAGAAAAACTACAAAGAAAGTGTGAGGTTCATTCATAGAAAATATTTTGTCATTATTGTCTGCGTAAAAAACTGTAACATTTGTTTATTTCTGACAAAATTTCATTCTGGAAAATTAAAAACAGAAATACGAAATTTAAAATAAATGTTTGTGTATAGTATTTCGGAATGTTTAGTGTGCATAAATCTGGCTTTTAGTAATAAAGGAAGTTTTCTCAAAAGGTTTTGTAGTAAAATAACTTTAATGAGACTTGAATCTTCATTTTGTTTTGAAAGTTAATTTAAGACAAAATTCAGTCGTAGGTTTCAAATATTTGGAAGCAAAATATCAAATATTTCGCAATGTTGTAAAACATAAATTAAGGGCTGGTTTGCTCGTGGTAGGTTAAACTAAACTGGAGATTTTAAGAATGGTTTGACCCAAGGTATTTTACATCTATAACCAATGTCATCCAAAAATCAAGATTCAAAAAGTTAGTATAATTTATTTTGGATCTATAACATTTGCATAGCAAAAATATGCATTTATTGGATTTTTCTCTTGAAATAATTTTGAAGGATATGTGACAATCATTCATAATCGTGTGAGGAATCTCCAGACGGATTAGCACTAAACCACACACTGCTGTTCAAACATAAGAAATATCATCGTGTTCGGGCTTCCAGAACCTTGCATTGTCTGATTATTCCACCAATTAACTCACTTTGCATGTACACAATGTTTCGCCAATGTTGACATAAGCAAAAGCAGATCTTGAGGTGTAAACTTGTAAGGATTGTTTCTAGAACCGTAGAAGAATTAAGTTGTTAATACAATTAAGTTGTATCGGATTAAAAGCATAATTTTTGTTAAAACTTATTTTTGAAAAGTTTATGAAAACTTTTATTTAAATTAGCAACCTTTTATTGTCAAAGCGGAAACTTGCAATTTGTTTTCTAAACAAACCTTGTATTTACAAAATTTCATTATTCCAACTATTTTTACAAAACCAAATGAATTAGCATTCAAAACTCGAACAACAGAAACCAACTTGATATTTATAGTAACCAACCGATCATTACACACTGTCATCCACAGCTGAAGCATTATTTATAAAATATTATCCGAATAAGTTACGTAGGTATAGAAATTCACTTGAAAACGTACAAAAATTTGTTAATTTTTTATTTAAGCTCGAGGACCTTCGAGAAGTTATTTTTTTATACTTAGAAGAATACAAGAAATAAAATAATAAAATAAGTGTGCTTGATTAGTTATTTATGAAAACAATTTTCATTTTTGATCCGAGTGTTTTCATTAGAGGGTAAAACTTATTACTCATGAAACATTTATTGGAGCCAGAAAGTCCGAGTTTAAAAATAATAAAAAATGTGAACATTGTTTCGAAAAATAAATAATTTATCTAAACTAAATCCATAGATTGCTAGCGTAAGTACTAAAATTTTCTACACCCAAACTATACTTCTACTAGGTTCATAAATATTTCAAGTAACAATGGCTTAAGGGATGTTATAGCAACGCCTGAATCTTGTACTCTGAGTCTGCTCTGGAATTGAAGGCAATTTTGATGTAAACCAAGTTGAAGTTTCAAATAACTAAATCAAAAAGTTTTAACTAAGCGTCATTCAATGGAAAATTCTAAAAGAGTTACCAAAAATTTAAAGGTGGGTGGGTGGTAATTTAAAAACTCAAATATTAATGATTTAAATTGGAAAAATAAATTAAAAATGATTGAAAATTCTTTGGGTATACATACGAATGAATCGAAAGTAAAAACCACATAATTTAATTTATTTGATTGAGGGCTATTGTAGCGTAACTGAAAAAATATTATTCGTTTAATTTGAGTGGTAAAAAAGAATGCATCGATTCGTTCCGCCGAAAACGTAGTGCAACTTAATTACAACTCCGGTTTTATATTAACTACATAGGGTTGTTATTGGTACTAGACGAGTGTTCACCAAACGGAGCTTTTCAGAATTAAAACATCAAGGATCTAGTACCAATGACAGTTCGTGCTATTGAATAATAACGTCTAATTTTACTTAGAAAAGTACAGTGATATATTTTAACGGAGCCTCGTTTTAATCAACGAATCCGTTATTGAAATTTTCTCGAGGTAGTTTAGCCGTATATAATTCATCGCAATAAACAGCGTAATTCCATTTGTTAGGCGACGTCATAACTGCCATTCGGTTCATTAAAAATTCCGAACATTTCGAAAGTGTTCTCTTCTTTTAATAGAATTTACATAAAATTATTTTCTCGTTAGTTTTATCAAGACCGAATAAATTTCTTTTACGTTCTCTTACGAAAATTAAAATCGCCCAAGAAGAATGCGCCAAAATTTAAATAACAAAAATTAGCTTAGTAGAATGTTAAAATCTATAACTAACTCAAAACTAAGTACTCCGGCCTTCTAACACCATATTTGATTTTCTTTTCGTGTCCCAATCGTACAAAAAGTAAAACCTCCGTTTTTCGCTAATAACTTACAAACAGTTAGCCTTTTGTTAGCCAAAATGTTAGCCTTTTCACGATGAACATTTTTGGTCTCTTCAACGTTTTTTATATCTAATATTAAATATGTTAAATATCGTCCAATGTTATTATATTAGATAGAAATCTTGGGATTAGGAACGCAAAATAAAAAACAAATTAACTATATGTCAACGTTTCGGCTCATTTACTGAAGCCATCTTCAAAGACTTTAATATAAGAAACATATTGGTAAATACAAACGATAACATAATAGTTTTGATTTCACACTCACCTAATAGTAGGATGGAAAATGTTATGAGTAAATAAATAAAATATGGGGAGACAATATTGAAACAGTTAACGTAAATAACATTAAATAAATATAAATTTATAAAATGAAATACTAAAATCAATTTAAAAAAAAAATTAAATGACGATTTAAAAAAATAAATTTTGAATTTTTTTTTCACCGTTTTTGAGTTACTAGAGAAAATATTAATCGAGCCATATGTTGGACTATTCGTAATTATTAGATTATATTTTTTGAGATCGTCATAGTGCATATAGACGCATATTTCACACGTTGCTGCATATTTTTGAAAATTTATGATGTAATGGCATACGTATATATGTACAATTAAACCTACATACATATTTGGCATATTTACAAAATGTGGGCTAAAATTCATTTTAACCCGGCGTCATTGTGGCGACCAAACAGAACACAGCCGTTGGGGCCGGGTATATTATACCCATGTACATTATTGCTCTGAATCAACTTTATGTCCATATTAGTTTTTCTATATTGGGGTATTAGGTAATTGTAAACATTATTTATAAAAATTAAACATTTATTTATTATAAATAATATAAAATGAACCTATTATAATCATTAAAAATGTAAACATCCTTCTTCTATGGATCAATTTGTTAGAACATAACTTTGAATATAACTATATTCAAACACATAAAATAATAACAATTTAAGTACAAAATATAAATGTTTTTAAGCACGTTAACATAAAATTATATTTTATGCTTATTTATTTCGTATATGCTAAGTTAATCGCTATTGAGATCAAATGTTACGTAGCCATTGTGACCGGGTATAACTACCGGAGCGCTCTTCGCAGACGTGCAAATTTCACCGTAGCCGCAATGGCGTTAATTAAAATAGCTAAAACGCTTAGCGAGGTCCACAACTTCAGCTACTGTGAGCGGCAAATAACGAGTGTATTTTGTTTTAAAGCTATTAGAGGTTTAAAAACAGTCGGGTATGAGATACCCGGCCCCAATGACGCCGGGTTAAATTAATTAATTAAAATTTTTAACCTGTATAAATAAAAATGTGCATATCTCAGAAACGGTGCTACAAAATTTAAAAATGTAGATATATAGAACAAAATTATAGGAAATGAGATTTCCGATAAAAAATTATTTTTCTTGTGATGTTGAAAGATCTTTTTCTGCTTACAAAACTGTATTTTCTGACAAACGCAATTCTTTTTTGGCAGAAAATTTAGAAAAGTAGAAAAATATTTAACTGTGTACTAGAATGGTTCGAATATTGCTGAATAAATTGTTGCAAAATATAATAAAATGATGTGCATAATTGGTAGTTTTTCAAGCATATACTCTCATTTTTAACCTGCATATAATATGTCGCATATATCTTGTATTTTTAGTTCATATAATTCACTAAGTAACTCCAATAACTCCAATTTCTAAGACCTTCAAAGTCGTTTTTCTTTAAAAGTATAGAGGGGTTTTCGGTATTCACACAACATAATATCGTCACACACTGGTGTTGTATGTGTTATATGTATGTTGTTACTATAAGGTAAACCTTGATTGGTACTTTATGAGATATGAGATAAACGATATCAAAGCATTTTATATAGTAACCCGTGTTACTAGGTTCTTCAATTTCAGAGTACTTCAGTCTACGTTTAAATAATTAAAGTAAATTATAATATAACATCCTCAGCGGCTCTTGAGATTATATTATGTGCTTATACACCTTGTAATTTTAATCCAAAATCAAGTCTATGCAATTACTAAGGTACTTGGTGGATATATCACACTCCCGTGCATATTACTATAACCCCTAAATGAATTTTGTTCTAAAAGAGTTAAATTTTAAATTAAATGAAAAAAATTGTGAACCTCGACCAGTTCCTTCCAGGTTAATAAAACCAATCACAGACACGCAAGTAAACCGAGGGGGACCTAGTTTATCTATCTACATATCTAGTCGTTATACTTCTTAATATAAGCGTCGTGACCTGCATATTATAGCCTTTCTTGGCAAATTACCTCGGTGGTTTGCCATTTCCTTCCGAGAGAAGTCCACAGATTTATCTTGAGCTTTTTAAATCACAGTAGTATACTCGACGCGACCAGGATTTGAGCCGCGATTATCCGCTTCTCAGTCGGCCATGCTGCTGGTTAGTACAACACTCGAGTACACTCAGATCCTAGTTAGTACATTAATGTTAAAAAAAATTCTAGTTTCCTTTCCAATCTTCTGTAATCAATTAAAGGCTATCTTTATTGTTTACAAAAAAAAATGTAACACTGCAATTTAAATTCTGTTATTGCACTGATATTGCAATACCTTAAAGCAAGCGATGGAGTTTGATTTGTTATTGTCTGCAATCCGGACCCTAATTATGTGTTATGTTATATCAACATTTTTAAATTAATTCTCTAATTGCTCCCGTAGTAGACCGGACAACCATCCCGTATGATTTTCGAGTATAACTAATAATATAAAGCAAGAAGTTAGTTTACTTCTTTGTTTCTCATATTTTATTTCTAATTTCTAGAGGGGCTTAAAAAGATTTTTTTAAAATAACTAAAATAATAAAAAATTAGTACTACTAAGGTATGAAGTTAGTAATAAGATTGGTTTAAAAGTTATAATACGCTGGTTTAGAGGAAACCATGCCTCTTATAAACGCCATTAGCCTAAGTAAATTCCAACATACTTGACAGCACAATTTTTAGAGAGAACGTCGAATCTAAAATATGAAGATCTAACACATACTAGACTTGAATTAATAGGCTCAAAAAGTAAGGTAACTAAAAGTATAACAAAAAGCCATCTGATGTTTTAATATATCAATGTTTATGTAACTTTTAACCACCAATACATTAACAAAATACCAATAAAAAATAACTTTTTACTTTTTAGTATACAGGGGAAAGGCGCGCCCCAGGGCGTCCTCAAAGACAAACCGCGTCTGTTATTGGAAGTAATTATAATGGGTTTGAGTGAATATGTGCTTACCTATTGGACCATGTGTATATATTATCCAATAGGTAAACTGCATGTATTTGAAATGTATACAAGCCTTATCTGACGTACAAAACAGAACTGCAATTATGTCTAAATAGAATTTACGGAAGGTAGGTTTATAAATCGACATTAAATCTGACATCGTCAGTATTCGATAGAAGTTAAAACTATTTTATTAAAACGCAAAAATAAACTTACCAGCACTTTTTGCCATCGTATGCGGAAAACAAACAAATAGTAAAAAAAATAGCAGGCCGGGCCAGGCCGCTCCATGCCGGGCCATGGCACTGTTATCCTGAAACAAAAAAAATAAATATAATTTTCCATTAAACCAAAATTAGTAAAATTTTGCTATAATTTGATATTGAAATTGTTCATATTATGTTCGTAATATTAAACATACCAAACATAATGAGACAAATAGGAATCAAAGTGGGAATTCTACATGCAGAAATGTTATGCATACGGATCCACGTCCTAATACCATAATTATCAATTTAATAGACGAAATGCATAAATCATGATGCTATTAAGGCAAATGTCACTTTAAGTGAAACTTGCAAAATGCATTGATGTATTTCAAAGTCTAATTAAATGTATGCAAATTTTTCGAACATTTTGCAGCTGTGGCAAAAAAATTGATACGTGCAAATTACGGTTGTAATTGACACTTCGGGGTGCGAAATATTTTTGAATCATCAAAATAATTTTGTTCGGATGATTTTTAATCAAATCTTTTATGCACCTCTGAATTGAATTTTGGCAATAGTCAACGAATGCAGAAAATAAAGTAGAAAATCTAGCTCTAAAACGTGATTTCTAGCATAGGGGTGCAAAAGATTTATTTATAGAGGTTACACGAGTGCGTTTAAAAAATCACGGCTCTTGAAAAAATATAAAATGTACAGCGTGCGCGATTTTTAACTAAATAATTATTTCTTAGTTCTGTAATGTGACAATATAAATTAACATCGGTGGACAGAAGGTATGTTCTAACAATAAAACAAATTCTTTTTATCTACTAGTTTCGATCATTTTATTGATCATCTTCAGGATAAAGTGTCATGATATTATAAATTATAAAATGCTATAAAAAAATCCTTTATCCCGAGAAAAATCAATAAAATGATCAAAACTAACAGATAAAAATTAATTAAGACGAAATTTCAAAAAATCAATTTTTTAAAACTTTTTTCCCGAAAAAATTTTAAGAATAGCCCTGTATAAAAATAGAAGTACTGCTTGTTCAACAATAATGGAGCAAGCAATAGCAAAATTCATCTTATAGGAAATTTTATAACGAAATACTGAAATGTAATGAACCGTTTTCAGTATCATTGAAAGTATAAATGAAATTGCTCTAATCAAAGAAAACCCGCAAAACATATCTTAAATTGCAATCGCAATCAATTACGCGCACCATATCAACCATCTCTTATTACATAAAAAATTGAATTTTTCCAATTCCAATTTGATAAAAAATTAGATGAAGCTGGTTTATAACGTTTTTATACTAAAATCAAGTTAATTATAACGGAAATGGGAGCATTTTACAGACAAAAATTAACTTGACTTTTTGGTCGAGTTGAAGTGCAAAAACTGCAGGTTCGAATCCGAGACTCAAAGCAGTTTATTAGCTAGAATTTGTACGTAAATATAGAGACATTCGGTGGTCGAATCATTTGTATATGCTACGCGGAACGATGCAGTAGAGCAAATTCCAAATCCAAAGAATTGAGATAAAATTAAAAAAAATTTTTATTCAAAATTTATGATATTAAAATAATAGTAAATTTTTATTTTTGGATTAATAAATTTTGATTTGTCTTAAACTTTGTTGCTACAGCATTAGGGAATATGTAACAATGCTACTATTGAATTTATGTTGAAATAAAAATTTATTATATGAAACTTCAATGCCAAATTAAGTTGGTGGTTACTGTATATGAAATTCTAAATGCAATGGCTTGTCAAATGTGGCGAATAAACGTCACGACCAGAGGGAAACTAAATAATTGTACAGGTTAATGCTTGAGGCAACTGGGATGAGAAAATATCATTAGCAAAAGCAATTTCTATTCATGATAGGTCTAACACGAGATACCTAATATTAAATACGCAAACTGTAAACATGTAGCACACAATGTGCTGTTACATTAGAAAATCGTCACCAAATTAAATAAAAACAGGATGGCGCTTAAAGGCCCAGAAAAGGTTCCGTTAACTAAAAATTAAAATAATGGAATATTTAAGTTGGGCAAGTTACTAAATTTGCTCCAGGAACCTAGAAAACCTGAAATATTCTCCATAATTTCCTTAAAATTCCATTAAACGGATATAATCGAAAAAAAGTGAAAGTTGTCAAATTAAATTATAAATGTCAAACGTAGTAAAGTAACGGGTATTGTATGACTTTTCGTTGGCTTTCTTCTAAGAGATAGAAAATTCAAATCATGTACCAATATGAATAAAAGAAAATGTAGGTGTCTTAACGGTTTAGTTTTCCTTTCGACAATTTCAAAATTTTCAACACATTTTCATTTGTATACCGACATGTTAAAAATAAATTTTATTGTCAAGGAACCGAAAGTCGTTCGGTGTTTTGTGAGGATGGAATCGAGAATTTAATTTGTATTATTAATATGGTTAATTTAAGTTAAGCCACTTTATAGACGCCTACCCGAATATAAATAAATGTATTCGAATAATTAACAAAGGCGTGAATCATTAAAAGAAAGTATAAGCGAAACGGTGTCAAATAATGATATATTTCATAACAAAACACTCCTTGAATGTATAATTTTAATAATATATTAAGTGTAACCCAACAATAATTTTGTTTTATTATTAAAGGCGTTTTACATTTGTTCCGTAACCCAGGCATATCCCAAAAAAATAAATCAATTTTGGTACATGACATCATTCATAAAATTTACAGTCTTATTTTCATTTTAATCATTACAACCAAAACAACTAATTATTACGATCCTTCCATGTTATTAACGAACTTCTTTCTAAATGACGCAGTAGCTTCGGAATAAACACAATTATTTTTAATTATTCAAAACAATTCTTCCGGTAACCAAATTAACGGTCGTAAAATTTCCACCCAGTATTTATATTAATTGTAATTTGGATGTTTGTATTCATTGAGATAGTACACGCAAAACACGAACGTCAAAATTAGATAAATTTTTAAAATATGATAATAGGAACCATTCAAATATTCAACCCGCTTAAACTAGTCGTGAGGTTAGATTGTAGACTTCCACTGCTGTCAACCTCGTGTTTAATTCTTCACGTACAATTTTAATTAAATTTCTTATTTAATCAAATTAATTGCTGTACCTACTTTTTTACATTAATACGGAATTCCGCTCATTGTGTGCGGATGGTTGCAGCATAGCACTTAACGTTACGTAAAAACGTAACGTTACCTTAAGTGGATCTAAATGATCCTTCACAACCACTATGTTTTTTTAAATAAGTTGATGAATTTTGCTATAATAAACCTATTTTACCACATAATTTAAATCACCATACACTTTAGCTTTATTATTACTTTAAAATATGATTAATATTTTGTAAAATGTCATTAAAACGCTATAAATCGTTTCAGCATATTTAATTTAATAATTTAATACGTTTAATAAATTTGTTTGTACAATCCACATCTTGTAAATATTTGAATATGTTATTAAGTAAACATTGTAATCAAAATTAATAAAAATTCCGAATTTTTAAGATGGAATTTGTGGAGTTCAAATGCGACTATTTATTAAGAATATCGCAAATATTTAAAACTTGCAATACATGGAAACTAATATTGACCTATTATTAATAATCCATACCGTATAAATTACACAATAAGCAATTTGAACTTCCAGTTTCTCAACAAAGCGTTTGATTGACTTGTTTAAAGTTGAGATTGCTCTTCGAAATTTTTATTTATCAACATAAAACGCATTAAAGTAGGCAAAGATAAATTACAAATTAATAAAATTACGTAAATATAAAAGCACCGCCAACGGCTGGAAACTCTCTTCTTCAGAACGCAAGGTTAATTTATTTATTACATCTTCGGCCGAATCTGCAAATATGGATTCGGGATTTGGAGGTCACCGCTTTTGTAATAAAATCTACAAAGAAAACACGTTTGACAATGAAATTTTTCATAAAATTTGCTTGCAGCTTTTTATTTTCATTTTACACCAAATATTTTCGTGATATCTCTGTTCCACAAGAACATCTCCTGGATTTACTCTCACGGTGCAGTGTTCAAAAATCCAAACTGTAATTTTTTTGTCAAAAACATTTATAAAAAAATATTAAATCAGTTTTTAACTAAAAATCTGATTTCAGATTTTCCTTGGTGTCAGCAATTTCTCCCTAATCTTGTGTTAAGTTTCAGTTTATCAATGACCTTTTTAAGTATAACTGGGGACTCTCAGAGAATTTAGACCACGAATTTCACTATAGTATTACTACTATTTTTATAAGAGGACAATTTCTTTTTGCGGATTATGCATTAGTTTTCGAATAAACGGCATTTAAAAATCGAATATTTTACTTATAAAATTGCATACTTAAATTTAATTTAATTAATTCATTTTACGGTAGATCTGTGATTTGCCGTAGTTGCGCAAGCCAAAACGACCCGGTGCGCCCGTAAAGTAGCGAAAGACTGCGTAAACTGAGGAAAATAAGGGGGAAGTGGAAATAAGAAAAATAATTGATCTTCAGGAGTTAGGAACTAAATTAGTTCAAACAATTTACACTAAATAAAACAACAAATCAAACTCACCAATTTTTTTCAGGAATTTACTTAATTTTTATTAAGTACTTAATTCTAGTTAATATCGTTTGTACACCAGCATAATACAATTTTGAACCGAATAAACCACATAGTTGCAGTTATTCCCTGCCCCCTCCTTAAATTTGTTTTTGTCATTATCTCAGTTTGAGAAATATTAACTTAAGCACTTTTTCGCCGTCAACACAGAAATATCAACACAAAATATACCTAAAGGTTTAAATTAAAACTGATTTATTTAGGTCATCATGCTAACATATTTATAACTAAAACTAAGAGAATTTGCAAAAATATTTTATTTTCTTACATTAGCAGTGTTCTAGTTTGCCCAAGGAGGACAAAACCTGTTATTATATTTGGGGGCTGCCAGCCTCGAGATTTTTTTAATTACTTTTTCGAAAGTCAAAATAATGTCGAAAAAAGTATTATTACCCTTTGTTACAAAAATAATATATTTCAAAATATTAAAAATATCATTTTTTATAAGCGAGAAATTCAATTTTCAGTTTCAATTAGTCCTTATGCTCTCCCGGCAGAGAAAAATTATTCCGTTGTTTACAAAACCTACATGTAATTTGTGATTTATCCAGAAATTTTGAATTAAAAAATATTGTAGAATCAAAACTTATTCAGTTAATTAAATCTAATTTCTATTAATGCATCTTGTGAAAAATGAGTTAATTTTTAAATAAGGGGTAAGCAACTTAGAAATGTTGGACCGAACAAAAGAAATTTTAAGAACTTCATAATGATGATTAAAAAACAAAGGACGACATACTTTTCATTAAATTACTTCTTTGCACTCTAACCAAGATAATGAATTATGATTAAACAATGTGTGGTCGTCCGTTATATAAAAAAAATATAAAAAATTATTGAATTTCTAGATTATACAGCACCCAAGTATTATCCAGTTTGTTAGTTAAGTTACTCGACTTGACTAAACCATTATAGTATCAACTATCAAACAACTCTTTGAAAAATATCAGAATATCTGTCAGAAAAAGACTTAAGTCGTGAAATTAAATATATGTCCTCGATAGGCTAATCCTTTTAAAAATATTTCTACATAAATTTGTACTTATGTTATTTTAATTTGCATAATCATTTGATATTTTGTGTTAAAATATGGATAAACTTTTTAATTTTAAATAAAAATATGTGGATTAAATCTGGTTTATTAAGCTAATGACTTTAAACATTACCTAAATACGTTCATGCATAGAAATATTTCAAAAGTAATTCTTTAAAATGGTTATCGAGTTTATTTTATGTTCAACAATTGCAATATCGAAAAATGTTGGGTTCGAGTTGGTGGTCGAAGAAGTAAATAGGATTCGTGTCATCGTGACGCCAATATTTCTGAAAAATGTTACGAGCGTATCTGTTCTACCGCACTTTGTTTGATGATGGATGCTTTTTTGAACCGAAAACGAAGACAATTTTTTTTATTTTATTTTCCTATAGGTATGCAAAATTTTAGTATTAAGCACGGATTTGTAGAATCATTTCGGGATATGAAAATTGAAGGTGATTTACAAAAGTGTCTTTCAATAAAAACCTACTTTGGTTTAAAACATTTTATAAAAATTTAATACACAAAACTTTATTGACTTTATTATTTGTCACATAAAAAAACTTACCATTTAATTTCAATGATAAGTTTTTCATACAATAAGTTTATAATCATTAATCATACAAACCAAATGATATAAACTTTATTATTAAAATACGGGTTCATATCCCGCAATAGCAGTGTGACGTAATTAAAAATATGTTAAATTAGTTATTGATATCTTGAACTTTTACTATAAAATTACACTAATGAATAAACAGAAATACATACATTTTGAACAACACTAAGAAATCAATATTTTTAGATTTTTTTAAATTACACCAAATTATATTACAATTAATTTTCGCGGGTTTTTGACTAAAAAATGTAACTAACAATATAACGATTTGAAATAACAATAAAATGTTTTATAATTTTTTTAAATTATAGAGTGGGATCCGGTTTTAAGCAATCTCAAAGGACCAACTAATTTACAAATCCTGGCAATAACAATAAACAGAACACCGAGTACATTAATTACTGGCATTAATTAATTATTAATCCATTTCGTAAGGTGAAACTACTGCTTTCTTACGGCTCTACAGTAACAATAATATATTTTCAAAGATTATAATTTTAAAATTTTTGTTTCAAGTTCAAGATTGTGATCAGTGATCACACTTGGAAACTATTGCTAT
Organism: Cantharis flavilabris; assembly: GCA_949152465.1. Classification (NCBI taxonomy): domain Eukaryota; kingdom Metazoa; phylum Arthropoda; class Insecta; order Coleoptera; family Cantharidae; genus Cantharis; species Cantharis flavilabris. The sequence goes on from OX424441.1 coordinate 10,923,306, forward strand.
ACAAAAAACAGTGATAACTGATTGATAAGCATAACTACTAAATATATTATGCTTACTTATTATTCTATGTATTTAATTACATTATATTAGTATAGGTAAGCTGATTTAACTAGTTTGCTACCCACCTTCCGTGTAATAGGATCACCCATTGGCAACTGAATGACTGAATTACAGATTTTATAACAACCGAAAGTTCATTATAAGCGGATATCTCTGATAAATAATTACCTTTATCATATTCCAGTACTACCGACAAGACTTCTACAATAATTCACTATAAAAGATAGTTATAATCGGCTCTTTAGTCAATTTTATGATTTTTAAGCCCCCCCCTTTTTTAATATTTAGTTTTCATCAAATCCTGAACAACATGAATAAAATTCTCCAAAAGAATTGTAATAACAAAATAAACACAAAAATATGGTTAGAAAAAGTGAGCTACTTCATTTACTCTAAAAATGCCAATAACATTTCAGATTTTATAGTAAATGTTCTCGATGGACGGCTTATACATTTATTCTACATTCCTATATGAATATCGCCACCAGATCTTCCTACATTTTTCAATTCATTGTCTGAGGTGGATTAGTGACCATTTTTACTTCCATCCCATAGCTTTTAAAGCACTTCTTTGTGTCTTCTCTCTTCAAATATTCCTTCCATGTCATTTGCCTAAAGTTCTATCTTTTCAGTCATCCATTTTTTGTCCTTAGCCCTTCCACCTACATACTTCTAATTGCTAGTTTATCATTTTCTCATTGACTACCTTAATGTTTTCTTCTCAATCTCATCTATGTTCGTTCTTTTTATATGAATATATTATAATTTATAACACTATTCATATCTTTCAGTGTTCAGCCTCTTCTCTGATGTATGTTCTTCGGATTTTGTTCTTCAAATTCCTACATAATTTTGCCCATTCATTGTTGTTTCTTTCTTTTACATTATCTTCACTATCTCTTCATATTGTGTTTTTTCTATATTATTCTTGTCCTTCTGGTTTTATATTACCACTTTGTTGTTTCTTATTTCAGTTTCATTATGATATATCGGGTGACCGACCTCACACCCGATTATAGGGAAATAATATGTGAAATAGAATTCTATTTAATGCCTACTTCCCATTAAACAGTTAAGAATAACAAAGTTGTCAATTTAACAAGAATTTTGTCCCGCGTCGTAGATACTCAAACTTGATATTTATTCTTTAATTATTGTTAAAAATTAAAATAATGCAACTAAAAATGTTTATAAGTGCAAATTGAACTCAAAATAAAAATTTTAAGTAAATTTGTGGTATGTAGTATGTATTTATGGTTAAATTTAAAAAAATATGACAATAATACAATAAGTAGAAAATCAAAAATTCAAAAAATTTAAAAAAGACAATTATCACATAAACAGGTCTGGATTAAGAATATTTGAAATTATGAAAATTCATAATGTAAATAACGTTATTTCATGTTATTTTTTAAGTTTATAAGTGCTATTTTTTCATTTTATAATTGAGTTTTACCCAATAAATAAAGAACAAAATATTAAGTGCTGGGCATCTTTAGACGTGGAAAATAAATACCTTTAAATTGATACCTTTATATCCGTTATAATGGGAAGCAGGAATTTAAAACAAATCAATTTCTCAATGATCGGGTGTAAGGTCGGTGATTCGGTATAAAAAGTCAAGTCTTATAATTATAATATGTAATTCCTTCGCTAATCTTAAATCAGCCCATTTTAAGTTACCAACCCAACAAATATCAGGAAATTACAAGGCAGTGCGGTCTTCAGGCCGCACACTCTGAATAATCGAGTATTAGGTGTTGTTAAAAGACTTGAAGACCTCCATTGTTCATTTCAATTTAAACAAATGTTACAATTATTGCGCTCCTATCTTTACTTCTATGCGCGTGCTTCTAGGCACCTCGTTAGGGAAGCATTATATAAATAGTTTTACTATTGTGTCATTTTAATAATGTATTGTTACAAAATAGTTTCGTTTAGAAAACAAATTTTAAATGCTAAACTTAATCTGCTGCAAGTGAAATAACGTAGTACTATCTGAAAAATTGTCACTTTATAAATATTTGTTACTAATTAACTTGCTTCATTGTAGTCAAATAATACAAAATATAAAAAAAAGGCTGAAACATACAGTGAAGTGTGGTGTAAATGAAAGACAAAAGCTAGTAAAACAGTGGAATTGTGAAGGTGTGAAGAGTGTGTATGCATGGAGCATTTGACGATGAGTGCAAGATCGCGTGCGGCCTATCGTGTACACGTTGTGTTTGTGGCTATTTACACGTATGGACGTATGCACTGTATAAAATCAGATGTCAAGTCGTTTAAAATATTTTAATAAAAATGCTTTTAACAAAAAATTTGTAAATTTACGTTTAAAGAAAAAAAGCTAATTATATCAGCTTCACTGCATCACGGTGGGCGCCAACTGCTATGGTTTACGTTATATAATAAAAAAGTAAAACACGAGACGTTCAATTAAGATAAAGAAATGTATACCGGTTCAGTTTCGTATGACGTTTCATAGCATGTTTTGTAACCATTTGCAGAAAAGTAAAAACCTACCAAGTTAACATTATGAAAAACAAAATAATTATCAAATACTTTTCCTGTTTCATACAATCAACATTAATTATTGTTAAACCAAAAAATTTCATTTTGCTTCCGTACACATAAATAAATTAGCCATTTATCGATTCAGAACTACAAGATGCCAATTGAGGCAACAAATATTTATATCCAGCATAATGGGATAGTGACACGCTCAGAGTGCATTTTCTAAACAATAGCATTACAATAGATAGATAATTTACTTGCAAAAGCATCATTACTCTGATTTCGATTCGCAACTTAAATGTTTCCGTATGTCATTTAGAAACGGTTGCGTTTGATGAGAAAATTCATGGATGCAATAAGATTTCTTTCCCAATAAAAATTTATATCTACGTTACTTTTTTACATACGATAAAACAAAAATAATGTCACAATATCTCTTACTCTTCGGGTACATTTGTCCCTTAACACCTGCCTAGTTGAAGTAACATATTTTTCATCTTGTCCGGAACATTTCACAATTTTTATATTATGACAACATAAAGCTTTAGCTCGAACAGTTCTGAACACTACAATTATAGTAACGTCAAGATCGGTATTTTCCAACAAAACGCCATATTAGTTCTTGCCAACCTTATCAATGGGTTGGTAACACTAAAAATGTATTTTCGATTGAAAAATGTTAAGAATGCCATGGATAACTAATTTTCAATGGGCACTTAAATTTTCAAAACTGAAAGGACCTTGAAAGTTCAATCAATTTGTCGTTTGGGCCATTCCATTTACAGGAACATATAAATATAAACAATACAAGAATGTTAATGTACTACTTGTATCAAAAATGACATAATTTACTGGAGTCATTTATTATGGTATGCATTAACTACAAAAAGCAACTTAACCATACACTTTCAAGCAATCGACAAATACTTAAGCTTTTGAATAATCTTAATAACCATCAATTAAATTTCAGTCATTCTATTTTATGTTCTGCTCGAAAAAGTTAAAAACAAAATATTGATAAAGTTACATTCTAATGTTAATAAATTGTATACCTATGTAACTTAAATGTGTAAAATAAAAAATAAGAGAATATTGGATTTAAAGCTTTACATAAATTTAAATATTTTCTACCTACTTAACAAATCCAAGTGTAATGACTATACATGTTGCGTTTATTTGTTAACATTTTTCTTATTTATAGATACACTGGATAATCCAAAACCAGTGGACAATGTAAAAAAGTTAATGATTGTTTAAATTCGACAAAATGAACAATCACCTTTGTTGAATAGTTTCATCTTTAAAGCTTTTTCAGCTTTGTGTGTTACGTTAAGTTGGTACTCGTCAGACACATAATACACCTCTGAGGAATTACGACAGCAGAAAGTCGAAAAAAAGTTCTATAAATAGATATACCTAGTCGATTGAAGAAAATTTATCATATCTTGTTTATTCCACATTAGTTATCTCTATTTACATTGTATTTAGGGTCCGATTAAGTTCATATACATAGCCAGCTGTGTGAGTGAGTAATTTACTTATCGGTCACACCGGGTTCAAATCTTGAAATAGCAGATTAAATTAAGAATGAATTTAAATGAAATTTGTTATCATAAGAAACGGTTTTCGAATACATTTCGCCTTAAATTTCAAATTCAGACTTTAGAAAGATGCGAGTCTAAGTTATTTTTATTATTGACGTGCTATATCGCAGCCAGTCCCGTAGGCAAGAAATATATAAAGTTGTAGGGGACGAAATTTAATTATTAATAAAAAAAGTCTTAGATTCTAAACTAATTTTTTGGCAAAATTCGATCTAAAATTTTTGAAAACTGATTTTTTATTATTTAAACTATTTCAATTTAAATCAAAGAGAAAATTGTTTCAAGCTCCTAGGTTTTCCAAAGCTCAAGGTGTCAATTTTACTACACTACCATTGCGCATTGTAGTAAAAATTTATTTTTTACGAAAACAAGTGGGTTGGTTATTTAAAAAATCATTTTCAATGATTACTTTACCTAAAACATAAAAAATCGGTTGGTTAGTGTTAAACAACTTTGATGTGGATTTATAACCATTGTAACAATATTCTTCGAAAGGTAAAACAATTTCTTTGCACGGATATTATAATTTATTATATCTACGCTTACCCACATAATATACAATGTTTCGTTTTATAAATACATACATATAAGCATGCCGTGATATATCTTCAAATTCATTATCCGATTCAACCTTTACGTAAAATTCTAAAAAATGTTGGTGTGGGAAAATTAAAATGCTTTATACTCACTCAACATTTTTACACAAGATTGAATAACCATATGGTGATTAAAAGTGATTGGAAATCTATTTGTGTCATTGGTAGTTAATAAAGAATAATTACTTCAAAAATTACATTTTCGTAAATTACCAAATTACCTGTACGCAACCTCAACGATGAGAAATTCATATTATCAGACGACAAATAGCCGAGAAAGAAAAAGAAGACATTTTGTTTTCAAAATCAGTTGCCTTGGTCAGATCGTTGGATAGCCATGTCAAGCAGTGCATATAATTTGATACCGAGTGCGAAGTGTTCCTGTTATGATTACCTAGTTTCTTGACTGATTCAGTATATTTTTGTTTTTTCCGTTCCTTTTTCCGACCAAAAACATTAGTTAAGATTGGAAATCATGTACTATCTCGTAGCAGCATCAACGACCTGCATAATTTACACGTAAACAGATAATTATTGTTAATAGATTTGTCTTTACTTCTTGCGTCTGGATGTCTCGGTAGAAATTGCTTCTGTTTTTTTATTTTTTCTTTCATCTGATCCACATTTAGTCCAGGTGAACTTGTATTTCTTCGGCAAGAGCTCTTCCACGTTACCCTAAAGCATTTGTTTACTTATTATTCTCTATAGAAAAGAAATTTTTTTCAAAAGATGCTGACCTATTTTTATTTGTGTTAATTTTTTACGCTCTCTCGGATAGCTGTATCTCATAGTTGCATTTTCACGGCAAAACTTCACCAGCAACAAATAAAACTACATATTTGTCTACTAGTATGTCTCTGTAGTTTTACTTTTATTCTGCTTTAATTTTTAGTTTTCAAAGTTAGAGTAAACTTTTCAAACTGTGTTGGCGCATTGAATGGAAAACTTGTGGGCATCATTAAAATTATAAACACTTTTTCCTATTATTTTGTTAGCAACATGTGATTCAAATTATGAATTTTAGTAAAGAAAGTGATTCAGCAAGTACCGTTATGTGATGCGATAAACAACAATACTTTAAAATAAATAGTTTGTAATAATTTAAAAGATAAAATAATAAAAACTCTATTTCCAAAATAAGTAAAGCGAAAAAACGCTAGCGTCGCGAATCGTGCCAGGCGAATAATACCCTGCGAATAGTATCATGACGAATTGTCCGCGGCGAATTGCATAATAATCACGCACAATAACGGAATAATCTGGACAAATGAATTTATTCATATTTTATAGAGGTTGGCCGGTCGTTTCGACGGCGAAAAAGAAGTTCATTCTGAGCGTCTTCCCTCAGAAGGCAAAGCGGTACACCACTGAGATAACCTGCCAAAAAGCCTCGAAAAGGTAAAGAAGCTTCCATCAAGAAGCATATGAAGAAGAAGAAAAGAAAGATTACAATGGAATTGTATATTTTTCAACAAGCCAATAATGAATGTCATTGCTAACGGAAATGTTTTACGGCACGAGTGGTATAAACAAGCGCCGTAATACACTTTCATGTGTGAATTGTTCCAGATAACTCTAACTGTTCCAGATAAAATTAAGCATTTTATAGTAAAAAAATGAAAAATTTTAAACTGTTCAATTGTTCATGCTTTCAAAGTTAACAATAATAAATTAGAGTAATGATTAATACGAGTATTTTATGAGAAACGCAAGTGTAATGGAAGTATTACTTAATAGGAAATAGGAATAGAATAAATTAATTATTATTAACAATTATAAAAATAAATAATAACATGTAATTTCAAATAAATAAATTTAAATAATTTTGACAAGTTTTCTCTCGATTTTGAGATGCAATCTCTGTTATTAGAATCCACAGTAATCCGAATGTTACAGTTACTAATGTCAATAAAATGAGAAATATTAGGGATGTATTTCAAGTTTTTGTGTTTTTATGAAACAGGGAAACATCGGAGACATCGGTGTAATGAGATTTTTATATAGAAAAAAAAGTAATAATATTTAGATAATTTAAAGAATATCGATTGCCAAAATCGCGAATCACATGTTAGTTACACAGTGTTGCCAATTTACACAAATCTGATCGCATGCTCAAACTATATTAATCACGGTACCTTGACGGTGTTCCCCTGCCCTTTACTAATATCCCCCCACGGTTGATCGGCCACCCTTCGACCGCGTGAAACAATTTTAAGCCCCCATCCGATTTCAACGTTACCCCCTCCCAAACGCTTTTTAAGTTCATTGATCAACCTAAAATTTGAAATAAGCAGGGGTCGCGTCACAACGATGAAATATAGCCTACATTGCGGTATTGGCGATGCGTGTGGAAACGGAACAGCCGCGCGCGCTATGGCGTTTGTATTCATGTATATTCGAATGTAAACCACCCACTACACGATAACAGAGAGCATAAAACAACATACAATCGAACAGATTTTTCCGGAATGATTTAAAGCAAAACGATTATTTTTTCGTGCTCCAACAAATATTAATCTGTCACTTCATTTTTGCAAATGTTACCGAATGTTGTCGTAAATAACTTCCAATAATAAGATTTATCCCTTATAAATGGAAACACCTCGTGCAGAGATTTTATCGAATTGCAACGTGAAATTCTCTACTTACACAGCCTTGTTTTTCCCTGGTCTCTTATTTCCAAACCTTATCGTATTCGGTGGTGTCTAACAAATCGTTCGAAAACGCATTAATTTTATATTATGCAATTTGCACTAACGTATAAATTTTTTTTATAATGAAACTCCTTTTATATCACAACGGAAACGTTCCAGTTAAACAAAGAAGAAGCTCAATTAAATTTATGTTGTCAATTCAGCATTAAAAATTTTAAATTAAGCTGTATTTGTAATATAAATAATCCCGCAACACAACTCTTTCTTACGGATAACAACTCTTTGTATATTTCTCTTTTATCGTATTTTAAAGTAGATTTATTTCTAGGAAAACCTCGGAGTCACAGATATCTCACTATCTAAATTCAGGTGCAAGAAATACTTCTTCGAGTACTAAATCTTTCAGTCTAGAGCTCGTAAAATTTTTAATATCTTACTGTAGAATCTGTGGTTTCATCAAATAAATCTTCGTTTTGGCTTCTAGTATATTCATTTTCAACTTGATAAATATATTCATAATTTTAAATTAAAATCATCGCCAATTTATATCGTATACTACCCTAAGTAAATCACCATAGCAGATGGAAGAAACTCTCTATTTGGTCTAACTCCAAATTCATGTTTCATTTAAAGTTTTATAGTTTTTATTCAAAGCAGGACCGGCCAACTACATTGACAACTACATGAAATGAATTTTTTGCAGTATAAATTTTATTCTCTTGTGAAAAATCAACAAATTCTAAAACGTAAATACAATCAAAACAGTAGCTCTGGAAAAGTGATCCTTCTACCATGCAATCAAAAAACCTAGTAAGTCAAATTACTTACATCCCTAGTTCAAATAAACGCAAACAAAACTCATCTAAAACAAAGTTTACAAAGTTATCAGTGGGCGAATCCAGAGAACGGCGATCGCCCACCTTAGAGCCCATAAAAATATGGATTCTTCCACTAACCTAAATTTGGACTGTGAAAATCCTTTTAAGGGATTTAAAATAAAAATGTACGATATAGACTGAGCAAGTGGTGTCGTCACGATCAATCAGCTGATGGGTGGAAACATGGTGATAACCTCACTTTGTTTGAGTTTGGTTACCATATAGCTTCAATGTAACGATGGTTTTAACCATTTTAGTGATATTTTTTGATGAAATTAGTGTTTTTAAAAAAGCTGAAAACTTCTTTAGATAGTGGGCACATTTTCCTGAAGTGCATTTTGAGAGAACTTCAGGAAAAACTGCACTTTTCTCGTCTAGAATTATGTGGGCGACATGTGCAAATGCAATAAGGCATAATTTTGAATTAAAACATTGTAAAATCACGAAAAAGTTTAAAATAACGCCTGCACCCAATAATGTTTTTGCCCATCAGCTGTTTAATCGGCCATATTTTGACGTCACACTTTCCCAGTCTATTACTGTGACAAAAACAAATATGGGGAAAAGAATAACGGAACATAACACACTGTAGGAGTATTATAACCTGTGGTACAGAATTTATTACAGCAGCCAGATCTCTATAAATATTTAAAAACATTAATTCGGAAACATAATACATATAAGTAGCAAAAAGTTTACTGATTAAGTTTATAAATAAAATAAAATGTCCCATTTGTTTAATTTTTTTTGTACTATTTATTCTTTTCATTAATTTATATATTTTAAATGTTTTATTTATTATTACAAAAGTAAAGTAGGTATTTTCAAAAATTTAATTCAAAATTATTCAAGGTCCATTGCCTTTACACAAGCCTCGCTATTGCCGTTCGCTGGTAGAGATTTAATTAAAATTAAAATTTAGTTTTACAAACAAAAATATAATACAAGATTATTGCAAAGTCTTGCAAATGTTGCAATCTTTTTATTATCCACTCTTCGAGTACCAACCACAATAATTATCTGTAATGCAAAATTGAAATAATTTCAATTCAAACTTTTAAAATTTGCAGCGCTAATTTTCGGTTGTTTTGCTTCAATCAAAGCAGATGAGTTTCCAGTCGTCTAAACGCCTAATATTTTCAAGCTTAGTTCTGTGGATCCGGAATTCGGCATTTTCGTTATGAAGTTAATTTTTAAATATCTATGCGATTCGGATTTTATTTAATAAATTTTAATACTAATTTCGAAAATTAAAATACATTTAAGTAACATGTGCTAGAATAACCATAAAACATTTAACAAAGACAGAACTTGATTATCCAGACTTTATACGTATTATTTGCAGCAAGTTAAAATTTTGGACTATGGCAACTAGGCTTAAGGGTAATGGCGTTAGCTCTGCTTCACACACGCCGAGATATTGATAGATGTCAATAAGAATAATGAAAGATTAGCTAAAAGTGGTAGTAATTAGTGGTAGAAAATTGGTGTACATGGGACTCGGAATTCCCAAGATTTACCAGATATCAATTAAATTCCAATGACTATAGCTGACAGAAGTATTTCAGTAATTTATAAGGAATTGCAACTATGTGTATACATATATTTTGAGATAAAACTACCCCTGATTATTTCCCCTTGTAAATTTTCATTTTCCAATAATTTTTTATTTTGTCCCCTCCCCCGTAACAATTGTTTGAATCCATCACTGAAAGTTTTTTTTTTATTATTATATATTAATATGTAATAATTGCTTTGTTCAATTCAAGGCCAACATGATAACAACAATTTATTGTTAGTCAATCTTCATGGTGTTGTTAAGATATAAAACTTCATTCAGAGCGTTGCACTGTGAAGTATAATTTGTAAAGGATCACCTAAGAAATATTCAAAATAAATACAGTTTTCGAAATTCGAAAAATCTTTCACTATTAGTCTTGTTTTCTTATTGATGAATGGAAATCATCAACCCATGGGGGGCCGCCGGCTTGAAGTGCCCTCCGAAGCATGGAGACGGTCGTAAAGACTAACGGTGACTTCGGTTCCTCTTCGATAAACGACAGCCCGAGATTAAGGAAAACAAAAGCTTATCCTAGCCTAAAAGTAAAAAAAGAAGAAAAATCTTTGGGGCACAAGCCCCGTTATTTTTGCAAACTTACTTTGGTTGTTATTGAACTAATAATAAGATTTTTATTACCAAGTTCTACCTCATTATTACTAGTATTATTATTATTATTGATTTTTTTGCCCAATTTGAATATAATGTCTATGTTTCTGGTCATATGTCTCTGAGAAATTAAATTACAGGAAAACAATAGTTTCATTTTGAAAATTTCTTTAGGTAATTCTGCACCAAAATGAAAATTGATAATTGTGTTTGTTATAAACAAAAGCGCAATTTTTATTATACATCCGTTCAAGTACGGAAGAGAGATATACAGTGGCTCCAGAATTTATGAACACACCCTTATGTTAACAATGTAAATGGTACCTTTTCAAGACTTTTTTCTCATATAAAAATCGATTTTATATCAAAACCTTTCGAACATTTTTTGTGGCACATTGCATTCGTTTTTGCTTTTATACATTTTTCTATTTTGTCGCACCGTTTCTGAGTAACAGCAACTTTAAAAACACTCCGTAAAAATTTAATAAAACTTCCATAAGAGCAATGTTAATTTTATTAAATTTTTTACAGAGTGTTTTTAAAATCGTTGTTGATCATTGTAAAATAAAAATGAAGGGAATGAAATTTGCAATAAAAAATATTTAAAATATTTTGCTATAAAATAGATTTTTATATGAGAAAAAAAGTCTTGCAAAAGTACGATTTACATTGTAAAGATAGGAGTATATTAATAATTTCTGGAGCCCTTAAGATTGTTGATCTATAACGTTCCGAGTATCAAAGTTCCACTGTATTAAGATAAATATTTATATTATATGTCACTCAAATTTGGGCAATAGAATATTGTATGGGTTCTCAGAATTGTTTGTTGAATTTTTGATACACTTAATTTGACTTTTCCAAAATACACATAACAAATCAAACAAGCTGTTAATATGTAAATTAAATAAACGCACTGATAAAAATAAACTTACAAAAGAATAAAATAAAATTTTATGATTTTATCAAACAAATAAATCAATACAATACCCAATAGAATTATAGTGACGTTATTAGACAGCCTATAACAAACATTAGTTTACTTCTACAATAATGATTTTATTAAACTGCTATTAAACCGAATGTAGTGCTGTATATATCTGGTTCAATCCCGAGTGAATTTCTGTTCCGAGGATCACTTGGAAACCTCCAGCCAAGTGCAATCTTACTTCTCGAGATATTAATAAAAAAAATATATATATGAAGATGAGGTTCGAAATAAAAATATTGAAGAGTTTAAATGTATTCAATCAAGAGCGAGAAAAGACTGTTATAATATTAATTCCGTCGCGATGGAAAATAATTACAATATAATTTGATTTTATAGAAAATGAATGTTTTGATATTCTAATGGCTTACTTCGATATTAATTAATTCAAATTACATATTAGATTACTTTTTATTATTCATAAATGTCATAACTGTCAATATAACACTCAGAAGAGTGTATTAAAATTAAAATAAAATTTATTCCAAGTCATGTATTCATCCAGAATGATTTCAAGATCTACCATTTTACAATGACATTTAAGCTGTTTTAAATAATTAAAAAGACATTAGGCAAAAATACTTTTTAAGTTCTTCCGCAAATACTCTGTTATTGGTTTTAAGAAAAACAATACCGTTCGCTGAACAATTATTGCATACTTCCACTTGTCTGAAAGTCATTGATTTATTTGAAACCGTTTCAACATTGTAGTAGTTATCTACTACAGGGGTAGTTCTACCTGGATGTCATTGTAACAAAAATGTTCAGATTAAGTCACCCAAAAGCTGTTCAAAATAAACAATATACAATTATTCTGTATTAATTTGGCAGATGTTACTGTGTTTGCAGTCTAAGAGAATAAGTTTTAGTTATGATTTATTGCGTTTTCCCTCCAGAATTATAAATCCTAAAAGTTATTACCTTTTAAATATATTTGAAATTTACAGTTACAAACTATACATTACACATGCTAAGAGAAAGTTGCCAGTTGTCTAGCAATTACCGGTTATAATATGAAGTTAAGTGTTCACGATTTTGCCATAGTCAAACAGCTTGAGCATTCACGATTTTCATTTTCTCATACAAAATTCTATACAGAAATGATTAAGGAAGCCATCTACACAATCGTTTTATATATTTTATGATGAATGGATTATGTATTAGCTTAACAGAAATATAGATCATTTTATAAGAAATTAATTCCCATATTAATTTATAGACATAATTAAACAGCACTAACTTGTTGCAGTCACCTCTTAAGATGGTATATCAGTTTGTACATCCCCCCCTTTTGTGTCATTGGACAATTTTTATAATCAATTCGTGCTTCAAAGCCCACGTTAAACAGTTTTTGTTGTTTTAACTATTAATAAAAAATCATAAACTCAAAATAATTACAAAACAATCAAGTTGACAAGAGCAGACATTTTTAGATAACCACTAAACAATCAGAGCCAACAAAATTTTAACTATTCGTCCGCCTTTTAAATTTAACGCTTTTGCTGGAGTTCAAAACTACCCTTCCTGCCAATCAATATCTATTTTAACTCCGTTAAAGTTGACACTGGTATATTTATAACGTGAAACATTTAATAGAATATTATACCATTCGCTAGTTAATCTTTCAAAAAACCCAACCTACTTTTGAAACAACAGTAAAAATTTGTTCTCATTAAGTAATCAATCTTTCTAATTAGCATTACGATTCGTATTAGATAAGCCCATTAGTTGAAAGAAACAGGAGAGATATCGTGTCAGGAGTGACACTTGTTTTTATAATATTTTTATGTTACAATTTCAGCTTCTCATTCTTCACCTTTTTTGGTACAACACCCTTGACTGAAATTAACTACAAACTCTCGCACTCAAAGAGGATTATAATTTAGCGCCAGTATGAATTGAATTTCCGCTTATTAGAAATGCAAAGACTATACACAACAAAATGGTGAGATAAACGTAATCAAGTTTTATGCCAAGTTGTGTTGTATTTAAAAGACCATTCCATTTCGATTATTTATATTAGTACTCTAAACAATAAAATAAATTTAAGTAAATACTTGGTTATTATTTTATCATAATTAATAGATCATTTTTAGACTATCCCCTCTGATGGTTATCCAAGAAAGTTACCGACGATGGAATAATTAATTGTTTTCCAGCAAAAAAAAATAGAAGAAGATCGATTCATTAAAGTAAATAAATTTTTTTATATGAAAATTATGTTAGTCCATGTAAACTGTAAAGGATGCGAAGCGCCGGCAAATCATGGATAATCACATACAATAAAACGCAATAACAAATAACAAAAGCCGAGTTCCAGAATGTTTATAAAAATATATAGTCGTGGGTTCGAATCCCACATCCACCTGTAGGGTAAACAAACGCACGAACGCTATTTCATTTAAAGTTAATTATCTACGTGACACGGATTCTTCCTTCAAGTTCCTTTTAAATTGTTGGAGACATATTTACAAGTTGGTTGATTTATCATAGAATATTTTCAAAATCGCAACTAATTTGGAAATTAATTTATTTGCTGAACATAATTTCTTTAGACAGTTCACTCACGAGATTGGCTGACGAGACCATTTGTATCAACAAAGTTTATTTGAATCCCTTAATTACATAAATTTAACTAGGGTTAACACACACGGATAAACTACCGGTAGTTTATTTAACTCCCTACACCACATACATTTAAGTGAAATAATTACAACAGGAGGTACCTACTGCCTGATCCTCGTGAATTAAAAAAATTGTATAAACTTAATTGGAATCGTTTCAATAATTCAGATATATTAATACAAAGCTTAATTTCATTCACGAGATTGGTTACCCTCATTTGTATACCATAAATTTAAATTAAACCTCACATAAATTCCGGTGGTGTGAAATTTCAAACAAGGGAGTAAAACAGAACAAAATCCAAAATGTCCTGTTTCCAAAATTGAAGAAAATAAATTGCCCGATAGAAAATGTCTTTTTGATGGAATCAAAAAATTAAAAAGTAAATTTATTTTCGGAATGTATAATCACTGGAAGTACTTACAACCATAATTAATCAAAGTGATCTGAAAGCCGAGATTCGACATTTTTCACGGCGGTAGTATAAAAAGAACAAAAATAAAGATAAATTAAACGGTGAGCCAACGCATATAAATCTTTAAATTATAAATCTATTTTCTTGAACAAAATAAAACCAAGAGTTCGCGTAGCAATATGTTAGGGAGATAGAATGTCGTAGTTCATCTTATGGAGTGGCCAGACGGACATTTCTTAATTCTTTCTAGAGGATGATGCCTTGGTTCATTCTATTCACATCAGTAAGAATGTGTTGGCCAAAAGCCAAATAAACGTTAAAAAACTCGGAGTACAATCATTAATAAATTTGACTACTCATTAGACCGTTACAATCTTACAATGAGTCTATTCCTGCATATGAATGAGCATCAAGGATTCCAACTGCCGATGCCGCCTTCATTTATTACATTTAATCGCATACAGAGGTTTCGAGCTTTGTAAATACGGAAAATGCACAAGTGTTTAATGGAATTCAATAGTTACTTGGTTTCAGCATGAAGTGCTTTAAAATACTCTGAATCCAGAATTTTGTTAGCAAATTCAATTTGAAAACAAAAGTCCCTAAATGTCTGAATTTGCGGTGAGCAATATAAGAAATAAAATATGAATTTCTAGTACAATTTCAAAAATAATGTGGATACCATTACAATAACCGGCGATAAGTTTATTACAGGCATTGTAATAAACGTCAATCCCTGGATGGTTTCATAGAGCATTGTTGATACCGCTCTTAGTTGCCGCTGCAAATTGCTTTATTACGGCAGGTAAGCTGTAAACCTACCGTTACTAAATGCCATTCAGGGGTTGTTAGACACTTAAAATTTCAAAAGTGAATATATAAAATACGAAAATCTTGATGAGATACACATTGGATTACTTCATATTGTACTAGCAGAAGGACACACAACGGGGAACATCTTAATCTGTCACTAAAAGTTAGGTTAAAATTTTTTCAAATATTGATTTCATTTTTAAAACCATTTTTAATAATAATGCTGTTTCTAACTTTCAAACTAAATTTTGCAACTGCTACTCAATATTGCGCCTCAAGCTGAACTGTGAAATTTGAAATGAAAAAAAAAAAAATTGATTTTGAAATATTTTTTAAAATGCAACCTTTTTAAGATTCTCACTATTTCACGAAATCTGATCAAATAATTTAAAACTAAATAATTAATAAAAAAAATTTTCTTTATTTTTTTTGTTTTCTGGTTAATCCGCCTTTGGTGCTACTACATAAATTAAATTCGAGTTTCTTTCTTTTGTAAAAATGATAGCTCCAAGTTGAAGCAGCCTAATATTTATGTAGTTCCAAACTAACAAGATTTTTTTTTTAAATCATACATATTTTAGAAAGTAAGTAATTATACTCAAAATGTTGGAAACATTCCTGGTTCTTAATTTAATTTAGTTGCCAATTAAATGTTTAACTTAATCAAGTTTTTAATTTAATTATCTTCTCTAAACTCGTTTTGTTAAGTTTTGTTATATTGCTTGTTTACTTAATATATTGTAAAATTGCTTCCTTTAATTACCACTTTATTTATTTACTAAATGAGATTGAAACGTTAGGAAAAAACGTTTACAATATAAATTATCACACAAAATAATTATAATTAATTTAAATTTTTTGTAACTCCAGTTTTACCCTGATACATTCTTCACGGTTGTATAAATATTTTCGAAAAAATCGTACAATTCCCTTTGACTTTATCGAAATGCAAGTTGGGTATCGTAAAACGACACTGGACTTTTGAGCTATACAAAAAGGTTTTGATATGACGTTATTGCTGTCATAATGTCAAAGCAAAATTTTCCGCCACAAATTTTCTGCATCATTTGAGTGAATTTCCGTTGCTGAAATAGCGATTTGATATTTAATAAAGTACTCGAGAAAAATATGAATATTGGTTCAATATAACCAACCGTATGAGGAGGTAAACTTTTCTCATTCTAATTTCTTTTAGTTTTATTAATATTAAATTTATCTATATGAAAAATGACTTTTACTATGAAGGAAAAACATATTTGATTATAATTTAAAAGTTAAATCGAACGAAAAGATCTTTTTCTACTAACCTCTTTTATAATTCTTCTATGTTTGTAGAAAAAATTTGGCAAGCAAAAAGTGTGCTACATGGCCTGTGACCGCATTAGACAAAGTAAAAACATTACCACTTTGCAACTTATTGCATAAATAGCTATTAGAGGAAACATAATAACTAAACTCAAAGCAAATGGAGCGATAATAGGTACTGCGTGAACAGTTGAAGGCAAAACTGTAAAAATGAGTTCAAATTTCGAATATCCTTGTACCGTGGTTTTGCTTTTGCATAAAAGAAAATGCACCTTTCCAGTGGTGTAATAAGAATTCCAATAAATCAAGTGTTAAAATTTTTTAGGTTTTTTCAGAAAAATTTTTTACGTCAATTTAACTAGTGCAGATAAAAATAATTTAAATGTGCATTATTTAACCCGCATTTACACTTTCCCCGATTTACCCTTATCTTTTATTCATTTTGGTTTGCAATTTAATAAAGTCATTTTCTACTGGATAATTTGATTTATATTTTTGTACTTATGTACAAAATTTTATGTATTTTATGTACTCATATTTTAAATTGACTGCAAACATTTAAAATTAATATTTTACTTAACATAATACTATACTTAATAGTAATTTTATCTTTTCTTTCACTTTAATTTGATAGAGTTACAAGCTAAATAGCCCAAGTAGCAAAATATTAGTTCTGAGATAATCAAGTCTCAAGTATAGTTAATTATAAAAATAGAAAAAAAATAATAAAAGAAGTAAATTTAGCATGATGGGTGAAGCTCATCAAATTATAATATTTTCATCAATCACGGAATATGCACTCAAATCATTGATCTAAAATCGGATGGGAAAAGAAAAACTGTTTAATTCCACTCGGGAGTCTGAATTCCAATAATTAACCCTTTCAGCCCTGACTTTTTTGTAGTCGAAATAAAAAGTTTTTTTATAAATTCTTTATCTGGACCCATATAATATGGTATTCACCAAATTTCAACAAAATCATGCCATGGGTTTAGGAGTTAGAAAAATACGCCCACAAATTTCAAGCGTCTATGGCAAGGGTACTTGTATAAAAAATATTAAACTACGTTAACAAAGCAACTGATTAGACATATATGTATGCCAATAATTCACAATAACGTCAAAAAATAATTGGATACACTAAAATTTTCAAATTTACCAAACGTAGTGTTTAATTTTATACTCGAACTTAGACTCAATTTTTATTACACTGCAAATAACTATCATTAAGGCACTCAAAACTAAGAATAAGGGTAATATTATTTATGTTTTCACAGTCCCTAAGGTCCAAGCTTTTGACCTATAGTAGCCAATATCCAAATTATTTACAGATCTTTACGCTAAAATGCTAAAAATACATATGCCGAAAGGGTTAAAAAAGAAAGTCATTCACTTTACACTATGAACTAAAAGAGTAAAAGTAGTAATTTCAGTTATATTAGAAAGGTATTAAACATATTATTCAAAGTTGACTATAATAATTATAAGTTATAATTATTACGTGTTCAAAATTTAATAATGGCATAAGAGCCGATTTTATAAAGAAATTTAATGTAACATTACAATTTAGACAGCCAATTAAGTTAAAATGAAAAGCTTTCATTGGTTTATTTAATGCTACCTTAAAATCGGTACTTATATTATGATTTTTTAAATAAAAAATTCGAGTTTGATACATTTATTACTATGGACTTAGATTATAATAGAGTTTATCAGTTACACATTTTATGAAATTTTT
Source organism: Cantharis flavilabris (assembly GCA_949152465.1). Taxonomy (NCBI): domain Eukaryota; kingdom Metazoa; phylum Arthropoda; class Insecta; order Coleoptera; family Cantharidae; genus Cantharis; species Cantharis flavilabris. Next base: position 10,941,663 of record OX424441.1, read on the forward strand.
GGAATACTTGTTGTGGTTCAAAAAGCTTTTAAAAGATGAGTTGCCATGGGGGTTTTCAAAGCTCTCTCCCTACACATGCCTATCGGATGGGAAAACTCTGCAGTGAAATTATACTTAGTTACTTTTCTTTTTATATTTTAAAATTATTTTCTTCATTATTCAGTAGATACATGTAGTTGGGTTCCGAACTTTAAGCTCATTGGTTCGATTCGCAGTTGCTGCTGGATTACTGCCCGTGGTTCGGAATTCACGTGATTCAAAGTCTAATTATTGTTTCCGTCTATTAAATTAAATTAAATTAAAACAGTGTCCACTAACATTTAAATTGTGATCTTGTAAATTAGATTAAAAGCAAAATGTGAATAGAAAGTAACACATTTCTGCACGCAAGCAGGTATTAACGTGTCTAGTAAACTGCCTAAAGAAAACTGGATAATTAGTATTAAACTCTTCATCGAACAAGTCTACCGGGTGATTCAAATCCCTAACGCAGATTCAAATAGAAAGAACGTAGCCGCATATTTAAATGTTCGGCCGTTTGTTCAAGAATCAAGGCACAAGCGCAACCCGCGAGCAGATAGAAAAACATGGCGTAATATTTTTTTCGAGAATCTGAGAAACAAGAAAATCGGTTAGTGTAATCAAATAATTAAATTTTCAAGTTATTTTCTTCAATTAAGATGCATGAACGCATTTACGGTTTTAATTTAATTTCTATGAGGTTTACATATTACAAATTCACGTAGGTCTTTTATTTTGTGGGCAATTCAAATTATAATAGAGAAATTCAACGCCACCGAAAAAATTGTATAATATCGCAATATTATCTGTTGTGTATTCACAAGATAAGAATTACATTATTAAATGAGACAATAACTTTGATGTTATGAAACTGCTGAAGTGTAACATTTAAATTAATGATAAATTCAAGTTTTTGAAGGTTTTCACTTTTTTACGTATCTACTCAACAGTCGAAAACTTCCGACACCTGCTAGATAATACAATGGCTACTTGATTTCATTCACTTACCAATAGGTATTATAATATGTAAATTAGTTCCACTCTTTAATCAAAAATAAAACCCCATTTTTCAATTAAAGCTTTAATTTTAATCATTAAAACCGCACTGTATAATTTATGTTTTGGTTAGGTTTACAACCCTTTTTTGTGGTTAAGCAAAATCATTATAAAATTATTAAACTTAAAGATCTCGATTACCTTTTTTGTAGTAAAACTTGGATAAAAATTATTAAAACCGCAAATGTACCACCGGGAAACTACCGACGGCGACGTTCCGGCAACGAAAGCCTCGATAATAGACTAATATCTAGACGAAACGTCGGACATACTTATGTAAGAACTTTTTTTTTATTATCTTGATTAACCACCTTATACAAATTAAGTAATTAATACAGAGAGATTTCAATTTATGATTAAAGTAAGTCGAAAATATGTAATTACTGATACATTGTCTGAAAGTAAGAAAGGAATAAAAGAGTAATCCAAAAATAATAAAACAACATGCATTTATTTACATAATAAAATTCTTTATGTCGTACATACAAATATTCTAACTGTTATGAAAATCGATTCTTGGCATGTTTGTTGTAGCAACTTTGTATCATTTTCTAAATAGTCGTTTAAAAACAGACGTTCATTCGCATATTATTCTTTGAAATAATAATGAACTGAAAATGTACTAATACACAAAAAACAAATGTCTTTCTCTATAAACCTAAACCTAAAAAGTAAGTCATAAGATGGGGGGTCGCTATTGTTAAGTTTCTCGGATTTCGCCATTGTTACAAGTTGTACTAGGTATATAAAAAACTTTTCTCGTCTTGTAGTAAGCTAATGTAATCTTACATTTGCAAATACAAAACCATTATGAAGTTGCAATTAAATATTAGGGGGAAGTGTAACGCCCTGATAATTTTTATTTATTTAATTATAAGTCTGCCCTTGTGACGAGCATGCTTAATTGCGTGTTTACATTACAATTTTAATTAAAAAAATTTAATTTTACACTTTTCAAAACAATGCGAATTTCAATTTCCTTTAATCGGTTTAAAAAATTTAGTACTAGATAAACAAAAATGTTAACAGCTTAAACTAATGTATCCTTTCAATTATTTTAATCAGTTTATTCAATAGGCGAATGCAATTTTCGTAAATCCTTTCCTTTTATAAAAATTAATTATATATATTATATAAAAATAATTGTTCTCCCTTCTGGTCGCATGATATCCTAAATATAAAACTCTAATTACTAAAAAAAATTCTTTGTGACGAAGGTACTGCTTAAAGAAAAAAGGTTGTTCTAGTTAATTAAAAATTATTATTTTTAAAATTATGTAACGTCATGGAACCACGTCATTTCTGATTTATGTATTACAAGGGGTAGTTAGCGTCAAAAGAATTGCATCGGTGAGAAAATAGCAAATTTTGAAAGGTAAAAGTTTTTAATTTCGAGTAGTCGTTGGTGCCTATAATTATTATTCTATTGAGCTGGCTAAATAATCAGCTCAGGTTATTCAATTTTTATGAATAGTCTTCTTCAATAGTTTTATTAACGTCTGACAAAGCAAATTCGCTTGGATCTTTAAGAAAACGAACAATTGGTTATCTAAACTTGCAGCCAGTCGGCCAATTTAAACCGATGAGAAATCTAAAATTGCCCCAATTCAAGTGGCTAACAAATATAACAATCGGTTCATTCCAACTCTAACTTATCAATGCGAAACAGTGTCAAGAAGGGGAACGTTATTATTCACATAACAATACATTCCGCACCATACTGCGCGTCTAGAGCGACAATTTATGTAAAAACTACAAGAGAATAGATATCAACCCCTATTTATCTTTAAAATTATAACTGCATATCATGGTGTGTTAGTCATACACGTGTGGGGTGAAGATTATCAGAAGCATGATGTGTTTATTCGCTGGTCGTCACCCACAACACGCAACATATGGATGCACTTCGGCTTGTTAATCGCACAACATAGTTTCAACATAAATCGAGAATTTCCTACATAAACCGTTCGCTGCATGGTAATCAATTAATTTAGTCTGAACATAACTTTTACCTCATTAACATTTCAATTGACTTACCAAAACGAAACACTGCAATTTTCACCTTTTAAAAACTCTCGGTCAGAAATATCTAATCCCTTTGTGCCAAAAATTATGGGCGACAACATAAAATCTCTTTAAAATATTTCAATTGTCAATAAATCGTCCAAATGTTTACTAACAACAAAATACAATTACACTGCTCCGCCTAACTTTAGGCAAACTAAAAATTAAATAAGCAAACAGTTGTTTGTCAATCGCACAAAAATTACCATACCATTTTAAATGCCACCATGCAAGGGTTAAAATATTTTATCTTTAAAATTAACTATTTCCGAAAGTGTGAAAACGGCAGGCATTTAAACATGATTTATGGAAACTTTCCTATTGATTTTCCCAACCACAGAGACAATTAAAAATTCATTTTCTCCGGAACACTTCGAGAATTCCTTTTGTGTTTAAAAAAAAGTGTGAAATAAAATTTTACAAAAAAAATCTATTTTTATTTGCATTATGAGAATTTTATGTTTTAACTTGACTCGTAAATTATAATACAAATATCATGTTGCTGACAATTTACAACTGAATCGTAGGGTGAATTTAAATTTTAAAGTTTGAACTCGGTTCAGAGTGGATAAAAAAATCGTTAGTTCCCGTGGTTCGAATCCACGTCACTGCTCCGGTTGTGATAACGTTTTAACTTCATCAAAATGAAAGATTGAAATAAAGAAATAAAGCATTCAACAGAAAAAAAATTAAATCAATCACTGCAGTAAGATTGATAAAAATTTCATAGAAAATCAAACTATTATCCAAGAAACTTTCCAGCAACATTTTCTCTTCAATAAAAACATTTAAATAGTTTTATTGACTAGAAAGAAAGTTTTCTTTAATAATTGTTTGAAGCTATAAGGTAAAAGTAATTTAAAAGCAAATTAAAACTTAATAAAATTTAACTTGCAATTTGAATTTTAATTAAAAAAATTTAACACAAAATTGCTCTTATACCCAATATAATTTTTATAAGCTATTAATTTATTAATGTACTAATGAAGTTTTGATTTTTGATGCATTGTTTTTATAATAAAAATGAATGGGCGAAAGGAACAAATGAAATAGTCCTTTGCGATTTCTTAGATTGGCTATTATAGGCTTACCGCTCAGGAAGTCTACAATCTAATCGAACGACTAGCTTGACCTAACTTTATTACATTTTAATTTGAGTAATAAACAAAATGTGTGCATTACTTAATATTCTTCTTATACACTGAACTGGAATAGTATAATGAAGACATTAAGAATTTCTTCTTTAATAAGGTACTACGTTAATAAAAACTTCAATTATATCATTTAACTCACCAAAAATATAATTGTTAACTACTTCCTGTTCGTAAATTCTTAAATTTCTTACCTAAAACAAACAAAAAGCAATTAAAATGAGTAAAAAAACTTAAAATTTTTAAAATTTGTTAATCATACTAAATGACCACTTAAAACAAACAATAAGAAAAGAATGCGTTCGGCAACTTCAAAGTTAATGAACCCTTAATATTTTCATTTTCTCTAAGCAAAATGAAACCTTCGCTTCATTCTCAATAAACCACAAAAACAAAATTTTAGTTTCGAATATGACAAGAAATTGGAATTATGGAAATGCCCCACAATATAATTTATCTCGGATTCATAGTACTTTAATTATTTGTCCAATAGCCGAATCGAGTTCAATTGGAAAAATAAAATGTCAAAAAGTACAATTTTGACAAGGGACGTGGTAACACAAGTGGTTCCGCAAATATGCATATATACGTTCCATTAATTTTTATTACATAAATCGATTCCAATAATTGTTGAGCATAAGCCGTTATAGTCTCTCCCTCTATAAACTGCAATGAAACAAATGCTCTTTGTATTGGATTTCAAATGAACAATTATTATTATCACGTCGAAAACTTCAAGTCGTTTCTATTAAACAAAAAATAAAAATTATTTTGATAATAAAACAATTATTTAATACTTGTATGATAAATACCCATTACTTTGTTACTGATAATGGAAAATGATTCACGGTTCAATAAACATTTATGTATATCTTATTAAGTTTTATTGTAATTTCGCTACGCACTTTATAAAACACAATTAATAATCGCAAATTATTATTTCGTATTGTTTCGTGGTAATTTTATTAATCAATTGTTCATTATAACAAAAGTTATGACTACGGAAAAAAAATTTAATGATCTTACTGATGAATACATAGTATGAAATATATTAATTCGATTTTTAGAAGATTTTACAATACAATTCGAAAGCATAGTGGAAGCTTAATAGCATACTATACAGGGTGTGCTTAATGAGTTAGCGAAGATAGGAAATTAATATGTAGAAACTTATTTATTCAAATTCCTGCTTCCCTAATTATTTTAGAAAAAAAATGAAAGACACAAAAATAATGCAGAAATATCAACTACGAATGATAAGAGCATTGGATTTCATCTAAATTTTACTTTCGAGCCAAAAAAATGATTCTAAAATTGTTAAGTTTCATTTATCAGACAGCTCATGTAAGTTTCCAAGGTAATTATTTGTGAAAATAGCACGGAGAAATAAAAAGTATTAAATGATTTACTATAAATAATGCCTTTCTCATATTTTGAGTGTTAGATCTCAGTTGTGTATCCAATGAATTTGAACCAAATACCTTAGTATTAATATGGTCGATCGCATTAATTACTATAGGCCACCGATGCTTCAGTTGTCATTGTTCCTCTCAATTTGTACTTCACCCGAAGACAACTAACCAATCATTTTACATCGGAAAACAATTTTTTGTTTCTTACAAACTTCAATGATAAACTTTTAGATGTAAATATAATTTTAATACCTATTATGTAATATTTCTAATATAAAATGTTAGTATTCGCATTTATTATTTAATTGTTAATGTGGATATAACCAAAAATTAAAATATCCTATAATTAAATATTCTACACCGAAAGAATTGGGATGAAACGTTTCAGCCAAACACAAAATTTTTGTTGTTGAAATATTTTGCTTAAAAATAGAGAACTGCGTGTCTCCATTACGTCATATAATTAGAAACTATTTTTTCAGTTTCATATTGAATGAGTGGGAATAGGTCTGTTCCAACAAGCAATTCTCTCCAGTTCTAGGACTATACGCATGCTCTTTAACTAAATTTTTGAGTATTAAAGATTAAATAGTAAATAAATTGATCAATATAGGAAGAGAATAGTATGTTTATCTATACCGATCCTAAGTTTTACATGTGACGATGTGATCGCATTAATTCGAAGTAGCATTATATTGTCTTTCTATCTTTTAAATTCAAAATATACCTTAAATTAAGCACGTTATGTTTTTTTGAGTGCCATATACTATAGAATTTGGCCGAAGCCAAAATGATTTACCATAAAGAATATAACATTTAATGGGATGCTTTCCCATAATTTGCAACAAGAATTGGAACTGAGGTTGCTTTCTATCCGCCAGTGACGGCACCAGGGGTGAGCCAAGGTGGGTACTTGCCCACCCTGTTGATTGGAGTGCCTATCCAAGCGGTACGCGACAACTCGGCACTTTTAAACTCGGCACCGGACTACTCGGCACCGGACCACTCGGCTTTTACCAACTCGGCACCGAGACAACTCGGCACCGAGACAACTCGGCACCGGATAACTCGGCACCGTCAACTCGGCACCGAGACAACTCGGCACCGAGACAACTCGGCACCGAGATAACTCGGCACCATCAACTCGGCACCGAGATAACTCGGCACCGGGACAACTCGGCACCGTAAGAACTCAGCATTCAAATTTTTAATAAAAAATATAAAAAATATTTTATATTAATATCTTCTTGTAAATATATAAGTTCTTATAAAATATTAATATATTTTGTTGCTATTGAAAAACATTTATTATAAAATTACATTTATTAATTTTTTTAATTTAAAAGATGGGTATTTGTAGATATTAATCCATTACGTAATTATGTGACAAACCGCGCAAATACTCTAACATATTTTCTTCCTCGTAATTTGTCACTTTATTAAGGATACGCAGATCTGCGTCTTCGTAGCGTTTTCGTTTTGGTGGTGCTTCATACCCTGCGACAAATCGTTCGTAATCGGCATCGAATGTCTTTTGTAGTTTTATTAAATTATCGATAAATTTAAATAACTGAGGATGTGCTACCCCATATCCTTGCTGTAGCTTTTTATGACAAGCTTCCGCAAAATTATTCGTTCGATCAACACCAAGCAACGTACGCTGATATACCGACCACACTCTGTAGGGAAACAGAGGTGGGGCTCTCGTTCCGTTATTTCTCAGTCTACCAATATATGTATTAGTGAACCAACTAATTATTGGTTCTAGTTCTAGGGGCAGATAGTCTTCCAGAACGTTAAGTGCCGTATCAATGCCATCTTCCGGAACAAAAGCTACCGAGGTTATCATACGCGATTTTAATGCAAAATCAGAATCGGTATTATAACGACCAAGAAGGTGAACTTCTGAAAGATGTTTGCGAAGATTTTGAACGAGATGAAAGAAGCAACCTCTAATATTGACATCCAGAAATTCAGCGCGCAGAGCATTATGTATGCCAATCTCATAATCTACATTAATGGCATCTGGATTAAATTCTGGCCACATATCTTTAATCATTCCAAAAAGTTTAGAGTAGGTTGTTTGTAACTTGTTCGGAAGCAGACAAAAAAGAACCGGAAAAACAAATCCGCGACCTTCACCACGACGAACAAGCAAGACAAATATTTGGCTGAATAATGGAGGAGTTAACAAAAACGTACCATCCATATAAACCTCTCGCATTTGTCCACTCCAAGTTTTGTGGTATTCTCGCCCAAATATCAAAATTCGTTGTGAATCGCCAAATCCAGAATCTCCCAAAAGGAACAGTTCAAACTGTCCAGGATGACTTTCATATTGACTATATGTTGAATGGGCAAAACTATTTCTTCACGTGATTGTGGATTAGGTGTTGCATTTTGATCAACACGAGTCCTGTTGACAAGTCTTCTCATCGTTGCTCGCGAATGTAATTGTCCTAAAGCAGCTTCTGAAATATTTTGAGAAACCCCAGTTCTGATTTCTTGGGGGCTTTCCATTGTTTCTTTAGCTTTTCTTTTAACAGCTGTGGTAATTTTTGCAATTTCAACTTGAACGGCATTACCGGTATTACTGCACGTATGTGGGATTCGTAAGGAATGAAAAGATCCGTCAATTGTGTTTGTCCATATGCGCCCATTACAATACGTTCTATTGCCAATCAAATTTTTTCCATGATCCTTATTTTGACAACGCCAAAAAAATCTCAGACCGTCCATACTCGGTTTATCTTTAACATATATGTAACCATCATGATTGTATCTATCTACTTCTCGTTGAGATAAAATTTCATTGGGATTCATTTTAGTTCTGTATTTATTCACTGCGATAATTCGTTTATTAAAACTAAGAGTAAAAACTCTCTTATATACTTAACTTTAATTACCAACCGTGTCGGATTAAGATATTATCTGAAAACGGTATTAAAAATTGGAATGCAGAGTTCTTACGGTGCCGAGTTGTCACGGTGCCGAGTTATCTCTGTGCCGAGTTGACGGTGCCGAGTTGCCGGTGCCGAGTTATCTCGGTGCCGAGTTCTCTCGGTGCCGAGTAGTCCGGTGCCGAGTTATCCGGTGCCGAGTTTTACCGGTGCCGAGTAGTCTGGTGCCGAGTTATCCGGTGCCGAGTTGTCCGGTGCCGAGTTGACAAGTGCCGAGTTGTCGGTTGTGCCCACCCAAAATTTTTAGGTGCTTATTTCAATAATGTATTTTTTTAAGTTTATTTATAAATTTTGTGTGCTCCTGCCCACCCCAAATATATTGGGCTCAATTTGTGCCCACCCATTTCAAAAATGCTGGCGCCGTCACTGCTATCCGCCGGTGTAGACTTTGTGCTGAAAAACTGATGAAAAAATATTTACATACTATGGGACATGTTCACTTTCTGCATTGACCAATAATTCAAATACAGTAGAATCCGCTTAATGTGATCACGGATAATGTTATCAGTCGGTTATTGTGATCATTTTTTTTGGAAACCGGCCACTTTTTCTTTCTTTTTTTTCTTCTATTTTGTTCTAATCCAAGTCTTCTAAAATTCGCCATTTTCTAAATTTCGCTAATTGCTATCAGTTATCAGTTAATATTATTGAAGTGTCCTTAGCCCAAAGTGATCACATCAAGCGGATTCTACTGTATTACATCAAATATGTAGATTCGCGCCGAATAGGATCCGCCGAACAGGATCCGCAGAAAGTAGTAGTTCAGTGTTTCAGAATTATTACACAATTGCTTTCATATTTAAAATTAAAATTTTGGTTCTTTTGTTTCGACGTGGTGGTTTATTTAATGTCATCAAGTTGCTTCAAAAGAGATGCCCGGACTCGTAACGATTGTTTATTTAGTAATTACTTTCCGCGCCCTTTAGGTAAAAATGTATTATTCTTTTTAAAGCAAGTAACTTTGTGGCATTTACTTGGCCTTTGTTTTTTCACGTACACGGAGAGACAGGAGTGTTGCAATATATTTTATTTGTACAAACTTGGTATATTTTAGTAATTTTTGAATTGTTTTTTAAAAATTAGTATACATACTCCGATCGATTTTCAGGTTTATTATTTATAAATTAATTGTGTATACGAAAATTTTAATACAAATTTGTTCGATAAAAATTGTTCATATAAAGCCGAACCTGATTTATGTTGCAATTATTATATTTGTTAGTAATAGAGCAAACTTGGACCAAAACTGGATAATTCAGGGTGCTGATTTGTCGAAGACGAAAGCGGCACGCCGCTTGTATAAGATCAGCTTAAGAGGTATGTAAATTAATTGTTTAAAGTTTGAAAAATAAAGATTTCAGTGTCGAATGCTTAATTAACGAGAAATGATTTTAGTTGCAACTCAGAACAAATAAGCCTGTTAAAAATGCATTTGTGGAGCTTAATAATTAAAAAAGCTTAAAAAGGAGCTTAACGAGATGCATAAACAATCAAGCTGAAATAAGTTTTCTAAATATAAATCAAAATCTTTAAAAATGACATCAATGTAACATATATAAATATATAATCAATACTCATTTGTATTCTAACGTACCAAATGTAGCTTGATCAAATTCTGCACAGAAATCAACAAGATTACAGCTACAGCAACACAGAATTGAGCTTATTCTGCAAAAAATACAATACATTTTCTGGATTAAAGACGTCAAGTTCAATTTTTACTATGTATAAAGTATGATTTAAAATTATATTACATTCACGTAATATTTAACAATCTCTTTAAAAGTTACTTAATGCAATCAACAAGAATGATAGAAGGAGAAAAAGCGTATTTAAATTTAAAATGCATTCATTCGTTCTTTACAATTAAAACGAAATCATTTGATTTGCACTTTTATAAAAATAAATTTAATAAACCTGACTTAATCGACTGTAATTTATTATATCATTTTTAAGTTGTATATTTTAAGCATAAACATAAATATAATAGAATTAGAAAAACTGCAATATATCAAGAGCTATAAGTTCGCATTTCGCACCTTGTGGGTAGTTTCCATACCTAAAATTTGAATTATAACATTTTTAATATTTTTCTTTTTCGGTGACTGTTAAAAACTGTTTCGAGTGAAAAATGTCATTAAAGTATTATCTATAATAAAACTTTTTGAATTTAAATCTTACACACATAAGCGTACGATCGCTTCAATTCGGTACCTCTAGCGCCAATTATAAAATTTAATTTTCAGTTTGTGCATGCTATGTATTCTTGTATAACAAACCTTTGTTATACTACAATACCTTAAAGTAATTATTAACACTTAAAATTTGTCAAGGTCAGAATAGCCAAACAAAAAGCTCCCCTTATTAACTTGTCAAGTTTTCTGTGTAAAGTGCGTAGTACATAAAAGATAAAGTAAGCACATTGTTTATAGACAAACAATTAGTTTCATACATATAATTTGTTCCAAAATTCAATTATTCTATCAAACTTTGAAATTAAATTTCGGATAATGTATATCTTATTTTTTTCTTAGTTGATACATAATTCTGTAATTAACTATAACAAAATAAATCATCTCAACTAAGTTTTGAATGAATCACCTTCATCGGTGGTTCTCATACTGTAGGGTGCGCTTCCCCATGTTAAGTGCAAAGGGTATACAGAGCAATTTATCGCAATCGATTTCTTATTGGGTACAATTCTAGTTTATTCCTTCATAAACTATGGTGTTCACAAATTATACTATCCAGTTTTGGCAACGAAAATTCTGATTCGGTTGGAAGCAACTCGGCGTGAAGACTCGATAGAAATTAGTTGGATTTCAGACATGGCAAGCTCCTAGTACCGTGCAAGAGGAGCTAGAGCTCTCACATTAATTAAAATGTAGCTTTTCATCTCCTTCGATTAATTTAGAGTATAGGGTGGCAGTCGAAAAATGTTAAAAATCCCTGACCTACATAATATCTATATGGTTTATAAATAAAGTCAGCAGAGTAAACAGAAATAGTAAACAACAAATTGAACTGCAGTGCCTACAAGATATAATTTTTTTAATCTATGAATTATTAATATTGGTGTTTGTAACTTACGAGTATAAAGTCATAAATATTGATTTTAAAACAAGCAATAACATCGCAATCATGCTTGGTTAATTCGCTTTAAAGTGAAAAATGTAGTTTCGACCAACACTCGTTCATTACGGATATATAAAAGTAGTAACACACATTCAACTTACACCAGTTTGTATAACAAGCAATTAAGACAATATAAGAAAATAAAAACAATTTATAAATGCCCAACAATACAAATGTATCTTAATCCATCATTTCCCCGTAGTTATCCTTCATACAGATGTAATTATTCACGTAAAATTTATATTTATCATTCAGAAAAACTTACTAAATATTTAAATCGATCCGTTCCAGTACCAAATTAAAAATTTTCAGTACCATCAACGAAATTCTGGATTAAAACGAAATCACTAAGATGCATTAAAAATTGAAACAAGACGGCATGACAATAAGTCCTATTTAGATAAAAACAAATGAATCATTCATAGGGTACGACAGCAAATCGATGGAAAAGTTTATAAATGTCATTTAACGAAGAAACAGGTTGAAGTACATATCGGAGCGGGGTGAAAAATATACTGATTTTATTGCTTCCAAATAAACCAAATAAACTAGAAGGCTATCAATAAATTTTATCGCAAAAATATTGAAAAAATCAAAAAGGACCCAGTGGCGGACGCCGTAATTATTCTTAGGCGATATTTCAACTTTTAATCTATCCTTTTAATACAATATAAATCATTTGGATTTCAAGATAAACCTACATTACAGGTGCTTATACACACAGTCAACATTCAGCCATGTCTTACGTAGTTCATCCCTTCTTTCTGATTCGTATATACTCTTCTATCGTATATTTGCTTCATCACTCGATGTTCCAATATTGGATCCTCTTTAAAACCGCACTCGTTCATTTTGCATTCGTCGACTGCTTGATTGCAACTATTCTCGTTTTGCACAAAGCCACTTGCATGGGTTAAAATAAAAATTAAATAATTATTTTAGCCAAAAATGTCAATATAATCTAAACGGTAGGTCAACTGTTGGAAAGAATTGAAAGACGCACGTATAACAAGTTAACCGCACAATAGATTTAAATATACAGGTCAAACTGGCCCTATTTGTGCAACAATTTCACGTAGTTAAAAAATCGTTTTATTTTACGATTTGGTTGCGAAACGTCAAAATGGATTACTTTAATTGAACAAAACTATAGTGGAGTTTAAGATTAGGAAATTAAGAATAACAAAGGCTTAACTTTCCGCTAGTGAAATGGCAAAACAAACGGAACTGGTTGTTGACTTACAAATGAGTCAAAATATGTAATCTGACAAAAACTTAAATAATAACTTTATCTATAAATATAATCTTAGATCAATACATTGTTGACGTTTTCTTTAATAAAAATAAACTCGTCATATGCGTTGGTTAGGTAAGTGTGACCGTTTAGCATCAACATATTATCTAATTGCGAAAATCCAGTCCACTGTTGTTTCAACAAACACAACGAACAACAAAATTTGTTTGGTTTTCCAAGAATATCAGATGAATGAAATAATTAGCTTTACATAATGTACCTCTCCGCTTTAATAACGAAGAGTCGGGATAGCCCATTATGAGCAACGGTCGTTGCCAAATAACCATTAATGACATATTCCCTAAAATTGCAGATTAATATTGGATTTTATAAATATAAATTTTGTGAACGCTCATTCTTTTGGGGGAATCATGGATAACATATGCAGTCAGTTAGGGTAACTTATTTTCAAAAAGAATTCATGCTGTATCCCTAGAGGAAGCGGCAAGAAGATGTTATCTACATTTGTCGTCAGATAACAACACACTACACAATTTTTAAAAACCATTAAAATTATTTTTTACACTTTCCTAAAATTACAATCCATAAACGTCACTTAAGCACTTATTAAATTAGTGTTCAACAGATAAGATTAAAATTATCCAATACGACAACGCACTATTTTGAATTTATATATTTACATCAAAAAACTCGCGAATGGAACAGAGAAAATTTTTATGAAAAAACCGTTGAAATTCATTTTCAAATATTTAAAAACAATAAAAATCGTTCCTAAATAAATTCTGATATATAGTAATAATATAATATCTTATCGGTTTAATTGCATCATCATTTTACTATTATTGATCTTATTACTCAATAATCAGATAAGAATAATTTATTATTCATATGAAAGAATGTAATCAGAATAATTTTTTATATCTATGACTATTTTAATTAACTACAAGTAGTTGTGAGTTCGAATCTCTTTATAACCTATCGGTTAGATTAAAATACAATATCGGTTATATAAAATCAATAAATGTTATGGAAACATTATAAAATTGTTTAAAAAACAAATCAAAAGTCCCAAAAACTATTAAAACTTTTACGACTTCACATTTGGATTCATTACTTATTTAGTTATTGGGTTATGTTTTATACATATTTTCTGGAAATATTTATTAAAACTTGACTGTTGATGTAATACTTTTGAGTTACAGAATAAATATCTAGCAATATTATTTAGCAATTGATTTGAAAGGTCTGATTATCATTTTCTAAAAATAGGGGATGTAAATGTAAATTTTTGGAATTGCTAACAACTTCAAATAATTAAAAAAATTACTTTCTAAAAATAAATGCATAACTGAAATTTTACAAGAAATAAATGTATTTCCACGCCATATATATAAAAATAGACGCTTACAAAATATGCATGTTAAAAGTTGTAGAAAACTCCTAAGAAGCTTAACAGTAGTAATAAGTTACATCCAATGTAAAATATACATATCGTAGCAAGCTGCTGCGCTAAATCCTTTCTCAAATAGTTAATGGATTCGTATCATACGCTACTTGACATAAAATATGTTCCATTTTAATAACTTTTACGTGTAGATATTAGAATATCATGAATAATATTTGCAACATTAATACTTTTTGCAAGTCAAGTGGTTACTTATTAGTTATTACATAGTTATGTCTAACGCTTATAAAGGGGATTCTAATAAAAGCTGCAAAATTTGTTTTGCAATAAAATGCCAAAATAGTTCCAAGTGTTCTTATTTGAAATGCGAGTATTGGAGAAGGTTTCATTCTCCATTTAATCACCATTACATTTTAAATACTACCTTTCAGCTTTGGAATCCTTTGGAATCGTGTAAAAAACACAGCCAAATGTTTCTTTATTGATCCGTAATACAGTCATCGTTCCATTCGCTGTATGGTAGGTAGCACAAAACCGTAAGAACGTTGTCGGCAGCATTTTGTCTAATGCTGTCAATGTCATAAAGACCCATTAGCCCCAAAGGTCATGAAATTGGTTAGAATGTTTTAAAGGGGTGTTCGATCATTCCACTTTCACTCTCTGCAGCAATACTTTCCACTGAACCACAGGTATCAAAATGTACAAGTTATAACCAAATGCAATTATTGTAATTTTTAATTAAGTTAGCAACTGTGTTCTCAGCTATCATACAAATTGATTTGAAAATTCCATAAAAGTCTTCTGATTTTAGTAATTGAATTCGTATAATTACTCCATAATTAATTTTCCAGTTGTCTAAATGACGCTGTTATAATTGCATTAGGACAAACGTCCTAATTTAAATTCTACAGTTCTTGGAACACTCTTTTTGGGATTAAATTGTTTTCCCTGACTTAGCGCAGAAAATGAAAAATTCCTCGACTTTTCCCAAACAAAATTATAGAAATTTTAAATTCCCTTACTCGAGGGGAACCCTGAGGGAGTGTGTAAAAGCATTTATTGGTGTCAATTACTATAATATGGCCATATTTTCAAAATCACGAAAATAAAAGTGATTGTTTCAATTGTGAAAAAGATTTTTTCGCCCTAACATAATTTTAGTAGCTATAGCCTCAGCAGAGTTTTTTTTGCTAATGCAACAAATTTTTTGCTTTTTCTATTCAGAATAAGAATATTTGTTAAATTAACTAATCATTTTTTCTTTGTTAGAGCGACAAATCTTTTTTCAGAGTGTAGCACTCGATAATCTCTCATTTATAAAATACAACCTAGGATTCGTTGTAGTTTAATATTTATAGAATATTCGTTAATTTTCATGTTGGATGATTGAAAGTTTTTACGAAGTGGTTCCAAAATTAAGAAGGTTGAGAGCCTCTGTTTCAGGGTGATCTTTATTTTACATTACAAAAAAGCAATATTGTAATGGTGGCGTTGACAAACAAAACATTAAAATATTTTGCAATAACGAAATGCATTGCAGTTTCTAACACGAGAAAATTGTGCATTGGAGCCGATCCAGTTTGTCGAGTTGATGGTAAGAAACTAAAACTTGTAGTGTACTAAAACACATCTGGTTTTGCAAGAACTTTATTAATATTTTCATGTATACCTTACCTATGTAAGATACAGTATAACAGAATTCTCTCAATTTCCTAAATTTTCGCAAAATTAATCAATCAAATTATAGTTTAAAATAGACAGAAGTTCTAGTTGCGCACTAAAAATTAATCAATCTGTGATTTAAGTCAACCAATGTTAGAAATGATTAATTTATTGCCTATCGAGATAAAATATTAAATGAATCAAAAACATTATTAGTTTAGCAACAAATCCCTGTTTCTCTAGTTTTCTTCACTCCATTTTTTCGTCTCAATACTTAAAGCCGCACACAAACAAAGCTTGAGAGCTTACTGTTTGTGTAACAAATATATGTATTATATTGAAATCGAGATTTGATTAATTTTTAGTTTCAATCTGAGAAAACCTCTTAAAAATTCATCATGAAATGTTAGTTAAATTTCGGCAATTGTTTCGTAAATTTTCCTAACGTATTCCTGTCATTTTTTTACATAAAAAAAATTACAGCCCACATATAATTAAATCGAGAGAAAAACATCGTTGTACTTCCGTTAAATAATGTAATTATAGATTTTGGCAGGAGTCCGAAACTAATATAATTATAATACCACTTAAAAATAAGAAAATAAAAAATTATTATTTCGTCACGTTTTTTAAAAATCAATTGAAATTTAAAATTAACATCTGCTCTAATGAACATAAAAATGCTAAACCTGAATATAATAAGAGAAATAAAATTTATTACATTAGGCCATTAAATGTTTATTTACTAATAAAATGTAATTAATAGTAAATTCCAATAATAGAAATATAAATTGTTTTTAATATAAAAAACGGTAGGTATATGTATATCTATCTATATTAAGTTAAAATAAAAAATAATATAAATCGTAATGGCATATAAAATAAATTTAAAAAACAACGCAGAACAATTATGAAATCGTAATTGTTCACAAACCAAAATTACATTCAGTGATAAAAAAAAGTTAATATTCTCAGCACCGCTTATTATTTTGCCATTAGTTAGCTTTGTTGGTTTTATTCTTTTATACCATCGTTTCTCCACTTGGTAGGTTTAGAATTTAAGCTTAAATTTTACACCCCACTGCCAGCTTATTTAATGTATAATTAACCACCTCCTTACTTCACTTAAACACAAATGTTTAAAAAAGCTATTTTTACGCTACACTTAAAACGAATTTTCTTAAGCATTACGAGTTATAGATTTCTTGATTGTGAACTAAAATAAGTTGGTAATGACTAAATCAATATTAATATTTCTTACCAAATCTTAAACTACATGATCTAATAGTTTCTAGTTGTCATTTGAAATAGGCAAACTTTTAATATGCTAAGTGGATAACTTTCCGTCTAGACGTCTCCAAAATACTCTCCCCGAGTTGATTTCCTCCTTACATTTGTACGAAACCACAAAATGTAACACCAAAAATATAAGTGAGGCTATTAAAAAACATAAAACCAAATTATTGGAAGAAAACAGGTGCAAACATCATATTAAATTCAAGAACACGTTACCTGGGTTAGCTATACGTTCATTATTTTTACGATTCCATAAAAAATGATAAAACGACCAAAATTTGACCTTTAAAGTTGCACAACTTTTTACTACCGAGATAAGTATGGAATACTTTTGATGTGGTCCATTAGTGACAAAAAAACGTCGATTAATCCATTTATCCAAGTTGAGAAGAATATTTAATTCCATATAAATTAACAAATTGATATGCCGTAGCCAGCAATCATCTACTCGGAAACTACAAATAATTTATTGTAACTTTCAGGCGGTAGAAAGTTCTCGACATATATAAGGCTCGGCATTAAATTTTAAAGTGAAAATGTTAAAAATTATAGTTTATTAAATATTCTATACTTTCTTCGGCATAATCTAATTTACAAATTATCATCAATAAACTTACAGCTAATCAGCCAATTTGTGCGGAGCAGGCAAGCACTTCAAAACATTTCAATTGTGAATACTTTTGGATTCTTCGCTTATTGAATGAAAAGAATCGATTGGGAGAGCGTTTTAACGTTGAATTCCCTTCTTGATAAATTGCATACAGAACCATTTTTTGATTGGATAGTTATTGTTGTTGAACGTTGAATAGTTTATAAAAAATCTCTTTGTTTGATGGAATTATTGAGTAATGAAAAATAAATTCTCATCTATATTATTAATCTACACAAGGTATAAAAAATTCTAATAAAATTGAGATTGAGAATTTAAAATGCAGTGATAAATGAGTTCAAAATTAAATTTTCTTTCAAATATTTTTACTTATTCATTATCATCAGTCGTATAAGAATATTTCCGAGATACCTACTATTGAATTACAACCGTATTATCTAATTTTATTAAAACAACTTTAAGCAAAAGCTTATTTTTAAATTAAATTTGAAATTGTCAGGAAACACATAATACCCAGCTTGCACTTTCGTAAATTTTGATCAAAATTTCAAGTCTTAATCGTTCCCGAGTTCTATAGAAAGTAAATATTACAAAAATGTTATATCATAGAAACTATTTTTCTTTATGTATCATTGCAGTAATACCATCAAATTAAAAAAATTACATAATTCTGTGTTGCCATAGTTTCTGAGTTACAACTGTATCTGCTCGGAATAGTGCCAAAGTAAGTTTTTACGTGGTCTAAATCTCAACATATTGTGGGATTCCTAGACGGGATCAAATATTTGAATTATTTAAATATAATAATAATGTCACCAATAATTGCTTGCGGGACAAGAAGAGTAATTAATTTTTCACGAATAGAAGTCTAGTAACAGGTTAGCTAATGTGACAAAAATTTTACGAGTTTTAAAAACTTTTTTTTATAAGACTACCCCTTAACCAACATAAAACGCGAATGGAATACTCTTCAGTGGGTATTTCGTACCCCCAAACCCCCTGTCGCAACATCAAAATTGATATCATCCAATTAAAATTAAAAGACGGTGAAATTGAATAGGAAAAATCAGATATAGAGAAATTTTAAATCATTTGTCTAAATGTAGCAAAAATCAAACAACAACCTCTATCGGCAACTACAAGTTCAGGGTAATCTATTAATTCCAATAATCTTATAAAGCACAGTCTTCTTTCATGGTGTTACAGAAAAAGAACTTGTTTGAAGGTTTTGAAACAGCTAATAAAATTTTTAAACCATAGATAACATGGCCAAAATTTTAAAGGAAAAAAGTTATTACAAGTCGGTATAAAATGAAGCTACATCGATGACAAAAACAACTTGGTACGGTTTTTTTTTCGCCATCACACAATGTTTTAGTGTCACAGTATCAGAATGAGGACAATGGAGGAGTTTCCTAATTTTTAAAATTTTTTTTATTTGGTCCCCAAGTCAGATTAAAGGCAAGATGAATGCCGAAATGTTTAAAAACATATTGGCACATCATCTAAAATAATTATTTAAGAACACCTACCGTTATTGGCTTGAAGATCATAGAAGTTCCAACTCTACAATGATCCCAAGCAAACATCGAGTCTGGTGCAAGATAGCTTAATGATCAGGAAATTGATGTTTCAAAATGGTTTGCTTAAAGGAACGACTTAAGACATATACAGAATGTATGGGAGATTGTTAAAAAGCGGGTATCAGCTATAAAACCTAATAGCATTGTTGAATTATGGAAAGTCGAAATTCGTGGATCGGCAATGTACTGCTGTAATAGCTCAAAAATCCTTGTCAAGCAAGTATTACGAAAGATTTTATTAAATTAATTCAAAAGTAAAAAGCTTTTTTTGTTATAATTAATTTTGCTAATTTCCACCAAAGGAATTTCTAATTTTAAATTTTATATGAACTATTTTGAATTAATTATTGTATTATTTCCGTGGTCACATGCTATAAGGGAATAAGTCCACTTTTGCCAAAATCTATTTTTTTGTAGAATTAGATTCATAATAATACGTGTTAACTTCTGATATAAGGAGAAAAGTCTGTCAATAAATTATTGGAAATTTACGAATTGTTTTACAGATATTATACTTAAAATCAATCAAAAAATCAGTAATTTTTTATTTTATTTTTTTTTACTTCTGCTATAAGGGAATTTGTGATACATATGTGAGATAGCAATTAAATTTTCAAAGTAAAAGTTTAGTAGTTATGAGCTTGTAACTTTTAAAGTTAAAAAAAAGTTCTTTGCTTCTCCTGTAAAGTTAGCTATTTGTACTTATATCCTTCTAGCATGTAACCACATATTTAAAATATTATTATCTTTATCAAATTAATTTTACTGATTTTTATTCAAAAACCGGGGGTGTGCTAATTGTCTTTCCACAACTGTATGTAATCGAAAGAAAATGTTTCATTATTTATTTACAAACAAGATAATACTTTGTATATTTTACTTTTTAATAATTTTTACAATAGCTTTCCATCCACAGTAAAAGATATTTTAAATCACACGTAAATGGCTTTTCGCCTCTTAATTAATTCAGCTTATAGTTCTTAAATTTTTAGTTCTTAAATAGTTTATTGGGCTTAACATGTATACTTGATGTCATATTGTAAGTCCGTTACGCTGGGTTACTCTGTTTGGGTTATAATGTACAAGCTAGATTAATTTTGGTGTAAATGGCTAAAAGCCATTTACGTGGTATTTAAAATCTCTTACTGTGGATGGGAAGCTATTGTAAAAACCGTTATTAAAGTTGCAACTTGTTTATAATACATATATTTATGTAAAATATACAAAGAATTATCTTCATTGTAAATAAATAATGAAACATCCTTTTAATAACATCTGATCGAAGCACAAACAGAACAAATAAGATATTATAACCCAACAGAGTAACCTAGGGCAACGGACTTATTTTACATCAAGTATACATGTTAAGCCCAATAAACTAACAATTTTTTTTCACTCTTTAAGAACTGTACAAGCTGGATTACTTTTGGTGTAAATGGCGAAAAGCCATTTAAGTATTTTCAGATATCAGAAGATTGATAATTCAGCTTGTAGAGTTCTTAAAAGAAGTGAACCAATTTTGTCAGTTTATAGCATCGATTAGCATTGATGTGACGAAATAGCAATGGCATTAAATGTAAAAATAAAGAATTTTAATTAACTTAATATTGCGATGAAATGCTGAGCATCGACGTTGGGTGCCAAATTTATATGCGATGAAATTTCGAGTTGGGTGTCAAATTTATATGCGATGAAACGCTGAGTGCTGACCGGACTTATTATGTGAATCGTACTTACTAACTGCGTACGACGCATGAGTCACATAAACGATTTGTACTGAGCAAGTAACTATCTTTAAAATGGTGACGGTGAATATTTAGTTAAACTTTACACACAAAATATAAAGACTTGATAAGAACCAAATTGTATTAGAGCTATTACAGGTAAGTTTGAAATATTTACTAAGATAATGAAAAATTTGCATGAATATGTGTGTAATTGCGTTTTGTGTTTTAAGGTATAAAACAAGCTTATAGAATAATAAACAGATCTGTATTAAATTTGTCCAAATAAACATAATTTTACCTTGCAAGGGTTTGGTATAAACAGGCGATATAAACTTCCGGCTGTGACGATGCACGAAGACACTTCCAATATCCACTTCAGGGCTGCAGTATGTATCGCAGTTCATTTAATTTGTTTTTTAAAATTTTATTAATAGCAAATGTTCAATTTCACTTTCACAATAAATTACAAGAGGGTCACTTCGATTTAAAATTGTTCAAAAAAAACTTTTAACATTTACTTTGTAGGTTAACTAACGTTTCGAGAATAACTTATAATTTGTTTCGTAAAATCTCCAGAACCGGTTTTGGTTAAAAATCAAAAGTTTGGTTAAGACACGCACATCTTTCCTAGTCAACTACCAAAACAATACTAATTTACATTGAAATTGGCACCTCCTTTTATGCATTTTCAATTTTTTTTAATAATCGACTCTTGCTATGAAACCTTCCATCCTCAAAAACTGCACCGATCTTGACGAAATTTTACAATTATGTCCCTCTCTGTCCCAAATGTATGTGGAAAAATTTTGAATTTGTCACACTTTAGATATTTTGGAAATTTTCTTTAAATTTTGATTTTACAAATGCTTTTTAGTCTCAAAAATTCGAGCTTCTCATTCTCTTTCTTTTGCCGTTTAGTAAGACCCTGTATCTTAAGTGATAACGAAATAATCTTGATTTTTCCAAAATTTCAATCTGACAGCTGCCTGTCGTTTTCAATAATTTGAAATATTCCATCTAAATTTGCTTTTTAGGTGACCATCTTGCCTCAATCCTTCTCTAGGACCTTTCTACCATCTATTTCATGTATTTTCCACTGTCTGGGCGTTATAGTAACATTCATGGAGTTTATCTGCCTCCTCGTCCAAGAATCATATCACCGAAGCACTACCTCTCCCGAAAACAAGAATTCGCCACTCACAACGTTTATCTGATGTAAGTTATACATAAAGTCTACACACATCTCTTAAATCTACACATTTACAATTATATTTATTTTGTTTTAGCTCTCAATTCATATGGTCCCATCAAACCGTCATAATTATGTCACGCAGGATATTATTTGCATTAAAATACCAGAAGAAATTGATTCATCACCTAAATTTCACCATTTTATGAGATTGTAGGTTTGCATTTTATGATAAATGGTTTATTTAAACCTGAATTATATTGGTTTTGCTCATTCGTAGCCTCATACGCAGTTATTTGTGTTTAGAATTGTGATATTTGTATCCCTCCTGTCTCAAATCCTACTCGTACCCTAATATAACATGACAATATATATTATAATAGTTGTCAATAATAACCCAATTAAGAACTGACAACATCGGACGGCCATGTTTAAATCCGATTGTTTAGCTATGGCGGGCCGATTAAATATTTTTTTGAAATTCAAAAAAATTTTTAATTGTACGCTGAATTTTAAAACCAACCAATTACATCAACATTCAGCATTTTTATTAGATTCATGTTTATATATTATTTCAAAAAATTATTTCGAAGAAAACTCTCCCATTGACCCTCAAGATCATAGAATATAAAGCCGCTAAACTTTTTTCTTCAAACCTACTTGAAGGTGAAAATCTACGTAGACATTATTGGCAGAAAAAACAAGAAGACACACTAACAGATCCTGGGTAAGAAGCTCTTAGAGATTGCAACCTTCTCCTAATTTAACACAATTTTTGTGAAGTTAAAATGCATTGCAATAGTAAGAAAAGAAGCCTCCTAATATTCAAGAAAAACTTAATGCAAAAATTTAAGAAAGAAAACAAAAGGGTTTTTATGATTTTTATGATTTATTAATCATTTTCAGCACCGTACACAATCATGTAAAAAATTCTAAATTATCAATATTGCATTTACGGCTGTATTCTTCGTGTAAGGAGAATGCGGATTATGTTATCATACAAATACTCGATAGGCCAATATGCTGCGAGTTTGCCGCTGTATCAAAAAGTCCGGAAGATCTTTAGTTAGTATTTGACAAAAATTTTTATCAATTGCTAGTCCAATGTCCCGGAATTAAACACTTTAGTTTTTTTGAAAATCATAAAATCAATGGACTATACCTCAAATTCGAAGTAAAAAATTAAAGTTATAAACATTTGTTACGCGACCTATCTATCTATGTTCAGGTCAGGTGAGGCTGGTTGTTTTCTTGTCCTGGTCTGAGTTAGGCGACCCATCAAAATGCGTATCAACTGGTGTAAACAGGTAGGCCAATAGTTTTCTGTATAATTTGTGAACACAAAACACAAATTCTACCTACAAATCAACCGAACCGTTTCGGGTATACCCAACTTTAAGTAATGCGTGCTGTAAACCTTTATAAGGATGGTCTTAGTTTAAAATAATATATATTATGTTAGGTGACAATTTCACTACAGTACTTTTTAACATGTTTGATTGGCTGATCTCCTAACAGAGAATGATTAATCTCTAGATTTTCTTTCATCTAGTGATCACAGCAAATCACTAATCTAATTTATTGTTTCATCTTGGAATAAGTGCTCTCTTGTTTATCCACATATTATTTAACGAACATCTGATCGAAACTATTAAAAAATATTAGAAAAAGGTTTCGTCGTTAAAACCTCATGGCTGTCTATATCGAATTATGTACAATTGGTTGTTCATTCATTGCTTGTAATTTATTCTTGGAAATAAAATGTTGCTTTTCATTTTATCAATAATCTTATTTCATTGATATCTTATCTTGTTGATCTACTCATGCGCGTCATTATCAATTTATAATGTTTTGTGTTTATCTCATAAGCTGTAAAAGCTAAAAATTTAGCTTAAAACTGTGATGTGCAGAATCAAAATTCTGTTATAATTAGTAACATAACTTAATTTGACGAGATGGGGTGTTATATTAATAACCACGTGTATGTGTATCATTGTGTACTCGTTTAACTAGGTTATTAAAATTTGGATTAACAGTTTCAGTACTAAAATAAATCTAAAAGCAGAATGGTCTTAGGTTATAAAACAGGTATAATTCTTTTTGTGAATAAATAAAAAGCATTTATTCAAAAAAAGTAGTATTTTGAAACGCTTATTTCTTGTTCATTTAATAGTGATAAATAATACGAAGCAATTTAAATGCAGATACCTAATAATTTGAATAAGTACATAAGGGAATATTACTCATGGGAATTATAGAAAATTATAAGTCTGATTAATCGTAACAGAATAAAGAATGAAAAATTGAGATATAAAAACGAAAGTCGAAAAGCGTTAATCAATGTGGAAATAGTATCGTAAATGTAACAATGCCTCTTTACATTACTAATCCCTACTGTAGCAGTTAAAACCAGGATCTGAAATGCCTTTTGTTAAGCCCAGGGGAAGTCGGCCTGTAATGGAGCCACCGCATATTCTGCAATTTGAATTATAATTGTGTGCAAATGCAAACTTTTGCCGTCTATATGAAATTGGAAACAATGTACAAAACACAAACAGAACACTTACGCATTACCAAAACATTATTATTCTAAAATACATTGGGGATTTAATTATTTACAGTAACAAACTTCAGTTTTTTTACATTAACCTCAAGTCAAAACTCTCATAAGTTGTTATGATCAAATTTTAAAATGAGGGAATGCACTTAAATTAGCAATTAACATCAACTTCAGAAAAGTCTTAATTATTAAATATACGAAAGTAAGGGATAATTAAAAAAATGAATAATAGAACAAGAAGTAGGAATTGTTTGGATTAATTTATTTTTTCGTGAGGTAAGTTAAATCCGTAGTTATCGTAATTGACGGAAGGTGAGAAATAAATCGGTCAGAAAATTATTCGCATATAAACATTACGCATTCTTTCTACTTGAGAACAAACATTCCTAAAATTTCATAACGAAATATTTATTCAAACCCCTGCCTAAAACACATACTACAAATCTCATAATAATACTAGAAATAACTTGTCTAACTACAACGAAATTAATATAGAATGATAATTGCGCTCATAACACTAATATTAATTAGCACGTGTATATAACTAATTTGTTTAAAATATTCATAGCAGAAGAGATTTTCATATTATCCTTTCAATTCAATTTACGGATAAACAGTTACTGAACTAAACGTACAACTTAACGTGGAATTCTAACCAAAGCACAAAAACTTGCACTACATAATAACTTTAAAAAAGCGGTTGCTGAATATTTTATTAAATCCAAAGACCAATTTTTATTTCCTTAGATAATAAAATATGTTCCAAATATTTTTTTCCAATATAAAGTTAGTAATAATCAATTTAAGATTAAATTTTTTTTATCAGAAAGTCATTTTGTATTTCCTATTGTAGCCAATAATTAATTAAGTTGGGATTTGAAAACGTCTTTAATAGAAATAGTTGATTATATTCGATATTAAAAACAGACAAAAACCTTTATTGGGGTGGTAGATATTAAAGAATGAGCAAAATTTTTAATAATACGATGAAAGACCGCTAAACTACGATTATACGGCATAAAATTCTCGTTTCCATACAAATCAAAAACGAAAGTGTTCCTAAATCCGGTTTTAAATTTCTTACTTTTCATAAATTTTCAATTCAGACAAAATTACAACATAAATTTACAGAATTTTAAAGTTCCAGTTTTGGCTGTGTAAATACAAAAATATAAATTTTGAATATTAGAAACAAAAGTGAAATTATTTTGGGGGGCGTGTATGCTGGTTGAATGCCGAGTGAAAATGCTTAGTTGGAATCCTAATTGGTTCACCGGCAGAAAACATACAATTTGAAGAAAGCAGGGAATAATCATACAAACAATTCCAGGATTTCACAAAATAAAGTTTTTGTTTCTGAATCTCGCAAAATTGGGAGTTGATGCGTTCTAAAAATTAACGAGATTTTAAATCCTTGCGGATAATTAATTCGTTAGGTACCACTTAGATATAATTTTAATTATCAGATTTCAGCTTGTTGTAGGTTGTAAGATAGAAAAAAATTCCGAAAATTACATTAAAAGTTAAAAAGTCGACACTTTCATAATCGCGTTTTAAAACCTTCTTGTGCTTTAGTTGCTTTTGGTTAAATTCACGAAAAACGATGAGCTACATAAAGTCTTAAGAAGGCTGTTAAAAAGTAAAAGATCTTTTGAATTTCACGTACTTTATAAGCAATTTAAAGTACAAACTTCGTGATTGCTTGATAATATACTACGAGTATACGAGGAAAAACGAGCAAATAAAAAAGAGGGATTAAGAGAATATTTCGGTGATAAAGTGTTACGAGTTTCTATACTGCTGGAAAATTTTACGCTTGCCAATTGCTGACGTAAAAGGATTAATTTTTCAAAACAAAAGTTGTTTCCAGTATCTGATATACCGATTATTAACAACCACTACAAAGAAATTTATCATTCAAAAAAATTTTTAAATTAGCTCTATTGCAATCAAATTAACGCACTTTTGGTTAATTGGGTGTTTTCTCAAGTTTTACTCTTTAACAAGTATTTCGGTGTTCTGAACAGATAATAGTTAGAAAGCGCAAGGTTAGCGGAACAGGTCGAATCGAGTAAAAGTTCTTAATCCAAATCTAGGATCTTCCGTCGAATCTATCTTTCCGAATGCTGAGGCATTATATCTTATTCCAATATATTTAAGTCGAAAATGCCTGTAATATTCCACGAATACCATGGAATTCTGAAAAGTGTTTAGTGCATTTTTTGGGTTTTCTAAAATATTGATATGACAATAATTATTATCAATATTTAGATAAACAGAATAAGAAGTTTTCGGTGGAAGTTAAAATGGTAAAGCATGGAAAAATAAACATGAATTCTTTCCACAATTATGTAATTCATAAAAGGTACGCTCGTAGACTAGCGGCTAGAGTGTTGGACTGCTTGTCGTGAATTTGTTCTCCGACCAAGTATGATAGTATTTGAATTGTACCAAAATTCTCTGCGTCTGCGATTACTATAAATATCAGAAAGAAGAACAAAGAAGCGACGTAAACTGCCAATTTAATAAAAAAAAACTATGATCGACTATAGCAAAAAAAAACTAATATAAAAATCGACATTACTTTCCGTTACCTATCTTAAGTGATACACGGAAAAATTGCAAAAGTCAACTACACGTAAGTTTAAATTGCCTCCGGCTAGTCGGAAAATCATCTTAAAACTCAAATGTAAATCAAACTTCAGCCCGTCCTAAATTTTCCAAGAAAAGTTTTGATGGCTAATATCAAATTTTAAAATGTAAAGTGTCATGCAAATTTTTCTTAAATTTATCGTAATATAATTTCATATACGTACAAAATTAGCACACGTTTTTTATTTTTCGTTAAAAACTTTTAATCGTAGGCAGTGGTAAGATGGCTCCACATCAGAATTTTATCATATCGAAAAGCTCCAAAACAATGAAATACTCTTTCCGGTTTTAGTGGTGCAAGTATTAAGCGGGATTTATAGTTTATGTGTCGCTGACGTTGACGCTTAAGTTGAAGTATGCAAATTATAGATGAATTTAATAATAAACTAATTTTAACTTGAGCACCTAAGTCACCTTCTACTGAGAACAGCCAATCACAGACAAGCATTGATTAAAACTAGAACCTTATTTAATTTGAAATTGTTTCCGTCAAGCGAAGATATATTTAGTAATTAGTATAGTAAATTCGTACTTTTTTACTATATTAATTATCATTTAGTTAAATTTAAACAATAGATATTCTGCAAAAGGTGAATTTTTTGATTAATCTTTGGAATCTAAAAATTAAATTTAAACTCGGTTTAATAATGCAGCATAACGCAATTTTATTGTTTCATTCTTCGAATCGTAACTTGCATTGTAATATAATCATAATCTACTTGTTGCATATTATTTGTAGAATCTGAAGATGAAAAACTTTTTATTTACTTTAGATTAAAAATTTTCAAACATTATCGAAACAATACTTTTTCAAAAAAAATTTCGGTAAAATTTTTAAATTTCAAGAAATTCGAAAATTTTTTAAAATCTTTTTATAGTTGATCTTTTTAGTTCTGAGGTACCTGCACCTAACAAGACCTATACCCTAATAAGGCCTAAGCAACGAAAAACGCGCTTAAAATAACCTCCCTCGCTCAACACCACAGTTACAGACACCTATTGCATGTAGAAATTGCTAAAATTTTGCGGGAGCTAAATATCCCATTTGTAGCCCTAAGTGCTACATTATTTATCATAAAGTGAGACACATTATTTATCATAAAGTGAGACCGTGCAGCCCAAAATAATAAAAATTATGGTCAGGCACCTTAGTTTTAATATATCAAGTATATATTACTATATATTTCTAAATAAATAAAATCGCAGCTGGACAAGGGTAGTCGAACCGTCTTTAGAATCAATTTTGCAACGAATGCAAAAATAGCACAAAAAAAATTATGAAATTCAAAAAGAACCTTATCGAATTACACGTTTCGATCTTATTCACGTCACTGATCTCATCAGATATGTACTGGCAATTGAAAGTATAAAATTAGAGTTACCATTATTTCAAACGATCATCTGACTTACCGAAGTCCATACTGCGATAATGAATTTAGAAGCTTTCGTATAAGCGTCTTGTAGGGGATGTTTTGTCAATTCATGTTCACCGAATAAATAAACTAAAATTTTTTATGATTCTAACCCAGTATTTTCGTCTGTAACTAAATTAACGATAATCAAGTTATTAAATAAATAAACTCCTGTGGTACTGGAGGTATTCTATACTGCCGCAATCTAGAGACATATTTGAAGGGTCCAATGCAAGAAGTTACTAAATACTTTTTTCGTGCTATGAGATAATCCAATTTAAAGTATTCAAAACCAAATTATCGTATTGACCTGATTTTTTTAGTGATTTACTATGCCAAAAGGGCAATATGGCTCCATATTATCTCATATTATCATAATATATCATATTATCTCAAAACCGACAAAAAGTGACTTCTTAGTAACTTCTTGCATTGGACCCTTCATTTAGTTCTGAAAGAGTGAAGTTCTTTAAAACCAATCACAGAACATGTACACAACACAGATGTGATTATTTTTACTTGTGATTTAATTTTTGAACTTCACAAAAAAAACAGGTAGTCAATCAATGATGTTAAAAATTCTTGTCAACTTAAGCGTTAGCGTCAGCACCAGTGTAAACGTCAGAAACTAAAGTGTTAAATCTAGCTTAGGTTTAGTTTAGAACATTTTTAACAAGTTAATCGTAAGTGAGTACGAAGCCAATGTATACTCACTAAAAATCCGAAGCAGTCTCATTCAATACGGCTTTATTAAATTTATTAAACAATTTTTGGTTTCACTAACTGAAACAATTATTTCCAAAATCGTATGAAAAAATGAAAGCTTTTGTAATGCTCACCATTGTTTGATAAATTTATTTGAAAGGCATTTCGTGAAGAACCGTCAAGTTGTGGAGATGAAATTTACCTGTAACAAAAAGAACAAATTTAGCACAAAATTGTCAAGTGAAAATTTAAATCATTTTATTAATTAATTAAATTAAAGTAAAATCCTCGTTTTCTGTCATTACTTTACGGGGAAAATTAACCATTTTCTATCACTTAAAGCTATAAAAATTAAAAAATTTTTACAAAAAAATGTTAGGTGCTACCACCCATACTTTTATATATAAATAATGTGCATTTTACCCCCTAAAATATTTGCGTGCTAAATAAAGTAAACCTGTTATAAATTATTCAATGTTTTATGATATCTGTTTTTGTAAAATTTGTAATCAGATCAAGTTTACACAAAACTTTTAGATGTAATAAATATTAAAAATGTAAATAACATTAAAACATTTTTAAGCGGAAAAATAAATTTGGTTATTTATTTACTCTTTTTATATAAAAATAATAAAATCAATCACCAAATTAACCTCAAATTGATTTAGTTAATTTTTGTAGAAATATTTCACAGTAAATTTAAATCATCAAAGTAAAATCGTTAAGAAATTATTTTATTAATATACTGCTCGTGGTGAGTAATTACTTAATAAAATTACCCCGGTAAAGGGAAAACCAATGTTGATGAAAATCGCAAAAGGTTTGTTAATATTAGCGAACGACCTAGTTACTTCGTTGAAATATTGGGCATACCAGTATGCTTATTTACTATTCTGGCCATTTTAACCACGCAAGTGTATTAGCATTAACAGTCAACATAGCCACAAAGTGGTTAAAGCGCCACATAACCCACCGGAAACACTGTCAAGACACATTTTGACAGGAAACGAAATTCTTGCTAACCCTCAATATATTTAAGAAACATCGTGTAGTTAGGGAGAATTAGGCACTTATCGGACCATCGCCATATGTATACCTAAGTGGAAAAGAATAAGACGACAATAGAATCTATTGAATAACTACTACCCTTATTCCACATCTGTCTGCCACATCATGGAAAAACGTGACGTCACGACTTAATCTAACTTTATGGACTTGGCTTTACTACTACTGTAACCATCCACGTTTAAATGTTAATTAAATTTAAAAAATCGCAAATGTTTCAAACTGTCTTGCTTTGTTTCATTAGCAGTAAATCAAATCAAACTAAATTGAAAAGCTTACACGATGGCCATTTTCTATAAAATGTGAAAATTACATATCACGAAAAAATTTAATCAGTCGGTATGTTTACAATTGCAGATTAAAATCTTTATATAATAGGTTTTTGTATGTTGCGAATTTGACAATATGACTTCGGAAGCAGCTGTTGATGGATTTAAGTTTTAAAAATTTTAAGAAAAAATTCCAATTAAAGAACTTATATTGCATTAATCCGTGGGATTATATGTTTGTAGGTTCGATTCTATTTGTAACGTGGATTAGATTCCACGTTAAGCCGTAGATTGTCGGCAAGTTTTATGATATCAATGGTTACCCTTGTCATTTTAAGCAATTTCTGCAAGTTTTATAAATTTCATTTGGTGTCCAAAATTATTAATTAATTTAGTAAAGATGAGAAACTCTCTAGATCACTGGCGACATACCAGAATTTATTTTGCAAGATAATTTTAAAAGTTAGCAAGTTTTGAATCCACTTTCACAAGAAAGTACTAAATCTATAAAGTAAGTAAAATACACAATTTCTATCAATCCGCTAAAGTGCAATAATAAAAAAATTGTGGAAAATCAATACTAACAAACTGACGCCATCAGATATAGGGCATGTTAAACATAGGCAGGGCACATTGATCGCGGTAAAATAAAACAAACTTTCAGGTTTATTCTCTATCCCTTATTGGGTCTACACGTCAACAGATTAGTTAATAATGAAAGTGGTATTAGATAAAGAGGGATGTTGTTACAGCTTGGATAATGGCAAAGGGTCAACTATGCAATCAAGCTCTAATAGAATTATAAAATATTTCCTCTCAATTCAGTATACATGTTACACATAATTTACCTGAATAAACCACACGACAATAATATAACTAATTCAACATATTATTACAATTAATTAGCTCTTCTGCGTCCAAAATAAGTTCCACTTAATCCAAATTGAAGGTTGAAGTACAAACATTTTTAAAAATCTCTGATTCGTGCATTTGATTACGCAGTAAGTCGTGCTTATTACAATTCGCCAATCCTAAAAATTACGTAAATCCCCCATCTTCACAACATATTATTTGGTAGAATTAATTAAATTCTAGTGCAGCTTTTTAAATCAATCTCGTATGTTTCGACATTACGCAAAATACATCGGGAAGTGCGACATTATCTCACACGATTAGTAAACAGAAGTTTTACGTTAATTCGAGAAACTTTCCTCTCACAAATTACTCATACTAACTAAATCATTCATGTTTTATCATTTTCCTTGCCCTATTAATTAGTCATTTATAAATACAAGTAAATGCGTAAATAAAAAGGGTAACACGTGTTTTCTATTGCGTAATTAAAACCATTAAACTTTTAATTGTCGTGACAACTGCGGATGTATTTTAATGTCTGATGATGTCAAAGTATCACAAAACATACAAAAAGCATTTCGAATCAAAAATTAAATTTAGAATTACGACAGGAAATAATTGACAATATAAACATTGCAAAACAATAATTACGTTTACTTTACCATAGCCTACTATTTGATTATGCTAGGAATAAACGTTGATTCATTATTGTTACACACCGTATCAATTATGTATGACTAAGATTTTAAACTGATATTAAATTTTTAAAAAATTAGAAAACATTAATTATATAAATTTAAAGAAAACACTTAGGTTGATAATGCAATATAGCGCTATTTCATTTTTTTCCAAATTGTGTGTTGCGTACAATCGAAATGAATTAAAACTTATTTTCTAATTTTTAATAAAAGGGGATGAAACTTGCTATGTATTCTAATTATCATAGTACGAAATATAGCTGGATAATGAAAACCCTCTGCTCCACGTCGTTAGTTAAGACGCATTTTGTAAGATAGAATCTGGAAACAATGAAGACTACTTAGAAAAATTGAAAATATAAAAAATGAATTTTAATAGTCCATGTAATATTACGCATTGTTTGTCGCACATCAAGTCGCATACGTTTTCTCACAAAAAGTAACTTGGGTCTCCGGCATAATACAGGAAAAATGTTTGGTAAAACGGATACTAGGCATAACAATACGACGTCATATAAAAAAACTTGAAACGAAAAAATGTCATCGTTACTTTAGTCGCATCATTTAACACAAGTAGTACGTATGTATATTATATATTATCTAAAAATATAATTCATGTATTCATGTGCATGCAATACTAGCTTTTAATGTAATTCATTGATTGCGCAAAAATATTGACCACTCAAAATCCAAAAAAAACTTACGACCTACAAATATTTGAGTTATGAGCTTCGTGTAAATGGCAATCCGTGGAAACTAGACCATTGGTTATTTATATAGCGATAACTGATAAGAGAAGCTATAAGAGATTTGCACGCGCCAAGCGGCTCTATTCAACCCCTAAATAAACATGAAAAATTATCATATTAATCTTGTTAACTCAAGAACAAAACTCATTTGTTACTATAACTTAAAGGAAAATCAGTAAAACGGATTTGAAAATTGATTACTTCAGGGGCGTAGGCAACATTATTTTAGTATTAAGGGATTAAAATTGTTCCCCCGCCTTCGATTGTTGTGCATACGGTAAAACTTATAATAAAACTAAAATAGCAGCAGTCCAAGCTTAATTTTCCACTGCTATTAAAGTAGTGGGGGCTCCTGTATAGGGAATAAAATTTGCGACGAGTAACAAGTCGTTTAGAAATCATGATAAAATAAAAATCACTGCAATCCCGTATTTTGCTCATCCAGTTATAATGATTTATGGCTTCGAGTTCAGTCTCAGCTGTAATTTTGCTCAAAGATTCACACATAGCATGCAATATGTTTAATTTTCAAGTCCAACTATGGCGTCCAAGAATTAAAAAGTATAAACGTGCTGGTGCTATTGCAGCTTTTGATGGAATTATTAAATTATTCATTCGGAAGTGAATTATAGAAAATGGAATTCCCTGTGATGAATCCAATTTCGGAAGTTACGTTGGTGTATAAATTAAAAATGGATAGTAGATAAAACACGTTGTATTAATAAAACATAATAATCACTTAAAATTGAGCGAAAAGTTTCAATGCAGCAATATTTTAATGTGTGGTAACCAATTTTCTAAATTATATGAAATTGCCAATTTAATCTTTACATCAAAGGATTATGAAGTAATTTGCTCAATTTAAATTCTCAACTCTATAAAATTATAAACAATTTTTAGCCATAGATAAGGGATCAATTTTCAACGATTTCTCACATGCAAAGTGAAAATTTTATGTACCAAGTGGTTCGTAACTTTCAAATTTCAAAACAGAAATATGGTAGGTCAGGAAATACGTACGGTGGGTATGCAAACAAATAAAACTTGATAGTTGCGCATAAATGTTATCACAATAGCTTTATGATAAATAATAATACACACAATATTTGATAGATCAAAATAATTTAGAATTTGCGTAACAATATAACATTGTAGTTACGAATTTTAATGAATCACGCCAACACGAAAATGTAACATGTCTTTCCGTTTTACAAATATTAATTGTGTTTCTACTATAATATACTAAAAACACGAAATTAAAAAAATATTACTAGGTCAATTAAAAAAGAGGTTAATAGAATGAGTCTTTCTCGTATTCAGTTAATTTTAATTCTTTCAAAAATACTTAATTATGCATTTAAAAATGGGCCAAACAACGCCGGCAAGGTTCCGTTTAAAATGCATCTATACAAATACGACTCCCGTATTTTCCTTCCTATGTACCCTTTGTACAATATATTATGAAGATTCTAAGTTGATTAGGGTAGCTACTACTGCTTGAACAGACATTGGTCAAAACCCCTGTTAATAAGGTCCCTGTTTTGTTTGTTTTGAAAATAAAATCATAAATGCCGTTTTATTAGAATAAATTAGTTTAAAATTGTTACAATTAAATTTCATTTAAAAGCATTTAAATAAGTTACACAAATATGTATTTAGTGGGAAAATTCACTTTTCGTATCGACCGGTTTCGGTTATTTTTTAACCATCGTCAGGCAACGGTGTATCCAATTTTTAAATTTTTTAATTTATTCTGGCTGAAGAAATTTCAAATTTCAGTTATGAAAATATAGATGAATTTGATAGTTAATTTATAACAATTAGCAAGTTAAAAAAAAACATTTTGTTCATTGTATTTCAGGAAGAATGGAAAAGACTCGTTCACTGGCTTTTAGATCCTGCGTTGCGTAAACATCTTCTATTGAAGTTACATGTAAAACACTTTATTTTACAGGCATTGTACTAAATATTTACGCAACCTGTTTATTATACAATGAAGAGAAAAGAAAATGTAGCTTGATTTAAAATTAATTACAACCGAAATAAGTTATTTTAAAATTTATTAAAGAAGTAAATTCTTGTGAAGCACTCCAAAATACCATGAAAGATAAATGAATAAGTGCATGGTCCAAATTTTAACAAATACATAATTCTTCCATTGAGCAACAATTAACACCGATAACTACATAGTACTTAAAAAAAATTAGTAGTTAATGAAAAATACCAGATAACACATTGCCCCACTTATTACTTAAGTGAAGAGGATTTAGACGATAAATATTATATGAAATATGTCTTATGCCTACCCAAGTGTAGGAGCATAATATATATAAACTTACATTTTATATAATGCCGCAACATAGATAAGTGAAGAAAATGAATTACAACACTTAAATTACATTCTTACTCCAAAATTAATTTTTTGCATTTATAGTCGTGGAAAGTATTTTCTTCAATAAATAATTAATTCTTTTAACAGCACCATTATATCTTTCACATTTTTCGTCCACAAAATAATGCTACAAGCAATATAAGTGACGTGCTTTTTATAATTTCGCTCCAAGCAAGTTCAGAATTATTTGAGATAAATATGTTGGAAAACTTTTAGTTTATTTACGTACTACACAGGGAATGTTTGGTAAACATAAAAAATAATAAAACTTCACTAAAATTAATAACCTTCCCGAATTGTAAATATTTAATCTTCACGTTAAGGTTAATCCAAAAATGACCAATCCTGAAAAAAAAAAACATTTGCAAGTGGAGCAGTCGAGTGGATTTAGGAAAACTTGTTCGTTTATCAGAAACTGTAATTGTCTCTTGATTTAGAATCCAATTAGTGATATTTAGTGCCCACGTTTAAAGATTAGCAAATCTGCGAATGTATCGACAATGTTATACCTACTTAACTTAAAAAAGATGTTAAAACCGAACATTAAACTTTAACAATCACATATCCATCACGTAACTAACTTTGTCGATTAATTTAAAACACGAACATTACAAAAAAATTAATATCAGAAATTCAATTATTTTCGATCATTTTTTTTTTTCGAAATTAAAATTTTTCTTGCCACAAGTCCTGGAATATTTTCTTAATCCGTATTATCAAATTAAAAATAATTATTAGATTAAGGAATCAAACACGCGGTAAATTTGGCAGTAGACGAGGTCGTATTTTAGAGTAAAAGTGTAAACAATGACAAATTAATAATTTGATAACATTTGATTTATAATGTACATCCTTTGGTTTATGATAAAATGGAAGATCCGATGCAATAACAGATTTTATATTTGAGCAATGTCAATATTGAAAATCTGTCCGTTATTAATAATTGACAACTTAATTACTAGCAGTTAATAGTACAAAATAATCAGTATACATATGTCGTCGGTAGTTTAAAACTCAACTCGGCATTAGTTAATTCCGTAAATTTTTGACTATATTAGTATTAATATAGGTATAGCACATAATGGTTTTTAAATTTTATACTGTAAAAATAAAGTAGGTTGGTGAAAGATTTAAGGGATCGAACGGTATAGGTTTTGCTTTGTTTAGATTGTTCCGAAGTTCGCCCGCTCGCTGCCCCCCGTGGAGCTTCTCTGGATTATCAGTGTAGAATATTTTGAGCACACCATTGCTCTATGGTATTATCTTTCTTCAGGTATTCTCGCATACCTGAGACCCAAATGCTATTGTACTAGCCACTCCAAATATGTTTTCCGTGACATTGGCTTTTACAAAATCCATGAGATTGTCTGAAATTAAACCGGCCAGACATCTTTATTCCATGTTCGATCTTTTTATGCTACGCTATTCTAAATGTGTCAAAAAATAATATTTTATACCCCACTTAAAAATTTATATTCATAATTATCTTCTTTTTGAAGAGAGTTTAAAAAATTAAAATACTATAAATTTTAAATAATAACCACCACGTTAATTAACAGTACTTAATTGTTGACTTCATAATGCAGCTGGCTACTTAATCAAATACAAAGTACATTGCTACATCCTAGAAATGCATTTTTGTGCATTGTCACAATGTAATTGTATATTACAACTGTAAATAGAAGCAGCGTTACTCGGAACAATGGGAAGCACTTACACGGTAAAATATTGAAAGACTTACAAAATTAACACTGTTTAATAATTTAAATTTGTCGTCGATATCCAAGTTAAACCTACTTGGAATTATAACAAAGGGCTTAATCTTGGGGTCGATCTGTTACGAAAGGTAATGTTGCTGACAGAATTAGAATCGAGTTGCTTCGACCAAAATTAGAATTAAGTATGAATAACCGATTAGTAAGGTTAGATATCTAGAACAACCGAAATACCTCCAACAATAGTCCAAAATTGGCCCAAATAAAAATTTATCTCTATAAATGCATGAAAACATTGTAACAAAATAATAGGCAATAAACCCCAATTACGTTAAAACAAGCAAGACAATCTAATTCTCATTTGTTTATTTATGAACAAAATTATGGTAATTTACTACGCAAATAAATTATGGTATTGCAAACATTCAAATTGAAGAAATTAGTCAAGCGATGAAAATTGCACTAACATTTTTATTAACGCTTTAAAGCAACTTAGCCTCCCAAAAAAATATTATTGAATAAATCCGTTCCCTCCCAAAACACGAAAGAAACAAATTATAAAAAAACATTGCATGTCTAACAAAAAAACTTAAAAAATACTTAATCAATTTGCCGTTGAAAATTAATTTGATAAAAAATTAACAGTACCTTTGACTATTAATTATCGCATTTTCATCTTTCAAAAATAGGTATCAAAATGTAGTGCAACTAATTTTAATAATCAAGTTTTTATATAATTTACGGTTCAATTAAAACCGATTGCATATCGAAATGTTCAATAATTCACTGGTAATTTACAAGATATATTGGACATTAAAATGCAATTTCATAAATCAACAACCTGAACATGTTATATGAATTTTTGTATAAACGTTAGTGTGTTACAATGTTCTTTCAGAAAATGCAAATTATAATCGAAAATTGATAAAAATTTAATTTGCAATTTTTTTAAATTCTGACACGAATTATATGTAGGTAGGTTATAACGACATTTCCAGCGTGTAGAAACTACCTTGCTAAATCAATTATAAAAGGATAATCTAATGAGTTAATAATTTAAAAGCAATCTATCATTTTTGGCTAATGACATACAATGGCAGCCAACGTTTTAAATTTACCCATACCAACCCGACTGGCTATAGGTGTTAGGTTATTATTACATGGGCGGTTTTGGTACCTGTCCTGAAATTTCCAGGCCGCGTTATAGGAACCATTGTCTCCATACAACACAAATCCCTCACATAACATGTCTATATAACTGATTAAACTGGTTAAACATATAAACACGGGTTGACATCTTCGTTAAATTAACACATTTTATCCCAAACGTATTTTCTTGACATAAAATTATAAAAATGTCTTTTTGGAAATGACATCCTAGCTTCGTGAAAGCTTTGATAATGGAACCAATAAGAGAACCCGAAACGTCGGACTCAATCTAGTAGTTTCATAAATAGAGTACGGATTTCTAGCAAATTTGCTATACATAAAAAAATATTGATAGCAGAAGTGTAATTGTTATAAATGTCCATGAATGTGATAAAAATAAGGCATTTGACGCAAATTTTTGTATGCTTATTTTGATCCTTTTATGCTTAGATTTATTTTTAAGCATTTTTAGTGCTTATTTTAGCACATTTTCAATAAATTAAAAAAAAAATCCAGTAGATACATAAATACCTAATTTATTTTAGACCGGGAGCTAATGACGATTTGACCTAACCCATTTTTAAGGCACAAAATTTTCTGAGGTAAATATAGGATGCTTCTTGACTAAGGAATTTTACTTTATTACGTTTTATTTAATATATTTTATTTAAAAAAAATATTTTTAATGCTTATATTTAAGGTGAAATCATATTTTTATGCATATAATGGTAATTTTTTGTGCTATTTAAGCGCTATTTTCACGATTAAAAAATTTTTAATCAAACGATTTTTAATAATTATTTAAAAAAGTTTTCGCGAGTGTCATGTAAAGTTGTTGGCGGGTTACAACTCATGTATCACAAATATTGGCGCTAGCCTGTGTGCCTGAACGTGACGCATGTTGCAAGAGACGGGTGCAAAGTTTCTGTTATCAAATCAAAGGAAATTTTAAAAAAAGAACAATATTTTATTTAGCCTTGTACCGAATCGGCCCTGCACCGAACAGACCTTGGTCCGAATTAGTCCCGAGTCGAACAGTCCCATTTCGTGAAATGACTATTCACCATAGAGTTGTCAGTTAACAATATTGTTAATTTAACGTATAAATGACATTTGACAATCCCTAGTCATTCTACACTATAAAGGTTGATAACTTACTAAGTTCAAACAAACTTGATCCATTTATCAAGGCTTGACAAATTTTGTTTTAACGTTTTGTCAATTAACAATCACCAGCCAGAAAATCAAGTCTTAAATCAAATTAAAAGTAAAGAAGAACTGGATTTAATCATTTTTCAAATTTTCTGATATTATTTGCTCAATGTCGAAAAACTATCTTTATAATATTGAATTTATAGGTTCTCCAAGAATCCCCCGTGGAGTTTCGTTTTGTAAAGAAAACAAAATAATATTTTTTATATCACTCCATCTAGTAACTCCGTCCGGCGATAAGCATTATCCCAAAATGTATTACTTGTTCCCAAAACAACATTGATTAATTATTTATTTAAAATTTGAATTGTAGGTTAGGGAAAGTATTACCTTAGTTTCTGGTCTTTTCCCGCCAAACCTTTACTTGAGAGGGTGTCAATCACCAAATTGTTAGACCGGATTAGCAAACTTCTACTGAACGGTTATTTATATTTGTTTTACTCCGTTTTCTCGTCTTGACTCAAGTAAAATTTGCATCTTGATGCGCCCATTAGATTTTGTTTAAAATCCGTTCATTTTTTACTAAACCTATCTAATTCACTTAATCACGATGTACAAATTGTATGTTAAAAAATGTATGAATTAAGTGTGACGTTTACTTAAAAATTATTGCAAAAGACTGTAATGAAGACTGCGTACAAGAGTGGAAAAATATTAATTGCATAATAATCCTAGAATGCGCAATTTGTGAAGGATGATACTGCAAACCAAAACATTATATAGAAAGTGCACTTGATTGTCAATTTTTATTTGATTTTCTGATCCCTTTTATTTTGAGGATCGGTAAAGTGCGACTGGTAAAAGGTCTCTCCGGTCCCTTGCATCTTGTATCATTTTCCCGATCTGCTTCTGTCAAGATATGTTTTTCAGTCTAAAACATGATC
This sequence comes from Cantharis flavilabris, assembly GCA_949152465.1. Lineage (NCBI taxonomy): Eukaryota > Metazoa > Arthropoda > Insecta > Coleoptera > Cantharidae > Cantharis > Cantharis flavilabris. The sequence goes on from OX424441.1 coordinate 10,982,506, forward strand.
AAAAACAGCTAACGATAAAATAGGGATGCACACATTGCATTATCAAAATGTAGTTTAATTTATTTTATTTAAATTCTTTCGGGCATGAAAAAAAATTACGTTCCAAGTGACTCATTGTCAAAATAGTTTCAGAAATCGTGAAATGGATCCTTTACGCGATACTCAATTAACTAGTTCTAACTAAAATGTAGACTTTAATTCCTAAAAGGAAATAATGAAAGAACACAACATATACTAACTTATCGACTGGAAGAGCGCACAATCCAACAATGATTTAACCCGTTGAACTATCTATCTATCGAACGATGAATTGACACTAATAATAACAAAGAAAAACATGAAGCTGAACTAATTTAACCATGAACTAATAAATTTACACACATAGAGAAACAGTGAGGACTGCCTGTGCAACAGTGATGTATTTAGAAATTGTTTATCAGGAAGAAGAGCAAACCGTATGAACTTAAAAAGTTACTGTATGAATAATAATATAATTATAATATCGGTACCGAACGGCCTTTACTATACGTTAGGAAGACAACGCCCAGAAAAGTGAGGTCAAAGTCCTACCTAAATTTCCCACCTTCAAGAGTATTCAATTACTGAGATAACGAGAAAGTGCTACATACCCCCCAGACTCCCAAATGTGTACTGTCGTGACACAAATATATTTGTTCTGAAGGAGTAAAAAAAACGAATTTAATAATGTCAATTAGATCAATTCATACATAGTTTTGTTCTTTAAGACCGGGGGGTTTGGAGGTATGGTATATCCTCCAATACAACGGCGATTGCGGTAGATAACCGACGATATTAAACTATGAACTGAAACAGTAAAATGTAAAAATTTAATATTGATTTAGAATTCGGTTTTGGTAAAGCGGCGCGGCGCTCAATAACCCTCCCCGTACCAGCCACCACTGACAGATGATCTCTTCTTGATCTGAATAATGCAGCATAATCTGCCACACACTGGCTTTCGAACCTATAGTTTACGGTCAATTCTGAACTACGAAATATTAGAAAAGAGTTTTCGGCATTTAGGCCTCACTGTAGGTTGGTGACACCCAAAATTTTATTTTGTACATTTTGCACAATACACTATTATATGAGTAATAAAATTAAAAAAACTTGCACATTTATTTTCGTTTACACTTTAGACGAAAACTTGCTTTTAACGTAATTATAGAACATAAAACCGGTTGTTGAACTTTTATACAAATTTTGAAATATTGATTTTTTCCACTTGAATTTTTACGGAAAGTTGTAAGATATCCGGTAATCAAAATACACACATCATACAAATGTTTCCTGTTAGTGATAGAAACGGGAATACGATTAATGCATAATAATTTAACTCAAAATTGAAATTTGTAAGCAACAAGCATTAACAACATGGAAATCTCAGGTGGATCTTGTCTTACACTCCTATACACCATGACTACGCTAAACTAAATTTGATAAAATTGATCAATCAGCGTAAAATATTAGTGTTCCGCATTTCATTACAAACTTAACCAAGCCTATCAATATTTAAAATTAAACAACACCGAATTTATTTCAAAGTTACAATCGAGAGGAAAAAAACTGGAACGTTTCGAAATTTTTTAAATATTAATCCAGATGTAGGTACATAATATCTCATTTTGGTTTCTGCCGTGAAAAATTGGTTTGTAAAAACACTGAGTGCAGCACAATTTTATTAAATCGGTGTATAAAACAATAAAAAAAAGTATAATTCAAATTTTTTTAAAAGTCTATTATTCCGACCGAAGTTTTGGAAAAGTAGGCAATTAGGTAAAGTATAAAATTAAAAGTAATTTTGGATTGTGCAGAAAATTACATAAGTTTGAAAATATTAGTGCACTAATGTTCACATAGCACGTAACACAGGTATAACACGATAAAAAAATCATTAAGATTAATTATAACTTGCCGGATATAAGAATAACTTTAAAAGGGGTTTTTATACACAAAAGCTTAAATGATTCAATATCCAAAAAGTGATAAAATTTGCTTGAAATTGAAATTACACAAATTCACATTAATCTAAGTCAACATCCAAACACTACGGTTTTTTTCGCCAAGAGAACTTTTTGTAACTATCGAAAAAATTAAGTGAATGTTAATTTATAAAACGCGAAAAAGGCATAAAAACCCTTAATTTTATTTTCCAATTTTCTATAAATCTGAACAAGAAGTTGAAATTTTGAAAGTCTAGAATATTTTAATTATAACAGGTAAATAAACACTTAAAACCACTCAAGTTTACCTTTTTATGAATTCATATAACTTGAAGATAATTCTCACTGTAACAACAGTTGTAGTTTAATTCACACTTATTAAACAATAATCAAAACACGATAACAAAAAAATTGCAAACCAGAAAATGGCGAAATCCGTAACCACTACTTTCAACGACCGTCTGCACGAAACTGAACTCTCCCGAGTAGCGAACGACAACACAGACCATGAGTAAGGGATAACAGCGCTGTCCACGATCATCCACGAACTTTTTTCAAAAAAGAATTTTGTTAAAATGTTGTTCAGCGAATCAAACTAAATAATTTTTTATGCGAAAAATTTATCACTAATCGCAGCTCGAGACACAAAATTAAAGCAGTTGTTTAATACCATGTATTTTATAACAAATCAAAAAGGTTTAGGAGTTTTTTCAATTATTAATTTTGATAATTCTGCCTGACAGTTTATAATTTTTAATAACAAATTAATACTCGAAAGCCCTAAAACCCACAAAGCTCTGCCAATTAAAAATGGGATGAATTATTGCGATAGTACGCTGTACTGTACACGACAGTGGCAGGGACTGATAAAATATAATGCTGTTTTTGGAATTTTGCGTCCCTCTGCCATTCGGGCAGTACAAAAATTATTATTTTTATTACGCGCCACTAAGCTTAGTAACAATAAATCAGAAAGTTAGAATAATATTGCAAGAAAAAAATTGTCAAAAATTAGATAGATCAGTTTGGTGTGTCATTTCGTTTGAGTATGAAAACCCAATTTCCAAGATATTCTCAATTTCGCCAACTTAACGTAACACAACAGCATTAAACGTGACGTTACGGAGTGTGCATAAACCGGCCTGCATTAAGACTCGTTCACAATCTTATAATTAATTCCGATTTCTGAAAGACACCCAGAAAATAATGAGAGAATATGATAAAGTGTTAAATCAACGGCGAAATTATCAAAACTAATGTGCGAATTAGTATTGGCATTTTTTAAACATTTGTGTTAATTCTACAGTAGATCACTAACAGTGACGGCGCCAGCATTTTTGAAATGGGTGGGCACAAATTGAGTCCAATATATTTGGAGTGGACAGGAGCACACAAAATTCATAAATTAAACTAAAAAATATATACATTATTGAAATAATGTGATCGCTAATTTTGAGATTGTGAACACCATACAGAAATTGCTTATGCCGATCCTTTTACGTTACTCTATTGTAGTTTCAAATTTGGAGGTTCTAAATGAGGCTTATAAATGCACTTGTAGACTTGTACCCAACATAATATGTATTACGACAGTCGACTAACAAGCTGCTTACTTTGATAAGCCATGACTGATATAAATCTGAGGTAAGCCAACGAGAATTAAAGTGACGTAACTTTTATAACCTCGAGATTGATAAATTCACGCTAGTATTCTAACGCACGCTCTCCCGCGCGCCCAATACCTGACGTCACGGTGTGCTCACGAAACTATGCACTTTTATTTCAGAATTCGCCCTGGAAATTTGCTACCTCAATAACCGTGATGAGAAATCCTTCTTTAGCAACGGCTCAAAAAATATGCAATCTAACGGTAAAAGTAAAACCAAACCGATTGAAGAATCCAATGGTAAAGCATAAAAGCCACCAAAATCCTTGAAGGTTGAAAAATGGTCATCAGGAATTAGTTTATTGCTTTATGATGTTACTTGTGATAGTGTAATGTTAACATAAATTCTGCAAGTCAACAGTCCAAATCATGGAAACATTCTTCCGTTGGTACGGATTGCTGAGATCGGCTAGACTTATTTTGATTTTTCTAGTTTTAAGTGCCGTTCACATTGACGATAAAATCAATGAACTTGCTAATCGTGAAAATATTAAGACGAAAATAATTTATATAAAAAGATCCATTTACAATTTCTCCAAATATAACAGAATCAGAAACGACTTTCCTAAATCTAGTCCTATTATTATTATACTATAGAAAAATCTCGTAAAACGTTTTCAAAAAGAATAATAAAAGCACGAAAAAGTTGATATATCTTTCTTTCCTTTTTACAAGGATCTTTGCAAACTTCTCTGTTAAATGAACCGTCGACTAGGTTGTTTTTGTCTAGCTCATTAGCTTACTTTTACTAATTAATTAGTCAAAAACAAGATACAAAAGTAAATTTAAGAAAATTTGAAGTCACTTTTGTAAGGACTAAAACAATAACGACGGAAAAATTGATAACATGCCAGATCTATTAAATTTGCAACGAGCGAACGTTATAATCATAAACGGACTCATAATTTTTTAAACACTCGAAGTAAAATTTTACCTCTTAAACCACCTGTTACGTCTTGTTAACAGAGAGCGCTGTAGCACCCCTAGCGTTAAAACAATTGAAGCGGTGGTCAACCACTCGTTAATTCAATCATTGTCTTTCATTAAGCAGTGATCGTGATCGGCACTATAAAGTATTCATCTTCATCAAATAACTAACAATGCCCAGAACAGCACTACTTTTCTAAATAAGCATCCGATTCAAAGTCGATCCATCTAACAATTTATGTTACCAAAAGCTTTCTCCGAATGTTCAAAACGATTGCGATGTAAAATCCAGATTCTCGAAAAAATGAAAAAAAAAATTGATCACGTGATATGGATTCTTCGATACTGATAAAAAAACGTAGAACGAGAATATATAGTTATCTTGAGTCTATTCCTTTAGAAAAATAATAGCAGAACGAAGGGGACAGTTCACTATCACTACACTCATACTCCGGAAGTTTGCAAGTGGAATGTGTCACAGGAGAAAAACGGAATTCTAGCAGAAATACATTTAGTATTTAGTTTGGTAGCTACTGAAGATTTGTTAAATACGATCACGAAATGCAGGCATCAATTAAAAACCATTAGAACTTCTATTGTGTAATAAATAGTAATACATCAGTTAATTGCGTCTACTTTACAATACATCAAAAATTACGTATACATGTTAAGCAATGCTACAGAATTATGTGATTGTAAGTTTATGATGTTCAGTGATATGCATCTTCTAAGAACACATAATGAAGAATGTCGAGATCTTTCTAGCTATTTAATTGGTTAAACGTCAACGATTTTCTATAGCCTATTATTGTTATCAATGTAATAATTATTAAGTTTTTTCTCATTTTCCTAATAGTTAAATATATGTATAATTATAATAGAACTAGTAAATAGTATTTTACGAGACAGCAGTTGCTACAGAACGGCCGAGCTACCATGTTTGAACTCTGTAGCTCATGCTCTCCTGACGTTACAATAACTGACAAAAATTCGATCGATTCATATGGATTAAACTTTATTTTTTCTTTGCATAACGTTCTGCTGCAAATTTCTACGTCAAAGCATCTATTCTCAGCATTTAAATTTGAAATTCTATCGTGCATGGAACACTTAAGAGCAAAACCAGCTTGAAACTGAATACGAAGCCAGCAACCATCATTAATTTATTATTATTTTTCAAAATGAAATTTTGAATGAAATGAAATGAAAATAAAAAAAGAAATTGAACTAAGTGCTTGTTCACAATGTACGTAATACATAAGAAATACATAAAACGTAAGAATTACAAATAGAAATAAGACCTTAATCGAATATTGAAAAATACTGTAGTCATTTTGGTATATGCAAAAAAACATTCTACGTCGTCTACTTGAAGATTTTAATATTATTCGATACTCCATTATGCTTTTATTTGAATTCATATTTTTAAATCTTATGTTAGTCTTACGTTTTACGTACATTGTGAACAAGCACTTACTCTTCTCGAAGCTTAAATTGAGTATGGGGACCTACAGTATTAAAAAAATACCTATCAAAACCAGTTTGACAGACGAGAACAAAAGAAGTAAGGAACAAATATTTATTTATACAAACGCACCGCATGCACTGCGACACATTTCACATAAATATGAGATTATTTCGTCACATCGTCACATTTACATGTAACTGCAATCGGTAGCGTTAATACTGGATTGCTAGTATACTGAAATTTTTCTACAGTTTTTCCCTCACAAGATGTCTATAACATCTTTGAGGCATTAAATGCCCATAAACTATTAAAACCTACACTGAGATGTAGATGGTTTATTCGAATGTGTATGTATAACAATAACAATTGTGTTAATTAACGAGTTCATAAAATAGAAAAAAAATATAGTAAAATGTACTTCCCGTACTTAAAAATTTATTAATCAATATTACAACGTTTTATTATCCCATATTTACAAACCGCTAATTACATGTATTAGGTTTTTGGGAATGATTTTATCCCAGAAGTAAATAAAACTAAAATTCTACCTGTGTGTCCTTACATAATTAGACAAAAAATTCTTTTCAAATTTTAAGTATAATTTGGTATATATTATGGATTCCTCAATATAGTATAGAGTCATGAATAGAGTTTCTAGCTCTGCGATGGATGGAACATATCTTGTTGGAATAAAACCACCTTCAATTTTTTTCCAAACCGTTTTCAGACGAAAACTTTTTCATTTGTTTATTGTCCTAATTTGACATGGGGATGTTTTGTGAAATACAAACGTAGTACTAACATAGAGACTAACAGTATATAGCAATAAACTTGCATGAATTTAAAATCCAATATCAATCTGTGAACCATGTGGAATGCAACGGAAAACAAGCCAAGTGAATATAGAACTTGAAAAAGAATATGTTTACCTTGGACTCTGGAGGGCCCAAACTGTCAGCTCAAACTGACATTGAAATACCGGCTCTCAAAGCAAGCGATCATCATTGACTTGCCATTGCCTGCATAGTATTAATATTGTTCAGGAAGAGTGGATCCCCATCGATCTCCCCGCACTCCCCGCAAAATCACGCAAGTGGCTTGCAATTGGATTCCGGGAAGACGGCCAAATAAAGTTTTTATCCAGGCTCAAATCGGATAGGTTTAGCAACCAGTTATTGCAAAATATAAACCGTCAAGTCGTAACCGGCATTTTAACATTGCGTTAATTATCAATGTAATTGAACCGATGCGATGATTTTCAAGCAAAAATTAACACGTAATGCGCATAGTTGGTAAGCTGACAATAATACTCCTAGTTGTTACAATCTCAAGTTTCCCCCTTTAAGACTTAATTTACCCACTAAAATTAAACATTATAATGATACTCGCATATTTTTACCAACAATAATATTATATTATGTTTTATGAATTATATTTTAACCGTTATTATTTTTATACCACGAATTTTTTTTAGTGACCACTAATTTGTTAATTTGAGTATTATGTCTACAAGTGCAGATAAAATAGTATATTGTAATTCGAATTTAAACTGCTTATTAAACGCTCGTGTGGATACTATATCACTTGGCTGTACCTCGTGATATACGATACACCTCGCCTTTAAGGGGCCTTACCAGTTTGACACTTTCAAAAAATCAATTTATTTTTTTGTGCCTTTTTCGACAATTTATACTTTCAAGAATATCCTGTAAAAATTTCAAGGCCGTATCTTTAATACTCCCCAAATGGCAGCCTTCTAAACAGCAACCGCTCGGAAGTATAAAATGCCTCATCTGCTTGGAGGCGGAGCACCGATACTTTTACAACACTAAACGTTATTTTAGTAATATTAAAAATAAAAAATAATTACTAGAGCAATGCAAGGAAGGGAACACGCAGAATATCAATAAAAGTTATAACGGCTTGCTCTGGCACCTTCACAAAGGATTAAAAACGATCGAGCTCACTAATTTCCTTGCAGTCTCAATATTTAACCATGGTTTTTATGCTATTCTAAGAATGCTATAAGTAATGGACGTCATCATCAGTCCTATTGCAAAAGAATATGCCATGGATAGCGATAACAGCCAAATCAACCAGACGGAGTTACGTCATTAAGCATCCTCAAAAGAGGGACGAACAGCTCGGAGAAAAGCTTCAGCCCCTCAGCAGACATTATTTGATGAAGAGGAAGGTCCATTGTATAGGCCAGGTATAGCTGATCAGCAGTTTTTATGGTTACTATAATTTTATCTTGCAAAAATCGATAGTTAAATCTTAAACGCGTATTGCTCAAAATGACATTTTTCAAATCTGCTGCGATTGTAACTCAAAGAGCAATTATCCGATTGACTTGAAATTTGAACTGAGTACTCTACTATATATTTACTCTACAATGACGTACAATAATTTTGATTGGATGAAAATTGACGATTTGGCATTGCAAAAACGACCATTTTCTAGGAAAAAAACAGAATTTTTTTCATAACTACGCCATTTTGTCAGATTTTGATATTTTTCGAAAATCGTACGTCATTGTACGGGAAGTACCTTCCAGTTTAACGACATATTTTCCTTTTTCGATTTCAGCTACTCAATCGGCCGGAATCATGGCAGCAGTTGAGGAACTTTTTTTTTGGCGCTTCCGAAGGCAGCGCAAAAGTCGCTTAGATATCAATATTCTTTTATGAAAAAAATATGTAATATAGGCCAAATATATCCTAAATTTTCCAAAACATTTAAATGAGTACTTTTCTTTCAAAAATTTCCCGAAAATCACTCAAATTTTCAGCGTTCATACTGGTATGGCCCCTTAATAAGCCATTTAATCTTCTTGTTAAATAATATACTATTATTCACATATATTTTAGTCGATATTATCTATCTATTTTTGAGATAATTGCAAAAAATAACACCTATTCGTTGTTACTTGTAATCTGAAGATATGAAGTCTCGAATACGGAAAGGAATTATTAAATATTAAATTTTTAATTTTAAAGATAGTAGCTAATTAAATAGTATTAACTTAACTTGAAACGTTCAGTGGTGGTTGGGGTGCAATGGAAATATATTTCAATTACCTAATAGTAAAAATTAGGATATAATAATAAATATTTTTAAACACATTTTATTAGTGGGTTACTAAAATCGGAAGTTTGTGTCTTTCAACTTCAACTAAAAAAATATTCTTTCTGGAAGAAATCTGATATTTTTAATACAAGCATATTTTATTGCGAGAAGAAATTATATTTTTAAATGAAATAAATAATTTCAAGAAAATATTTATTCTTCATTTAAGAAATCGTTTTCTTCCGTGTAGTTGATTTTATTCACCAGGAACCTTTCACTCTTTCAGAATGTACCTGTTTATCGCGGCAGTACTCAGCGGGAGGTCTGGAGGTATAGAACACCTCCCACTACTAGTCAACTAATTGTATGAAATTTTGCAATTTCCCCATTTCTACAGCACGAGCAGCTACTGGAAATCTTGTTAGCGAGAGAGTTGGATAAAAGAACATTTTCAATGCGTAGGATGTGGCTGATGTAACCTGTGGTTTACAAGCAAATGAAAAGATTTTTACAGAAACTCATCATTGGGAAATGTTTTGATTTTTTATAAAAAAACAGATGTTGAGAGAAAAAGGTGGAAACTTTTAGGAAGTTTATTTCTGACTCAATCGCAATTCTGAAATCTTTATAACCACAGAGAATTCTGAAAACGTTCGGCTATTAGTCCATAGCAATTTAGAAATTAAATTGTAGTTATTAATATAGTTAATTAATATCAAAAATTTTAAATTGTAATTTAGATTTAACCACAAATTGAATATAAATCCTTCATAAACCGGTCGCATTATTAGAATGATAAAATTTGTACAAAAAAATTTGAAGTTTCCGAAAAAACACAAATGGTTTTTAAATTATAGGTAGACCACTCTTCAAAAGTTACTTCCGTGACAAATTCAATTATTTTTTTATTAAAACTTAAATTTGGGAAACAAACAGGTGGCGATTTCGTTGTTTTTGCGAATTTTGATTTTTTGTAAAAATTGAAATTGTGCGTTAATTTCTAAACGATGGCATGTTCTTGGTCTTAAACTGTTTTATTATGCAAGTATATCGCATAAATCGTGTTAAATATTGCAAAATGAACCAAACCTATTTTAAAAATTTTATTTAAATTGCGTCATTAAGATGTAAAAAAATGCAGAAATGAATCACCGATAGTAATTTTACCACACACACTACCACGAATTTAGAAACAATTTTGCACTAAATGGTAATTAATAAAAATTAATTCTTTTGTTACAAAGATAATCAGTCTAATTCATGTTTAGATAATATAAGGCACATTATAATGATTTATTCGAAAAATTCTCATGCAAAATAAAAATAATTTAAGACATAAATTTAATTTTTTCCGGTTCGATTAAGGAGATGGCATATACAAAGTTGGTGGTCCAAGAAGTACGGGACGAAGCCAACCGCACAAAGGTTGGCTTCGTCTTCGTTGCCCAGACTTCTGGGCAAGTGTGATACAGGAGGTATCAAGATTATTAGTGGTAACTGAAGTCGCTTTCATAGTTATGCAAGTTATTTGGCTCCAAGGTGGAATATACACAGGGGTATCTATCAGACTGCCATATCTACGGTTCTATTACAATCAGTTGTTTTTTTTCATTTGCTTATAGCTATTTCGACTTACTGTAAATATTCCATTAACATGATTCTCACATTATGAAATTCCTAAACGTTATTCGTCACTAATGCAAAAAGAACTGTTAGTTATTAGTTTGTGCACTTTTTCCTTAAATAAATTGTACCACAACAGGAAAATTTCAATGATGGTATTTTACAAATTAACCGCGATATCATTTAACATGTTAAACTTGCTTTCGTTTTAAAGGTGTGCCCTGATTGACTAACACTTGAGTCTATAAATTTCTGATTCGAATAACACAAATTAGTGTAAGTGGTCAATTGTTCATAACATCCAATGCGATTAAAAAAATATAGTATAATAAAAGATTCATTTCATATAGTAAATCCCAGTACCAATTATTACATTTTTAAAAATCATGAACTAGCAACTCTTGTTACAGTAATCAACCATAAAATCTGGAAAAAAAAATTAACTTTATAAACTACCGCCTAATTACGTTACGCATATTACAGTTTATCGGTAATAACTATTTTATTGCATCCATTGTTCTATTCAATATTAATCTAAATTCATTATATTTTTTTAGTTTTGATAACATAAAGATAATTACTCGAAATATTTTACCGATGCGGCTAATCTATTTAGCACTCAACCCTATCTAAATATTCTTCGCACTGTGTTAAACAAGAGCCGATCTAAGAATTTCAATTTGTAAATTTGACCACTATAGTTGCTCCGCTAATCGGTAAACCCAAATTAGAAATTAACAGATTGTTGGTTTCATTAAATTGCAAGACATTTATACTACTACAATTTTATGTGGAATCTACTCTGCACAAATTATTGGACACTAATGATCCGTAGTTCAAATTAAAATAAATTTTCTGTTAATAAACACATTTGAAATTTGGAAAGTAATATTAAGTTAAATAAAGTTATTAAATAAAAACACGCTTAAAATTTAGTCTGTATTGTGCTGTAGTGAAAAAAGACATTAACTATGAATACTTTTTGCTTTTCCCTAATGTAGTAACAAACGTTATATTTCCGTTGAGCTTATACAAAAATTACATTAAAAATGAGAGTGGTATTTTTCAAAATATACAATTAAATATTACAATGTATAATATGAACTAAACAAAAACTTGAAAATAATTTGTTATCAAATTTGAAAGGTAAGAATGCAATTATTTACCCATTAGGCAGTTGGTATTTAGAAATTTAAAATTTAATTACACTAGAATAACACAACTGAAAATGCAAAAATTATTTAAGGCACGAAGAGGTATCGCAAAAATAAGATGGACTTGAAAACTAGACGACAAAAGAAAATTGAAGAACCCAATTGAAAATTTATTTAGGAAAACCAGTTGTAACGTTTTCATGACTGGGTCAAACTTTTCTCCTTTACCTTGGTGAAGAATGTTTGCTCTAGGTTGCGCTCTCGAGCGGCCTTGCAACTTAACGTAGTAGCCGCCGCTCCAGCAAACGACTCAAATGAAAGTTGAATGGCCGAAAGTGACCGACCATTTTGTTTCATGAATAAGGAATAACTAATATTTTATTGCCAAATATTACTAACATGAATAGATCAAGTCGAGATAATGGACGAATTAAGACAATACATAAAAGTCGATAATTAGAAAACAATTCTATTTGTCGAGGAAGTAAAAAATAATTATTTATTTAAATTTAAATTTTTAAATGATGTTCCTAAAATTTTGGTTGGATTAAAATTTCTTCTTTTATAAGCTACCGTAAAAACCAAACATCTTTTTGTAGTTACTACTTGTTAAAAATAAAGAGCTCTTGATGGTGTCAGTTGATAACCCATCAAAAATGTCAAAGTAATATTTAAATAAGTATTTAATAACTAAGAAGTGTATGCTATAGTGTTAAAATCACAAGCCTAGCATGTTTGTGTGTTGTCAAGCAAAGTCACCATCCGGATGATATCACCCTTCTTTAGTCGAATAGGCACACAAATAAGAACTGTCAATCTAATTAGCAATGGTTATGATTGCTGTTACAATACACAAAACAACCGTAAAAAACATACATTTAAGATATGATGGACAAGAGTAAATATAATTAACCAAAATGGGGTTAGTCAATGTAGTTTTATATTATACCCCGCAAATTGATATCGTTTAATCGCTTCCATGTGTGGTTAATATTGAATCGTCATAAATGGATGCACGATTAATTTTCACAAAACCCGATTTCAGCCAAAACTAGTTTGGACTGAAATTTTTAACCCATTTCAGTGTTTTTTTTTCTGTTTTGAAGCAAAAAGCCACTCAACTGTTTTGGTGCCTAGGCAATTAAATAGAGGAATTTTAATTAATTTTAATAATTTTTTTTAAGTTTTCAGAAAAAATTCGGAGCTAAAGTACTGTTTGTGGCTGGTCTTTAAATATGAGGACAAAGACAATCCTACAAACTCGCCACAAAAAGTAAACCATTTTTTGTTTTAATACCGTGGCTCCAGAAATTATTATTAATACAATCCTAGGTTAATAATGTAAATCGTACCTTTTCAAAACTTTATTTCTCATACAAAAATCCATTTTATAGAAAAATGTTTCAGGCATTTTTTGTTGCAAATTTCATTCCCTTCATTTTTGTTTCTACACAGTTTTCTATTTTAGTAACAGCGACTTTAAAAACACTCGGTAAAAAACTTAATAGAACTCACATAAGAGCAATGTTAATTATATTAAATTTTTTACCGAGTATTTTTAAAGTCGCTGTTACTTAGAAAAGGTGTGACAAAATACATAAATGTCTAGAACTACAAATGAAGGGAATGAAATTTGCAACAAAAAATGGCTGAAACATTTTGCTATAAAATGGATTTTTATATGCGAAAAAGTCTTGGAAAGGTACGATTTACATTGTTAACATAAGAGTGCGTTAATAATTTCTGGAGTCACTGCATGTAAATTTTATTAATACAATATTTATTATTTTTTAGTTTATTATTTTATTAATATTTATTAAGATTTATTATCAATTTACATTGATAATATACAAAAATATGGGATCGTACGGGAGACTTTCTTGGTCCACTGTATGTCGATATAATTTTGTACGGCCCACTCTAACGATACCTTCAATGCTTGAATAACTTCATTATAGGTTAATTTTTGGCAGTTCGGGTTCATTTACAATTTCACAACCTTTATCTTCATGATCATCTGCTAATAATTCGTTAATTACAATTTTGTTCTTGTGGGGAGCTGGACAAATGGACGTGGCCGAAAGGACGTGACCGAAAAGACGCGAGCGTTTGGACGCAGACCCAAAAGGACTGGCCATATAGCGATTTTACACTACCGATAGTGGCGCTAGCGATACCATTAATATGTCTGTCATAGCGAGTATACCTTGGTAGAATGTTGACTTAAAAAAGGCTAAAAGACTGGTTGTTTTTTAATTTAAACGCTGCACTGAATTAAAAATTCACAGGAAAACTAACTAGAACACTGTTGAAACACTTTAAAGACACTTAGGTATACTTGATTGAGTAGTTACAAATGCTGCCGTATGGTGGCGTTTGGTTAATGTAAAATCCCAAAAAAAAATAAAAAAAATAGGCGCAGACCCTAAAAAGACGCGGCCATAATAATAACCTTTAGGGGCAAGGTTTAGGCAGGGCGCGCACTGAAGTGGTGAGCAAGTAACGTGGCGGTGGCGTGGTGACCAAGTGGCAGGTAGAATCGGTAGGTAAAGCCGATGTAAACAAATGAAGATGCGCGCATCAAAGTAGTGTGGTGGTGAGTCAACACTTGACCACTAGTCAACAATTTTATTTTAATTTTTAATTAACAAGTTTAATTTCGACTGACAACCGGGTGGTGACGAAGTGGATTTTGCATTTACAACTGTGTACTTATGTTTTTATAAAAAAACTTATTGAAAAACTTTCAAAAATTATATGAAAAATTTGAACTTCTTGGTCGTCCAAGTTCAGATCACTTTATAAACGTTGAAAATTAAATAAAACACTATTGGGTTCATCCCCTCTGGCAGAAAAATAAAAAACAGAAATATTCAGTTGTAAATGCAAAATCCACCCCGTCACCATCCGGTTGCCAGTTGAAAATTAAACTTTTTCGAGACTAGTGGTACCAGACTGACATTATGCCACTTGCAAAATACCACGCCACCGCCACACCATCTTGATGCGCGCATCTTCATTTGTTTACATAGGCTTTACCTATCATGGGCATTACCGATTCCACCTACCACTTGGTCACCACTCCACCGCCACGTCACTTGCTCACCACTTCAGTGCGCGCCCTGCCTTAGGAAGAAGAGGGATAGCTAAAATCTTATTTTTTCTTGTTCAGGGGAGGGTAGTCACAAATATATTTAAAGAGTGATTGAAATCGCCCTATTTTTCCTTCTGAAATGTTGTCTGTCTATAAAAGGGTTTTAACAGATGCAGACAGAACCAACAATCATGCTGAAGCAGCTCACAGATGCTTGCAAAGTGAGCTCTCGATGGATCATCATACAATTTGGAAACTTATACATGCATTAAACAAAAATTCAACGGGGTAGGGATGAATCTCACACAATTAAATAATGTAATTTTAATGTCAAACTTTGTATAAATAAAATTTAAGCAAGTTGTTGAAGTTTGAAATTAAATTCAAAAAAATAAAGAAATTGTCATGACTCCCCTTACCCCGAATAAGAAAAATAAGATGTCAGCTACCTCCCTTTCCCCTAAAGGCTATTATTATTATTATGCGTCTTTTTGAGTTTCCCTCTATATGGCCGCGTCTTTATGACCCGCGTCCATTTGGGTCTGTGTCCAAACGCTCGCGTCCTTTCAGCCGCGTCCATTTGTCCTAGACCCGGTGTAATAACTAATAATGTTCACGTTACCGAGTAGCAATAGAAAAAATTGGGTGTTCACAGGACCGAGAAATTCGAATGTTCACGTTATCGAGCTTCTACTGTATATATTTATTTTGTATCGAATAACAATTTATTGTTCGGCAGGTTAATCTTGAAAATAGAATATAACGTCAAGTTAATGTGAAATAATTATAATCGTGACGTAGATACTAGGTAAATCTGAAAAAACTACAATCCTATTCACATACCAGTGCAAATATTCTAATTAAATAAAATTAAAAATTTTACACAAATATTTTAAAATTTCTTAATTTTATTACTGAACGTATATTGACGGCACGTGGGAAGCTCGAAAAATTTCAAATTGGTTTTTATTCAAAGATACCGTTAGGTTACGTTAATCCCGATCCTCTTTAACGATAGTGTTAGGAAATACCTACCCCAAAATATTTTATTTTTCTCTCATTTCAAATTTTACTTTTGACAGTGTCGGTTTAAATTTTCTTATAAATGTTGTGTGCATTCTAAGGGTAAGAATAAATATTTTTATCAAGTTTTACAGTTCCCTTCCCAGTTTCCAAAAATATGTTATTACATTCCTCAATTATTTTCATTCATAAATTATTTCTTTAATATTCGTTCCTTTAATTACCGATTAAAGGAATTAGGTTTATTTAAATTTTATAGTAAAATGCCGAAAAATAAATTCAATCTAACTTTACCGCCTGGGTCCATCGATCAACGAACAACGCCTGCGACACCAATTAGTGGTTCATGTCAATATTCTGCAAAGTAGGTTACTTTATATATTATTAATAATAATTATTTAGTTAACTTTTATCTTTTAGTGCTATTAATTTTGTCCGAGGGTCGAGTATTGATAATTTAAATGTACGTTTGGATGAATTTGTCAGAAGAAACGTATTGAAATATTTTTACGCCAACAAGAAAAAATAGAATTAAGTAATGATGATTTCGAAAAATTCGGGGAACTTGGTTCCGGAAATGGAGGGTGGTTATAAAAGTTAAACATAAGCCTAGTGGACTTATTATGGCTAGAAAATTAATTCAATTGGAAGTTAAACCTGCTCTCAAGAAGCAAATCATAAGAAAATTAAAATTTTTGCACGAATGCAATTTTACTCATATTGTTGGGTTTTATGGAGCGTTTTATAGTGATGGCAAGATAAGCGTTTGCATGGAATATATGGATGCTGGTTCTTTAGATTTAATTTTGAAAAAAGTTGGTTGCATTCCAGAAAACATTTTAGGAAAAATAACATCAGCAGTTTTAAAAGGATTAAGTTACCTTCGAGACAAGCACGCAATAATGCATCGCGATGCCAAGCCTAGTAACCTTTTAGTTAATAGTTGTGGAGACATCAGAATCTGTGACTTTGGAGTTTCTGACCAATTAATCGATTCTATGGCAAACTCGTTTGTTGGAACTAGGAGTTATATGTCTGTAAGTATTGGATACTTTTTTGGTCAGATGAATGAATCTCAAGTAAAATTTATAATTTAGCCAGAAAGATTACAAGGTACATCTTATTCAGTTCAAAGTGATACTTGGTCTTTGGGTTTATCTCTTGTAGAAATGCCAATAGGATTTTACCCTATACCTATGACAGATGCAAAATCTTTAGCTGTTATTTTTGGACTTCGACGGAGTGAAGATTTACGTAGATACTCAAATAAAACAATAGCAATATTTGAGTTGCTAGACGACATAGTAAATAAGCTGCCACCAAAATTACCATCGATGTATTTTAGTATTGCATGCATTTCAACATTTTGTCGATTGTTGTTTAAAGAAAAATCCAGACAAACGCGCAGATTTGAAAACTTTAATGGTAAGAACAACGCTAATTAAGGGTGTAATTTTACCTCGTTTTACAATGCAATTGAGAGAGATGACAAGACTAGAAATGACAAACAAGTCCATTAATTTAAAGTGGATAAATTGTAGTAATGTGTTTCTAATGATTTAAAAATAAAAATTTAAATAATTATATTTTTTTAAATTTAGGTTTATGTACCATAAAAATCAAAATTACTATAATGTACTGTTCACCAAGTTTACCTCGAGTATGTTTTGATTGGTATTGCACTGTGATATGACAGCTCAAAAAGCAAGTTTAATACAAATTTAATTTTTAGGATCATGAGTGGTTTAAAATTAAACTGATAATGTCGATATTGCTGGATGGGTTCGTAATACCATGAATACAATGTATCCGAACATGATGTAATAAATTCTAAAATTTTAAGTAAAAAATTGATTCTTAAATATTGCTTTACTAGTTCATTTGTCAAAATTGATGCAAATAATTTTGTCTTTAGTCAATGCAGCATCCCTCCCTTTGTACAAGAATATAATGTAGACTTTTCGTCTCCCTTGTTGTTCAAAGTAACAAAAAAATTATTACATTAAAAGTTATGTACCTGCTTGTCGTACGTACATAATACGCAACCAAAAATTATTTAATTAAATAACGGCCTCGATTGCATGAAATCCGTATTAAATTAGTTTTAAAAAAATTACAATTAAGACTATCGAGCATTAGCAAGCAAGATTTATAGGTTTTTACGTCCTTTGAAAGTAACTGCTTTTGATGAAATTTTGCACTCGATAAAATAACAACATGAATTTAGATGTCTTGGTTTGTATCACTAATAAAATCGGTTGTATGATTTTGGAATAATTGATTGATCACAATTTTCTTCTTTTAACATTGTCCCATTTCTCAGAAACTGCTTTTATATATTACTTATTACTTTTATAATTAATTATATCAAATCAAAATTTAAATATTAAATTAAATTTACCGGTTAGAAATAATATTGAGAATTTAATTTAAAAGTTCATTTAATAATTAAATAAAATTTTTCATTTCATGTTTTTAAAATTCTAGTTCCTTCATAGCTAAACTTCATATATTTCAAGCTATCTCGATAACAAAACATCCTGCATTTTTCTGGATGAAAGGCTATAGAAATAAAGGGTAAACACGTTTTCCTTGGCTGGTATTTTTAATTGTTAGTTCTATATTTCAGAATATACATATTATTGTATTAAAATTCTGAACTTTGACAATCCATTTTAATCAATAACTTTTCAAACAGCTGCCAATTATACGGCAACTTTTCTTACGTAGATCTGGAAGAAAACTAAATTATAGTGCTACCGAGAAAGAATAATAGAACACTTCAGCTCATATAGGTCAATCTGCTAGGTAAATATGATCAAAGAGTTTTGACTGCGGTGCTGCACTCCATGATAATTTTCAGCGCGTTAATGGGTTTAATAGTGGAGGTCTATAAAAAGAGACTGATCAAAGTGCAGATGAGAATAGTACACTAACAGATTTACTTTCGTTAGACACAATGGCAATAAAAAGAACCAAAAATTATAAAATCAAAAGTGCAGAAGACAGGGAAAAACACTGAGAAACCTTAGAAAAAGTATGGCGGAATACAGGTGGACACACGAGAACCCCATACAAGCGACCAAAAGGTGCGAAAGAAGAAAAACATGAAGAATTAAACTATCACCTTATTCAGAATAATTTACCAAAACAACCTTGTTTTAGTGATTATATCAAAAAGATAGATAGAGCACGATCAGAACAATCTAACAAAGCTAATGATACCGTCGAACACAACGAAATTCAGTGCCCAAAACGGGATACGAATACTTAACCTTAGGAACTCAATAAAAAACATAAAAAAGCAATGGTGTTTGGTACGAAGAAGGCGACGAAGTACTTTCCGAAAGCAAAACTTTAAATCATTATTATTTTCAATATTTTTTATATGGAGATTTTGTGAAAATGTTCTGTTATTGATTTTATTAAATAGGAACCTTTCACTGTTTCAGAACAAATACAACTACTTAGATATACAGTGATTCAAGAAGTTATTCATACACTCCTATGTTAACCAAAGAAATAGTACTTTTTTAAGCATTTTTTTCACAAATAACAATCGCTTTTATAGAAAAACTTATTAAAGATTTTTTGTTGCAAATTTCATTCTCTTCATTTTAATATATATATATATAGATTTTTCTAGTTCATCGCACCGTTTTCGAGTTACAGTGACTTAAAGAAGACTCTGTAATATGCCAAAAATTAATATTATCTGTATCTTGGCAATGGTGCGAAATAATAGAAAAATGAAAAATTTAGGAAATTAAATTTACAAGAAAAAATACCTATTAAATTTTCTATTTTTATGTGGCACCGTTTCCGAGATACAGATGACAATATTTTTTGTATTTTACAGTCTTCTTTAAGTCACTGTAATGATTTCAGTAAGCCGTTCTACAAAAAGTTTGAAAACCACCGTTTTAGATGTGAAAATAAAAATTTCAATTTTTGTGATTAAAAAAACCAGCACGGGTTGATGGTGTATATTGAAAAATTCCCTTTCTCGGGTAGAAAAAGTTTACAAAATTGTTTACAAAAAACACTGCAGCAAATAGAAAATTTACTTTTAAAAATAAATTTTTATTCTTTAAATTAATTTAAAAAATTACTTTGTGGTTCGGAATTTGGTTATTTGTGAGATTTTTAAGTAAAGCAAGCATATAATTTTTCTTTGAAATTTTAACTAGCAATCAGTAAATATGTATTTGAAAAACCCAATCAAAATTTTATAAAAGTTAGTTCTTTTTCAAACTTCAAACCGTTTGGAGTCTAGATTATGTGTTTGCATTATTATAGATTTTCGTCGTAAACAAGCTGTCGCGCTTATTCCCTCTCAATTGATTGGCGCAATTGGCAGGTGAGTGACTTAGCCTCCCCAAAATTAGTTGACCATAGGAAAAAATGATTTCCTGTGGTGCTATTTATGCTCACTTGCTATGCTTGCTTATGCTCGTGTTACATTTTTAACCCCCCCCCCCTAAATATTTTCACTAGATAACTAAGAATTTTTATTTGTCGAGCTAGCAGTTGAAAATATGTTGAATTCGATGCTATTATTAAACCAAATTTTAACGTTATTGCTGAAATTATCAGTTTCATTTTTTTACTAGACATTGAAGAGATGTTATTGTAAAGTACTACGAAGAGATATTTGCATTTTTTTGGTTAGAAAACAGTTGAAAAAATTCACAAAGTTCATGAAAATAAGCAATGTTTAATATGTTACTGCGCAAACATAAGTAAATAATTGAAAAATCTGACTTCGTAGTGTCGTAGTGC
This sequence comes from Cantharis flavilabris, assembly GCA_949152465.1. Classification (NCBI taxonomy): domain Eukaryota; kingdom Metazoa; phylum Arthropoda; class Insecta; order Coleoptera; family Cantharidae; genus Cantharis; species Cantharis flavilabris. The sequence continues at coordinate 11,003,276 of OX424441.1, forward strand.
TCTAAAGACAACCTTGAACTGACCGGGAAAAAAATTTCATTGTTATCCGTGCCTTAATAATTGCGTATTTTATGTTTGAAAATGTCTTCTTTTAATAATATTTCTCCGTTGTGGTTTACAATAACATCTTTTTGGTGTCTAATAAATAAATAAAAATGATAATCAGCAATAACTTTAAAATTTGGCATCATTTATAGCATCGATTTCAATTTCCTTTAAATTGCTAAAATCCCGCCTTAAGTCCATTTTTAAATATACGATGTTGGCCGACTATCCGGTCATAATTCCGCCTCGCTTTGTGACTTTTATGCTAGTCCGTTCCTGCTACGTACTTTACTGTTGATAGTTTTTGTAAAATTATAAATCATAATATTGGAATATTTCATATCGGAAATTTCTAGTTTATTGTAGTGAATAAAATTGGGCATTAAATTTATTTTGGGTTATATTTCCGAGTTGGTATGAAATTGTAGGTCCCACTGGTATTTGTGAAACATGTTTTTGTCGTAATGCACAAAATGCTGAAACATCGACATGGAAACCTGTTAGTTTTATAATCCAAGTTTTTTATTATTATAAGACTTGTAAATATTTATTAATTTAGTTTTAATTAAATGAACTGATACAAACTCTCCATCAGAATAAGTCTGTCCGCTTCAACCCAAGCTATAAAACTAGAATTGCTCATAGAAGCATGCAATAAAGAGTCGGAATCAGACAGGATAACACAAGGACGACCCCACAAAATAAAACGAAAATATCCACTCCCTAGAAATAGGAAAAGTCTAGATATAATCATCAATAACAGTAAAAAATTGGTTTGTGAATAATTTGGCAGAAATTTTCTTCGACAGCTACTTGTATTAAAGTTTAATAAATCCGATTTTGATAACTGGTCTACGAAACACTTTTGCATTCTCGAGCGTTCTAAAAAATATTATTATTTATTTATAATAAATTTAAAGATAAAGTAGGGTTTACGCTAGCAAAGCTCGATTTATGATACGGTAGCGATAAAAATTTGTGTAAGCGCGGAGCAAGAAATTTTGCGAAACTAATAAAACAAGAAATTTAGTTAGTAAATTTACCTTTTGAAATTAAGTTGAATGAAACAATAAAAGTTTATTAATATTTTATTTTACAAATTTGAAAGTTTGAAGAGCAACAAGTTTTTTCAAGTTAAGTAATGTAAACCACTTTAATTTTGCAGATTGCGAATCACAAAGCAATATAAAAAAAACATAAATAATGTTTGTTTTTATTTAAGTTAAAAAGCTATGCTATATCAATCAAATAAAAGTTCCATTAAAAACGGTTTTTTTTTATATAAAATATAAAACATGAAACAACACTTAATATAAATATTCTCAAATATATTAATGCCAATTAAATCGGTTTATTAAAATGCACTTAAGTTAATTTCATTTTTAATATACGATACAAGATAAAATAACGTAAGAAGGGATTAAACGAACGAGCTGCATATCGGCCTGTATTATAAACTTTTAATCCACCTATTTTATGCACATGATTTGAAATGCCGTGTAATTTAAAATTTCCTTTTTTTTCCAATGGAAACATACCCCTGCGTTAAAATTCAAATACGTTTAAAAAATAAGTGCACACTTTTTTTAAAAAAGATACTTAAAAACTGATAGTGTCAGTGCACTTAGAAGAAATGAAAGCAAACCAAGAAAAGAGATAAAGATAAGTAGGCGTAAAAAGGCAGTAAATGAGATTCGTTAAAACAAAACACTGAAATACACAAGCCATCAAGTATTGTGATCTACAACATTAATATAGCTCGGTCTTTCGGTCCAACATCCATTAATAAAGGTAGTGCTATCAATTTAAAATGTACGCACACATTAAATACAAAACTCGAAATTTTAATCTGTTTTTGATACCTGTATATGATTTGAACAAGCGAACAGCATTACGCTATCTTAAAATCCATTAATTCAACCGAGGTGAGCGTTCTCAAAGCTAGTCTGCCAAAACACGTATGGGCGCGGATATTGGCTAAAATCTTTTCCACTATGTGTCCACATCTATTTTCTACGACATCACCTTTTTCTTTCGAAACATAATTATACAGCGATACTAAGCCCAACTAGACGATATAGTTTCCTTCCTTTCTTCGGTCGTGTACAATCGCAAAACAAGATGTTTCCAGATCGCTACTTGATTTGTATAATTTTTGTAGAGACAAGTTAAAATGAGCTCCATTTAATTATTTGCAAATGTAAGTGTCGAGAATATACCCCGAGTGGGAACATTATACGCGACGAAGCAACACCCGTTGACATAAAAACGCGACATCATTTTAGCAATTTTCGTCGAAAGTAGAATGTTCTCCATTTAAACAAAGCTTCCATAAAATTGAGAAAACCCATAAAATATTGTGGTAACAAATACATCATTAGACGGTAAAATTAAAATAAGGAAAAAAACATGGCAGTATTCTAAAATATTTATCGTCCTAACCGAATCGACAATAAAAAATTAATATAAAAATAAAATAACAATACAGAATTCCATCAAAAACTGCAATGCCATTGTTTATTGGTCTATTCTGTTACAATCTCATTTAGACAATTTTGTGTTGTGACAAGTTATTGAATAGATGATATTAATATACATTCAAATCATTCAAAAAGAAATCAACGATAAAATAAAATTTTATTATACTCTTTTGTTGCATTCGTGAATCGAACATAAATTGTCGATATTTCTAGACAGCTTAAAGAAACTGCTATAACTTGTTAACATAAAATAATTAGATATTTGTTAGATTCTACAAAGTACATCATTTGTCAATACCTGTACAACCAAATAATTAATAAATTATAGTTTCACCAAAATTATCTATGCAAAAAGGTTATATTCACAATCTTGTACAATTTAAAATTAATTTTATTTGTCGTGCCAATAATCAAACAAAAAATACCCCCTCAATATCTTACGAATAGTTCTTAGTCGGAAAGATTTTATGCTGGTGATTTCCTAATTAGAGAATCCAAGCAAAAGGCAATATGAAGCAACCCTCAGTTATATCAAGTAATTTCCAAGTTATACTAGAATTATTGAAAATTCATTTAACGGTGATTACAAAATTACGATATAAATAATATGTATAACCGTAGTAATGCTGGCAGCATTCACGAACGCAATTGGACACTCGTAATCCGTGTTCAGTTATCGCAGTAAAGAAAATAATATTTATTTCGCTTGTTAAATCCATGAGACAGTTGGTCAAATATGTTGTTTAATCTTAATTATCTTATGCACTTGACGTTTTCATATCTAACAAATTTATCTAACCTAACTGGATAGAAATCGACTACTAAAATATTTAAATAATATAAAATAATTCAAATCCAAATACTAATTTAAAATAAGATTTCCAAAACAAATAAAATGGGAAAAAGCAAATTGTCTTGATAACTTAAAAATATTTTATTTTAGGTTTCTTTGAATTTTAATATTCTACTTTATAAATTTGGCATTTAAATTAATTACAAATCTTTCCAACCATTCAATGAAAATTTTTTCTTTTCAAAATCCAAATTGTAATTATCAATCCAAAAATCATTCTTTAGCCAAAATATTTATAATCAAACTGTGTCCAAACTGGAGACCCATTTTTAATCCAAAATAATTAAAAAAAATTTACTGGAAAAATATAACTACATTTTTATTTACAAATTATCAAACTCTATATAAAAAATAGCAGAAATCTCAGGAGATGACTAAATTCTTCGGGCCGTGTTGTAATAATGCCAACTTGATAGCTGGAAAGCGAGAAAATACATATTTACAAAATTCAAAAATAGCTAAAATATTTACTTAATCGATTGATAAGTGGTTTAAGTAGTGTAACTCGATATTAATAATCATATCAATATTTTAGAAAACCCAAAAAATGCACTAAACACTTTTCAGAACTAAAATGTTTTTTAAGTTAACACATGTAAAATACACTGTAAGTATAAATTCGCAAACGTTTCACCATACTATGGCATCATCAGGCGATGAATTAGAAAAAAAATGAAGAGAGAATCCTTTAAATATTGTTCGGGGAGGTGGTGGCAGATACTTTGAAAAAGGAGGGGATATTTTAAAGTGATAACAAAAGGAACAAAATAAGCGCTCTAATAGGTTTGAAATAAAGAGGGGGGGGGGGGTGATTATTTATTAAAAATGTTTAATAATGGTGAATTGTTTAAATCTGATTGACTATTTAATAACAAAGGTTAATTTATTTATCTCTAAAGCTTCTAAAAAATCCAATTTTTTACTTTTGGGCTTTACAGGTAAAATTTCATATCCCCCTTGTTTATGGTTGGTGTCTAATAAATAAACATTTTAGTTCTGAAAAGTGTTTAGCGCATTTTTTGGGTTTTATAATATATTGATATGATTAAAATATTTACATTTTCCAAAATTTACAAACTTAAATATTAAAAATCAAAATGGGGATATTTAAATACACGACAATACATTAATTTTCGACGGTGACTGTTTAAACCGAAATTATGCGTAAAAGAAAATATTATTTTGATCCCAACTGTGTTCAATATTAACATCGCGCTTTGTGTAGTTTTAGATATTTTTGCATTTATTTCCCTTCTCTATAACTGTTTGTAAATATCTACGAAACTATTCAAGAATAAGTACAAACACATCAGTAAACTTATATTATTCGTACTATACAAGATGTCTTTAAAAACGATTAAACGCTTTAGGATAGACTCGTAGATCTCAATTTACCTTTATTCAAAAGTGCACCGATTTTCAAAATAAATTTTTTTGTTTTGGCAGTTTAATTATAATTTACAATTTTTATTTATGTGTATACTCTTCGATTTGTGAAATGAAAGTTTTGATTGAAAATTTTTGTTCTTTATAAAAGTTGCGTTCATATGTGTAGAATCGATCAGGCCGGGGGCCCTGGGCTCGTACCATTATGGAAAAGAAGAAACTGTTTCCATAACAGTAATTTTTAACTATTTTATTGTCTCTTGTCTCGTGTAATTTGTTGATGCGATTATGAGTTTTCCAGAAATAAGAAGAAACCAAATTTGATTTTCAAAATTCTAATGAAGAACTGTACCTTCGAAAGAGTGCACGTTTGAATTAGACAAACTGAGTTCAATCGGTTTATACTATTACATGAGTCTAACTCAAAATAATTATGGGCCGATTTTAGCGACACCTTGTCTGCCCTTTAGAGACGATATTAATATTTAAAACTGCAGAATATTTATTTCTAGAAAATCCATAACCGCACCAGAAAAGGACAAGAAAAAAAGTTATTTATTTTTAATGTTTCTGTTGCTGCAAGTATGCAATTTTAGAATTTAGTAAAAGATTAAAACAATATGGTACAAGAATATTGTGATATCCTTGGAACGAGTCTGAGCCTGAGCAATCGAATTGCACACCAATCGATTTCCACACCATTCAAGCACTAGGACTTTCTCGTACTATATCACATAATACCAGAAATTGTGTTACCATTACCATTATATTGCATATCATGATTTTATTATCGAAGTTTTATGAATATACAAAAACGTAAAGAATATTTTGAGAAAATGCTAAATACATAAAAGCAACCAAAAACAATACACGTCGAAGAAGAAATATAACCTACAATACGATTAAAAACGAACAAAAGCCCGGGTGAGAATGACTTGAGAGCATAATTAATTAAATACGGCGGAGTAGAACCAGGAATAATAGTATACAAAATTATTAAGGAAATATTGCAAGAAAAACAATGCCAAACAATCGGAACAACGCAACGATAACAATACGTCCAAGCTGGATGTCTTGCTACAACAAAATCATTATTACCTAACAACTAAAGTGCGTCCGAATTGATAACGCATATAGGTACTTCAATTTGATTATATAAAAAATTATATACATTTTATAAATTCACTATTATACTTCAAGTGCTTATTAGTGGGCATTTTTAGATCGTTTGAGGTTCTTTCATGTGCTACGGTTCCAAATCTTTGGACATGCGAAAAATACAAATACTTTTTGTTCCCGTTTTCACAGTATAGTGTCTACGAGATATTTTAAACGAAGTAACTAAGTTCTGAAAGTCTTTAAATTAAATTTTTTTTATTGAAACAGTCCGTAAATAGACGCAGACGGTCATTGGTCTAGTAGCTAGAGCGATGAAATAACTTATTCGGATTCGAGAAGAAATTAACTTTCTTATAATATAACTATCAGCGTCCTTCGGGGCAATAGTTCATCAGTGGATAGTGTTATTTCACTATGAAAGAACAAAACAGTTGGATCATTTAACCTGTTCCGAAATAAAATGTTAAGTAATGTACATTATAGGCAAGTGGTTTTACCAACATGTGGTAACACGTTAAGAATGGTTATCGTCAATTTGAGTCCATAATGAGCAAGGAAGCTATTCTAACCGTCCTCCTTCGGCAGGAAATGGAAAACCTTTTAACTACAAACACTGAAGTAATGTATCATTATAACTCTTCAGAAAAATGAAGTGGTTAGCCACGAACTAATTTTAAAAGTTTTACTTCCGACACATAAATGCTATTAAATTGTTAAAAGCGTGTCACGATATACCTGATTTGCTAAGAAAAATATTGGATGGAAATAAGTTAAAAAAAAAGGGAAGGATAAATACGGAGGTTTTACAACTAGACGAAGAATGGAATATAACAACAAAGGTAGCACTTCGCAGACACATGTTGAGAACAGGAAAAAGGGAAAGGTCATATCCATTCAGCAGATGGTTGGACGCCGTAAACAAAAGATCTAGGAGAAATTAGCATTATGGCCAAGATAGAAGAGAAAGTAAAGGCATAAAATAACGAGAAACAAACGATGTTAATGGTTTTCTACAAAAGCACATAAGAATGCATACAGTTCGATAGGCTGCTCATGGACTGCACAGATATTCACAAAATAACAAATCTATGGAAAGACTTTAAAACGTAAAAATCCTTCCGATCTATTGATTGGGCTAAAATAAGGATATAAAAAGTAAAAGTTTATATTTCAGTTCTGCAAAGTATCAAACGACTACAACCAAGAAGTCACTTGTTTGAACCCCATATCTACCTACAGGTTGAGCGGTGTAAAAATTTAGTTTAATTAAAAGCCGAAAATTCTTGCATTAGAATCATCCCCGATGTAGTAGCTACAAAGCTAAAAATTTAATTTTATTATCTAAAATCCATTCAAGTGAGTAACCTTTTATTTTAAAAATTTCGTTTTATCGAAATATTACGAAATTGGACGATATTTAAATTTAAAAAAAAATATCGAATTTGAACAATAATTGTATTTTGTCTTAAAGAAAAATTCTATAGAATATTGAACTATTTAAAAATATAATTTAAAATGTTAACCACGTGAGCTTCGATATCATCAATTTTAATCGAAAGCTAGTTTTGAAGGTGAAAGCACGATATTTTATTTTAATTGTGTAGTTCGATTATTCGTCTAGTTAGACCGTCGACTTCTTGGGTGGTCAGTTTTACAGTCCATAATTTTGATTTTAGGTAATTTTGCGTCAAAATATATACACGTTCGCGTAATAATACAAATTGCAATATTGTAAAACAATATTATAAAACGTGCTCGCTCACAAAGGATATAGACGAAATATTTGCATAGATTTTGCAGAAGTTTAGTCGATAAGGATTTCGTTTTTTCATAAAGTGGAAAATTAGTTCAGTATATTTCGGACAGTGGCGATCTTCTGTTTTTCATATTTTCTTTCTTTGCCAGTCGGCTTCTTTTAAAATAAAAAAACATAAAAACAAATCTTATATTTCTGAAAGCAAAAGTTTCAGAAAACATGCATTGTTATTTTATATAGTCCAGATTTCTAGTGGGATTAATAATAATTTGAAGAATAAGTTCTACAGGGAGATCTACAAAGTGCGAAAAATTAAGCTGCTAATTTTAGTTAAAGTTTAGGTAATATAGTATTAGAAAATGAACCAAAAATAAAAATTTTAAGTAAATTTGTGGTATGTAATTAGTAAGGAACGGATTTATATGTATTTTTCTATATTTTGATAGCGTTAATTCAATACCTGTGCCTTTTAGGGACTCTATATTTTTTTATTTTAGATATGATGATATAATTTTTACAATAAATGTTATGGAAAGCCTAGAAGGCGACAGATTTCAAAATTACCAACAGCGAAAAATGCAAAAATACATATAAATCAGTTCCTTCACTCAACCAAAAAGGTACATAATATCAGTAAAACTGTTTAATATAATAGCAAATATGATAATTAAAATTTGTCCAACTAACAATTTAATTGAGAGTACGAAACAATGTTTATTAATTAATTATTTTGCTTATCCATATTAGTATTTCCAATGTTTGTTTAATAATGATTCTTAACTGTATTCAGAAACATTGTTCATGAAAACGATAATAATGTTAATTAATCAACAAATCTATTTTATTGGTGTTATTAACAGCATTTCTAAATACAATTTTTTATTATATTAATTAATTTTGTTCATTATTCTATTAATTGTATCAACTAACATCATAAACGCATTCATTATCAGGACCAATTAAATATTTGTTGATACCTATACTAATCAAAAACATCTTTTTATTGAGAGAATTAATGTTTTAATCATATACATAAAATAAGTTACAGACTTAAAAAATTTTCTGTCATTAATCAATGTAAGATCATTATTCTTATAATAAATATTGAATTATTGTACAAATAAACACGGCCCTTAAATAATTATTAAACGTTCATCTAAAGAATAAATTTCATCACTGTAACAGCGAAATGCTACTTAATAATCACTGTTTATTAATATAATGATCTACATTTTTTTGAGTATTAGCAATTAGTATGTATTTATGGTTAAATTTAAAAAATAAGATTCATTATATAAGACTGAAGATAGGAAACAACCTTGAAATAACGTTATATCGTTTTATGAATGTTTCATAATTTCAAATATTTTTAATACTGACCTGTTGTGATAATGTGATAATTATGTCTTTTTTAATTTTTTGAATTATTGATTTTCTACGTTTTGTATTATTCTTATTTTTTAAATTTAATATAGTATTACTTCCCAATCAGTTGTTACGTGTTCCAATTCCGAATGGTATAATGATGTATGTATATGTTAATTAAAAGTATATATAAACGTGCACATTTTCAGGTAAATGTACACTTATGCCGACACTTATAGTGAATGTACATACAGTGTACTTTTCCCAATGGAATTAAGAATATCTGCACATATATCGAGCGATATTAGTGTGTTAAAACAAATTAGTGTGCTATATATAATTCACATCACACTTCATAATACCCACTTAAATAATTTTTTAAATATTGCATTTAAATTTGGAAAAATAAATATTTAAGTTTAAAATTAATTTTATTCAACTAATTGAAAACTGAAAACAGAATAATAATTAAATTAATTTTTATTGCAGTATGGATTGCTACAGTCGCATTTCGAATTTATTATGTTATTTAATAATTTTGTAATTAATTAATATTGATAGGTAGAAGTACCTATACACATTTACCGGTAAATGTCTATATTTTCCAGTTACGTACTTGACGATATATATATATATATAAAACATATGTTAAAGTAAAAATTACAGAAAATATTCGGAAAACATTTTAGTATGTGTTTTATTGACTTGGAAAGTAACTTAGAAAATTTGGAAACACTTGATTTATCACGCAATTGTAGCCAACTTTAGTAATTTAATCAAGTGTAACTTTTAGTGCAAAGTTTCTGACTTAAGCTTGTGTTTAAAATATTTTATTTAAAAGAAAATTGTTTCGGTTGAACCTTAAATTACACAATAGTAAATACGTAAATCATAAATAAATTGAAGATAATTCGAATTTTAAAGAAAAGCTATTCGAGTCGGCATACTTGTTCATAAGCAAGAAATCGTTACAAATATTTATTTTTAATCTATAAACGATATTTTTATCAATTTTTTCCAGTAAATCGAAAGGTTACCTGTTCAAACAAACTGTACAGACCGAGAAACGTGACTAACGCATCAGCACTTAAAATTATCGGTTTATTTCAAATATGGAAATAAACAATTTTCAAGAATTGTTAAAAACGTAGAAAGATATAATGTTTTTTGCTTTCCGCTAAGATTTATTCATATCGTGTTTACTCAAATAAAATGGAAGCATGCCTTTAGGGCATTTCGATATTTAATTGTTTAAAACTAATTTATTTTAAGCGGTTACGTGTTAAACGGTGTCGACTGTATGTAGAGTTACCGTGAAAGTAGTGCAAAGTGGTAACAGTCTTGCTAGTTCGGTTTGTTATAAATATCTAGGACGATTAGTCGGATGAACGACTTGTTTGAAAGCGCGTGTCAATTCTCTCCAATAGTTGATATGATTAGATAATATATTTGAATTAAAACTGATTCCAAATTTTGATAAAAAATTCTTAGAATAATTTATTGACATTTATTGCGACCAAAATATTTATGGATTATGAGATGTCAAATATATAAAAAAAACTAACAGTACCCAACTAATTTATTTTAAATAAATTAAAAGATTTTAAAAGGTTCATAATAAAATCTATTTAAAAAAAAGAGAATATTCACCAAGCTTTTCGTTAATCAGTTTAAATTTTAACTTGTTGAACGGCAATGGACGATAATGTGTAAATAAAAGCACTAAGCGAAAAGTTGGTAACACTGCTGCAAATTTCGTTTAAACTTATCTAAAAATTTGTGTAACTGAAATGTTCAATAATAAGTCGAGAATCCGAATTCCCTCAGTTGCAAAATGCTCCAATAAAGAAATATTGTGAAAAACTAACAAAGTTATCGATTCGAAAATACATTTTTTTGCCGTTCGCGGGAACCCGTGTTCGGTTTTTAAGAACATACTCGAAATAATTTAAACATTTTGTCTTTCATTCAGATCACAATGTGTATACGATATACATATGAATATGCAAAACAAAATCTTTAAAAATTAACGAATGCGGTTTGTTTCATATTGCATGCATACAACACCATTTATAAATATTTTAGGGCATCGATATCCCGGGGCAGTATTATTGGATTGTGTACCGACAACTACTAACTGCTGTTATATAGTAAAATCTCAACTTAAAGAATCATTTTTATACTTAGAATATTTTCAAGTGCGAAATTCAAAAATAGTATTATAACGGCCCCGTAGTGAAATAAAAGCGCGGAAGGAGATTTTTTCTTTTCATTAAAATAAAAAGTTTTTTACAATTTTTTTTAACGGAAAAATTTCGCGTAAGAGTTGACATATTTACAATTGCGCTTAACTATTAAAAAACAATAACATAGAAACTCGTGGTTTAAAAAAATGAGTTACTTCAAGTCATATTCGTACACTCCTATAATGTTAACAATGTAAATGTTATATATTATGTATGTACCTCGAAGAATTATTTTGACACATAAAAATTGCTTTTACCGTAAAACGTATTAGACACTTTTTGTTGAAAATTTCATTCCCTTAATTTTTGTTTATATGCATTTTTCCATTTCGTCGCACCCTTCCGTTTTACAGTGACTTAAAAAATATTTTCATCTGAATCTTAGCAAAGGTGATAGAAAATGGAAAAATGTAAGTATATGAACAAGAGTTTAAAGGGAATTAAATTTACAATAAAAAATGCTTATTCAGTTTTCTATTTTTTTGTACCACTTTTGAGATAAAGATGAAAACACTTTCTGAATTTTACAGTCTTTTTTTAAGTCACTGGAGACGGAGTAACGAAATGGAAAAATGCATATTATAAACAAAATTAAAGGGATTAAATTTTGCAACAAAAAGTGTCTAATAAGTTTTGCTGTAAAAGCAATTTTTATGTGTCAAAAAAGTCTTTAAAAGGTATAATTTACATTGTTAACATAGAAGTGTACGAATATGACTGGGAGTGACTGTAAATATTGTAGATGACTTTATGAAAAATTAAAATGAAACATTGCAAAGCTTATGATTAAAACTTCACTGTTAATCATTAACCTGCAAATTTTAAGGACGGTTCGTATTAAATTCATTAACTATATAAAACTGAAACAATGTTGGCAGCTTATTGAGTTAATAAGGTGCCCCACACTTAGCGAGTCATTCATGCCTTTCAAACATCAAGCATATTTGAATATGTTTGATAAACATAACAAATGTGCGGGCATCTTTAAAATTCTACATTGAATATCTAGTACTATAAAAAACATTCAAAAATCACTTTTCATTCGTAGTAATTCCTAGGGATCTTGACAAAGCCGTTTAAAATTTTAAATGAATGATGGAACAAAATTACATCCTTTAAGCACAAAGTTAACGTAAATTGAAACTGATATTTTCCGATCAGAAAGTAGAGCATCATCAGGGTTAAATCCCTAGTTTTTCTAATTGGATAGAATAAAATTCATAAAATTGAAAACAACTTTTTCACAAAAATGCTCACACCTGTGTAGACTTTTAATTTAAAAAGAACATCCACTTGTTCTGTTGACATTTTTTCATTAAATAGTTCAATTCTTCATTAATACAGCCTACACTGGCTAGTTAGAGCTTTAGTAATCCCAAGTTTCTATAGGCTACTCGATGCATATTTTATGTGCGTCATGGTTCGAATTCCACGTTAAAATTTAAGTCCTTCTTTACGTTTAGTCAGTAAATAACAATATTACTTTAGATGATTAAAAGCGTTTAGTGGATCATTGAGAATACCGGGGTGCGTTTAAAACTTGGATGGGAGACCGTTAAGAGAACATGAACCGTTATCACTGTTGTTTCGGATTGTATCAAGATATTACGATAAAAATCGGCCGATCTTTTCCAAAAACTTATCATTGAAAAAATGGCTATGATACGTCAAGACAGAGAATAATTTATGTAGAATTTGTGAAAGTTAAAATTTTAACGAAGTCAGCGTTCAATGTCTGGGAAATTGCTTTGGAAAAAATTTAGATTGCCTTTCGGAAAACAGATTTATGAAATAAAATAAAGTGAATAAATAAAAAGTAGTTTCAGTTTTGGCTTTTAATATTTCGAAACTGTCACTATAGGTATTAATAAAATTAAAATAATAAGATTTTAATGGAATGTTGGTGTAAATTAAAAAAAACATCCACATTAGCGTTAATTTTATGTAAACATGGTGTCGCGTTCAACATTAAGAATAAAAATCATCAAGTATACCAAAAATTTGATAATAATTGACCATAATATTAATAGGAAAGAACCCGCACTATTATTAAAGCGGTTGGTTGCACTTAATAATATAGAAAACGAAGATTATTTAAACAAAAAACATATGGTTTGATAGTTATAGAGCAGAACTACCGCGATATTTTTATTACACGCAATTAATAATTATTCGTTGAAAAAAACGTAATTTGGGCAATAAAAAGTAAGCGTTTAAATTATTTAATACTAATTTCCATATTCGATTTCAAGGCAGCCATGCCATGATAGATTAAGGCTACCTAAAAATCACAGAGACGATCCGGATGAGTTGGAAAAAGTAAAATTGGTATTCGTACGCAACATGTACCGTCATCTAAATCTCCCCAAATTTAAGTACTAAACCATATAAGGTAAATCATTACTAGGCGCACATCACGAATAGTTGTAAATATAAAATTTTGATTGTAATCTAAGCTTTCATTACTTTTAGTGACGATGATGCTCTTCGGTTAACGGTAAAATAAATGACTTGCGCTTTTACAGCTTTAACCGAGTTTATGTAATAGAGTGAATTTCGCTACATTAATCAACGTATGCTTATATACGATATTTCATTTCGTTTGAACAAAAGAGACCACCAACATCTTGAAAATGTCGTTACACGACCATTAAGTGCATTGCTCAACGAGCCCAGACCGATATAATGATACCTTGCCTAGAAGTTTCATTAGGGTATCAATAATTTATAAAACTGCGAAGATCAAAAAATTTCCAAAGTTTTTCACTCAAAAACATCAACACCAAACAGACGTGCCCACAGAAGAACAACATTTTCCGATGAATTGATGAATCCGAGCGGCCAAATAAAAGCTGTATTGCATTATCTACACATCAAAGTGAGTTTTTTGCAGGTAGTTTTAAACATCGTGTTTGGGATAGTGAAATTCCCGGCGGCCGCCATTTTCGCAGTTCCACACTTTTACATTATTTCCGATTAATAAAGCAATAGAAAATAATTATCGTTTCAACATTTCGCATTTTGTCAATGTCTAAATAATATCGTGGGTCCGTATAATAATAACTAAACTTTTAAACGAAAGGTTGAGAATTGCCGGATAGTTTAATAATAATAATTACCCACGCATTTGGCTTGATCTCATTGGTGCGAATCTACATTTGTTTGTACCAATCACAAACAATTATAATTTAACATTGAAAATTTGCATACCTTGATTTTTCGTAATACGAAATCAAAAATTCACGTTGAGCATAATCTATTTTTTAAATCACTGATTTCCTCACAAATCACTATAACACATGTCACATAAAAAACCACTAAACACGTCCAACAAGGTAAAACAATTAAATGTTATACCGCTGCAACTTCTTCAGTTTGGTTAAATGGAAGGAATTATCCATTATTAGAACAAGGACTAATCCATATTAAACACATACTAAAGTTAAAAACACTAAAGTAACACCGAAGTATGGTAATTGTCTTTAACAAAATTTTCACTTCAAATGAAAATAACTTGCCATAAAGTGTTTTTTAATAGTTCAACCGATCCTAAATATTGCTTTAATTATTTAAAATTTAATTACACATTACTTGTAAAAAAATTTTGACAATGTTTATAATTCAAGTTTGCGTTAAACAGGTTTCATGAATGTTGTTAAAACTGACGGCAAAATACTCTATAACCTCCTGTTTTCTGAACTCAACTGAATTTACCAAGAAATACATTCTGAATCGTTTGGGGTTTACGATCTGTGACGATTCTTACCGATTCAGAAGTGCCAGTGAACCTGGTTCACAAAATTTGTAATAGTTTCAAAATGACGCCATTTTTTGATTCTCTTTTTTTAACTGTAATTTTCATTTTTGCAAAATTATACAATATTTTTATAAAATTCGATTTTTAATTTATTTTCATCTATGTATATTATTCGTGGTATGTAACATATACATACGTATGTACACTAGGCCTTATGTACACACATAGCAACATACCTTAACGATATAGTACAATGTACATTGCGTCATTGCTAATACATTGTCCAAATATACTTAAAAATACAAAAAAGGCGGATATATAGTATTTCATTTATTTCTAAAATTTCCAATAAATAAATACTTAGTGAAAAACAAACTTTTTCCATTTTATTTAATTCATTGTAAAAATATACTTATTAGATGTGAACAGTAGGATTAATACAATTTGTAATCAAATGTAATCAAGTTGTAGGTTGTAATTTTACAAATCATTATGTACATTTAAATCAAAGTTAAATTGCTACAGAATAATTGAATAAAGATGAGCTGTTGATGTGGTTGAATATTAGTTCATAAGATAAAATTTCTCTTTGTTATTTCAATTCCTTATCTAATTAACATTCATTCATTTAAAAATTATTCTACCTGCAATTAAAATAATAAAAAAAATTAACTGTCGAGAACTTCAAATGTTCAACTAGGTATAAAAACCTATCCTTTTCTATATTGAATTATCAGTACCAAGTACAAATTCAGTGTCGGGTCAACAATCACGAAAGCCTACAGGGATTTATCCCTATATCGGGCGAATCTTAACAGCGACTATACGGAGTATAAAATTTTAAGATTTTATTTCAGTCTACCACTAGTGAATAGCATGTAATTTGATAACTAAACGCTTCAGGTTATTTCAAAACTTAATGCACAAATTCTCTATTTTCTATAAAATATAAAATATTACACATAATTTTAGCAAATTTTTGATGATCAAATTATTGAATTTCTGAATACTGGACAATTGTTTTTTTTATTACTTGTTATTTAATTCTACCAATTTTAAGGATCTTAATTGTTTTAAAGATTTAATTCATAAAAATTAATTAACATTTAAATTTTATCAATATATATCAATAAATGTAGTTATTATTTTTTGTTGATACTGAGTGTCGACACTTCCGACTAAAAAAACTAGAACATTAATTCTGATGAGAGACTTCGTCGAGTCAACTGGTGCTTGTGAATCGTCAAGTCCTACTAAATCGACAATTCATTGGATTTTGTTCCAAAACCTTCAGTCACTTTGCAGTAAATCACATGATGGAAATATATTATAGTGCCTTGTAGTTTACTGCTTAGCTGTCAAAAGATGTCAGTAAAAGTTATTCAAGTATTTAAATATTAAAGACTTCATAAAAGTATATGAAAGCAATTTTATATCAAATATCAGATATACCTTATCTGAAGGTAAAAGCATACAAAGTATTTGAAATGCTTAAAAAGTAGTTAAAGTAGTATTAGGGGAATTGGGACCAATATTACATTATAAATGTTCCAGGGCTTAACGACACATTGTAATTTTCAACTTTGTTTATCACTTAGTGGTTTAAATTTAAAAAATCAAAATTTTAATTGTGAAAAAAAATCTAATTTAGATATTAATTGGAAGAATAAGGTGCTTCACGGCAAATATCCGACAATTTTGGACTCCGAAAGAATTGATGGAGAAATGTCAGTAGAATGGTTGAAGCGGGGATTACTACACTTTGAAACTGAAGGATTCATGTGTGCGATTCAAGATGGTGTAATTGCCACTAACAATTACAAGAAGCACATCATGAATCTCGATGTTGCAGATCGTTGCCGAAAGTGTGGTGTCCCCAATGAAACCATAGAGCATACTATAGAAGGATGCTCATTCTTGGCTCCTACTGACTATCTCCGTAGACTCAACCAGGTTTGCAAGATATTACACCAGCAGCTGGGTAAAAAATGTAACTTGCTTTTAGGCCCTATTATGACTACGTACCTGAACCTGTACTTGAAGACGATTTTTCTCTACTCTACTGGGACAGGACAATATTAACGGATAGAGAAATTAGTCATAATAGGCCTGACATTGTCTTGATTAGAAAACGAGACCAGAATGCATTCATCATTGACGTTGCTGTGCCTTTGTCAAAAAATGTAATAACCACCGAGAAAGAAAAAATCCATAGATACGAGGCACTAGCGATGGAAAAGATGAGTGTATGGGGGGTCTCAATAAAATAGTAATAATACCTATAGTGATATCGGCTACTGGTGTGGTATCTTCCAAATTTAAAACCCATTTGTTACAGCTGGATCTATCAGCAAAATTGTACCCAGAAATACAAAAAGGAGTTATTTTGGAAACGTGCCATATTGTCAGAAAATTTTTAAATTCTCAAAATTAAAAATGCACTAAACAATTTAATATTTTAATTATGTATCATACTTAGTATAAGTTAAGAAACACATTGTAAAGTATAAGATGGTTGGAGCTAAATCCCCCATCTTATGCTTATTGCCACTGTATGTGAGAACTGAAATAAATAATAATAATAATAATTCTATCAATGAATCCACTTTCGGCATTATTGAACGATTCCGCTGCAGGATTTAGGCTAAATTTTAAAAACAACTCTATGATAACTCATTTGCTTTACATGGACGACTTGAAATTATATTCTCAAAGTGAAGATCAACTTTTTAACTTAATAGAAACTACAAAATTATTTAGTACCAACATTTGCATGGAATTTTGATTTGAAAAATATCCAAAAATTGACATTCATAGGGGTACTCCAATTTCAAAATGTAATGTATTAAACGAAATTCCCAAACTATTACCGCATCAGTTGTATAAATATTTGGGAATGCAACAAAATTTTATTTTGGACCATACAATTTAAAAAAAAGATTTTAGGCAAAAATATATGCAAAAATTTAAAATTTTAATGAAAAGTATATTAACGTCTCGGAATATGATCTTGGCTATTAACTCTTGAGCGGTTCCAGTCGTATCAAATTCTTTCGGAGTTCTAAAATGGTATAATACAGACCTAAATGCCTTGGGCACCTTAACAAGAAAAATTTTATATAAATTTTATATAAAATAAAGTTTATATAAATAAAATTATATTTACACCAGGAAATCTGCAGTGGAAAGGCTATATATTAAGAAAAAACAAGGAGGACGCGGTTTAATAAATTTATTTAATTCTTGTAAAAATATAACTAAATTATTGCGTGATCATTTTTATTCAATTAACATTTCTTTTATTAGTGAAATTATAGGTCTGGATAAAAATTTTAGTGCTTTAAATTAAAAAAATCAAAATTTTAATTGTAAAGAAAAATCTAATTTAAATATTAATTAATCACTACGGCCCTGCACGATGTTGTGTGGTGTATGCAAAAGTGCGATTACGCGTTATGAAGATTGTATTCAATGTAAAATGAGATGTGGATTACACTATCATATACAGTGTATCGAGATGTCACTGGATTCATTAAATGAATTAAACATAAACGGAAAAATCGATCAGTGGAGTTGTCATAAGTGCGAAGAAGGAAACATAACCTCAAACAAAAATACCGAAAATGTCGATGTCGTCAATAACGTTAATACGGTTAATACCACTGATAGAGCTAATGATCGTGAACTTCATGAAACTAATTTGAACCTTAATCCCGATTACGGACATCAGCAATCAAACAATTATTCTGAAACATTGAGTCAAGAACTGCCACCCCGGGTGTGGGAAAGTGTTACTTATCACAATAGAAAGCGACTAAGAAACAGTCCGGAGGTGCTTATTAAAGCTAAACGCCAAACATTTATGAAAGACTATTGGCTAAGTCAGCCGGTGAGTACCTCAAATCGTTTTGACCCGTTAGAACAAGATCAAGTTGAATCAGTTAACGGTGAGCCCAGCAACATCCACAAAAAAGTTGAAAAAGCACCACCAATATTTGTGAGTGGAGTGGAAAATATAAGCCCACTGTACCAAGTGCTGGACGAGAAAGCAAAAGATAATTATACCCTAAAAATCTTATATAACAACCAAGTTAAAATCCAACTAGGAAACACAGAGAAATACTTACCTGTTATCGAAGCCCTAAAAGCTAAAAAACCGAATTTCACACATACCAAAGAAAGCAAGACAGAAGCTTTAAGGTGGTTTTACGTGGTATCCATGCAAGTGTCGATGTACAGGTATTAAAACAGGAAATTGAAGAATACAATCATAAAGTATTAAGAATCACAAACATGCAAAACTCAGCTAAAGTTCCACTACCTCTCATCCTAGTAGAGCTAGAATCAAAGGAAAATAACAGGGACATCTACAAAATAACAAATCTTAGCCATTCAATAATAACTTTTGAGCAGCCACACAAAAAAAGAGAGGTACCACAATGTTCCAGATGTCAGGCGTATGGACATACTAAAAGCTTTTGCAACAAAACCCCTAACTGCGTTAAGTGTCTACAGAAACACTTTACTAAGGATTGTCCGAGAAAAGAAAGAGGTCCAGACGTCAAATGTTGCAACTGCGGTGGGGAACACCCTGCTAACTACAAAGGTTGTGTAATACGTAAACAATTAATACAAAAAATGTTTCCTCCACTCAGAAACAAACAACTAATAAATAATCAACATCACAATTTTTCGAACATCACAGTAGGAAGATCATATGCGCAACAGGTAAGAGGAAACAATCAATCTGGAAATTTCCAACTACCAGCCGGTAATGACCAACAACAACAGTATAGTAATCTCCAACAACCTGGAAATACAAATCCCCAACAACTACCGATAACACCAATACAACAATCTAACAATGGCCTAGAAAACATGTTGACACAACTAATGAGTAAAATGGACACGATACTAAACCTTCTCACAGCCCTCATTAGCAAAATGCCATAATGATCCCCACTTTAAAAATCGCAGTCTGGAATGCCAACGGTCTGGTCCAAAGAGTGCCAGAACTCAAAACTTTTTTAATCAACCTAAACATTGACGTAATGATGATTTCCGAAACACATTTCACAAAAAAGAGTTATCTAAAAATACCGGGATATAACACTTATAGCACACAGCGTCCGGATGGTGCAGCCTATGGAGGCACTGCAATCATAATTAAATCATCAATTAAACACATCGAACAAGAACAATTCAAACAAGAATACTTACAAGCAACCAGCATTAGCGTAGAAGACTACATTGGACCAATCACACTCACAGCTATCTACTGCCCACCAAAATATGCAATTAAACAAGAGCAATTTACACACTTTTTTAAAACACTCGGAAATAGATTTATTGCAGGAGGAGATTATAATGCTAAACACCCATGGTGGGGCTCCAGATCACATAATCCAACACCAAAGGGTAGACAGCTATACCTAGCTCTGAAAAAAGACGATCTTCAAACGGTGTCAACTGGGGAGCCCACCTATTGGCCTGCAGATCGAAGAAAAATTCCTGATCTGATCGACTTCTGTGTAACTTAAGGAATAAATACAAATAACATAAAGGCCGAATCTTGTTTGGACCTGTCCTCAGATAATTCTCCTGTAATAGTTACTGTTAGTTCATCAATAATAGAAAAACAAACACCTCCATCATTTTGTAGCAAAAGAACAGACTGGAACGAATTCAGAAATATCTTAAACGAGAGTATTAGCTGTAAAGTATCTCTAAAAACTGAAGAAGAACTCGAAGCAGCAATAGAAAATTTTAACAGAAAGATACAGGAAGCCGCATGGGAGGCCACTCCTAAATTCGAAACGAGGAAAAAAACACCGATTTGCAGTACAACTGTGAAAGATAAAATTGTAGAAAAACGTCAGCTGCGAAAGACCTGGCAAAAAACTAGATCTCCTCACGACAAAGCCAAGTTTAACAAAGCCATCAGAGAACTTAAAAACCTAATAAATGAAGAAAAAAATGTAGCTATTCAACAATACTTAGAAAAACTAACAGCAACAGAAGCCACCGAATATTCTTTATGGAGAGCGACTAAACGAATAAAACAACCACAAACACATATTTCCCCAATCAGATTAGAAGATGGAAAATGGGCCAGAACTGATGAGGAAAAGGCAAAAATATTTGCAGAACATCTAAAAAAAGTTTTTCAATCTTTCCCATCTGAAATAAGTAGCGAAGAGGAAAGTGAAATCACAGAATTTCTAGAAGTGCCTCACCAAATGGATTTTCCTATGAAAAAACTCAAAATAAAAGAAGTGAAGAACATTATACTAAATGAAATTAATCCCAAAAAATCGCCAGGTTACGACTTAATAACTGGTAAAATTTTGCAAGAACTACCAATGAAAGCAATAAAGTTAATCACCATATTGTTTAATTCATCACTAAGACTCACCTACTTTCCAGTGCAATGGAAGGTAGCGCAAATAATAATGATCCCAAAACCAGGAAAACAACCAGAAGAAGTGACATCTTATAGACCCATAAGTTTGCTTCCCGTTCTATCAAAAGCGTTTGAAAAGATACTGGCAAAACGATTAAAGACCATCCTACATACAAGGAAGCTTATACCCGACCACCAATTTGGATTTAGAGAAAAACACTCAACTATAGAGCAAATCCATAGATTAGTTAAAAAAATCAGTATGGACTTGGAAGAAAAAAGATATTGTTCGGCGGTGTTTATGGATATATCGCAGGCATTTGATAAAGTTTGGCACCTCGGATTGCTGTATAAACTAAAAAAAAATGCTCCCCTATGACTTGTACCAACTAATTAAGTCTTATATCAGCAATAGACACTTTTTTGTGAAATGTCAAGAAGCATACACAGGAATATATCCAATTGAAGCTGGTGTACCACAGTGCAGCGTCCTGGGGCCGATTCTGTACCTCCTGTACACTTCAGATTTACCAACAATGGAGCAAAATACAACAGCTACATTTGCGGATGATACGGGCATCATGACATCACACACCAACCCAAAATTTGCTTCTGAGTTATTACAAGTAAACCTACAAAAAATTGAAAAATGGTTGAAAACGTGGAGAATAAAGGCAAACGAGTCAAAGTCTGCACATGTTACGTTTACACTGCGGAAAGAAACCTGTCCTCCCGTAACCCTAAATGGCAAGCAAGTTCCACAAACAGAAGTGGTCAAGTATCTGGGCATGCACTTAGACCGACGCTTAACATGGAAAACCCACATTTGGACAAAAAGAAAACAACTAAATATACAAATTCAGAAAATGTACTGGATTATGGGAAGGGGATCTCGACTCTCCCTGGAGAATAAGTTGTTAATATACAAAACTATAATTAAACCCATTTGGACATACGGTATACAATTATGGGGTACTGCATCCAACTCAAATATAGATATACTCGAAAGATTTCAAGCAAAGGTGCTGAGAAATATGGTCAACGCACCCTGGTTCGTTACAAACGAGATCATACGAAAAGATCTTGCTATACCTATGGTGAAAGAAGAAATTGTCGCCTTTAGTGACAAGTATAAAAGCAGACTGAATACGCATCCAAATCAACTGGCAGCAAGCCTTATGGAAGATCAACCCGACAAGCGCAAACTCAAACGATTCAAACCTCAAGACCTATCAAACCGATTTAAAAACTAATATTTACTCTATAGTATAAACTTTTGATTACCCTGTACAAAACTTAATTCAATAAATTAACTTTATAAAGGCAGAAACCACTGGGTTTTTGCTTAATATGTCACTTTTAGAAACCGACCAAACATTTACTTATTGTTGTAAGACAGATTGTAAATATTCTGGGTAAATAAAAAAAAAAAAAAAAAAATATTAATTGGAAGAATAAGGTGCTTCACGCCCAGATAGCACAATAACGTATTTTGGACATATCTAGGATGAATATTTTTTTTCCAAACAGACGTACCACGTACCAGTATGCAAGTTGCACGTACTGTTTACGTACCCAGTACGTACATTATGCACAGTGTTGTACGAATACTGAGGACGAAGCGTGCTGGGAATGGGATAGTTCGTCGCGAGCGTTTCGTCGCGGCCGTTTCACCGCAGCCGTTTCGCCGCAGCCGGTTCGTCGCAAAACTATTTTGACCCAAAATTTATTGGTCGCATGGACAATTTGCCGCAGGACTGATGGCCGCAAAATTGCAAAAAAAGAAATTTATTTTTTAGAATTTTAAAAACAACTTTACAAAATTAATTAATATTAGATTTGTTAATATTAACTTTACTATTTAAAAACTTAAAAACAAAAACTTAAGAAACTTCAAACTAAAAGCGAAAACTTAAGAAACTTCAAACTAAAAACAAAAACTTAAAAAATTAAGGTTAATTAAGGTTTTAATTGCGCATTTCAAAGTTATGTGCAAGTCCTCGTAAATAATCAATAATGTTTCTGTTATGAAAATCTTGCACAATTTTTGATTTCTCTCATCAGCATCCCTGTACTTTTTTAATTTACGAGGTGGAGAATTACCGGCAATAAGACTTTCATAATATATATCACCACTCTTTTGGATTTTTTTTAACCCATCTATAAATTTCCAAATTGTCTGATGGAGCATACCCAGTTCACACTGTATTCGTTTATTTGCAGCTTCTTCGTGATTGTTTGTGCGTTGAAAATTTTTTAATGTTCGATCGTAAACATTCCATATATCGTAACCAAGTAAAGGAGGTCTACGATTACCACTTCTGATGAGTATGCCAATATAATTAGTTTCAAACCATTGTAACATTGGTATTAGTGTAGCTGTTAACTCCCCTCGCAAACTAGTCAACGCAGTTTTCAAATGCAACTGAGGAACAAATGCTAAAGAAATAATCATTCGACACTGTAATGCAAAATCGATATCATTATTGTACGTTTGTCGAAGTCCGCTTCTAGATAAATGTCTCTGCATGTTTTGCGGTAAATGAAAGAAACACCCATGAATATGCACTCTTCCGAAAACATCTTTTGCGGCTTGAATTGCTGCCAATTCAAAATCACATGAGATGCTTTCTGGATTTGCATTAGGTGGTAACTGCTTAACCATATCGAATAGTTTAAAATACGTTTCTCTTCGCTTATTAGGCAGCAAAGAATACAGGACCGGGTGAACGCCTTCATATTTTTCTGCCATAATAATATAAATTTGTTGAAACAACAAAGGAGCTATTTTAAAAGTTCCGTCCATAAACTAGTGTGATGATTCCTGTAAAATGGCTAATCCTTGCTGCCTTCCAAAAATGATAATTCTATCATTACCATCTTCCGAATCTGCTAATAGAAAATTTTCTAAAACTCCATTTACGTTGTATAATCGAAATTCTTCTGGTATTATGAGTTCCTGTAACGTTGCTGGATTAGGCAAAGCGGCAGTGACACGGTTTCTCGTTCTCCTAACACTTTTTTTTAACGCAGGACCTTTTGGTAACAAAGCTTGGGCACCAACTAAAAGTCCTTCAGTACATGCATTCACAACTTGTGCTGTTTCTTCCATCGTATCTGCAGCTCGTTCTTTTAATTTTTGTAATTGTTTGAGCAACCGCAACGTTAGCAGCTGAAGCATCATGGATATGTTGGTTCAACTGCTATATGACATTGCCATCTCGTACATGTATACGTACTTTACAATCATTTCTCTTTTCACATCGATAGAATTGCGTATTTCCGTCACTACTTAATCGCTCCAAAGTATAAATATATCCATTACTATGAAATTTTTCTTTTCCACGTTTACTTATTATTAACTGATCCATTCTCTTTTTAATTTATTTTTTAAAGTGAAATTAGTCTACGTATATAAAATATGTCAATATTATGCCAACTTATTGGACTTATTCAATTCACCTATCTAGTTTAAAATTATTTCTCGCGGCTAATAAGTCTTGCGTCGAAAAATGTCGAACGGTTAATAGGTTCTACGACGAAAAGAACCGCGGCTAATAGGTTCTGCGACAAAAAGAACCGCGGCTAATGGGTCTTGCGTCTAATAATCCTTGCGTTGAAACGGCTGCGGCGAAACGGTTGCGGCGAAACGGCCGCGAAGAAACGCTTGCGACGAAAAGTCCTAGACCCCCTCCAAGCTTAAAACCCATTTGTTAAAGCTGGATCTATCCAGCTATCTATCTATCTAATTTTGAAATTCTCAAAATTAAAAATGTACTGAATAATTTAAAATATTAATTTTGTAGACAATATACCTATAGGTAATTTTAATAATAATAATAATTCAAAATTAGTTTAGTATAATAAGTTAATAATAAATATATTATTTATACAATATTAAGTTAAGACACCTTGTAGAGCATAAGATGGTTAGAGCTAAATCCCCCATCTTATGCTTATTGCCACTGTATGTGAGAACTGAACTAAAATAATAAAATTATATATATTTTTATATAGACGGATATGGGATATGGTTTCTCTGTAAACTGGGCTAACTTATCTAAGAAAGTGTCTAGGCCACTTTTTTGCTTATAGATTGTACAAATCTCATTTAGGGAATATATATCTGCATACTTGGTTAATAGCAAACAGCAGAGGAACCACAAATATTTCTATTACTTTAAGAAATATTCAGCATTTTCTGAAAAATCTATATAGGGGGAGTGTTATCTATGCCACGACGTTTTTTTTCTTAAATTCTTCCTTTTTCTGTGGATCGTTTTAGTTATGCTTATATCGCTTTCGCTCAGCTTTTCTTTTTTTTTGGAAATCTCCATCTTAGAGAGTTTTTTCTTGGCGCCATACTCAAAAGATATGTGTATCTGAAACAATGGCTAATATTATACAACTTGACAAAATAAATACAAATACAAATTGCAAATTTTAGAAAACAATATGAAGACCAATAAAAATTACAAATTATGTTATGAAATTATTTTTCCACAGCATTATTTCTTTAAATTCATGTAATGATTTTGACAAAATCCTATTGCTATCACACCAATTCACAAGACGCGTCGCGCCATTCTACTCAATGCATGAGCTAAACAATCCATAGTTTGTCGAATGGTGAAGTGTACAAAATATCTTAACTTGTCTTGTGTCTCTAAGGTGGCACCAAAAATTGAAAATAAGCACGCAGGAAGTCACACTTAATCTTCTTATTTATTAAGCCATGGACAAAGTAAAGGTCCATGACCAATCTTTTGTGTTCCAGAGATCTTGTTTTGCATAATGAGAGACATCTGTTATCCGAGAATTCTTCTTTAAAAATTTGTGCTGCACGTTCTCCAGTTGTGAAATATGAGTTCGATATTGCGGAGACCATACACAAACGGAATACTCCAACTGAGACATGACAAACGAAAAATATAGTATTTTCACAGTATCAGCTGAGAAAAATTTTGTTTGACGTTTCACAAAACCCAGAGTACGGAGGCAAGCTTTGCCAATCACATTCGTTATGTAGGGTTTTATGGTAATTCCTAGAATTCTATATTCTACTACGATATAATCTTATTCTATTGTAAAACTTGATAGTGACATTTGACATGATTATCGAATAATAATGACTTAGAATTACATTATTTATTCTTCTTCTTCTTCTTGCGTAGCTCTACAACCCCGGGTGGGTCTTAGCTGGCTTTATAATGGCTCTCCATACTTCTTTGTTTGTCATCAAGTTTGGTGCTTCATTGTATTAATTGGTATCCTAGAGTTTCTATATCGGATATGATGTTATCTTTCCATCTGGTTCTTGGCCGTCCCTAGTCCAAGAATGCTAGTTTAATTATTTATACATAACCTAAAATCAAATAATAATTCTAATTAGAAGGAAGTGCCTATTATAAAATAAAAAGTATACACAATTCAGCAAAATGACATACTTTCTTTCGGTTTAAAATGGTTCCAGATCCTTTGGTTCCAATTATAGATCATTATAAATGTTACTTTTTTTAAGTGTATACTTAGTTTTCCAACTGTGCATATTTTACATTCTAAAGAAAATCGCATAAATACTAATATTAACGCTTAAATTTGTGTAAACTTATGAGATTTCTTTACACTTCTGTAGCGAACTTAAATTCAAATTTAAATACAAAAGGTTGGCGGTCATGAGTCAGTGGTACCACCAACAACATCACCAAGAGGGAACTGGGAAAAGGTGCCCATTCAGTGACGAACGTTTGACGACAACCACGTAATTTGTTATTTATTTATTTATTTATTTATTTGTATATTTTAAAAATTTCG
This sequence comes from Cantharis flavilabris, assembly GCA_949152465.1. Classification (NCBI taxonomy): domain Eukaryota; kingdom Metazoa; phylum Arthropoda; class Insecta; order Coleoptera; family Cantharidae; genus Cantharis; species Cantharis flavilabris. The sequence goes on from OX424441.1 coordinate 11,030,500, forward strand.
AAATAAACGAATCTCCAAACTTGTAGAAAGAAAAATGTTAAACAGCCATTTTAATTGTTTTATTGTTTCCTACAGGTGAGGTCGAGTGCGCAAGTTAGTAAGTAATAATTATAACATAATTATATACCTACTTCGAATCTTCGGAAATCCAGTTTGGTGTTGTTTCATTTCATACAAGAAAAGTTTGAATTAGTACCGGCAATCGTTTTAGATACCGGTATGTCCAGTCTTATACCCATCTATAATAGGTGTACATAGTATACATCATATTATGCCGGCATCCGTTTGATTGGCCGTTAGTTTCGTGTTTTTCGTTTTGTTCGTGTTTTTCGATATTTGACAATTAATCAGTTTGTACACAATTTTGCATGATATAACTATCAAATTATAAAACTAAATATAACTAAAACTTTAATCAAAATTTATGTTACAAAAAAATGTTTAAAGCTATAGATTTTGTTTAGAAGTTTGATAACCAGTGCCTTATAATAATAATAATAATAATAAATTTTATTTCACAACAGGTAATACCAAATAACAAGAAATAACAACAAAAAAACACAGGATAACATAAAATTATCTACAAATGTGCTACTGACTTCAGGTGTTCATGGATGGAATTTCTGGTTTTGTTGGCATTGGTAGATATAATATTGCAGTGCTCTTTCTCAACTCTCTTATTGGAATGGTCGTTGGTTCTCGAAAATGGTTACATGAAGACAATAAAAAACTGACGAATAACAGAACAATTTATTTTAACCTGAACACAAAGAAACAATTTATAAAAAACAGGACTCACACAAATCTTGCTGAGCAGCACGGTTACTTGGACACTTTCTTCTAATTTCTTTCCACAAACTCCTCGGCTAATTTCCACCTCCACATCAACTCTTGGACTCTCAAAATATCACTCTTCACTCGACTTGCCTCTTGGCTCTTAAATTCAGACTGCTACACAACTTGCCACTTGGCTATCAAAATTAGACTGCCTCACAACTTGCCACTTGGCTATCAAAAATTAGACTGCCTCACAACTTGCCACTTGGGCTATCAAAATAATACTGCTTCACAACTTGCCACTTGGTTATCAAAAATTAGACTGACTGGTCCTGCCTTTTATGTATCAACAACATCTCCTTGGTATCTTTTTTATTATTTCTTTTTTAAATAAATCAAGATTAGAATAATTTTGTTTTTTGTAATGCTGGTTGCTTGTGTTGTACTGCCCAGCTGCATTTGTGTGAGTCGCTAAACAACAAAAAATTAAAAATACAAACATTAAAATTTAAACAACAATGAACTAAATTACTGGAACAACAAACTTAAACTAAACAATACAACTTAACTAACGAACAAACTTAACACTAATAAAAACAATTTTGAAAAACGAACAAGAGTCCTGCTTTTATTGTTCCTCAGGTTGCAAAATCAGTTCTTTATTTCTAAATTACGCAACTCACTTTTTATTTCTTTATCAGAACACAACAATATTTGTACATGTATATCGCAGAGACCTGATATGCTAGATCAAGAATGCACATACTTATTATTTTGATTAAGGAGCCATTCGGACAGATTATGAGTTAAAGGCGGTCCCGCAAGACATAAAAAGTGCGCATTTACGAATGACCTATTTTTTTAATGCTTTTTCGCTTTTTTTCAAGACAATGCAAAATATTTTATTTTTTGCTATTTCTGTCAATCCGTTCGCGGGCCGCACGCACATCTACGAACGGCCGCATGCGGCCTGCGGTTTGGGCATCACTGCACAATGCGTCACTGACATCTTTGATGAGATGTCGTGAGATTTCACGACATCTTCTAATTGGCGCCCCACATTGGGCAAATCAAATTTTCCAACAAAGAAATACAACTCCTTTTGAGATCTTAAAATTACTTGCATTATTTGATTACATGTCTTCATTCTTTTTCCTATATTCGATAAATTACTAACTTCTCAAAAATTTTATCAGGGTATCCAATTTAACCATCATATTAAATAGGTTACATAGGTTAAGTTAACCATTACCACTTGATCTTTCTTAAAAAAAGGAATCCAAACTATTAATTCTTATAACTTTTTGAAAAACTATTAAAAATTTTCTTCCATTTTTCTTCCATCTGTTGTGCAAGTTCTCCTGCGCAGGTTTTCTGCCAGAAACCTCTAAAAAATTTTAATCAACCGTCGAATATAAAAATCACCAGGCGCCTTCTTGAATACACTCACGAACATAATTTATTGTAAGCACCAATTATTGTTCATAAATAATTGTTAAAAATAATAATGTTGAAAGTGTGTAAAACCGTTCACAACTAACCTGTTGTTTGCATCTCAAAACAAATCGCATTGGTCTGCATCAACCAACGGAACTTTTTAAATTTCAAACAAAAACAAAATTTCAAATTGTAAAATTGTTCGTATCACAGCAATATATACATATATGGTATAGATAAACAATGATATAATATAGATATAGAACCATTCAAAATCATTCGAATTTTAATTGGAATTTTTTCAAAATTTTCCAAAAACTCTTGCAACTTTCTGGGCTCAGAGGGAAAAGTTTCTTAACAATTTCTTACCTTTTAGAAACATTAATTCCCTTCAAACTTCTCTAAAAATAGCTTCTTAAAACCTTTTTTGTATTTATAAAGTTTACTTTTAAAAAATCTATTTCTATACAATTCCCGTCAAAATCGGCTCAATACGTAAATGTCTGTTTATTTCTCTTAAATTGTAAAGTTCACTATATTATCAGATGAGTGTATATCCAATTTTACTTGGGATACACCGTCAATCGTCAATCATTTATTTGCATTTCGTTAATACTCACCTTGCCTGAATTTGATAACTTAACAACTTCAATAAAATTATAAATAGTAAATTTTTTTATATTTCATCGACAATGTCACTCGTTTTTCTATACTATAATACTTGCTGTTTTTTCATTGGGAACAGAGTATTTAATGTGTACTGGATTAAATGCAAAAAGGCAGTAAGTAACACTTTGCAAAGTAAAAAGGCAGTAACTGCCTGAAGTTACTGCCTTTTTACTTTGCCTGCGTTACTTACTGCCTTCTTCCTTAGGGGGCATCCATTAATTACGTGAGGCGATTTTGGCGATATTTAGATCCCCCCTTCCCCCTCGGTGAGACGTCGTAAGATTTGGCTCAACCCCCCTCTCCTAATCTCACGTGAGATTTTTTAAATGTGTATTTTTAGTGTAAATAATTGTGCTAATCTGTGCTTAATTACCTTACATCTATTTAAAAATAAATAATTTGCTTAATTTTTATTTAAAACTATAGTTAAGAGAATAAAATTACGTGATATTTGCCGAGATCCTCCCTCTCCCCCACCTGAGATTGGGTGAGATTCGGCTCGACCCCCTGCCTCCACTAAACACCTTACGTAATTAACGAACGCCCCCTTACGACGGCGAAATTGAGTTGGTACGGAAAGACGTGATACTTGCCTCTTCCAATTGTGTCCGCCAAAGCAAACGAACGTATTTCTGCAGGAAGATCCTGAGAAACTTTTGATTTGTGTCTCGAGTTTAAGATTTTAGATTTGATTTGAGAATAAAGTTGAAATTTAAGGGAGTAATTTTTTTGTTTTATTTGATTTGGAAATCGTCCAAAATTTAGACAATATTGAGAAGTCTTGCTTTCCGATTAGATAAGTTAGCTGGCACATAAAGGTAGAAAAGAAAGTGGAAAAAAATTTCCTACGTTGTCAATATAGACCGGATTGCGCCAGTAAGTTCTTAATATTCCAGGGTAAGTTCCTTACGGAATATTTTTATATGAGTACCTCAGCATCTACATATGATCTACTATATATTTCAACATGTGTAATTACAAGAGATAGATTCTGCTATCAAAGCTATGAAGTGTGGAAAAGCAGCTGGATTAGATAACATTTATACCAAGTTTTTCAAGAATTTTGGAAAAATAACACGTTCTTGGTTGCTCTGTGTACCGAATCAAATACTATTCTTTATTGCTGAAACCTTATTATTTCTGAACGGGTTGTGGTTCCATGCCCACTTGTACCGAAGCTCCAAGCTTATTGTACCCCGCGTTCCAAGTTTTACTCCATCAGCTTTGTTCCCTCAATCAAGTTGAGTATACAGATAATGGGTGCTTGAGTTATTTCCTCGGTTGTCGGATATGGCCAACCGAGGTGTCGTAGCATTAGCGGAGCTAGAACTGGACTTCTTCTTACCGCACTTCCTGCATGTGGGATCTTCTACAACCCCAATTATATTGAGGTGTCTGTTCAGACAGTAGTGTCCTGTAAGTAGACCTACTGTGTTCCTAAGCTGTGGTCTACTCAGATTGAAGATTTCAAGATTTCTTTTGCCTCTGGAGGGCCCTCTAATAAATATCCGTGATTGCCTCACTCCAGGAAGGTCCCTCCAGTAAGCAAGATGATGTTTCCTTAGTAGTTCCTTTATAGTCTCATTTGCGGTCAGATAAGCTGTTCCGCAAGTTGGTTCTGGTCCTACTAGATGTCGTTTTGCTGCAGCCTTAATTAGCAAGAGCATCTGCTTTAACGTTGCCTTTTGTTCTTGAATGTCCCGGCACCCACCTCACAGTTAAGCTGTTCTGTTGTTCAAGTGCTACTAGCACATTGAGGCAGTGACTTACAACCCTGGATTGTGTTTCCATTTTCTGAAGGTCTTTTATAGCTGCCTGGCTGTCGGTCATAATACAGATGCGCTTTTTTCCATAAGTCCTCCATATTATTTTCTCTGCACAGGCTGTTACATCAGTTATTTCTGCCTTGAACACTGTAGCGTGTGGCAGTCTACTAATCCCTGCTCCAGTACTAATTTCCGTTTTGGATCCATCTGTGTACCAGATGATATCATATCGAGCCCCCAGCTCTTGCTTGGTACCTTCCGCTCCCCTATCAGGTATGAGAATCTTGAAAGATTTTTGGAAGTTTTTTATAGTGCTGGTTCTGTCAGATTGCATGCATAGCATGTTGTTACTCTTGATAAAGTTGAAGATCATGGTGGGATGGCTCTTTCTGGGGAATGAAATACTAATAACCGGATCACGGAATTTTTCCGAAAACCTAAAATCGTTGCAGTGCTGAAACCTAGCAAAGATTCTGCTAATTTTAGACCCATAACACTCTTATGTGTTACATATAAGATTCTTGAATGGCTAATATTAACCTTTATGTGACTGGACAGGTACTCTGCCGTGCTAAGCTAGAAAGCAGTAACTCCATTTCTTAAAATTTTTATTTATATCGCTTTTGAGGATTATTACAACAATATCTGTGATCCTGCAACACTAAAAAATAGTAAGACTACTAATTATTGCATATAACTATTAGTCCTACTAGTTTTTAGTGTTGCAGGATCACAGATATTGTTGTAATAATCCTCAAAAGCGATATAAATAAAAATTTTAAGAAATGGAGTTACTGCTTTCTAGCTTAGGACGGTAGTAACTCTGGTACCTTTTGCAGTTTGAAGCATTCATATCTTTTGTGTTTAAAGTAATTGAGTTTGGATATTTCATAACATCTCTGAGCTTGTGTTATACTATACTTTATTATATTATTTCATTTAATATTAATACTTTTATAATGAGAAAATGGGGTTCAAAATTATTTCACCCTTTAATGACGGTGTAGGTACCCGGGTACCTCTATAGGTTTTATATGAAAATAGATAAGAATTGTAGTAATAAAATAAAATTAAATTGTTCTTTACATTATTTTATTTAGAAATAAAGCCAAAGTAGATAAAAAATAGAAATTATACTGGAATAAATTAATTAATCTGCTCGTTGGGTACATACCAGTGACTCGCAAAACAATTCAGATATTCCCATGTTACCCAACGTAAATTGAACATTTTGAAACCGTTTTTTGTTATAAAAATTGATTTTAGAACAAACATTTTTTGTTTAAATTAGAAAAAATTAGAAAAAAATTAAAGGCAATGAAATTTTCAACAAAAAATGTTGAAACGAAGTAAGCCTTTCGGTTACTCCAGACAAGGCAGTCATTCAAAGAAAGTGCGATTGATACTCGATTTATATACATAATGTATACGTTTTTCTATAATAATAATAAATATAACTGAGATAACACTGAAAGCACAAACATAATTCCTGACCTAGAGAAAAATTTGCAGTGTTTAGTAATTTGTCAACTTCCTATTATGCTTTAGTTTACATGTTCTACAAATTATAAAACTTATTTATATTTCAATATTGAATTTTCATTGTTATGACTATTAATTGTTGAAATTTACAAAATAGAAAAATTCCATAGTTAATTGTAAATTAAATAATAGGGATGTCAGAATTTTTCTTTGCGAGTAAATGGATCTTAAATCACTTAAACAATTTGTAATTTGAATAATTATGAGACATCCTGGTTGAAATTATAAATTTAATTTTTATAATAAGTGAAAACACTTGTAATTTGTTACTACCAAAATCAGAATGGATCTCTTGGATATAACATGGATACAGCATGGATATAACTCTGCTTGGAGCGTATTAGAGCATGCAATGTGCGAAGGTACCCGGGTACCAATGCCGTCATTAGAAGGTGTTTTATTTCTCAGTCACATAAAGGTTAAACAGAATCGAACCAATACTTGAACCATACATCAAGCTTCAACCAGCTAGTTACCGCAGAAATAGATGTTGCACTGATCAAGTTGTAGCCATTACAACTTACATTAAAAATGGCTTTGAGAAACAGTTGAAAACATATGCTGCTTTGGTAGACCTTTAAGCAGCTTATGATATGGTTTGGAAAAAGCAATGATTTTAAAATTTATCAAAGTGATATCTTGCAATGCAAGAAACTAGCTACTTTATTGTATAACATGCTGAGTAATAGATGAGACCGACTTAAGGATCGGTGCTGTCATCGATTTTGTTTAATCTCTATATAAAAGATCAACCTGAGACAATATCTGACAAAAAGATGAAGTTCTCTCTGTCTAATGCAAGACCTTTGAGGAAGGTGAAAGAATCTTACAAAAAACTATGTGATCTTTTCGAATATTACAAAACCTGGAGATTAATACCAAATAGCAGCAAAACGGTGTCTGCCTTTCATCTGAATAACAAAAATACTAATCGTGAACTAAAAATAGAAATAGAAGGTCAATCACTGCGATTTAATCCAAACTAAAGTACCTAGAGGTACTTTTAAATCGGTCTCTCATTTAGACATCATCTAAAGAAGCTATTTCGGAAAATTCGCACTAGAGCAAATCTGATTCAAAAGTTAGCCGGAACTTCATGGGAAGCAAGTGCTGATACACCGAGGATTTCATCGCTTGGCTTGGCCTTCTCTGCTGCAGAATATTGTTTTACGGCGTGGTACAGAAGCTCCCATGTTCATCTTGTGGATACTCAATTAAATCATATAATGCGAATAATAGGTGTTTCGTCAACCCCCTTACCTACGCATACAACTTTTTGAAATATAGCAGCCCCTGATATTCGAAGGAAAAAGGCAATATCATGTTTAGATAAGAAGAAATTACACATAGAGAACTCCACTCTTTATAACGTCCTTAAAGATACACCCATACATAGATTAAAATCTAGAGAACCCATTCAAAACCAACTCACCAAATTGCTTACATTTGATGAAAAAATAGCATTGAAAGAAAAAGAATGGAAGAGCTGTAGTAATCTTGGTCCTTAAAATAATTATGGAAGAATTTTTCCATCTTACTGGATAGTGCGAAATATTGTTATTAATCTATAATTTATTCTTAACTTATTATTAAAATTATTATTTAAATATATAATTCTTAACTTGTGAGAAAATAAACAATAAACCTTTAAATAACAAGTTAAATTCAATAATATAATGAAATTATATTTTTAAGTAAATTTCTGAAGAAGACGATAAAAGTCGTCAAAAGCTTAAAAATATAATTTCATTATATTATTGAATTTAACTTGTTATTTAAAATTTTATTGTATAAAATTATTATTATTATATATTAAATTTTATTTTTCTATATAATAATCATAAAACTTAAAAAACAATTAGTTAAAAATTGCTTTAAAATTAGAAATAAATTTAACAATATATGTAATTACCACTACATTCCATAATATATTAAAAAATGACTACAAGTTTGTTGTGCTAAGTTCATTACTACAAATTATTGTGTTGAATAGCACATAATTTTGTAACAGCAATTTAAAATTTTTTAATACAGTTTGTACCTAGCTCTATTTGAAATATGAATTGTAGTTAAAATTGATGCAATTGATATTATTTTATTCTTTTTAACTAGCTTGTTGATTATTAAATTTTAACATAATTTTAATATTAATAAAGTTAATAATTTATATCAAAATAAAATTATTCTGCTAAATTTTTACAATAAATGACCTTCAATTGAAGTTAAATATTTTGTAATCAATAGCAATAAATAGGATTAATATTTGTATTAAAATATTTATTGGATAAACGAACGTTTTTGCAGAAACATGATTGAAATAATTTACTACATTTATTATATCTTCGATTTTAAATCGTCAGAAAAAAATATTATTATACTGCTAATTATGAAATCGAATTTTTGATTTATTTATTTTACGACTACAATTATTATTAATTTGTCAAACAGTTTTGTGTTGTACTTGTTATTCAAGTTCTGCCGACATGACATGATAATGAACTTTCAGCAGGGAAAACGAGTACAAAACTCATCAGTGGCGTAAAGAGCTTATTTGATTTTAAATTTAATTCAGGTTCCTGGTTTAAGAAATTTTAATATGAATTTTTATGCTTAATGGGCCCAAACAAGCAATTGTTTTTACCTTCTTGTTTATCCTGCTTTACTTTAAAACGTTCAAAGAATCGCCGGCGCCGGCAGCGTTGTTTATACTTAAATGACCACCATTTTAAAAATTACCAATGTGTAATTTTTAACTTTGTATCATATTTTGGATAGTGTATATCCATAGACCCTAATATTTAGTTTAATTCATTTTAAAAGTTGTTGGAAACATTGATTTGTATAAATTAACATTTGAATACTTCTATCAAAAAATATTTTAATGACTTCTAGATTAATTTTGAGTTTTTAAAGGGCAGCTTTTTTTATCAGTTTTAGATTCTGTACGAAGAAAGTAATAATGTTTGTTAGAAAAGAACCTGACAGAACTTTTTTTCGAAGACGATTTTCATCTAATAATCTTCTTCCTCTTTCACTTGAGGCTAGGATAAATCCTGTTTACCTAGACCTCGGGCTGTCTTCTATCGCCTGTTTGTGCATTGGTTGAAAAAAAAACAATGTCCAAAAAGCGGTGTTTTTGTTTGGCTTTCTTTATGTATTGATGAGTTACCAGATAATTTTTTGAATACTTTGTTAAAGATTTTTAATTTATCATGTAATTCAAAGTTAAATCAATATAATCAAGAACACAACAATGAATGAATGACCTTATTAGGTCTCATCAGTATCATCTAGTTGCATTCTTGAAAATATTAATTTGATTGTTTACCTTATATAGCATTATATTCGCGCAATACTATATGTTGGTATCGACCCCCGATTATAAATTTAAATTATAAACACAGGGTGTTCCACGGAGCACTTTCCGGATGGGTCGAACTGACATGTCTTAAGAACAGAAACTTAAATTTCCCTTAAATTAAAAAAATATAAGAATAATACAATACGTAGAAAATCAAAAATTCAAAAAATTCAAAAAAGACAAAAATTAACATATAAACAGGTCTGGATTAAAAATATTTGAAATCATGAAAAATTCAAAATACGATATTACAATATAACGTTATTTCATGGTTATTTCCAATCCTCAGTTGTAAATAATCGTTTAAATTTATTAAATAAGAAAAATATTCGAACTAATCAAATGAAAAAACTATTTAAAGAGTATTGATTAACAAGCATAAAATTTGACTAACCATAACCCCAAAAATATCAAATCTGCACGTTGTCACATGTAGTAATGAACAATTTAAAATAATTTGAACTAAGAGATTCTTTTACCAAGCACTGCTTGTGTGAAATCTGAGAGCACTGCCCCCATAATTTTATTTCTAAAAACTTTGAAAAAATTCAAAATTCAAAATTTTACCACGTTTTTAACCGTAAGGTGTAAAACTAGAAAAAGAACCCAAAATAAAAATTTTAAGTAAATTTGTGGAATTTTAGTATGTATTTATGGTTAAATTAAAAAAAATATAAGAATAATACAATACGTAGAAAATCAAAAATTCAAAAAATTCAAAAAAGACAAAAATTAACATATAAACAGGTCTGGATTAAAAATATTTGAAATCATGAAAAATTCAAAATACTATATTACAATATAACGTTATTTCATGGTTATTTCCAATCCTCAGTTGTATTTAATTAATTATTTAATTATTTAATAAATTTAAACGATTATTTACAACTGAGGATTGGAAATAACCATGAAATAACGTTATATTGTAATATCGTATTTTGAATTTTTCATGATTTCAAATAATTTTTAATCCAGACCTGTTTATATGTTAATTTTTGTCTTTTTTGAATTTTTTGAATTTTTGATTTTCTACGTATTGTATTATTCTTATATTTTTTTAATTTAACCATAAATACATACTAAAATTCCACAAATTTACTTAAAATTTTTATTTTGGGTTCTTTTTCTAAATTTCCCTTGTTAATGAAAAAAAATTATAATTTTGAATCTCAAATAATAACTTAAAATAAAGAAATAATCGATCTGAAGTTACTAATAGTGGGGTTAAAAAATTCTGGGAGCTACTTATTAAATGATATAGCATAAGAAAAAGGTATTGGATAAACTCTGTATTTACGAAAAGATGGCAAAGGAGATGTCCATTAATTACGTGACCCCTCGACCCCTCCTCCATCCCTGGTGAGATGCAATAGGTGTATTACAGTTTTACAGTATTAACAGTAGTAGGTACATTTTATGAATAAATAAATTAAATAAAAATATTCGTCAAAGGTATTAACTTTTAAAGAATTTATAACTCATTTTTCTTGCACTTTTCAAACGCACATGAAAACGAATCCGAATGCATCAAACTGCAATACATTCAACAATAAATTTGCGTAATCGACTATAATTTTGCTACATAATAAAAAAACGCATATAAGCAGTGGGGTAGTATATTTTTCAAGCCTTTTTTATGTTCAGTTATCCGATTAAAATTCTTGGATTAATCAAATTTTGCGTTGAAATACTAAAATGCTACAAAACCAATGCTACAAGACAAAATAATAGTTTTGTTCAAGAATTTCATTGGTTTTCTTCCAATCCAACTATTTTATTAATTCAACGATAATATCGTAGAAGCTTATTTGAACCCATTATAAACATTAAATCAACTAATATTTATATAACAAAAATAATATATTGAAACAACATTTTTGAATTTCTTGTAACAACTAAAAATTGTTTCATTCAACGAAATTTTGTTTAATTCAACAAGAAAACATTAAACATTTTAGATTAGTTCAATTTACCAATTCATTTCTCTCAGTGTACGTGTAAACCCCTGACAGTCAACAAGCGTGTACGCGTTACACCATACCTGACTTGATTCGACTTACAAATTCTATTCAGTATGGGATTTAACTTTTAATCATAGCTTAATAATATGTAAGTCACTTTTTTCTAACTATTGATTGGAATTCATTTTATAAAGTCTGAAGATAGAGTGTGTAGAAAAATTATCAAAATTTGAAAATAGGTTTGGTCCTATTTGATATTTGTGTCCGATTACAAGGTTGCTTGATGACTGAACCCAGTTTTGCAACATTATCAAATTGCAGGAATAATTAAAAATTTATCAATTCAAGTTATGATTTTGGTTGCTTGATGAAATTCCCCTAAAATCAAAACAATTATAGTAAGCTGATGTTATTATCATTTTTGTTAACTTGTTCCTTATCGATAAAATTCAAATTTTCATTTTTTCAATTGCAATTTCAATTTTAATTTATCAATTTTTAGAATGTTTCTAATAATATATTTTTGTTTAAATTTACACGTTTTTTTGAAACCTACAGTTAAAATTAATTAATTTTAATGTTCAGTTTAATTATTTAAAAAAATTTGTTATTCAAATTTATGAATTAGCTCGGATCATTGAGAGTTTACTGTATGGTATAATAGTATGTATTATAAGGTTGAATACTATGGCGAAATCAAAAATTTACACGCTATACAATTAAAAAGTTATCAAAATATGTTAAAATTATATTCTAACACCATCCTTATTAATCGAATTACAAACTTTTGTTTAAAATTTTATTGAATACATTGTATGTAAATTAACTTGAAATGCAAATGTGAGAATTTTATTATATTACACGTTGAAAGTTGATTTCTTATATTTGAAACCGCATAAAACTGAAAATGATTTTATTTTACTGCAATTTAGTAGATAGATACATAATATAGAAATAATTTATAAACATGAGATACACAAATATCTAATGTTTATCTAAATCGTTTTTAATAATTATAGCATATTGAAAGTACATAGAACGTTAACTTACTCTACGGTAAGGATTACTAGGGGTAACTAAATATTTATTTATTCATTCACAATTTCAGTTCTGACTTCGACTTTTCGTCAATCGACAACATTTATTTAAGATCAGAACTAATTCTTTTGACCCAAAAGTGTCGTTGACCGGACCAAACTAAGAAATTCCGTACAGTTCCAAGATTCAATCCCGGAATTTCCATTTTATAATTCAACAATTGCTTTAATAAATTTAATTAACTTCATTTTCTTTTTATAGTTATTTAAGACTTGGTTTAGTGGCATAGTTATCCGCCCTAGTGCAAAAACTTCAAGAAAAACTCCCCTTATTAAAAATTTTATAGGTAATAATACAACTTAAAATTTGGGAATATCTCAAAAATTATATTTAATATAATTTAAATTTTTTCTGTAAGTTAAGGTAAGACGGCTATTAACCTAGTGCAACCTTTTGAGACGCAAGAGCCAAAAGTTACAATTTACACAATTTCTCAGTTTTTAAAAAGCCACTAACATTTTTATTTCAATATTATTGTATTTAATCCTGCTTTTATCTTGTTTAAAGTGTTTTTAAAACTTAGTGGCGCAACAATCTCTAAAACCTTGAGGTAGAAGACATGTTCTGAACCCTGAGTCAATTTGGAGCTGCGCGACTTTTACCTCAATTGGGCCTGACCCAGGGACGTAGCAAGTCAAAGCCGGGCCCTGGTGCAAATGGGTCACAGCGGGCCCCTTTCATGATTTTAAAATGATAATTTTAAAATTTAAAATAACAATTTTATTGCACACAAAATATAAACTACGAATGATAAGAATGATAAGATTTCATCTAGAGTTGTTACTTTACTTTACTTTACTGCTTAAAGGGTTAAAAAATGTTTTTGAAATTCGTTAAAATTTTCAATTAACAGACTGACCATGTAATAAATTCAATAATAATTACATTGGAAACTTACCTAGCCAGTCTGATAAATAAAAATTTTATCAATTTCAAAAGCATTTTTTGACCTTTAACCTTCCAGTGGTCGCGTGAAATATTTAAACACGAGTAGTCGCGCCGGTCTCACCGACCATATATAATGTTTGGCTGAAATAAATTTATGGGAGCAGATTTTTCGGAAAAATTACATGGAAACCTTTCAACAACACTATATATTAGCCTAAAAAATGAAATAGAGTTAAATTGGTATATTTTTTGAAAAATAATTGCTAATTTTCGAAAACAAAGTAAATTTGAAATATATCATTTTATTCGGTCAAATTTGAAAAAAAGCAAAATCTAAAGTACTTCAAAATGCAATTTACTACTAATATAACTCTTTAACAATAAAAAAAAACTAAAAATGAAAGTGTTTAAAGTGCGTTGAGATCATTTTCTTTGCACTCTTGGCAAACGTCATTTATATGCTTTTTTTCCTTTATACATATTAGTAAGTTTTTTTTTTTGGTTGGTAATTATCACGACTATATTTTATTAGACCACTCTGTATATTACAGTTGTGAATTGTAATACTCAACAATTTGCAATAATTTCAATGCAAATCAATTTGCACTAATAGCATGAAAAAGTTACCGGTGCACTGATAATGTGTGTATTGCAAGTGGTGGTTTTCCTATAATTAGCACCTGATTGGGTCTCTGAGACCCACGCGACCATCAAAAACACTTTAAATTGCTATGATAAGGTAACTTGGTGCACCTTTGTTGTTAGGTTTAATTGGTAAGGTACACGACGATAGAGCTAGCTGCGCCTTTTTTTTACAAAATAGTGCGCCTAAAGGTGATTTTGTGGTCTCAGAGACCAGACGCGACCACTGGAAGGTTAAGTAAAAGTTAGATGAAATCAATGCTCGTATCATTCGTAGTTTATATTTCTGGATTACTTTTGTGTCTTTCATTTTTTCTTTAAAATAATTTGGGAAACAGGAATTTGCATATAAATAAGTTTTTACATGTTAATTTCCTATGCTCGGCTAACTCATTCAGCACCCGGTATAATATTTATACGCTGAACTTGAAAATCACGCAAAAATGTTCCATTCATAAGATCGGGAATAAATTTCTTTAGGTACAAGAAAAATTACAAATACAATGTGGAAATATCTATCTCATATTTTGTCACCTACCTCCACATTCAAATAAAATTAATTATTGTATAGAAAGTTTTTATCTTATATCTTTACGTCATTGTCAAAACTCAAAACAAAACATTAAAGAAAATATCACTTAATTTTTCAATCTGTTTCATTATTTAAAAAAAATTGAAAACAAGAGTAGATAAGATTGTTGTCCCTTGTTTTCCGAGAAAGTTAGATTAGAATTATTATTTTAGCACACACAGTGGCGGATCAGTTTTATGGGGTCTGAAGTTGAATATATGGTCGCCTCACAATCAAAGTATTCTATCACCAATTTTTGGATAAATTGCATTAAGTATTTATGTCATTTTATTCTATGTTAATTTCTCTATAGCATAATTCAAAAAAAATGCCAAAAGCTTTATTATTAACTTTTTAAATTTATGAAGTTGTATAAAAATATTCTAATGAAGAGTAATGCAATAATCTTTAAACTGCTGTACTACTGTAAATTTAGAAACATATTATAGATTATTATATTACTTTTCTGTATTATTCTGAGACGACAATAAATATAATGTTGAAGCCTCCCATGAAGGAGTTGAATTCTGTAACATATGTACATCTATATAAAAGTGGGCTACCAATAACCGCTATTTTCCGCACAATGCACTTTAAATCAATTGAAAATGATGATCCAGTGATATCGGAGGTATTTTGAACTTCATTTAATAGCTTAGTATTTAGTAGTAGTAAATTCGGCGTCGATCATATACTTGGAGCATAGATCCAACTTTTCCTACAGCCACTTATAACTGAAAGTATATTTTCAGAACTGTGAGAATAAATTAAAAAAAAGCAGGTATGTTAAGTTTGTCAAAATATTATCGTGTAAAGCCCTTTATTATTATTATACAATCAGTCTACACAAATTATTCTGACAGTATACATATGCGATATATTTTAAATTCACAAGGCGCTTTAGTAATTTCTAGTTAAACACGACTGTTGTAAGAAACTGAATATCGGGTTTGTTGTACTAAGCGCTAAGAAAATACAAACAGAAAGTTAGATGAAATTGTAAACGAAGCGCAATTTTGTCATGAAATTAAATTATCGCGAAGTGACTAAGCGCACATCAGTTGCACTCATATATTTAGAAATTATCGCCCCAATAAGAACTACTTTATAGATTTTCACAGTTGGCAACAACACATTTTGAGTTCTAAATAGATTACTATAACATATATTGTTTAGGGGTGATAATAATTGTTCTCTTATTGTTAGCTGAAATTGCTATTAAACGACTTGATACACGAAATATAAAATCACATCAGAGAAAATTTTTTGCTGCAAGCTGCTTGATAATTAAATGAAGTATAAATGTATTACATTAGCATGTAATTACTTTAAACACCTTCGCATTATGTCTCAACTTAATACTGATTTCTATGCTTGTCTTACAATATTTTATTTCATGTACCGTCAACCGGGGTGAGATTGGTCCAGTTTTATTGTTGTTTGAGTTTTCAATGTTTAAAATGCCAAGTAAAATAGAGCAAATCTTGAACAAAAAATAATTACATTTTAAGTTATTGTTTAAAGATGACCTCATAGGTTTTTTTTTATTTTTCTTGTTTTACAGTTTTTCACAAAAAAAAATTTTTTTTGGAACAATCTCATCCGCGCTTGGGGAGATATTGTTCCATATCTTAAAAACTGTGGTTTTAGGCAGCTTACTTACTCTGGACCAATGTCATATTTTCACAATTTTTGGTAAAACTCAGTATTGAAAATTTAAAAGCATCCTAAGTGACTGAAATTATGTACTTTCGAGATTATTTGAGATCGCGCATGTTTTGAAGCGATTTAAAAAAGACTCTGTAAAATTCAAAAAATATTTTCATCTGTATTTCAAAATTGGTACAACGAAATAAAAAAATTATTAAGCATTTATTATTGTAAATTTCATTTCCTATAATTTTGTTCATATACATTTTCCCATTTTGTAGCACCGTTTGTAAGATACGGATCAAAATAATTTTTGTATTTTACAGAGTCTTTTTTAAGTCACTACAAAACGGTAACGGTGCGAAAAATCGAAAAAATGTATATAAACAAAAATTAAGGGGACGAAATTTCCAACAAAAATTGTCTTATAAGTTTTGTTGTAAAAGTAATTTTTATGTGTCAAAAAAGGTCTTCAAAAGCTTGAATTTACATTGTTAACATGGAGCGTACGAATACGACCGGGAGTGACTGTATCTACAGTGGGCCAAGAAAGTCTCCGTACGATCCCATATTTTCCTATCAATGTAAATTGCATCGTACGGAGACTTTTTTCCGCCATATAAAGACCGATTTTTCAGTAATATTTCTTGGACATGTTTTGTTGTAAATTTAATTCTCTTAATTTTTGTTTATATACATTTTTGTATTTCGTCGGGCCGTTTCCGAGGGTACCCCGTCAAAACAGCCTCTACATAACAGCCCCGTCGAAACAGCTCCGACCAAATAGCCCGATGACAAAATAGCTCTGACAAAATAGCTCAGTGATAAAACAGCTCCGACCAAACAGTCCGATGATAAAATAGCTCCGACCAAATAGCCCAATAACAAAACAGCTCCGACGAAATAGCCCGATGATAAAATAGCTCCGACTAAATAGCCCAATAACTAAAGAGCTCTGACAAAATAGCCCGATGAGAAAAGGGGCCGTTAATTAACCTAAGGGGAGGGTCGAACAGAATCTCAGCCAATCTCACGCGGGGGGAGGGGGTCTTGGAAAAAAATTAAGTAGGTAAAACAATCAATCTGAAGTGAGATTAGAAGGGGGGCCGAGACAAATCTCACGACATCTCACCAGAGGGGGGAGGGTCAAAAAATCGCAAAAAATCACCCCATGTAATTAATGGACGTCCCCTAAAGGTTTGGGAAAGGGGGGTATCGGATATCTTATGGATCGTTCCGTAGGGGGAGTCCAACGTATTCTGTCTAATGTAGTAATGTATAGTAATGATATCGCGCAGATTTTAGAAACCCCGTAGCTGTAAAAGTCTTTTTCATTATTATTAATCTAACAGAATTATATTAGTATATTTTGAAAAGCTACTTTAGCCCGGGCTGTCTCAGGCTCTTATATAGGGGCTACTATGTCGTAGGGCTATTTTAGCATGGGCTATTATGTCATAGGGCTATTTTAGCCCGGGCTATTATGTCTCAGGTTATTATGTCGGGGCTACTATGTTGCAGAGCTATTTTGGCATGGGCTATTATGTCTCAGGCTGTTATGTCGGGGATTTTTTGTCGTGGGGTTATTTTGACACGGGCTATTATGTCTCGGGCTATTATGTCGGGGATAATTTGTCGGGGCTATTTTGTCAGGGTTATTTTGACGGGTCACCGTTTCCGAGATATATTGACTTGAAAAAAACTCGGTAAAAATTTCAGAAAATTTAACATTGCTCTTCTGGGAGTTTTAGTAAAATTTTTACCGAGTGTTTTTAAAGTCAATATATCTCGGAAACTGCTCGACAAAATACAAAAATGTATATGAACAAAAATGAAGGGAATTAAATTTGCAACAAAAAATATCTAAGAAATTTTGCTGAAAAATCGGTCTTTATATGGCGGAAAAAAGTCTCCGTACGATGCAATTTACATTGGAAAATATGAGATCGTACGGAGACTTTCTTTGCCCACTGTATCTAGGGTACATAGGATGTATGTATCATCAGGATAGATTTTTGTAAAAGTTTTTTTTATTTTATTTTTAAAAGTTTATACGATGTAATCTACAAAGTAAATCAATTCTTTTTCACCTTGTAACTTTACTTGAAATAACATACTTGGTAGCAGCGGCGGCTCGTTAGAGGAGGCAAAAGAAGCTTAACTTCCTTTGAAAATATTAAATTATTAAAATTTTTAAAAAAAGTTTAAGAAACTATTTTCGATGGTGAAATTTATCTACAGATATATACTCTTTTTACAATACACATTCAGTACTGTAGAAGCAGCATCTTCAGTGTAGACAGGCGCGGATACAGGGGCAACTGCCCTCCTTAACTTGACTCACGACCAAAGCACTTTATTTTGAACAATTTCAAAATGTTAAAGGCATTACTTGCTGTTTACAAGAATTGTTATTACCACCTTAGTAGATTACATCAATCAATCAAGGATGTTTCACTGAAAATTTATTACCTTTTTTGTTTAGAATAAATTTTCTGCAAGATAGGTAAAATCACACAAAAATTGGTTCCCCCTGCACCCCTTGAACGAAATCCGGTCTTCGCGCCTGAACACATATTATGCAGATAGTTAGCCATCACATAGACGGCAAAGTTTTACTCTACTATTTGTTACGATATTTTATGATGCTGCGCATGTCCGCGTAAAAGCAGGAACTACGAGCTACCAGTTGTATGCCGACCGTCTTAGGCCTAACATGTACTCACACTTAAATAAATACATTCCTTCTACAATTGACCTTTTAGTAAAACACTATTGATGGTTTCAAGATTTTTCCAAAGAGATTGTTCATTATCAGACACAGTTTAACTCGCAGCTCGCAGCCAAGGACGGGCAGCTAGACGGTGGATGTTCTTTTTAGCGCTATTAATTAAAAAATTCCTTTGTGTGCACTGCTTGTGAACCTTGAATCAATTTCAGTTGTTCTTTTCCATCCGATATTTTTATCTTCAGATCTCCGTAATCTTGACATTGCTATATAGAGATGACCGTAGCTAAACACCGGTTCAGGAAGATATATTCCTACTTTTTCTAACGTCTGTCCTGAGCCTTGTTGATCGTCATGGAAGAGGGATGTTTAATTGAAACCTGTCGCCGCTTTAAAACAAATGCCAAGTCTATACTTTTAAGTATAGACTTGCAACGGCAATTATAATTTTATTAAATCCTTCATATTAATTTCACCTTTGTGCTTGAATACGGCAAAACTTAGAAAGTCAAATTTGACCCAGTTCGTGCTATCCAATCCAGTTGAAATTTTGCACATGGATTCGTCCCCGATGGCAATACACTTTGTCATAGAAATATTTTCCGAATTTTCACATTTTTCGAGAAAAAAGATAAAAAAATTAAATTTTTATGGTTCTATTAAAAAAAAACAACCTGTATACTACTATTTAACCTTTCAGCAGGCGCGCCATTATTTATTACATAAAGAGGCGCGTCGTATTTTGTACGATATGATGGTTTTTATTATTAAATCCTGTATATTAGTTTCACCTTTCTGCTTGAATACGGCAAAACTTAGAAAGTCAAATTTTACCCAGTTTGCGCTAGCTAATCGAGCTGAAATTTTGCACATGGATTCGTCCCCGATGACAATACACTTTGCCAAACAAAATTTTTCCGAATTTTAACATTTTCCGAAAAAAAAGTGAAAACAGCCACTAAGTGTAATTAATATAAATCATATGTTTTTACTTGAGTTTTTTTACATTTTCAATAATTTTTCAAGGAGTTACAACCTGCAAGCCAAAATTTCAAGGTGTCGATTTTAGACACTTTTAAAAATTTGCTGTAAATTTTTAGTTTTTGACAATTAAAATGATTTCTAGCGCAGGATTGTGGTTTTATACTTCCCCTTTCCTGTGTATGTAATTATATCAACAATACGTTGATTGTATGACGAGTTATGATCAAAAAATATATGGGGTGGCAACCTGCAAGCCTTTTCCTACTATAATGAAATGATGTTGAAATTTTAAAATGATGTGATTATTTTTTCATCTGTAAAAAATTACCAAAAAATTACTCTTATTTCTGGACGTCTAAAGGGATTGCTCTTTTTAAGCGTATTGACTAGTAAGTCAAGATCTCTAGTTCTAGTTCGAGCAGAATAACAACGTTATTCTAAACAAAGAAAAATTGGAAAAATATTCGCACAAATAAAACGTTTAATTTGTTGAGCCCAAACAACATGGATAAACAACATTAAATAATTTCGTATACAATTTCCTACACAATTATTATGCAGAACACTCTAACACTCGAAAGTTTTTTGCTGTTCAAAAAAAATCAAAAAAGATATAATTATCATTTAACAGGTCAGGATTAAAATTATTTAACAGAAGATGAATAAATAATATGCTGAAAAAATATATATGTAGTATGTGAAAAATTAATAGGTATATAAAAATTTATAATACAACATAAGGTCCATATTTCAGTTATTTCCGATCATCGGTCGTATATATTGAATAAATTGAAAAAATAAGAAAAATATTCTAACTAAAGTAATAAGAAAATATAAATAATGAATAAAATGTTAAGAATTGACGAAGGTGACTTACCAATAACCCGCAAAAATATCAAATCTGAACGATGCCACGTGTAGTAATAACCCTTTTGAAAATAATTTGAACGAAGATTTTCTAAACTGACCCTGCCAGGTTGAAATTAGAAGGCACTGCCTCCTATATTGATCTCGAAATATTTTGAAAAAATTCAAAATTTCCAAGTTTTTTTAACCGTAAGGCGTATAAACTAGAAAACGATTTTAAAGTTTTTTTAAAGTCATTTTAAAGTTTATTTTGTATAGAAAAAAAATTTTGTTCTGAACATAAAATACTTTGTAGTTGCAGCATAAAATTTGTTATAGCATAAAAAAAAATTAACGACTTAACGACTTTGTTACGACGACAAACCTCTCTTCAGAGAGAAATATTTTAGAAAACCCAAAAAATGCACAATCACTTTTCAGAACTAAAATATTTTTAAGGGGAAGTAATAGGTGCGGTAAATTTTTAAGACAAAAATTCTCTGCAATCAATGGACAGAATTGAACAAAAATTTAAAGGAAGGCATATAGATAGTTGAGCTAGGACCTACGCATATCTTTTTTTAAAAATTTTAATCATAACATTAAGAAAACAAATTTTATTTGTTTGATTTTATTATATTTTGTAATATTAAATGCGTTGGCCCTAGAGAACACAATTCTATATGCATAGCCAAAAATTGAACTTTTTATTCTTTATAGTTTCCAAAAAAAATTGCATCAAAGTTTTGGTAACGTCAAGTGCTGCCTCACATGGTTAAAAGTACAAAGTTCGTCATGTACAGTCCGATTCAACCTTTAATCATATTATGTTATAGGATCTAAGGATTCAACTTACATAATGTTTATACGTAAACATACATACATAAAAAATACATCAGATCGAATTGATAACCTTCTCATTTTTTAGAAGTCATTAAAGAGAGGATATTTAGGGAGGTACTTTTTCGCTAATTAAAATTCATAATCAATATTTACGATACTTATTTTTAATGATAATTTTTGTCCGAGTATAGGGTAAACCAAAACATGTCGCAATTGGAGATTTTGATTTTTAATCTGTGAAGAAGTATATTTTTAACAGACTTCAAAAAATTTTATTCATTCATTCTAAATGAAATTTTTCAAGATAATTCTTTACCACCTTGCCATTGTCCGATTTCAATGATTCTTTTTTTGTTAGAAAATAGGTATCTCAAAGGTAGTCTCATATAAATTTGGTCATGATCAAAAAAAAAAAAAGCAAATTTGATTAATCTAATTTGCTTTTTTTTAAGCGCATAGGCAGCAAAATATTCATTTACATGATGTCACCACTTTATAAATCCATGGTATCGCATGCTAGTGTAATGTACACTGTTCTAAAAAAAAGAAGCCGAAACATTGAGTTGAAATTGTGCAGGTAATAAAATTTTAAAGACGTTATTTGAGGGGGGCTAGAATCAAAATCGGCAATCTCCATTTTTGACAAAAATCTTTTTTTATGCTACATTTAGTATTTGATACACTCTATCACAGACTGTTATATCATATGGTATAAGTTACTGGAAACAAATTCGTTGATAACCTATTTATTTTTAGTCTTGAAAGTTACCCTAGTATACATACAGGGTGACCGTTTGAAAACAAAACAGACGGGATTGTGGCCAGCAGAATTTTTTTTTCAAGAAATGCAATAACACGTCAATTTTATCATCGAGGGGGACAACTTTTGCGATTAATGTCATTTCCGTATTGTTTCATCCCTTCGCGCTGTGATGACAACCCCTAAAATGTTAATAGGGATGATATGGCAAGAGACACCTCATTTGAAAGGTCTTGCTTTCCTGAATTCAGTGCAATAATTTTTTAAAAGTTTTATCAATTATTCAACAAAAAAATTGAAGCTCCAAAAATGCGAAATAAATACGATATTTCAAGACATTTAAGAATAAAAAAGTGAAAAACGCTTGGTCAGGTTCATTTTAATTTCAAAGGGGCTACATTTACTGCTATTCATAAAGATTGACAGTTCAACCCTTTTAAGGTTAAGAGCAAACCACCCTTGGAGTTTTGAATGAAAAAATGGGTCTGATAAAAATATCAATTTAATCAAATTAGATGTTCAACAATTTGAACAATTTTTAAAAAAATTTTAATTTTTTTAAAATTTTTTTCTTTTTAATTAAAAAAATTTTTTTTTTTAATTAAATGATAAAATGATGATAAAATTGACGTGTTTTTGCATTTCTTGAAAAAAAAATTCTGCTGGCCACAATCCCCTCTGTTTCGTTTTCAAACGGCCACCCTGTATAACTAAGTAGGTACACAAAACAGTTTATGAAATCAAAATGATTTGAAAAAAATAAATTGAAATGATACAAAAAACGCAAAAATAGTATTGAGAAAATCAATGTAAAATTTTGCAATATTTTTTTTCGATATAGTTTAATCGAATGAAAAATAATTATCCAATAGAAAATATTGCTTACGAACAGTTTTTATCTTGCCCATTCTAATTTAATTATTAGAAAATAAAATGAATATCACTTTAACAAAATTTTGTTTAAAAGAAAGCTTTACAAATAATGTACCCACGCAAAAGATAATAATATTAAGTAGGTAGGAATTATCACAATTAGAAAAATGATATAGTAACTGCATAAATAAAATGCATTGACTGTACTGAAATCTCTATCCCAAGGTATTTATGTCTACGCTACATGATAATTTGTACCATACGTCGTGCATTTAATTTAAATAGGTCTGTCTCGCTTAGAACTTTACGTATTTTACTGGCTTACAATTGCATTTTACCGTTCTCTTGCCCTTAAGTTATCACAAATAAGATACACTACAACTATAAAATATCTTAAACGTTTTTGTGCATTTTTGTGTATTTTTTTGTTTTATATGCATATTCGCGGTGGTAGCAAAATTGATACCACGCGAGCGCCCATGTAAAAAATGGGGTGGGCGTCATCGAGGGTTAGGAGCTCCACAGTATCGGCACTCAGAATTCATTATACCTTTTCATATATACCTTTTGTTTTATAACAATTTTGAGCTGATATTTAGCCGCAGCTCTTCTATGAGCTTCAGGATAATTTTGCTGGAAATTAGTATTAGCAATCTGACACGCAAAACAAAATTATTTTTATAGACAATTTTAGCTGCGTGTTGCATTACTATACCTACCTGGAACGTCGCTGTTTAACTGGTTTCTTGCTATCGGAAGCAAGTATTTGTCCTGGACGAAAGCATTTTATTAAAAAACCACCGTGCAGTGTTCGTCTGGATAGAGCAATGCGTACACGAACGTTTTCCAGTTTTGCTTTCCGTGCTCGTTTGTTTGTTAAGCTCGTAATGTCCTTTTCTGCATGCTTGAGGTGAGTCCCGGTGAATCGAGAATTGAAATTCCTTTGTTTGTATTTGATTAAATTTAAATATCTACTTATATAGTAAGGGATTCAAGTTTAAGTAGCTTAGTATATTTTGCTTAACCCCTCAAGAGCAATTATTGGGTATTTTTCGAATTCGTCATATTTTGAAAATCCGAGTTTATATAGTGAAAATTTATTAGAAACTTACAATTTAATCTATACATAATTATTCTATCTCTCTCTCCACTCACATTTTTAAAGATATTCCTGCACTTAAACATTCTCCAAGTCCTATTTGAAATCAGTCAAAGAGTCTATGAGTTATTAAAAGATGAACAAACAAACAAACTAACAAACTTTCATTTTTATATAATAGATAAAGGAAAATGGAATATTGGGCTTAGTGGACACAAATAAAACTAAAATTTTTACAATGTCAACGTTTCGAAGACTGTCTTCATCTTCAAGACTGGTAAAAAAGGATGTCGAGTTGTTTGACTATAAAAATTAAAAGGCGAAACAGAAGCCACAAATGGTCACAGATAGATTATTATTATTTAAATTGTAAAACATGTAAAAATTAACCGTGTAATTAAAAACTTGTAAATAAATCAATATTATTAAAATAATGTCTGACATTAAAATTAATGACATAATTATTGTAAAAGGATAGTGAACAATCAAAAAGTAATCAAATTATATTTTGTTTATTTATATTATTACTTACAAATATTAAATTATATTTACCTTTTTTTTTGATCTGGCTGGGATTCCAACGCATGAACCTCTTGATCTTGTAGTGAACTCTCCTCTACCCTTACTTAGTTATATTAGTATTGAATGTACGGCTCATTGAATGAGCAATAAGTCAAAAACACAATGTCTACCGTAATCAGTCAAAAGTTTTGAAATTATATTTCTTATAAATGTGCGAACCTTGATGATATTATAGTAAAAAACTGGCCACAAAAAGAACAACATTTGCTCTTGATAAAACAATGTATCTACTGCTATTTTCAGCAAACGTAAAAAAATCATGAATTTGACAAGGTTAGCAAAAGGCGATATAGTGCCGCCTGTTTTAAAATAAATGTGATATTAATAAAATTTAATTTCAAAATAGTAAGCGTGGTTCTTTCTGTAGTGACTTATAACTAATAATCGTAATAATGATAAATGACATATGTTACATTTTTAATCAAACCTAATGAAATGATAATAGCGCATAATTTAAATCCAGCGCTCTAATTGAGACTTTTTATAATGCTAATTTATTTTAACATTATTTAATTAAGGAAATGAAAATTGTGGGCATTTATGTCACTGCAACTATTAGTAACCAGAGACCAGAGCAGAACTACCTGGCCTAAATTTCCAAAATGAATAAAATATGGGTCATCGGTGCTTGTAACATACCGATTCACAGGACGTTTGCCACCATTCCAAATGGAACTACCCGTAAAAAATTTAAGAAAAGTGAGGTTTCAACCTACATTAAGAAGCACTTAAACTTAAAGAAATCTCCCGGATTTGACCTAATAACTGCAAAAGTCTTACAAGAACTCCCGGACAACGCTATCAAGTTACCACGATCTTTAATTCCATCTTCAGATTGGGATATTTTCCTGCACAATGGAAGGTGGCTCGAATTATTTTAATACTCAAACCGGGAAAACCACCAACGGAAACAGCCTCGTACAGGCCTATTAGCTTGATTCCTATTTTATCTAAAATATTTGAAAAACTATTCTTAAGAAGACTGATGCCTGTGATTGAGGAACGGCAAGTGATTCCTGAGTATCAATTCGGATTCAAACATCAGCATTCCACGATTAAACAAGTTCACAGAATTGCTAATAAAATCAAGCAAGATTTGGAGACCAAAAGATTGTGTTCAGCCGCATTCCTTGATATAACCCAAGCCTTCGACAAGGTGTGGCATACTGGTCTATTATTCAAGATCAAATATCTTCATCAAATATCTTCCACACAACTTCTATCCGGTGTTGAAATCCTACCTACAACATAGACACTTTTTTGTAAAATATCACGATGAGATATCACCAATTTTGCCAGTCCCCTCTGGAGTCCCGCAGGGAAGGGTCTTGGGCCCGCTATTATACCTAATTTACACAGCAGATCTACCAACTAATTCAAGCACATTTCTTGCGACGTTTGCTGATGACACAGCAATCTTGGTCTCCCATCCTAATGCTGTAACAGCGTCTACAAACCTACAAAAGCATCTTGACAAATTAGAAAAATGGTTGAAGAAATGGCACATTAAAGCCAATGTCCAAAAGTCGGTGCATGTAACATTCACTACAAGGAGATCCACATGTCCTACTGTTAACCACAATAAAAATATACTACCACAAAAAGAGGATGATAGGTATCATGGAGTACATTTGGACAGAAGACTGACGTGGGGTAAACATATCTGGAACAAGAGACTCCAACTTGGTCATTCCTTTAGAAAACATCAATGGTTACTGAATCGTTACTCACAATTATCTCTGGAAAATAAGGTGTTCGTATATAAAATCATAATAAAGCAAATTTGGACCTATGGTATTCAGCTTTGAGGAGCACCGAGTAACTTCAACATCGCCAAAATACAGCGGTTTCAATCAAAAACCCTGAGAACTATCGCAGACGCCCCTTGGTTTGTATCAAATCATGTGATTCATCGTGATCTTCAAGTGCCCACAGTTGAAGAATGTATCAAGTCGTTCAGTACCAGATACCAGGATCGTGTTAGAGACCATCCCAACTCCCTCGCTGTGGATTTATTATCTTCCCATCGAATAAAAAGATTAAAGCGTCACGACCCACTGGACTTGCCTCATCGCTTTTGAAATGATACTTACTGTAAGCCTGAAATAACACTCTCTGGTAAACATATCTGGAACAAGAGACTCCAACTTGGTCATTCCTTTAGAAAACATGTAAACACAGCAGATTTGAAGTTGTGTAAACATGAAAACATGAAAAATGTAATAGGAGCGTGCCATTGGGCAATCTCCTTCTATGTCATCTGGTTCAATATGTCATACCTTTTACTTATTGTCTTATTAGATAGATTGTAAAATACTAAGATTTCAAAAAAATAAAATAAATAAGTAATAATTTGTAGTGTTAGTTAAACCACGTCTTATTATATTATGTGAAAACCACCGGCACTGTAGGTTTGATAGTTTTCGCAAAATTCTTCTTACAGATGGACTATATATCGCGGTTTTTTTGGGTCCTTGAAATAAAACAAATGTGTTCACTAACCGGTTTCAACCTTTATTGCATACAGGCCTTCATCAGAGTCTAAAAGTTTAAAAAGACAATCATCAAATCAAGCATTGACACCATAAGCAAAAAACACAAACTTACTAGTGGACTCCCTTTATAAAAATTATTCTACACTTAAGTGGGAAAATCTTTTTATTCTTTAATGAACCCAAACACTTAAGGTTCTTGGACAAAGCAAAAACCGCGATATATAGTCCATCTGTAAGAAGAAAATTATTAATTTTTAAAAATTACTTAAAAATAAAAGTTTCTAAACGATAAAACCACCTTAAAGTTAAAATTAAAAAAAGGTTTTTTGCTTCTCCTGTAAAGTTAGCTGTTTGTACTTATACCCTTTTAGCATGTGACCACTGAAGTATACTTGCTGTTATTTTTCTATTGTTACTGTATTAGTAATAAAAGTATTACTGTTATGATGTGTATTACTTACTATAGAATATAGTATTGTTGATTTGATAAATAAAATTATAATTTCATCTTAAATACAATTTAAAAAATAATCAATTTATGTGTTTATACATATAATATGTAGAGTAAAAATGATTTGAAATCTTTCATTAAGTTACGTATTTTAGGCTATAACGAAAGAAGAAGAGGCGGAATTGCAAAGAGGACAAATAAAATCACCTACCATCAAGAGAGTTACCAGTAATCGAGATGTATCAAAAGGATTAAAATGTAAAGTGCATTATTACAAAGTAAGTTGTGTAAAAACTTCTCACAATTTGGTTTAATGAATATTGTCAAGCTTCAACTACATACACTAATAATATTATTTTAAAGTTTTACATAGCAATGTAAAATTTCAGTTTTATTCAATTTCAACTATTTTCCAAGTTAGTTTTGTCTTTAAGCATAACTATACAATTTAATTATTTCAGTACCTACTACTGATGCAATTACCTTTTTTTTAAATTAAATTTTGTGAAACCTTGTAAGCGCCTTTAATTTGAAGTGTTATTTTGTAAATAAAACTGGAAAGTTTGAATTTGATATTATATTTGCACACCATAAGGTGTAATGTTTAATAATTTTAATTAATCTTCTTGTATTTGCTAAATTCATTAAATATAACGACATTTTTATGCAAATTATTTGTATGTATCTTATTGAATAAATATATATAATACATAATAATATGTACTAACTAATGCTCGTTCAATACCAACTAATTAGATTACCTATTTTAACTGTTTTATATGTTCGGTTTTATACAATGATGGTGCCTAATGCACACCGTATTAAGTTTATAAAGACTCCCATTATACCTAGTCTCTTGTTTTACTAATTACGTTATTATTTTTAAAATTGCAATATAATTACAAAGCATGTCATCCTGTTGTAGCTCTAACCTTGACTGTTTGCGCTTCTGTTCCACTTGCAGTAATCAGTCTAATTAATTTATAAAATCAAACTTTTTAGAAAAAGTATGTATGAATATCATATCTAGAAATAATTTTGTTTGTAGGTATTATTAAGACTCCGATAAAACATCAAATGCTATCTGTTTTAAAATTCTGTTGACCAAACCTGTATTCTTATCTCCGTTCAGCTATTAGCCGATCAAACAGCTAACTAATGGGTCTATTACACGTAGCGAGTACAGTGGCGAGACAACAAAATGCCACTAGGCCGAGAGAGTAGTGTGGGCGAGTGAGTGTTTATACCTATTCAACTTTTGTGGGGGTTTTGTCAGTTCATTTTTGCTAGTTATTATTAGGCATTTTTACAACAATGGTAACACCAACACTATACTCTATTCGTTTAGCACATGCTCCTGATATAAACAATGATCACTGCGTGATATGTACGTGCTTGCATTATATTCAGTTGAGATTGGATGCTCGTAAGGTTAACACAACCTCATATATCGCACGTACTTACAGTTTTTCATTGTAAGTAGGTGCATATAAGTTTCACCTGGCGTTTGAATTTGTAAAAATACAAGACAACCTAGATTAGTCCCTCTCTGTCACGCTCCTCTCACGTGCAAACTGCATGTATTTGTTATTGTCCGCTGCATGTGCTAAATGAAGGAAATGAAAGTTAAGTAGATGCGGTGTGCGCGCATGCTGAGAAGTGGCGAGTACGCACCGAATGTGTGTTTAAACATGTCGAGCGGGCTAACGAGCAGGGCCGATGGGATGGAGGAGCACTCGGTCTAGTAAGTGGAAAAGGGTCCGTGTGACTATCTCACCATCCTACTAGGCCCAATGCTCGTCCGAGCGCTCGGTAATATGTTTATACCAACCGAGCCCTCGGCCGAGAACACTGTTTCGCTGCCACTGTACTCGTTACTTGTAATCAAAGCAAAGGGGTCCGTGGGACTGTCTCGCCATTCTACTAGTCCGATTGCTCGGCCGATGGCTCGGTAATATGTTTATACCAACCGAGCACTCGGCCGAGAACACTGTCTCGCCACTGTACTCGTTACGTGTGATTGAGCCATAAGTAAGCCGTTCATCAAGATGAGTGTAACTACATTTATTTCATATGTATTCAGATTATCCAATAAGTATGTTTTTAAGGATTGTAATTTAATATACATTTTAAAGTTTTAAAATTTCAAAATTTATGCAATTCTATATTTTTAGAAGATTCTGTATACAGTATCCATTAAAATGAACCAAACACTATTATTAAACGTAAAAACTATATTATGTGAAGTTCATTTTTTGTTGTCTGCTATTATTTATTTATTTGAAATATTACTTACACTGCAATCTATTAAACATAATAATATTTTATGTTGTGTGTATGCAAATACCGCAAAAAAGTTAAATTAGGTTAAATAAATAATTTTTTAGAAATAATAAACAAAATAATCTTCAGAAGTTCCACATAAATAATGTTGCTTTATTAAATGACTCAAATTATGATGTAAGCCAATTATATTAATTAGTTTTTTTAGTATAACAGAGAAGTACTATGAAAAGTAATAAAACGGCTTTATGTGTTTTTTTGTAATTATCATTAAAATATGCTGAGTATAATAAATTAATGCTTATACTTTTCCTACAGAGTTAACTATAAAATTCATTCATACTATGTATATTTGATTTGCAATAAGATATCATTTAAAAGGATAGCATTTTAAAGATTTTCATTGAATTTTGTTAATTTATAAATTATGATTTATAAATTACTATTTAATTCGCATGGGTAATTATTCCCTTAATTATGAAAAAGAAAGTTTCCAAAGTGAACATTTAAAAATATATAAATTGACTTAATTAAGAAATAAATGCTAGAAAATAATAAACCATGACGATAAATCTACAAAATGTAATATAGTTGATAGCGAATTAATTTCTGGTAAAGTAAATACAGGGTGTTTCATTTTAAAATAGTTTTGTTGAATGTTATGTTAATATTCTAAGTATATTAAAATATTTAAATATAAAGTATAAATCTTAACTTTTGAGAAAATAAACAATAAAACTTTAAATAACAAGTTAAATTCAAATAAATAAATAACAAATACATTTTTGAAGAAGACGAAAAAGTCGTCGAAAGCTTAAAAAATATTATTTGATTATATTATTGAATTTAACTTGTTATTTAAAGTTTTATTGTATATTAAAATAGAAGAGATAGCGCAAATACCCTTATATGTTATTGTTAAAGTTATCTTGATTGATTCAAAACTGTTAAGGTCAATATCGCCACTTTATAGTGCAATGCGTAACCCTCAAAATTTTGAAAACTGGGTTATGCATATTTTTGGGTTCCAATTGTTGTAATTCTCATATTTTATCACTGAAGTAACTAGAAAGTGAATTGAATGCGTAAAATATGCAAAATTGAATAACGTATTTAGTTTTTACTGCTGCTGGAAAAAAATATAAAATGATGGTTACTATATATACATTTAGAACCCCGAAATATGACGTATAACTTAATTTTTAAAATTTTGAAGATTACATTTAATACTTTTTCAAAATGTAATAAATAATTGGAAGAAAAATATATTAACTGACCACCCCGTATATAATTTATGCCTATTTTAAGTATTTAGTAAATCTTATTACGTGCAAACACTTTCGTGTGTATTGGCTATAAAATTATTGGAACAGCAGCATAAAATTGATTGAAGTGTTATTAGTATTGTAAGTAGAAGGTTGTTGAGAAAACACAATAACGCACTTTTTTTTTAAAGTAAACCTACACAATTTCAAAAAATAAGATACAACTCAAAATTATTCAATTGAGTTGTGATTCTTCGAATTTTTCTCTCATAATCTGGTATGGAAATTTTATTTTGCTTAAAACGCAATGGACTATCAACCTTGTTCACTATAAACAACAAATAACTCTTTTTTAAAAATATAGGTATACTATTATAAAATTAAAAAAAAAGTTTTGGATTGACTTATATTTCAAAAAATATTTAAGACATTTTAAAATAAAAATATTTTAATTTGATTTTGATGACAGTTCAAGAAATGGATGGATAGATTGGATGTGGAGGATAAATAGAAATTAGGCCGCACAAGCCGACCCCATTATGCTACCTCCGCTCCGGTCTTATTTCTACAGCCTGTTGATATTCACCGTAAAATCAGATTCGAATGTAGAATTTCCACATTGTAACTCAAGCAGTGATCGATCACATCAATTTACCATTTCAGTAATACATGCTGTATACATACTGCAATTATTAAATCTAGTAAGTTGAGTCCCTGAAAGTTTACAGTGGCTCACAATATTATTCACACAGTTCTGTTAGCCATGTAAATTACAGTCGCTCCCGGTCTTATTCGTACACTCCTATGTTAACAATGTAAATTCAAGCTTTTGAAGACCTTTTTTGACACATAAAAATTACTTTTACAACAAAACTTATTAAACACTTTTTGTTTGAAATTTCATCCTCTTAATTTTTGTTTATATACATTTTTTTGATTTTTTGCACCATTATTGTTTTGTAGTGACTTAAAAAAGACTCGGTAAAATACAAAACATATTTTGATCTGTATCTTAGAAACGGTGCTACCGGTAAAACGGTGAGCGACATAGAATTTTGTTAACTAGTTTTAGGACTCATTTGTGTATATTTTTAGTCTTGAGAAGAAAGAAATAAATTCTTCGAAACGTCGACATAACAAGTCTTAACAAGAATATTATTTCCAAACAAACTGATAATATTTATTTAAAAAATATTTTTTTTAAATAATCAAATTTTAATTATTGACTAACACGTACTATGTGATAAGCACGGATAGAATACACACATTCACTATTTATAGACGACAACGGTGAGTAGGTTTTGAAACTTGAAATTAAAATCTACCACCATTTATCGGCAAAACACGTTTGTCCCGAATCACCCCCAATGTCCAGACTCACCCCCAATGTCCAGACTCACCCCCAATGTCCAGACTCACCCCCAATGTCCAGACTCACCCCGTTTTACGGTACTGTTAGTTTATGATTTTTTTTTAGCGAAATTATCCGTAGAAAGAGATATTTAAAATTATTTTAAAATTTTTCAAAAAACCATTTCTTGCAGTTTGAATTATTATTGCAGTATTGCGATAAGTATTATAAGAGGCTTGCTGGTCTTAACCCTTTTGTTTTCCTCGGGTCAATATGACCCAAACTTAAAATTATGTTTCAATAACTTTTTTATTCATGAATATTTTTTCCCAATATTTTATGACTTTGTCTATTACTTGTCAAGTATTAGATAGAATTTATATTTTTTTTAAAAAGATTGTGTGTTAATGTTTAAAACTTAATTGTTACACCAATACTCTTTGGGTCTATATGACCCGAAACAATTTTATATTAATAACTTAGGCATCTTGTTCAATAATTTTCTGGTAATTGATATTATTGCACTTATATGAAATACATGCTTGTTCAGCAGTAGACAATTACATTATTATCTTTGTCTAAATAGTGGCAAGTAATTCGAAACAAGTGCAGACATGCAAGCTAGTTCAGATATAAATATTGAATGTTATATGCACCCTGAAGTTATATTCGTTGCTTCACTGAGTGAAGTAATATTGATCTAAGTGTAATATTTTAAAAATAATAATAATGACGTAAAAATTACTTGGTGGTGAGATGGCGAGCATATAGTCCAGTCATTTAAGGTGGCCGAGAAATTCGCTTTTTTTATTTGACGCAAATCTTAAAAGCTAATAAATTTGGAGAAATTCTGAAAACACCATCAAATAGCTTATGCCTGAAATTACAAAATGGGTGATTTTAGTAAAAAAATTTGCCAAAAATTATTTTCTGTTGGAATTTTTTTCCAAATATTATTTCACCTTTACATTTTTAAAGCCTAAATTTGGATTCTAGATGTGGCGTGTACCCGAAAGAACGTTTTTTCATCAAGTAAATATCTTAAAATTGTATATTTTTTGAAATTTGTGTCGAATGGAAAATGGCTTTCGCATTTACTAATAATGCATATATGTAGGCAACCAACAATATTACTATAGTCCTTTAATCAAAGCTGTTTAGCGTAAATATTATCTTTGCACCGTTTGCGTTTTTCGCAAAGTGTAAAAATCCCGTGGTGTAGGTGTTTGATTATAAGTTGGTTTTTGGTTATTACTTTTTTTATATTATATAAAATATTTGGGCATTATTATTTATCTATATATATATATTATTATGCTATAGAATTTTGTAATTATATCAATCCTACTAATTATTGTAACGAGTACAATAAGTACATCAGGGCCGTGCGGTAGATTTTCTCAGTATGATGCAAGTCTCCAAATGCCTCGTAAATTTTCTTTAAAATATTTTTTGATTTTACGATGTTAAGATCCTTATGAGGATACTTAAGTTAAAGGTGTGAACTGGGAAGCAAACTTTTGTAAAAAAAAATTTCAAAATTATTCATTCATTTTTTTCATTCATTCATTTCAATCACTTAATATTTCAAGTACTTATACATTTTTTTTTTATTTATTTATTTATATTTTAAGAATTTGCAACAAAATTTTCAAAGAAAAAAATATATATTTCACATTTTGCGATAAAACTTTTTTTTGTCATTTTTATTGGTTTCTACCATAATGACATTTGTCTAAATAGATAAAGAATCTACCTTGTTTTTATTTTTGAGATGACCAGAAGGTGGAAATCGTGACAAGATGGGCACGCTGTTTTTTCATTTTCCCCTCTACTTCAACAGGGTGTAACTTTCTAAAATATTTTTTTTTGTGAAAATTTTTTTGGTAATTTTTAAAATATAAATAAATAAATTGTAAAAAAATGTATAGTTAAATATTAAGTATTTTTGTTTAATCGACCTTCAAAAAAACACCCATTATTCAGGCTTCTAGACTAGAATACCCTCTTATAGTTGGGGTTGTTCACTTCAATAATCATGTGTGCAAAATATCAATAATATATTACTAATTTCAAATAATCTCCCATAATATTTAATAATCTTTAGTAATCTAAATAATCTTTAGTAATCAAAATAATA
This sequence comes from Cantharis flavilabris, assembly GCA_949152465.1. Taxonomy (NCBI): domain Eukaryota; kingdom Metazoa; phylum Arthropoda; class Insecta; order Coleoptera; family Cantharidae; genus Cantharis; species Cantharis flavilabris. Next base: position 11,065,562 of record OX424441.1, read on the forward strand.
TTAAGTAATCTGTAGTAATCTGAAGTAATCTGAAGTAATCTGAAGTAATCTGAAGTAATCTAAATGAAATAATCTTAAGTAATCTAAGTAATCTCAAATAATTTTTAACAAACAAACAAGCAATCATTAATTTTTATATAAGAAATTTACTATATAATAGAATAAAGCAAATAATAATACATGTAAGTTTAGCATATACCTTAGTTTAAACACCATAAAACATAGGTACGGACGTCTAATACTAAATTTACATTTTCTACTAGCGGTTAGGAATCGTTGCTATATAGTGGGTAATATCAAGATAAACATCAATATCTATTGGAGATAGATCACCGTCTTCGGTATACTCGGTACGGTAAGGATAAAATTCAAATGATTAATGACTGGTTTCATAAAATTTTTAAAACAGAGGTTACACGTTCAATCTGGCATCAGTCTGGCGCGGTCTGGCATCAATCTTACCAAGGTCTCGGACTGAACTGATGCAGATTGACGGGAGAATTACGGACTGATTGAATATTTTAATAATTTTGTATTTAATAAAGTAATAGCGTTATAATTCAATTATTTTGTAGGTAAATTGACACATTAGTTGAGAAAAAAATTAAAAAAAAAACGAAAAAAAAATTTACTCTTGAGAGAATTGAAACCTGGACCGCGCGGGTACTAGTCGTATAGTCTAATGCAACCGAGTATCTATATGAATAAAAATTATTAAAATTTTTTCAAAAACTTTTTTATTTTCGAGAAGTGGGTCCTACCGCTTGGCCTAGAGTTTGTTATTACAAAGTACTTGTCTCCCCCAATTGGGTTTTAAAATCCTTGACCCGCAGGAAGAGTCAAACTGATGCCAGATTAAACGTGTAACCTCTGTCTAAGAATCCGTTAAAGTTAAAGGATGATTTCTATAGGATTGTTAGTACAAAGAGATAATTTCTATTGGTTTGTTAAATGTAACAGTTTGTTAAAAAGTATATATTTTAAAAACCTACTGGCGCCATCTGGTGTTAAAAATTTGTACTCTTAAAATGATTATATAATCACAAATAATACCAAATAATCACAAATAATCAAGTATAATCATGAATATAATCACGAATAATCACTGATAATCAGGTAATCCTAAATAATTGCAAATATAATCTTAGTAATCATTAATAATCAAAATAATCAGGAATAATCTTAAGTAATCACGATAATATTTTAATAATCTTAATAATTTTTTACATAATAATAAGCTATGTACAAAAAAATTCTGAGTGAACAACCCCTCGGTTATTTCTTCTAACATTATCGAGTCACCTTCTTGCCAATTCAATGCATTCGAATTATTCTTCAGTTTTTGTATCCAAAATGATTCTTTATTATATTTATAATTTTGGGACCACAAGTTTGACCAAAAGTTTAACATACTTTCTTTAATTATTATTATTATTATTCTAAAATTAATTCATATTTAATTGTTTTATATATTTAAAGATTTGTATTACAAAAATAAAGTAAACATTGCACAAAAAATTTTGATCTTTTTGGTTTCATTATTTATTTCAGTGGTTCGGGTCAATATGACCCGAAGGAGTACAAGTGTGAAGTCTCTCCAAGGAGAACAGCAGGGTTAATCTAGTAATACTTTACGTTGTCGTCGGTTGAACTTACATGTTTTGCCCGGGGTACCTTTTTGGCTATCGGTGGAACTTACACGTTTACCAGGGCATAGTAAGTGTCCACTTGCCTGGACATTCCAAAAAACAGGGAGGGTACGTGTCCACCCTGGCGCCGTCACTGAATTTTAAGCTGACAGCTGTTAGTAACAGAACCTTCCACAAAAGTGAGTGATAACAACGCAACGCGAGCGCCTTTCACCACTCCTCTTGAAAAGCGAGCGCTTTTACTATAATTTTCGCTTCACTCGCTTTAAATGACAGCTGTATCGCTCCGCTTCTCTAAAAGGGAGGACATCAGAATACCGGCCCAGATCATTTTATTTATTCGAAATCAAAAATTAAATGTTCTACCAATTATTAACACTAATGTGGATTTTGACATCAAACGCGCTCAATTTAGAAAAACCAGTAAGGAATTTTACAAAAAATTTTAATTGCACTCTGGGCTGTAGTGCGCGTCCTCCTCCGCTGACTGATTCAATATTTGCAATTACATCTTTGTGGAAAGGGCGGTAAAACATCTTTGTGGAAAGGGCGGTAAAACATTTTTCCAGTCTACCAACTATGCTCCATAAAGTAGTAAAATCTTTTAATAACTCCATATTCAGAAATAAGTCTTGGATTTTCCAACAAAATTCGATCACACTGGATTACAAAATGTGGTCTGTACTCGAAGATTTAGTCTGAAGTAACGTAATTTAATGCAGATAACAGCATCGATGTCGATGAAAGTGATGCGTATCGTAGTAGATGACTATGGCCGCGTCGTTTCAAGGCATATGTGAAGACCAAAGAGGATCATTTTAAATAAATCATATATAGAACAAAACTTTAGAATCTTAGAACTTTAGAACTTATGGCACGACTAGGTAATTCGTTAGGTAATAGATTTCCGCATATAACTCCAAAACTAACTTAATTCTTAGTTATAGGCTACAGTTCATTTATTTTACACAGAATAGCAATTGGTGAAAATTTAACTTTTGATTTAAAAAACTAAACAATAAAATTTCTTTGACTGCCTTTGTATTTGTTGCATTGTTTTGGAAAAACTAATTGAAAAGTTGGTCTGCAATGTTCCGATTTTAATATTGTTTAAAACAAAAAAATAATACCTATATAATATAATTTTAAATCTGTTTTGTTCGTTTTGTTTGGCTTTGATTTTAAATTAAAATGTAAGAATTTTTTTATTAAAACCAAGGTAAAATCAATTTCTTTTATGAGTATTAGCAATAAAATATTTTTCTATATTTACAGTATTAATAAGAAATTCTACTTTAAATAAAAAATGAAATTGAAACAACCTCTATCTTTTAACCAAACTCCTTTGAGTAACTTCATGAATCCCTTGCGAGATTCCAAATCACTACTTTGGAACCATTGCTCTGTAGGCCTATACAGTGTGTTCACGATAAGAGGTAACAGTGAATAATTCTTATATCTTACTAGATACAAAAAAAAGTTTAAATAGTTTTTTATTCAACTCGAAATTTACCATTGGAAACTACGGAAGTAAATTTTTTTGTACTTCAAACTCAACCGGAAGTAAACATGAATTTATGGGACACGGACAACTCGGCACTTCGCAACTCGGCACTGGACTACTCGGCACCGGATGACTCGGCGCCGGACAATTCGGCACCGGGAAAACTCGGCACCGGGACAACTCGGCTCCGGCGACTCGGCACCGGGAAAACTCGGCACCGGGACAACTCGGCACCGGCAACTCGGCTCCGTCAACTCGGCACCGGGAAAACAATCGGATTTTTAAAACCGTTTTCAATTTATACAGGGGGAGGGGGAATTAAAAAATTAAAAAATATTGAAAAGTCTATATTTTATTTACTTAGTAAGCGCATATTGGTTTAAAACACACTAAGGCTTTGGTTTAAAACACACTAAGACGTTGGTTTTGATGGGGCGATGACTCCCCTTGGCTTATAATCGCCCTTGAGCTTACATCTTTATTTTATACTGTTGGTAACTAAAAGTTACATTAGTTGGATATATATTACTATTTTTACTTTTCTATTACAAATAAATCTTAACTAGTGATATAGCATACAGAACAGTAATGGAACCCAACGTAATGTTATCTCAAAGAGAAACCGAACGATACAGTCACGAAGGTTACATCTATGTTAAAGATAAACCAGGTAAGGATGGCCTGAAATTTTTTTGGCGTTGTCAATACAAGGATAATGGGAAAGATTCAATCGGAAATAGAACGTACAGTAAGGGGCGTATTTGGACAAATAGAGCCGACGGATCCTTTCATTCGTTGCGAATCCCACATACGTGCAATAATACCGGTAATGCCAGAATTAGAACCAATCATAAGTTGGTTTACTATTACATACGTTGGTAGACTCAGAAATAATGGAACAAGAGCCCCACCTTTGTTTCCCTATGCAGTGTGGTCGGTACATCAGCGTACTTTGCTTGGCTCTGATAGAACCAATAATTTCGCTGAAGCTTGTCATAAAAAGCTGCAACAGGGATATGGGGTCGCACATCCAGGATTATTTAAATTTCTGGGTAATCTAATCAAAATACAGAAAACATTCGATGCTGATTACGAGCGTTTTGTTGCGGGATACGAAGCACCACCAAAACGCAAACGTTATGAAGACGCAGATCTGCGTATTCTTAATAAAGTAACGAATTATGAGAAAGAGAATATGTTGGAGTATTTGCGTGGTTTATCTCATAATTATGTAATGAACTAATATGTACCTACATAAATAAATGTATATAAATATATATTTTTTAAATAAAAACCTTGTAATTTTATAATAAATTTTTTTATACTCGTATTATCTTTATTTTTGTTAATATTTTTCAATAATAATAAAATAATTTTATTATTACAATAAAAAAAAATCCGATCGTTTGGTGCCGAGTTATTACGGTGCCGAGTTATTCCGATGCTGAGTTGACGGAGCCGAGTTGGCGGTGCCGAGTTGTCCCGGTGCCGAGTTTTCCCGGTGCCGAGTCGCCGGTGCCGAGTCGTTCCGGTGCCGAGTTTTCCCGGTGCCGATTTGTCCGGCGCCGAGTCATCCGGTGCCGAGTAGTCCGGTGCCGAGTTGCGAAGTGCCGAGTTGTCGCGTACCGTGAATTTATTTTTTAAAATAGCAACATGTCTTTTTTTTAGGATTTTTGTAATCTACAATTTTTTCTCTATACAGACATATAAAATTATTATAGGGTTACATAAGAAAATTTTCGAGAAAAATGCTAGATAAATTTATGAATTATTTAATTTATTTAGTGTGCTATAAAAACAAAATGTTACTATAGTATCATGTCTTGAACAAAATGGATGCATTTTTGAATAATTTATCAGATAGGTTGTTTTTTGTACCGAATGTTGTTTTGTTTTCATAGCACACTAAATAAATTAAAATAATTAATTAATTTATCTTGCATTTTTCTTGAAAATTTTCTTATGTACCGATATGATAATTTTATATCTATGTATAGAGAAAAAACTGCAGATTACAAAAATGTTAAAAAAAGACATGTTGCCATTTGAAAAAAAAATTCATGTTTACTTCCGGTTGAGTTTGAAGTCCAAAATAATGTACCTCCGTTGTTTCGGATGGCAAATTTCGAGTTAAATAAAAAACTATTTAAACTTTTTTTCATATCTGGTAAGATAAAAGAATTATTCACTGTTACCTCTTATCGTGAACACACTGTATAATTCAGATTTTTGATAATTTCGTGTATGTATGAATGAGCTATTATTTTTCGGAACATGTTGGGTTTAAAATCAATTTTGTATTTCGTTATAATTTATGTTTAGGTGGGTATAGGGATGATTATGTAAATGCCAGGAAAAGATTTGTAGAAATTCTGCTTGTATTTGGGAAAAAAATTGAACATACATTGCTTTACAACTTCAGACATAAGCACAGGTAAAGTTGTATTTTTTGAAGGTAAAACGATAAGATTTAAGTTTTAATTACAAACCATCTAATTGTATGTTAATTAATTTGTTTTTTAAACTTTAAACAAATAAATTAAGAAAGATATGTACTGTTTGTCAAATAATATTTACATGTTAGCAGACTACGCAAAGTAATTCAAAGTTCACTTAGGTCTTATATATTTTTAGGTCAATTTATATACTTTCCGTTTCCCACCTTGCGTCCGCTTTCGAATTAAGTGTTAGGGATTGCAACCATTAATTACAAACTGTACCACAATAGGTTCCACAAGATGATGTAAAATTTATTTTTGTAATTAAATTTTAATTTTTATTATTATTATTTTTTAAATTTAACTCGATCAAAAATTATATACAGCGTGTCCCCGGATATACTTTACATAATATCAGTGGCGATAGAAGACACTTTTCTAAAACAAATATTTAACAACATTTTTTTTTAAATTCGAACCCTCGAGAGTTAGGCCTCTTGAAAGCATTTCTTTTTTTTAATTTCAACCTTCACATGGCTATATCTCGGAAAATATTGATTTTTGAAATGGTTAGATTTATTTCTAAGTGTTTAGATTGTGAAGATAATAACGAAATTATTGAGAGCATTATGAAAAGTGAAATACAAGAAGCACTAAAACATTCGAAAAGTGGAAAATCCCCTGGTCCTGGAGAGATTCCAATAGAATTATTAAAAAATGCACCCGATTGTGTAATTGAACAAATAAAAGATATCTTTATCCAATGTCTAATACATAGTAATAATGTTCCAGAAGAATGGAAAATGGCATATATCAGTTCTTTTCACAAGAAAGGAGATATAAAAAAATGTCAAAATTATAGAGGCATAAGTGTATTATCATCTATTGGAAGATTGTATGGACGCATACTTTAAAGTTGAATAGAAAAGCAAATTCTTATAGGGGAAGAGCAATGCGGTTTCACTATTGAAAGATCATGTACTGATAACATATTCACTCTACGACAACTTACTCAGAAGAGAGCAGCAAGAAATAGAGAAACACATCTGGTATTTGTAGATCTGGAAAAGGCGTATGACACCGTGCCTAGGCAAAAATTATTTGAAGTTTTAAATGAATCCAATATACACCAGAAATATATTAACGCCATTAAACATTTATATATGGGACAAAAGAACATTATTAAAATTGGCAATAATATCTCAGATGTTTTTCTAACAACAAAAGGTTTGCGCCAGGGATGTACTTTATCGCCATTATTATTCAAAATATATATTAACAAGGTTCTCAAGAATGGCAAGCAAAATGCAAACCAATGGGTGTATGCATAAATGATGACTGTCTACATACTCTCCTTTCTGCTGACGATCAAGTGGTGATTGCAGAAGATGAAGAAGATATCTCTTACATGATGAGAAAATTGACAGATACCTATAAGAACTGGAGTCTTAAAATTAATATTGATAAAACTAAATACTTAGTTGTAGGAGGAGTTGTAGGAGAAGCAAACAATTTGGATATAGAGGGTCAAACGATCTAAAACTGCACGGAATATAAATATTTGGGATCTATAATATCAGAAGAAGCCAACACTAGAAATATATTGAAAATAGAATGGTAAAAAGTCGGCAAGCTGTGAGACAGCTAAATACAATTTGGTGGTCAGAACAAATCCACAAACATACAAAAAAAAGAATATACCAGTCAATAATGAAAACCATATTGACTTATTTCTTATACAGGTTTCGCTGTACTGCCTTATGTCAAAGGACTCAGCGAAAAAATTAAACTTATCTTGAAACCGCATAATATTAAATTAACTTTCAGATCTCCGAATAACCTGGATGTTCACTTCTCAAAACTTAAAGATCAAATCCCTCATGAGAAAAAATCGGGTGTGGTGTACAAAGTTGATTGCAAGGATTGCCATCTAACCTACATTGGACAAACCAACCAATGGCTGAAAAAAATAATAAGTGGACACTTCTCTTCAATTAGATGTAACAAAGACGAATCCACTGCAACTGCCAAACATGTGCTAGAAGATGGCCATAACAGGAACTTTGAAAACACCTCTATACTGAAGTCAATTCCGTCCTACAAAGAACGTATTTTGCATGAGATGATTGAGATAAAGAAAGACAGAAACTCAATAAACAGGAAGACTGAGTAGCACTTACAGTCCGTTACTTATTTAACTTTTCATCCGAATATTGGGGTTAAGTTTTTCACCATTGGTTTTACTTAATCCACGACAACTTATTAGAATTATTAATACATTCGTTTTCTTTATCTTTTTTCTTTCATTACCGGGATTTCGTATTATCATTCTTATCAAGATGTCGGATAAATGTCAATATTCTAAAATATTTTATAGTTGTTTTGTAATTGTTATTGTTTTTCAATTCATATTAAACTTGAAAAAGGAAAAGTCATTTTCCGAAAACACGTTTAAAAAAGTGATTTATTTGTGTATTGTAGCTCACCATTGATAATCTTAATTTATATTATTGATAACATTTCCTCTTTCGTTAAGAGCCACTATAACATTCGTTACTCTCTCTATTAGTTCTTCTCTTATTAAAATCATAGTTATAAACTTGAGTTCTTGTAGGACTTTTACAGTTATTAGGTCAAATCCGGGGGATTTCTTTAAGTTTAAGTGCTTCTTAATGTAGGTTGAAACTTCACTTTTCTTAAATTTTTTTACGTGTAGTTCCATTTAGAATGGTGCTTCCAAGAATTCTTCAAGTCTAACTTTTTCTTCTGGGGCTTCTTCTTTGAAAACGTTGGCCAGATGATCTGCGAATGCATTTGCCTTTTCTTTATTGCTTCTTGCCCATTCTAGTGTTGGTGTTTTTATTGGCGGAATTGCTGTTTGTGGTCTTTTCAACTTACTAGTTGCCTTCCACAGGGAATAGTCAGTTGCTTCAGTTGTTGTAAGTCCGTTCAGGTAATCGTGAATTTCTTGATTTTTATGGTCTTTAAATTTTAATTGAAAACCCGGAGCACGAGTTTTTTGCCATTTCTTTCTAAGCTTTTTTTTTCTTGTAATTTGCTTTGAATACATTTTGGACAAAAGTTTTCAACTTGATGGTGTTGATTTTCTGGGGTTGCTTCCCAGGCCGCTTCTTGTATATTTTTTGTTAGATGTTGTACTGCTTCATGCAGCTCGAATTCTGATTTCAAGGAAACATCTTGCGGTAGTTTCCATTAGAGTAGTCTTCTTAATTTATTCCAATCAGTGAGCTTATTACAAAGAGTTAGAGGTTTTGATGTTCGATTGATTTGAGAAGAAAATGTGACTATGATTGGAGAATGGTCGGAGGAAAGTTCGAAGCCAGCCTCCACACTGAGGTGATGGTGCGAAATACCTCCAACCACGCAGAAATCGAGCAAATCAGGCAGTTTTTCTCTATCTGTGGGCCAGTAGGTTGGCTGGCCGGAAACTTAATATAACATAATTTTTCAATAAAAATAAAAATTTTATGAATTTAATTTTTGTTTTGCAGTTGCTGTTTTTTATTATTTTTTGATTTCCTGTGAAATGGATTGGTTTTTCAAAAATTTTTACTAAACAAAAGTTGTAGTCCGTTAAATTTCCTATCCAAGATTTTTTGTAAAATGTTTCGTTTAAAAGATATAGGAATTTGAAAAAAAACAAGAAAAAAAAAGATCAAAATTTTCAAAAATTTTTTACTTACATTAATTCATAACTTGAAAGCCGTTGATTTTAGATAATAAACGGTTTAAATCTAGTTCATAGATTATTTCACGCTCTTTAAAAAAGCACTTAATCATTTTTACTGAAAAATCAACATTTTCCGGGCTATGTGAAGTTGTAAATTAAAAAAAATGCTTTAAAGAGGCCTAACTCTCGAAGATTTGAATTTAGAAAAAATATTTGTTACATATTTTTCTTAGAAAAGTGTTTTCTATTACCACTGAAATTATGTAAAGTTTATCTGGGGACACCCTGTATAAACAATTAGTGACGAACAGTAAGTATGTATTTAGTAACTATTCAATCATAAGAATTTTGTGTTTTGCTAAATGGTATGGTAATCCATTTTAATTAAAGTAATATGAGATAGGAAGTCAAAAACTATTAGAATGGTTCTCTCCAGTTTTGAGTTGTCAAGTGCTTTCACTTTTAATTCCATTTTTTATTTACCTCAATACAACACAGAGTAGCGCTACAACCCAGGATGGGTTTTGGCTAACCAGTTTAATTTATAAAGAGCAGATTACCTCGGTGGTTTCCCTTACGACCTTAAGCCGAGGGAGGTTGGTTTAAATATAGTTTTTGTTATACTCGGATTCGAACCAGGATTCTCTGTTACCGTCCTCAATTACTTCTTCCATAATTATATTTTTTACCTTATATTTAATATTTTCTCCTATATTTTTCCTCATAATTTTTGCTCATATAAGAATTTTTTAAAGTAATTCTTCTTCTATTTTATTTGTTTTGTGTCTTATTATTTTACGTTTACTTTTATAAACTAACAGATTAGGCAGTTTACTGTGACACTTGATTGATGTGCAAACTTATACTGTAAAAATGGGTGTAATTTCAGGATTTGCCCTAAAAAAATGTAAAATTATTCAGAAAATAAGAGTATTAACCTTATGGTAAATTTCCTTGAATTGTTCAAGGTTGTACAATTAACTTATAATTCTGAACAATTCAACATTGTTGAATTGAAAGTAGTTCAAAGAAGTATGTAGATCATCTTGTTGAAGTGAATTAAGCTGAAAATGTCAAGTTAACCGGTCATTTTACACCTGAAATAAATTTCACCTAATGGCAATTACCGAAGTATATAAATTCCTCCTATGTATTGCCATATATTCTGTTGTAATTTAACCCTTAAGAATCATGAGTTTAGTTTGTATAATGGTAAAAGTTTTTCTTTAATTTTTTAATGGATTTAGTATTTACTTTAGCTCTTTAACTACATATTTCTGTTTTAAACTGTTTGATAAAATTTAAAAAATATTGTATATCTGACATGAACGTAGTACATACTATACATATACTACTTAATAAACTGAAACTTCATTTATACAAAAGCACTTATGGTTAAAGTAATATTGTATATTGAATTGAAAACATTTTATTTATATATTTTATGAAATAGAAAAGTACTGAAAGTTGAAATATATAAATATTCTCTTTATTTTAAAACCGGTAAACGAAAATATTTATCCAATGTTATAAACAAACATCAAAAGCTCTTTCAAGCTATAAAAACATAATGGTAGCGAATTTATGTCTCACACCTATATAGATTAAAAAAAAAAATTAAATTACCTGGCAGATAACGTATCGTTTTATTGAGTTTTTTAATATTATTTTATCACTTAACGAATTTTAACGAATTTGAAACTAAACAGTAAAAAACAAGAGATTCCTTTTAATATAACCTGGTTAAAAATGATATCGTAAATAAAAATGTCAACAGACTTATATTTGTAAAAGATAAAAGTTTTACCTATGTCAAAGTTATGAAAAGGATTCGAGCCTTACAATATAAATTTGGTACAAAGAAAAGATTATGATAAGCTTACTATATTGATACAGTTCCATTATACAATATAATTTTTCCATTATATTTTTCATATTTACAAACCATGTTTGAAAATTTGGGGACACATTTATTAAAAATAATATTCACAGTTTAATTTTAATAAGGTTTTAAAAAAAATCTCAAATCTGAAACTAATGGTGGGTTTATGCACAACGTCACAAAACACTTTCGTTATCTCTTTGATATTTGTGGAAGTTATATAAAATAATGTCATACATTTCCAACAGGTTTCCAATAATAGAAAAGATTATTATAAAATTATAAGAAATTATTCTTATTAAGTAACAACATCGTTTTCACGACAAATATTCTCGAGTGAGACTCGAATTCGTGTTGTTCGCTCAGGAAGCTACGCTGTCACCGTATAGCTAACCTGGGCGGTTATTTAAATTATATTATATAAATTAAATTAAAATTAATTATATAAATTATATTCATCTTTTATGGTTTAGGCATGAAATAAGGTATTCGAATGCACAAATTATCACATTTTAGTTGTTTATGCGCGACTCCAAATGCCTTCTTGATCATAAAATATAAAAATAACTATATGCACCGAAGTTCCTAAAAATAAGCACTAAAATTGATAAGAAAAAGTTTAAAAAATATTATACAAAGCTACCTATTCATTTTTATTTCTAAAGTCGGTGTCACATAAAAATTTCATTCAAATTTTTATAAAAATTTGTATAAAAACGGTTTTGATAGTGTGACAGGCCAATGGTTTTATAAAAATGACGTACGTAAAAATATTTTTATGGTGCTCCTGTTTTCATGACGTCACGAAAACGTTTGTATAAAAACGAGAGTTTTAGAACAGTTTCTAAAATTTTTATAAAAGCAGGCATCCCATTGGCTGTTGACGCCAATCAAGTGCACTCAACTTGAATTTACGCATTTAGTGAAACCGTTTGACCTTACTTTTAGGGTAGTTTATATCAAACCGCTGATCTCGTTTTTATAAAAACTGCACGAAGCAGTTTACAGTGAGACATAGCATAAAATATTTTTATGGCTTGTGACGTTACATCGTTTGTATACAAATTTTTATAAAATGTTTTTATACAAATTTTTATGGTGAGATACGGAATTAATAATATGGTAAATATTTCTCTACCCCCTAAATTGCTTAAATTTAAATAAAATTTTTTTTTTAATTGTTTCAAATTAAATAAAACAATTGCTTAAATTGGCAAATTCAATAATAATTTTTTATTTTCTATATTAAAATTCTTTAAAAACAAGTGGCCCAAATATGCATCATTTGCTCAAATATGCACCAAATATTGAAAATATGCAACATAGGTATTTTGACAAGCGGTTTTTAGGATTCATTTTTACCTAATTGATCCAGCTTTCAAAACGAATCTATTCGCATATCAATATTAAAAAAATATAGTCGCTTCTGCTGCAAAATATATCGAATCATCAGCACACCTTTATATGAATATTTTATAAATAATTATTAAATTACCGATAAATTTCACCACTTTTACATGTAAATAATACAAATGACTGTATATTAGTTATTGACTGTCAAATGAATGTCACACGTATATTTTATGATATTATTTAAATTTTCGAATGTATTGTTTTATTTTTACAAGCCATCTAACGCCATCAAGCCATCTTACAGAAAATAGATAAATTAAGATTTTAATTAATATTTTCTGTAATTTTCTTGTCTTTACATTTGGCTCAATTGTTTCCTCACCCATACAGTAGAAACTCCATCATTCGACACTCCCATATTGGACAATTCCGAGAATTTCTCATGCTAATGGACATGTAATTATGAGCTTATGACTCACAAGTTGTGAGCTTATCAAAATCAACGACTGGATTTCAGCACGTAGACAGACAGATTGATTACCTACATTATAATGCTTACATGATAATAGCAACGTAACGTAAAATAAAGGGTAATTTAAATTTGAAAAAGATGTTATTCGAAATATATAAAAATAAAATATTTACATTCTAATCGTATAATAGTTATGTTATTTTCGTAATGCGTATCATCACAATTTTGTCATTTAATTTATAAAATTTATTCGTAAAATATAAAATTATTTTAAAGTGTATATTACCTATGCAAGTATCTAATAAAATTTTTGCAAAATAATTCTTTTTACAAAATTTGTATATTTAAATTACACCTTCAAGTTTGCTGGGTAAGGCATAGTGGAAATAAATTCTTATCGTAATTAAGAATAACATGATATGTTTATATCATATAAAGATATTAATTTCAATTCCCTATTCGACAAATTCTATGTTTGGACAGGAAATGGGTCCCGTTTATGTCGAATTATGGAGTTTCTACTGTACTTGTATTTTAAAATCTCCATCAACACACAAAATTTTATCTCAATTGGTTAAACATTTCCGGAGATACAATGACACTTTTATTTTAATATTTTTTTATTGTGGTATCCCTGGCAAAACTTTCTCTGCCGAAACCTTATTTTTACCACTACAGCCCGCCAGACATACGTTCAAAAAGTTTGATTGCCATCAACGCAGAAATGCCGAAGAAAATCGAGGGATAAGGAACGTTTTTTTCAAGACTTCGCAAAACGCTAGTATCTTTTTCTTTTCATGTCGAATTCCTGATTTTTATCAAATTATTCCATATGCTATCAAGTCCTGTTGGTACAATGTTCCCACATACAAAATTTGGTTGAGATCCCTTCAGTACTTCATGATCATGAGTTATTCACTATTGAAGTTTTAACTGACAGCTTGTAATTTTTGACAGATGAGACAGATTGAAAGTTAATTTTGCCTATTCTGGATAAAGCTTTTCAAGGTCTCAAAAATAACCTATCACAAGATAAAATCGTTGTTAAAAATCTTATGTTATTTTATTTTATTGGCACTCCTGATTGACAGAACGCGATGACAACCTTACTTTTACCTTTCTACCGTAAACTCTACTACCATACCAAATTTGGTTGTGATTGGTTGCACAGTTCATCTTTACATTTCTTTACATTTCTGAACATGGTGATTTCGAAAATTTCGAAGGATGATTAGTTTCTTCTGGGTTAGAGTTGTTTTTGTGTTTAAATTTGAACAAAACACCACGTGACTGGTCGAAGTGTGGTCGAAAAAAAACGGAAGGATGTCACTTCTTACTTCAAATTTTTCTATTTGCTGACCTCTTACTCGAACTAATTTTACTGATTAATTTTATTTAGCTAAAAAACTTCCTCGTTTATAAGATAATTAAATAGTATTTCTTAAAACCTTGTATTACTTACAACGTACAGTATGTAACAAATTTGTGCAATTTGTTTTGTTGCTGAGTACGCCTCTGCCTGATTGGGGAGGATAGGAGTTTGCGTTTTGTAAACGCGTGAGCGCAATTCCTGGAACTTTGGTGTAAACTTTTGTAAGTGTGAGAGTGTTTTTCGTGTGCTCGTCGAATTTGTGAGTAAGTTCTTTTACTTTTGGTATTGAAATTTCGTAGGGAGACACCTTATTTCGACGATAATCTTTTACTCGTTCGATCTGTCGTTTTGTGCTGACTGGAGATCCCGTATTTGCTTCCAAATTGCCCAATATTATTTTAAATAATTTGCAATGGTAATTTATTTTGTATGGAACCGACCTGAGCTTATCTATCGATAGTTATTTTCTTCGCTCGCAAATTTTTCCAAAGTTAAATATTATTAACTATGTTAAATATTTAATTTTAATAATTAAATTTATTTACTTATTTTGGTTCCACAATTTGCGTACGCTGTTTGTTCTTAATTATGTTACTTCGAAAGAAAATAGTTGAGGCAAGTAGCTACGACTTTTGTGTGTTTGGTTGCAACTGCCGTTGGCAGTACACTTCTTGAAGAGATTATTTTTTCATTTCATTGTTACCTTTTTTCCTGAACTTATGACCATCGCTTTCCGCACTATCTACAGCTAGTATAACATCTACAGGGCATCTACAGTAAATAAAAGCTGGTTGATTATTTTCCTAGCGTGTAGAGGAAAATTCCGGAAGTCCCATGAGGGGAAGAGGAATTGTTTGTTTTCCAGCCTGGCTTATCGTTGGTGCTATCAGTGTTAGGATTAGGAATTTGGCTTTTAAAGAACTAAAGTTGCACCTCGGGTGGATTTATGTGCTGCACTGATGGGCACAATTCGTTTGCAGGGTCGGAGATTGGGAATTCGGTTGGTTCCCGAGGAGGTGAAGGAATTTTTTATTTTAAGTAGTACATTGCTCCGTATTTTTAACGTGATTTTTATTGTACAAGTCAAGTCGGTTAAACTTTTACGATACTCCCTCCTATTACTTGGAGGTTTCGTGGTTCAACGAAATAAACTGCTGTTCAGAAGTAGCCATGTTTTAACATCGACATAGCTCAACACTTTGGTAAAACTACGTTAAAAATACTATAGTGGTTTTTAGTAAAAGAAACTCCCTACCTATTTTCCTCGGGTCGCTCTGATATTGCGGAAGCTGAAAAACTTTCTCAGGTTTTTTTGTGTTGTAAGAACAATTTACCTCTTTTATCAAAGTTCTGGCAATTTCTCATGAGAGTAAATCTCTCCAATGACTCAAAATTATAGTTTTCTTATATTTTCTAGAACACTTGGTAGCCTTTATTCAAACTCACTCACCCCGATGAAAGTGACACAAAACTACCGACAACCCTATCTCTAATTTAACTTGAACAGAACACGACAATACATTATGCGTCACTTAAACTATAGCTGTTCAGAAGTAGCTATGTTGAATTTAACTGACGTTTCGTTGGAATACCAACCCCCAATTGGCATATTTCCCTGCGGTTTCAATATTAGACGATATATTTTTCCATATAAGAAGGTACGAATTAATCGCGTTATAGTAGGGTTGAATGCAGCAGTAACTTGATAATATACGGTAATATGAAGTTAACTATAGTCTATCCAAAACCAAAACCAATACACGTCATTAGTATTGGCGAGGTCATATTAGATCAGCGTTGTCAAAAATGCGATTATAAAGTGAGACATATACTGAACTGTCATCGCAAATCGCAACACACAACACAGTATGTACAGCAGGGGCGAATCCAGCGTTTTTTTTCTTGGGGGGGGGGGGGAAAGTGTTCTCAGATTTGGGATTGTCTCCTTGTTTCCTTGTTAATTTTAAGCGCCTGGGGGGGGGGGGGCACGTACCCCCCCTCTAAATCCGCCTATGATGTACAGTATTGCACATATATTATGTTGAACACCAAATGTAGTGTTGTGCGTTGTGTGTTGCGATTTTTATAGCCCTTTATAATCGTATGGTATTTATTTAAAATTTTGGCAACGCTAGTTAATGTGACGTCGTCAATGCTCATGACGTGTATTGGCTTTAGTTTTAGATAGACCATAGTTAACTTTTAATTTAAACTTAACTATTAACTTCCAGAGGTTAGGATTGTTAGCTTTAATAAGGAATTAGCATCTTGAAAACATGTTTACTACAAACTTGAGCTAGAATATCAATAAAAGCAACGTAACTTTTCATTAATTTTCCACCTTGCAGTTCTGTACAACAACAAGACAATTAAGTTTAATAAATTGAAAAACACGAAAATAAATTCGAAAAATTATAATTAAAATGCAAAATTTGACATTTGCTTAAAACAAATATATTGAACATAACTTGCTTCAGTAAGTTATGTTAAATCTATTTATATGCATGCCTTACATAAGTTATACATGACCTGGTAAAATGGTTTCATGTTACAAATAAATTAAAAATGACGTTTATATGTTTTTATTGCTTTACATGTCATAAAATATTATTTTGTATAAAATTTAAAATTCCACAGCATCCCACTGCCAACGCCTAAGCTACGTCTTTGACTAAACTATGCCTTGATCGAATAATATCAACGAAGGGCTTTCTCCTTCTTCTAGAAATAAGGAAGCTTTTAGCAATATGAGTGGTAGCTCTTCAAAAATGATCGATGCAATAAGAGGGTTTCTCCACTAAAGTGCGGATGGTTTCTACGGTCATTTTTAATCTCCGACTTAAAAGAAGGGTGTTATAAGTTTGACGCGTATGTTTGTCTGTTAGTTTGTTTGTCTCTCTGTGGCTTTATAACTTTTCAACAGAAGGTCAACTTATAATGCAATTTTTTTAAATGATGGAGCAGTTTGACGAGAAGGTTCTGAGCTACATACGTGTTGTCACACTAATACTTCTGCAAATCTTCCAAAAATTAAAACAGCCTATAAAATTATTTTATATTATTGGATATTATATTATTACTAGATATTCTAGTGCTCTAACTCTTATCTCTGCTCTTACTCTGAAAATGGGTCGTTGGTTCTCGAAAGTAAAATAGTTACATGATAGACAATAAAAAACTGACGATATAAATGAAAGGTAGATGTTTATTTTGCAACCTGATAAACAAGAACAATATTTAAAAGACAAAACTCGGGCAAATCGTTGGGCAGCACGTATTTGTAGCACTTGGTTTTCATTTCACAGGAACTTGTCTTCGAATATCTTTAGACTGGATTCATTTCTACTGATCAATAAACTTGCCAAAAACTTCTTGACTAAACTTTTGGACCTCTAGTCAAATAAATTTTATCGTTTGGAATCTCCTTAAACTAAACCACACCTTCACACCAACTTTCGACAACTTATTCGGTTCGTAAAACACGACTTCCTTTCCCGCTCTCAATTTTCAACTGACTGGACTCTTATCTATATTACTTATCATTGCCTTGGTTTCCTCGTTGTGTCTACGTTTCATTGGTCCTAGATATCCTTCTTTCATTGAAATAAAAATCTAGAGATAAATTTTTTTTTTATATTTCCAAATCAAACTTGCTGCTTGTGTTTGCTTGTGCTGCCCAACTGCATTTGGTGAATCCTGAACAACAATAATAAAAACATACAAACATAAAGTTTATAAAACAATGAAAATAATTGAGTGGCTGCGCGGAAAAACTAGCTTAGAGTAGTGTATAATACACTCCGTATAAATATATATACAGGGTGTCTAAAAAAGTTTCCCTAGTAAATATAATTAGATAATTAGTTAAAATAATCGATGGATACGTGTTTTCCTCGTATTATATTTTTTACAAACAATACTTTTTTTGAGACACTTTGTATATACCGGGTGACTGGTCGACCATCTGAACATAGGCAATTAGGAAATTGATTTTTCTTTAATTTCTTCATGCCATATCACAGCGGATAAGAATGAAAATGGTATCATTTTAAAGAGATTTTTATTCCGCTTCTAAAGATCCTAACAGTTGATATTTTGTTTTTCAATTACTGGTAAAAACTCACTAATAAAATGTAAAAAAGAGATTTAAAAAATAATTTTAGTTGCATTGACTGAATTGTATTGCAATTGTTTTTGTTTGAAAATCAATAATTTCCAACAAGTTACTTGGACAGATTACAATAAATTTGGTTAACAATGAACACAATCACTTATTCTGTGGAAGAAAAAGTTTTTATGGTAAAATTATATTACAGTAGTAGTATTGTATTACAAAAACAATTGCAATAAAATTCAATCAAGGCAACTAAAATTATTTTTAAAATCTCTTTTTTGCATTTTATTAGTGAGTTTTTACCAGTAATTAAAAAACAAAATATCAAGTGATATGTATCTTTAGAAGCGGAATAAAAATCTCTTTAAATTGATACCATTTTCATTCTTATCCGTTGTGATGGGAAGTAGGAATTAAAGAAAAATAAATTTCCTATGTTAATTTCCTATGTTCAGATAGTCGACCGGTCACCCTGTATATTTATACGAGGTGTAGATATACACTACTGTAAGCTGGTTTTCCTGCGCAGCCACTCAATTACTGAAACAACAAACTTAAACTGAGCAATGTAACTTAAATTAACGAACAATATAAAACACGAAAAAGAAAAACAGAAATGAAAACGGAAACGGAAAGTCGTGCCTTTATTGTTCCTCAGGTTGCAAAGTCAGTTCTTTATTTCTAAATACTGTCACAAGAAGATTGGATCTTCTCGCTGGGATTGAGTAACTCAGGGGTTGAGAGCTAAATGGTTGACTTATGATTTGACAAGTAGGGTTAATTTGTACTAAATTAATTGTAAGCACAGATGTGGTAACAAAGAACTATTTATTGAATAAAAATATGAACTAATACTAATAATTATTTACATTCTATATAACTAAGACTTACTCCACATTACACCCTTAAGAGGGTGGAACCATCAAGAGGCCAGTTGACATCTTGACCTCTTGAGGTGCACTTAATGATTGACTAACGACCGACTTTACTTCATTAATTAATTAATTATTATTCTATTGCACCGCTTGATGCTTCCCCTTCCAGAATATTTTTTTATTGTTATTAGTTATTAATTATTATTATAAATTGTCAACTTATTATACGAAGGAGCTTCAAGTCAAAATCCATTTAATTACATTGATTTATAGATTATACATTTCCACTTGTGCAATACATAACCCACTTTTCATTTCTTGTTAAGAACACAACAATATATATCCGAAACGCTGAGACAACCATAGCAAATATACGAACAAATACCGGGATGGGACAACTCGGCGCCGACCGACTCGGCGCTGCTCACTTGGCGCCAAGCCAACTCGGTGCCAGGACAACTCGGCGCCGGCCAACTCGGCGCCAAGACAACTCGGCGCCGATCAAGCTTAGGTTAGAAAACGATATTTTATTTAACTACGATACATTATTTTTATAATTAATATTTTTTATATTAATTATTATTAATTAATTGATATTTTTTTAATTAATAGGGTCTGCTAAAAAGAAATCTACATGTTAGATGTTTCTGCTAGCCCCCCTTCTCCTAAGTGAGTTAATCTCGACCTCATTAAACAGTACTTGACACAACGCGGACTTCAAGAATCCCATTTACAGCCATATCCACTGGTGAAGCCAGATTTGTTTTTCAAATACGTCGAGGACGTATACGTTTAGGACGTAAATCATTAGCAATACAAAATTTTCGATTTTGGAGGAAGGGTATAGTGCTTGGGTAGATGGGCTAGATGGCTAGTTCTGAAGTTGATTTGGGCATTTTTTTGATACAGGTCCCGAAGGCTAATTGTCGCCAGGGCAAGTTGTCGGGGCCACCTGTCGTAGGGCTAACTGACCTACAATCACTTATAAAATATGCTAGAATAAATAAGACATACCCTTGTTACGGACCTGATAAGAGAACTGTTACAATATGCGAACGACCCTGTATGTGGAATCGTTATAAGAATAACGATTTAACAAACATTTTACTATTCACTTGGCGCCGAGTTGGTTTGGCGCCGAGTTAGCCTGGCGCCGAGTTGGCTGCGCCGAGTCGACGGCGCCGAGTCGGCGGCGCCGAGTTGTACCTGACCGAACAAATACATAAAATCAATGTTGAACTACCAAAAAGTCTGGGAGAGCGTGTGTATTTATCTTTCTTAGTTTAGACGCAGGAGGCATTTTAAGTTGCAAATTATGATTATTTAGTCGTTACTACTAATTTAGAAATTTGTTGTTAATCCAACATTCTATCCAAAATTCTTAGACATAATATATAATTTGTGTGTTCGTTTAACAATCAATAATATAAAAAATGCTCTTTAGCAAAGAAAGAGTATTTCTACCAACTATTTTTCTGTATTCCAAACTTGAAACTTGGGGAGCTGCAATTGAATCTATACTTGTTTTTCTACTACTGTTTGAAAAAGTACAACGTTTTGATATTTGTTCGAGTAAGGTTAAGAATTAGCGATTTTGAACAACGCGATAACTGTACATTGTGCGGCTCCGTTTTCATAGTGATAAATATCGAGAATTGTGAATATTGATTAAGTTTGAGTAGTAGTAAAGATAACACAAGGACCAGTGGAAAAACTGTTATAAAGGTTAGATTAGATAAATTATTGAATAAGTGAATAATAATTAAAAATTAACAAAATCCTAATCAGATTGTACAAGGTCAATTTAAAATTTATTGTAAACAAAGAGAAATAGGCAACACATAAAGCACTCAAGAGAGATTGTGAACTTCGAGGGGTTGACCCGGTTCATAATTGACTACGCGAAAATATAATGAGTGAATGTGGAAATTCATCAGCAATCGATAGTGAAGATTCGACAACACAAATTGCTGGAAAAAAACGTGCAGCCAATTACGACCTATTTGGTAGGAGCAAGAGAACTCCAAGAACCCCAACGAAAATTACAGCAAAAACAGAGGAAATGGAAGAAATAAAAGATATGATGCGTGATATGATGAAAGAAATTAAAGAGGTAAGGAAAAGCCAAACGTTCTATGAAGAGGAAATAAAAAATCTAAAGGAGGAAAACACCCAACTAAGAGATCGTATTACAGCACTTGAGGTTAAGTTAAATCGTATAGAAGGCATGGAGAAGAAAAATAACGTGGTGATAAAAGGAGTTAGTTTCGATGGAACTGAATTGAGAAAAGAAGTTCAGGAATTCTTCATGACAGAATTGAATGTCCTCGCAAAGATAAAAAAAGTAGAATTGATAAAACCAAAAACCGTACCTCCTTTTATAGTTGCAACAATGGAATCCTGGCCAGAAAAAATGGAGGTAATGAAAAAGAAAAATGTTCTACGGGGTACTGCAAAATATATCGACGATGATTTGACAAGAGAAGAAAGAAATGTGCAAGCTCAACTGAGAAAAGTTGCAAAAGCGGAACGAGATAAGGGGAAAAGAGCAAATGTTGGTTACAGGAAATTATTTATAGATGGAGAACGCTGGAATTGGGATACATACACTGCGAAAATAGTAAAACAGACCACAACACCTATACAAAAAAACGATTAGCAAAAAGAAATGGACGGAGACAAACAATGACGAAAATGGCGAGACACGGAAAAAACGAATTGGATTATGGATTGAAAGAGGAACGGAATACAAAACAAAGTAACTATATATTTGTAACAAACTGGAATGTAAGGGGAATTTTTGAGGGAGGCATGATGAAACAATTAATAAATGTTTTAAAAAAATTCAAAGTTGATATATTGGCATTACAGGAGACAAAACATAGAGATAGCGGGATTTTTGATATGGAGGGATACACATTTTTTATGAGTAGTGGATTTGATAGGAGACTAGGAACAGGATTCGCTGTAAGTGAACGATTACGACATGCTGTCATAAAATTTACACCAATATCGGATAGAATGTGTGTCCTTCGACTAAGGGGTAAATACCAGAAAATACATATAATAAATATTCATGCACCAACAGAAGAAAAGCAAATAGAGCACAAAGAGGAATTCTATGAACTACTAAGTAGCAAATACAGAAATATTCCGAAATACGACTTAAAAATGATAATTGGAGATAGTAACGCAAAAATAGGAAAAGAAGTGGTATTCCAACCAACAATAGGAAAGTACAGTAAACATGCAGAAACCAACGAAAATGGTAGATTCTTAATTGATTTTGCTATGGAAAACAATATGAAAATAGTAAGTACACAATACCAACACAAGGAAATTCACAAAGGGACTTGGAAAACACCTGATGGGGAAAATGTAAACCAAATTGATCATGTTTTGATAGAAAAAAGAAGTGAAGCAAGTGTGAAAGATGTACGAACTTATAGAGGTCCAGATATTGACTCAGATCATTTCATGGTAGGAACAAAGTTACAACAAATTATACCAATAAAGAGAACAGTTGAAGATAAAATAACAAATAAACCGACAAAAATTAAATTTCAAGAAAAAACGACGCAAGAAGAATTTACAAAGACAATAAATGAGCTCTTAACAACAGAGAAAAAACCCGAAAGCATAGAAGAAAAAGCTAACATCTTGGCAAAAGTTATGAGAAAAGCAGCATCCAAACAAGTCATGGTAAGAAGACACAAAAATAAGGAATGGTACGACCAGGATTGCCAGAAAGAAATAAATAAGCGAGAAAAACTAAGGAATATAATGCTACAAACAAAAACAATAGAAAACAAACACAAATATGATTTGCAAAGAAAAGCATGCAAAGCATTACTTAGAGAAAAGAAAAGAAAACACATGGTAGAGCATTTAGAGGCGATAGAAGAAAAATATAGAAACAAGGAAATTAGAAACTTCTACCAAGGTGTCAAAAAAGTAAAAAAAGGCTACCAATCAAAGACAATATTATGCCAGGACAAACAGGGAAACCTAGTAGGAGACCAAGATAAAGTACTGGAAAGATGGGCGGAGTACTTTGAGGAACTTCTCAACAAACCAGTAGATAGAAGGGAAGAACCGGAAGTATTCGAAAGCAATATAATAGAACCAAACGTAGAAAAACCAACAATAGAAGATATCCGAAACATAATTAAAAGCCTGAAAAATAACAGAAGTGCTGGAGAAGATTCTATACAGGCAGAAATGATAAACTATGGAGGTGAAAAGGTAGAAACTATGATACATGAACTAATCGAAGAAATCTGGAAAAAGGAAGAAATGCCAAGATCATGGAGAGATGCTCTAATATGCCCAATTCACAAAAAAGGAGACAAGACGGATTGCAATAACTATAGAGGTATAGCTTTGTTAAGTGTTACTTATAAAATATTAGCAATATGCATTAAAAATAGACTTAACCAATACGCAGATACAATAATTGGGGAATACCAGAGTGGATTTCGTAAAGGTAGGTCAGTGACGGACCAAATATACGTACTCAAAGAAATACAGTCCATAAGCCATGAGCACAAACTACCGACACACTTGTTATTTGTTGACTTTAAACAAGCATATGATAGAGTCAAAAGAAATCAACTAATTAATGCACTTAAAGAATTTAAGATACCTAATAAACTAATAAGATTGGTACAAATGACACTCGATGAAACAACTAACAAAGTAAAAGTGAATGGAAAACTATCAAGAAGGTTTAAGATCGAATGCGGGTTAAGACAGGGCGACCCACTATCAGCGGTATTGTTTAATTTCGTACTTGAAAAAGCATTAAGAGACAGCAAAATTGGTGATAAAAACATAATATTTCGCAACCGACAACAATGTCTTGCCTTTGCGGATGACATGACAATTTTAACGCGAACAAAACACGAGCTACAAGAAACAACAAAAAAGATATTAAATGCTGCACAAATATTGGGTTTAGAGGTCAACGAAGAGAAAACAAAATATATGTTGTGGGACGACAAGCCCTTCGAACAAGGTGCATTTCTTCAAATACAACTAAAAGAGAATAGAACAGTTAAATTTGAAGAAGTTGAAACATTTACAAATCTCGGAACTTTGGTGACGAGAGAAGTAGGAAGCAATGAAGAGATAAAAGCCAGAATTGTTGCGGGGAACAAAAGTGCGTTTGCCTTAAAATCGATACTGTCTGGTAGAATGTTTTCAAGGTCTGTCAAGCTTCGAGTATACAAGACAATAATACGACCGGTAGTAACATACGCAAGTGAAGTTTGGACGTTGAGGAAGCAAGAGCAGACAATGTTAAGTGTGTGGGAACGGAAGATATTGAGAAGAATATTTGGAGGAAAATGCGTAGATGGAAGATGGTTAAGGCGAACAAACCAAGAAGTGTATGAGCTATATAATGAAGCTACCATTGTCGGCGTAGTTAAATCGCAGCGTATACGGTGGTTGGGTCACTTGGTGCGAATGAATGAGGAAAGAGTGCCAAACAAGATATTAAAGATGAATCTGGGTGGAATGCGAAGAAGAAGAGGTAGACCAAAATCTAAATGGAAAGGAGAAGTACAGGAGGACTTGGATTCCTTGCACGTCAAGAAATGGATGGAAGAAGCTCGAAACCGAAAGAAATGGTCCAGTGTAGTCAAACAAGCCATGGGTCTACAAGGCCCGTAGTGCTATCATATATATATATATATATATATAAGGTTAAGAAAGTTTTTTAAAAAGTAATTTCTTCCCGCATTAGTCCGTTTTACTTTGCGTACTTGCGTTCAAGCGCAAACCCCAGAAATAATTAAAATTATTCTCGGTACCTACCTGTTATAGATAGGACGGCTACCTACCCTAGCATAGCTAAAACGACTAAAGCCTAGATAAAATACGGAAAAATTTTGTTTTTCGTGACTAGTTGCACAAAAAGTTCAAGTATAGTAACGGTTAGAGTTCGCAGCTTGCATAAAGTGAAAATGGAATTCTGGTTTAAACTAGTTAGTGGAATTATTGGTTTCTTTTTAAAGAACTTGTTTTATTGATTATTTTTTAGTTCAGAATTTTCCTAGATAGTAGCAAGATTTTCTTTAATGACATTGGAAATACCACTCTGTCGGATAAATTATTACTAGTATGCAGTACCTACCCATATCACTTTATTGTTCTGACGTTATGTGAATATTGGCTATCTCTTTCTAGTTTTATATAACGAAATTTTTATAAGAATTTACTCGGAATTTTCGGTCTTTATACCACACTATTAGATTGACTATTCCAGTGACTAGAATATAATAGGCTGCTTCGGGGAATCTCGTTATCTTACCTCTTGTACGAAAAAATTTTGTTTTATAAAACTAAAACTTATTTACTGTAAGGTTCAAAACATGATATTGATTGCCACTATCAACAATAGAATTACAGTTCTACAGTCACGTTCAAAGTTTGACAATAAACGCTAATGTGGAGTCGAAGAACCTAGTAAGTTAAGTTATTAAACATGGAGTTGAGAATGATTTCTGATTTTGAATTCCAAATAAATATCAGTAGTATAAGTGAAAATGCAAAAATTCAATATAGAACTAGTTCAATATAATCATGAAAAAATTTGTCAAAGTAATCTGAAAAAAATTTACTAAATTATTAGTAATCAGACTAACTATACTTTTCGATTGTATGCTAGAATGATTACAAAAGCGTTTATTCTGTCTTTGTCGTTGGTTCTACCGCATCTACCGTAGTTGGTTTTCTGTTTACAGACTTTTCTATTGTATTAGATTTTAATGATAATTTGAAGCTTTTCTGGTGAAAATGGAAGCTAAGTCGTTAAACGTTAACATCTTTAAAGCTAAAGCTATACAATTGGTTTAGAATTCTTTTTTGACTAAATGAAAAAAATTAGTTGAAAAACAATCAGTGAATATGACAAATTAATAGAAAATAATTAATAATTTTATTCGTTCCTTTTAATTTAATTATATATTGTTTTTCATTTAGTAGGTATCTCAGGTTGGGAAATGATCACTTTTCGCCTTGTAGTTCGAGAAGTAAAACAAAACAGCTTTCTGATTAGTTGGTGCGGGCTAAAATTAGTAATAAACTGTTTCCCAACTTATTAAAATTCAGAAATGTGTCGATTACTAATCGATTGCGAATAAAGTTTATAATTCAGTCAATTATATTCTTAAATATATTTTTAATACCGAATTCATTTTCAAGAAAAAAAATTTGATAAAACCCGCGTAATTTATAATCACGCGAGTTGTTAAAGCATTTTAAGTTTTATAAAGATATTCACTTTTGTATAAAACTTTTAAATTTAAATTTTGTTGCGATTTCTTTAAAAGTGTTTCAACTTTAATTTTTGAAACCTTTAAATTCGTGAAGAGATTCAATTTTAGTTTTATTGTAAGGTTATTACTTACCTACATGTATACCGAATAGAAGCGTTAAATTTTGATCGCTAGGATGAATATTTATGATTTTAAAATTCAGCTATCGGCTTTCCTATATTTCTCATTTTGAATTAAGTCGATAATTTTTATAATTCACGAACGAAATGAGAAATGTTGGCAAACACTTTGTAGTATAAAAATATACATAAAAATAAAAACAAAGTGTATCTCGGTACAGCAATAATTTATAAAAATTCTTAACGAATAAATACTTCATGTTTATGTAAATTAAAATAATTTGTTTAATAAAAACATTTTTTATTTAAACTACATTATGTAATAAAATTAAAAGAATTAGAAAGTAGTCAAGTGTACAATTTGAAATGTAAATGCAATTGTAGTATGTGAGACAAACGAGCAGATTTATAGTTACAAGAACAAACATTTAAATTCTGCCGAGAAATTTAAACAAGATTTTAACTTTCCTTACTACGAATGAATAAAGCCATAACTTGCATAAAGGCGCATTTTGTTAAATATAATATATGCATTCATAGATGAATTAGTATGTTGTAAAATTATATTCATAAGTGATTTATCTGCACAATATCTAGTATAAGATGTGTATTACTGATGAATTCGAATTTTTTAAAATTAATATTTAAACAAGCCTGAAATATTTATAAACTTTATAAATGCAACTCTTTGCATAGTGCATGTTTTGAAAGCTAGTGTTTTGAATGAAGTGTCTAAAAATATACATAATTAAAAAATTCATTATGATAATATACAGTCAAACTTCCCTAACTCGAATTTTAAGGGACCACCAAAAAAGTTCGAATTAGAGAAACTTCGAGTTAGAGCTAAGGTGGAGTTTTCGAATTTTTAAAAATTTTTTTATTTGAAAGTAGAAATCAAACAGATTTTTCTAGATTTCTAGATTTTTTTAAGAGAGTTAAATATCAGAAAAAAATTATTGAAATTTTAAATCGGCAGTCTTATGACGTCATAAGTCTGACTCGAGCGGAAATGGATAAACCTATAAGATTTAGACAACTGTACTATGTTGCCTCACTTTCTTCTATTAAAATGTTAAAATGTAGATGCCAATTGATAACAAGTAATGGCCGCCGCGCATTTCGTTGTTTGCTTACGTTTGAAGGTGGCTACATGCACTTGCGATTTGCGTTTTGCGGAATGCGATTTTTGTTCTGATTGGTTAAATTTGAACGCAGTGTAAACAGCAATTTAGTATTTTAAGATTTTGCGATAATCGCAAAACTTGAGATGGTTTTGATTGGTTAAATTTGAACGCAGTGTAAACGACACTTTACTAATTTAAGAATTTGCGATTTTCGCAAAACTTGAAATGGTTTCAAGATTTTACGGATTCCGTTGGTCATTTCTTGAAATACGCATGCGTTCAGGTTAAATTTTTCAAGTTTTTCAAAATACATGTGGATTTCAAATTGATTTTAAAAACATTATCAATATAATAATGAACTATTTTTTATATACCTATATATAAATACGAATTTTTTACAGCTATTTATTATATTGTTACAATACAATTACAATAAATCGAGTGCTATTTGTATTGTTTTAATAATAAATAATAGAATCAATAGCTTTGATTTTGATATCATGAGTGAAGTACAAAAGGTGCATATTATGTATTTATTATCTATATTTTAATTTGCAATCAATTAGTTTAGCAAAGTCGTTGAATAAAATGTGTATATTAGGTACTACATTCATTTAATATTTAATCAACTAGAAATCACAGTCGGGGACAGTGTGGTCGAAGTCCTAATTGGATTAATCCAAAACAAAATACCATTGTGGGACCACGAGTGAAACTACTGTATTTTAGGTTATTTTAGAATTGCCAATCTGACTCGACCAATTTCTACAAAACACCCTATCAATTCACGAAAAGTTACTACTTTTGCATTCCGCAAATCGCTAGTGCCAATCTAACTCGACCAATTTCTACAAAACACCCTATTAATTTATGAAAAAGTTACTAAACTTTCGCATTCCGCAAATCGCAAGTGCATGTAATGAACTGTTAAATTTTTGCGGAAAACGCATACCGCAAATCGCAAAACGCAAGTGCATGTAACCACCTTTAAACGTTTTAATTATACCTTTTTATTTTATACATATATTTAATATAAAAATATACGTATACATATATATTTTGATAAGCATTAAGGTATATTTGTCAAATTTTAACGATATTTAAACATTTTGTTGGAATTTGGTGGCTCATGTGATGGTAGTTACCTCGTTATCCACCCCCCTTGGCTTTAACTTTAAATTATTTGTTATTTAATTGATATTTTTTCTACCTACTAAATCTATATTAGACATTAATTTATTATTGATTGATATTTATTCATTCATAATAATTTTTATTTTGTAATTCATAATTTTCCGTTTATAAATGAGAATGAGCCACTATACGTGGCTAAGTGTGACCAGTGGGGGGGGGGGGGTGGGGATTAGCCTAATGTGATGTCGGTTCCGCATAAAAAATTAAATTTTTAAAAAAATAGCAATACCTATACTAGAAGTTATCAAAGGTTTAAATGTTTGCTTTTTTAATTTCAATTTGAATTATGAGGTTATCCATAAATCATGTGGTTCCATTTTGGCTTTTTTAGAACCCCCCTTCATATAGCTAACGTAGCTTTTACCATGGACCCCCTTGGAAGGAACATATTTTTTATATTAAATATATTGCTGTGATACGAGCAATTTTACAATTTGAAATTTTGTTTTTGTTTGAAATTTAAAAGGCTCTATTGGTTTATGCAGACCAATGCGAATTGTTTGGAGATACAATCAACAGGTCAGTTGTGAACGGTTGTACACACTTTCAACATTATTATTTTAACAATTTATGAACAATATAATTAGTGCTTACAATAAATTATGTTCGTGAGTGTATTCAAGAAGGCATGCCTGGCGATTTTTATAATCGACGGTTGATTAAAATTTTTTAGAGGTTTCTGGCAAAAAACCTGCGCGAAAGAACTTGCAGAAAAGATAGAAGAAAAATGGAAGATTTTAATAGTTTTTCAAAAAGTTTTAAAAATTAATAGTTTGGATTCCTTTTTTTAAGAAAGATCAAGTGGTAATGGTTAACTTATACTAATCTATGTAAATGTGATGGTTAATTTGGATAGTCTGATAAAATTTCTGAGACGTTCGCTCAATTTATCGGAAAAAGAATGAAGACATGTAATCAAGTAATGCAAGTAATTTTAAGATCTCAAAAACAGCTGTATTTCTTGGTTGGAAAATTTGATCAAACGACCAATCGGGTTTATATTGGAAAGGACGACTAGTGGATACACAACTGCCAGGACCAGGAAATCATTTTGAAAATTAATCGGACGAAGGTTTGTGAACATTAAATGTGTATTAATAATTTTATTATAAACTTTAAATTTTAATTATTTATAATATTGGAAATGGTATTACACATTAACACTAAAATTATTCTTAATGAAATTGGAATTTAGAAAAACAAATTTTAAATTTTTAATAAATATAATTCCAATTCTTGCAATAAACACATTTTACTCAAAATACCTGCATAGTGTGAAATTTGTCACATGTGATAGTATCTCCTAATAAAATTTGATTTGATTATTTAACTATTTGATGACTTATATTGGAATTTTAAATAACGAGAATTGTTCGTACTATATGGAACCGACCCCTGGAGTTGCATGCTCTACGACTTTTTGCTAGCTGCCGCAAGATGTGAAGGAAGATTAAGTTTAAAAATTGTGGAAGATTTGGATATTAATAATTAATGATTTGGATTGATTGGATTTGAATTTGGATGCTGGATATTGGAATTATTGAAAATTTGGCATATTAAAAATTTGTTCAAGGAAACGTGTGATGAAGCGATATAGCGAGGCCTGGCGGGTTATCGCCACGTGAAGTGGACCGTCGATTTTTCCATTTATAAAATTTAATATAAAAATTTTGTTAGACGCCAATAATTTAAAATTATTTTATTTGGAGAGCTGTTGAATATTATTGGAAAATTTTTGGTGCCAGAACGAGGGGCAAAATAAATAAAGCTCACTACGTCTTGTTGGAATCCCAACTGAGCTAGCCGGAGCAAAATCAAAGTGTAGGAGAGGTTTTATGAAGAATTAATTTTTTTTCATGAAATATCACTACAATATATCAGTTCCTACATACAAAATTTGAATGAGATCCCTTTAGTACTTCATGAGTTATTCACTCTTGAAGTTTCAACTTTGACAGCTTGTAATTTTTAACAAATGACAGATAGAAAGTTAATTTTATCTATTCCGGATAAAGCTTTTCAAGGTATTTAAAATAACCTATCTTGTGTTAATTTCTTGCAGTGGCACTCCTGATTGACAGATCGTGACGAAAACCTTATTTTCACCATTCTACCGTAAACAAATGAAAATTTTTTCGATTACCTTACCTCCAAAAAAATTTTTTTGTTTGATTAGGACTTATTAAAATGTATGTGTATTAGATGCTAAATTATTTTTAGTTTCTAGAAAAGATACATTCTAATGTATAAATACATATAAGCTAGTATAAATAGCTCAGTGCTTTGCTGTACAGACAGTTCTAGTTCCGACTTGTATGTAAGTGTTAACATTAATACCGTGTAAATAAATAGTGGTGTGATAAATAAATATACAGGGGTTTACCTAAGTATAGTAACTTACTTAGTTTAAAAAATATAGACTTATTTTTACTAATTGTAGTGTGGTTTAGTATTAGTGTAAATTTTAGTGTATTCATACATGGTTTATTAAGTTCATTAAAGGTGTTCATGTGACTACCAGAGACGGTCATTAGCTTAGTAGTAGAACAACTGCTGACTCTAAGGTACTCTAAGAGTGTCTAAAACTTTCACATGACCATCTCCGTGCTTCGGAGGGCCGGAGGGCTTCGAAAGCCGGCAGTCCTTCTGAGTTGATTATTGCCGCCATCAACTATTAAAACTAAGATTATAGGCATTCCTCAATACGATTTGAGCAGCCGTGAGGTTTTATGCCCGTACTAATACTCAAGGATCAATTCTCGGATCAATCCTGGATCCGTCAATCCTAAATCGTACCAACGATCCTAGCGTAACAAATAGTCCCGGCTTCGGGTAGGATCGGTGAATCTTTTATTTGATCTTAGATTTGGTAATATATCTAGTAGTATTTGGTGATATTCGAATTGCACGTGGTAATAACTCTTATAACCAAAGAAGTTATTACCTGTTATTACAATTATAGATTAGAAGGGGTAATTCCTGGGAATTTTTATTGATCGACGTTTGTGATAAATGGCTTAGAGGCCTAGACAATGGACTGTATGTTTTGGCTGTGTTCCTCGACTTTAGAAGAGCATTTGAGACAATTGATCGTAGATTGTTACTAAAAAAACTGAAGAATATTTTCGGTATTGGTGGTGTTGTGCTTAGATGGTTCGAATCGTACTTAACGGACAGGCGTCAGAAAGTTAAATACCGAGGAGTTATGTCTAACGAAGAGAGTGTTTTTCATGGGGTCCCTCAAGGTACTGTGCTTGGTGCTATCCTGTTTATAATCTATATCAGTGATATAGTTAAAAAAAGAAAAAGAACTCAAAATAAAAATTTTAAGTAAATTTGTGGTTTTTAGTATGTATTTATGGTTAAATTCAAAAAAATATAAGAATAATACAATACGTAGAAAATCAAAATTCAAAAAATTTAAAAAAAGAGACATTTAACAAATAACAGGTCTGAATTAAGAAAATTTGAAAAAATGAAAAATTCGTAATACGACAGTACAATATAACGTTATTTCATGGTTATTGCCATTCTTCAGTTGCACGCAGTCACTTATTACATTGTGAAATAAGAAAAAAATTTCAAACTAAACAAAAATATCGACTAAATAGTACAAAATTGACTTACCATAACCTCCAAAGATTATCAAAACTGAACTTGTTACATGAAGTATGAATAATTTAAAAATGATTTGAACTAAGAAATTCGTTTACCTAGCACTGCTAGTTTGAAATCCGAAGGCATATTGCATAAGGCAATATGATTTCTAAAAACTTTGAAAAAATTCAAAATTCAAAATTTACCACGTTTTTTAACCGTGAGGCGTAAAACTAGAAAAAGAACTCAAAATAAAAATTTTAAGTAAATTTGTGGTTTTTAGTATGTATTTATGGTTAAATTCAAAAAAATATAAGAATAATACAAATTTTCTTAATTCAGACCTGTTATTTGTTAAATGTCTCTTTTTTTTAAATTTTTGAATTTTGATTTTTTACGTATTGTATTATTTTTATATTTTTTTGAATTTAACCATAAATACATACTAAAAACCACAAATTTACTTAAAATTTTTATTTTGAGTTCTTTTTCTAGTTTTACGCCTCACGGTTAAAAAACGTGGTAAATTTTGAATTTTGAATTTTTTCAAAGTTTTTAGAAATCATATTAAGAGGGCAGTGCCTTCGGATTTCAAACTAGCAGTGCTAGGTAAACGAATTTCTTAGTTCAAATCATTTTTAAATTATTCATACTTCATGTAACAAGTTCAGTTTTGATAATCTTTGGAGGTTATGGTAAGTCAATTTTGTACTATTTAGTCGATATTTTTGTTTAGTTTGAAATTTTTTTCTTATTTCACAATGTAATAAGTGACTGCGTGCAACTGAAGAATGGCAATAACCATGAAATAACGTTATATTGTACTGTCGTATTACGAATTTTTCATTTTTTCAAATTTTCTTAATTCAGACCTGTTATTTGTTAAATGTCTCTTTTTTTAAATTTTTTGAATTTTGATTTTCTACGTATTGTATTATTCTTATATTTTTTTGGATATAGTTAAATATTTAAAACATTGTGAAATTAAGATGTTTGCTGACGATACAATGATTTATGTGATGGGAGATAATATTGATGACATGTTGGAAAAAATAAATATAGATCTGAAAAATTTAAATATATGGCTTTGTGACAATCAGATGTGCATTAATGTGAATAAATCAAAATATGTTGTTTTTTCGAACTAGCTTAAGTCAAACGTTGCAGATTTTGTTGAATTGAATGCAGTTATTGATGATCGTAAAATAGAATACTCAAGTGTAATTAAGTATTTGGGTATTAAATTAGACCAGCATCTGAACTTTAACAGTCACGCGGAATACATCATGAACAAAATGTCCAAGAAGGCTTATCTACTTAATAGAATAGGAAGAAATCTATCTATTTGTACCAGATTCCTCTTATATAAATCAATCGTCGCTCCACATCTGGAATATTGCTCTGCCGTTTTGCTAGGTCTCCCGGCTTATCGGTTAAAATTAAAGATTTAATTGTGAATTTAAAGACCAGACAATTTCTTCTTCATAATACTCTATAAATAATCAAAATATTCATCAAAATATCGTCCATTTCATCCAAATATTCTATTTCAAGTTAACAAACGTTATATTTAGGTGGAAAACTTTATTTTCATAAAGTGGTTAAACACTTTGAGAACATAAATCTCGCATGCGCAAAACGATTATCTGAGAATTAATCTAGGTTGAAGCAGGATTGTTGAAAAAGGTTCACGATCTCGGATCGTGTCGGATCTAGGATTATTACGATTATTGGTAGCATTTTCGAGCAATCCGAGAATTAATCAGTGATTTCGGATTGATCCTCGACTATTAGTACGGGCATTAATGCCGTAATTTCTTGAAAGAGCAAGAGATCAATGGTCCAGGAGTGAACTGAAGGGCTGCTGATGATGATGATATGACTACTTGTTACTTAATTTACCATTGGCTGCTTTAGTTTTTTTTTTTAGTTTTTAGTTTTTCATTAAAAAAATAAAAACAAAGACATCAATAAAAACATTGGATGGATAAGGAAGGTTGTATCTATCTAATATGATAGTCTTGCGACTGATGGCGCTAAAACCTTTTGATTTTGATATATTAAAATTTGTAGTTCTAATTAATGTATTCTTAAAAATTTCTTGACATTGTTTTATTACTGCCAACGACGATTCTAAAAATTTTGAAACAAATCTGAAAAAACAGTGGCTTCAGAAATTATTAATACACTCTTACGTTAACAATGTAAATCGTTCCATTACAAGACTTACTTTCTCATATAAAAATCGATTTTATAGCAAAATGCTTAATTCAGAAATTTTTTATTGCAAATTTCATTCCCTTCATTTTAGTTTCTATACATTTTTCTATATTGTCCCACCGTTTCTGAGTAACAGCCACTTCAATATCTCTGTAAAAAAATTAATATAACTTCCATGTTGATTTGTATAGAATGTATAGATTTTGCTATGAAATCGATTTTTATATGAAAAAAAAAGTCTTAAAGGAAAGATACGATTGACATTGTTAACATAAGAGTTATTAATAATTTCTGGAGTAACTGTACATAGGTTAGCATTGAGCCATGTTCCTCACATTTTCTTTAAAAGATTTCTAAAATTTTCTATTTTCTAAAACGAAATTATTTTAAGTATTCCAAAATTTTGAGTTAAAAGCAAAAAAAGCACTATCAACATTAGTTCAAAGCACTGCAATTTTTGAAAAATGTCAAGATGGAGAAGGAATATATTCTGCTTATAATTTAGAGCAATAAGCAAGAAGCTTAGATTTATATATAATATAAGTATAATTTACGGCTGACTTGAGAGGGCTTGGCGTATTCCCGGTAATAAGTTTGCTGACCACAAATTAAAATAAAAACTTTTATTCACAAACTGAAAGCGATAGTGATATACTTAAAAAAAACAAATTTTATTAAAGAACACTTTCATACATTCAAATAACTAGAAAATATGCTACAGAAATAGAATTCAGCTTCGGCCGAAGACACCTTTGAAATAATAAGTAATTTGCTTCAAAATAAAGATAAAAAAGTATAATTCAAAAATGAGAAGACTAGAAGTATAATTAAGTAAATGGACACTATGTCGCGTTAATCACAAGGTTTCGATACTTTTTTATGTTTTTATAAAAAAAAGTAAGTAAAATATTTTTAAATACCTTTAGAACACCCAACACTTTGAGAACTATTTTGATAATTTACCTCCTATTAAAAGATGTTGCCTGAAGAACTATTAAAGAAGTCGTGTGTGGATGTTAGGCTATTATAGCAGGTAGGTCTGGTTATGCTTTTTCTTTTTGCTGTGTTAACTAAAGCAAATCATGTCCATATATTGCAACAAAAACTGCATTCTGTAACTGCGTTGAATTTTTAACAAATTTGTTTTTGATAATGAGAGTACAAAAATGTTTTAGCAATGATATTTTCTCTGAATCCATTATGAATTGAGACGCAGCAAATGGTCGCACAGCACGACACAAATAATACAAAAAATACCTATAGATGATACATTGCTGTGTGCATTGCTTGTTCAACTTCAAACCAAAAAGAGATAACAGTATATTGTCGTAGAAGATTATTTTACATGAAAATTGTAGAACCTCCTACGGAGAAAAACCAGGATTTTTTCTATTAAAATAATCTTTATTATATAAAATTTTAGTATACATTTTTTCCTGTTCATTAATTCTATTTATTACTAATTTATTATTGTTTATGTTTAGGATTTTTATTATTGTTGTGTTTGTCGGTTTTATTTTAATAAATATTATTTTTCTATTTATAGTGAATGTTTTATATTGACAAGGAGCTCATGTTGTTAACAATCACCAATACAAGTTATTATTTTTTATTTTTATGTATCGGGCATATTTCATATAATATAATACGAATTACTTTCTTGATAATACAATAACTTAAAATTTATATATTTAACCATTCAATTACTTAATTTAATTAGTATGTTTAATATATCGTACATAATTATTTTAAATACTACCAACAAACATTTTTAGAATAACTTCTCTTGTTGATGTTATGAAAATTAACATAATAAATTCATTTATTCATTAAATAATTAATTATGTCTTGTTCAACTTTGATAATTATAAATTTATGCAGAATTGTAATTCCTTTGTAGTTTTACAACCACATATTAAAAAAATATTTATATAAATAATATCGTTTCATCAATAATAATTTCATCATACTCTTTTTATTTAAAAAATATATCCCACAGGTGTCTTTAGCATCTCTCTCATGATTTATAGTTTATAGATAATCGTGTTTGCGTAATGGAGATCTAATTTTCAATTATTTATGTTTCTCTTACGCAGATAAATTTTGAATTGACTTTTTGAAATCATTTAATCGCTAAAACAAAATTACCTACATTGAAGAATTTTCTCGCAAGTCGACACGCTAACCGCATAACAATTTGTAATAACTAATAACACTTTTATTTTAATCGCTATTTTAATCAATAAATCATTTTAATAAACTGCACTCTGTGGGTTTTCTTGTGGCAGTTACATCGTTTAATATTATTTGTAACTACATAAAATAGTTAGATGTAGGTATGTTACAAATATACATGGTGGCACATATTTAGCACAAATATTAATCTAAATTTTTGTTACAATGTGACTTGAAGGGAAAGAATTTTTTTTCGTAATTTGGAAATGTTCACGAAGTCCTAGCGAATACAGTAAATTAATTTCAAAGAGCTGGGTTCTATAATTTTTTATTAGCTAGAAAAAGTTTTGGGCTGAGAGGGGCCAACTTGACGTACCCTCTCCACTTTGAAATTTTTTATTTTTTAAAAAATTTATTAGAAAGTGCTCGCGAAGTTCTTGCGAATGCTGTAATATTTTTTAAAGTGCAGGGTTAAAGTGCATCAGAAACGTGAATATAAGGTTTTTGTCACGATCTGTCAATCAGAAGTACCACTACAAGAAAGTAACACAAGATTTTTAAAACGATTTTGTCTTGTGATAGGTTATTTTAAATACCTTGAAAATCTTTATCCAGAATAGATAAAATTAACTTTCTCTCTGTCATCTGTTAAAAATTACAAGCTGTCAAAGTTGAAACTTCAAGAGTGAATAACTCATGAAGTACTAAAGGGATCTCAACCAAATTTTGTATTTGGGAACATTGCACCCACAGGACTTGACAGCATATGGTACCATTTGATAAAAATCAGGAATTTTTTTTTCAACATAAAAAGAAGATTACGTTTTTTTGGCGAAATATTGAAAAAGTCCTTGTCCCTCGATTTTCTTCGGCATTTCTATGTCGAAAGCATTCAAACTTTTTGGATGTACGTTTGCTAGGTAAGACATAGTGTAAATAAATTCTTATCGTAATGATATGTTTATATATCATATACAGATATTTATTTCAACTCTCTATTCGACAAATTCTATGTTTGGACGGAAAATGGGTCTCGTTTATGTCGAATTATGGAGTCTCTACTGTACTACATACCATAATTTTTGTATAATGATCTTGACAAAAAGAAAATAACTTGAATATAAATTTTTTTCATTTTGTTTTCTGTAATCTTGAGCATATTTTCAACCAGTATAAATCTAAGCGTTTCAGTAGCAAGTCATCAAAATTCCTTTGAGGTATTCTTCTCACCTTTTGGAGTGATATGAAAAATTAACTATATAAGACGGCAATAGACTGAGGCGGTCATATTTGTAATATCTGGAGGGGAGGGGGGAAATTTTTTCTAAGAAATAATAAAAATTTTGAAAAATATAGATCATCCCAATCCAAATTTGATTTTATTTCTATTTGTGAATGCACAATGCATGTTTGTGCTTTACTCATTTTTGTTTGTAGCTTTTTTGTTTGCAGCTGTTTTGCTGTTTTGTTTGTTGCTCTTTTGTTTCGTAGTTATTTATAATATCACTTCGTGAAGTATTATGCTCAATGGATTGAGGAAACTATGCAGGAAATCGAGATAAGCAGTGTTAATAATAATGTAAGGAGGTTTTATAAGCAAATCAAGAATACGAGAAAGAATTACGAGATAAGAAACAAAGGAATGAAGAACGATGAAGGGGTTCTGGAAAATAGATCTGACAAGATTAAAAAAATATGGGAGAACCATTTTAAGAGGCTACTGAACACACAAGAAAATGAGGATATACAAAAAAATCAGACAGTAGACAAACAGCATATAGATGAAATAGATGAACCGACTAGAGATGAAATAATAGAAGCAATTAAGAAGCTAAAAAACCGTAAGTCCCCTGGTACAGACGAAATTACAGCAGAAATGCTAAAGAATGGAGGAGAAGCGGTGCTATCTGAAATTTTCAAATTGGTAAAACAGATATGGACGCAAGAAGAGATGCAACAAAGGTGGAAGGAAGGGGTAATAATTGCGATAAAAAAGAAAGGTAGCGCCGAGGAGTGTAGCAATTATAGAGGAATCACGCTCTTAAACACCGCGTACAAAATACTATCGACGGTCATTCACAACCGTCTTACTAGATACACTGATAAAATAGTTGGAAATTATCAGTTCGACTTCAGGAGAGGAAAGTCGACAGTGAATGCATTACACATAATCAAACAGATTCAAGAAAAAAGTTATGAAACATCAATATGGCATGGAAGCCAGAGCATGAGAGAGTGAGAGGAATGCCAAGATTGAGATAGAGTGACGGAGTGGAAGGAAACCTTGAAAAGTTGGGTGTAAGAGACTGGGCACAAAAGGTGAAGAACCGCGAGGCATGGAGGGAAATTGTGCGAACAGCTAAAACGCAGCGGGACCTGTAATGAGATGTATTTATGAGGATTAATCCACCTCAACAAATGGATTTTGTAAGTCCGTAAGGACAGCTCTGTTCGCCAGAGCTTTACATTCATAAGAATATTGCTATCCCGTTTCAAGAATTTACAGATCCGCTTAACGAGGGGGATCGGTCCTCGTATGGCATAATTTAGTTTATTTCAATGTATTTAATTATTATGTTGTTGTTCACAGTTTAGCATGTGTTGTGGCGTTCCTGGCGATTTTCTTCCATCTTTGTTGTTTTGTGTCTCCTTCGTCCATTCTTTTATTTCCATTGTCCTCAGTTCCTCCATCACCTGGTTCCTGATTTTTGGTCTTCCTCTTGTTCTTTCCTCCCCCGGCCTCCACATCGTTATCGTTTTTACCATGTCATTGTCTCTCTTTCTCATAATGTGTCCAAGCCATCTGATCCTCTATCTGGGATCATAGTTCTCGCTTTCTTTTTTTGGTTCCAAGATGGTGCGTAGTATCTTACTCTCAAACATTCTTAATGTTTCGGCCTCTTGTTGTGAGAAACAGACTGTTTCCGATACATATACAAAAAATACTGGTCTGATAAGTATTTTGAATATTTTTATTTTTAACCGACTTCAAAGAAGGAGGAAGTTCTGTGTTCGTCTGTATGTATTTTTTTTTATGTATGTTCACCCATAACTTTTTTGTTTATGAACAGATTTTAATGATTCTTATTGGGTTCGATTCAGCATAGTTCCAAGGTGGTCCCATTTTAAATTCGTTGGTATTTGACCTTGAACTTCAAAGATACAGCAGGGAATTCCTTAATTTTTTGTATTTTCACACATAACTTTTTCGTTAATGAACCGATTTTAATAATTCTTGTTGCGTTGGATTCAGCATAGTTTCAATGTGTTCCGATGTAAATTTCATTGATATTTGACCTTGAACTTCAAAGATACAGCTGGAAATTCCTCAAAATTTAATAAAAAATGTACAATGATTGAGGATTGCTAAGTTTATTACAATCCCAGAATAATAACGAGGTAGGTACCTAACTATGGTTAGTGACATGCTGGACTGGACTGGACCAGTTTCGAAGGAACACAACCGAACTCCAAAAAGCAATGTTTACTAGAGTTGTAATTTTAAAAGTAACACTTTAATTAAAACCAAAATTTTTGTTTGTAATTCGTGCAAATACGCACCATTGCCGGAAATGGGGAGGCTACTTTGTACTTTAGGTTTATGACAATCCCAAAATTCAACTAGCCATTGTTCTCTCATTAGAGAAGCATCCTTATTAGATCTACCCATCACTTAAAATTGTAAAATAAAAAATTTTTTAATAAGAAAGAAAACCGACTTCAAAAAAAAGTTAACTAAAATGCAAAAAATAAATATTTTATATTCACAATTTAATACTTACTATTTGTAGCAAAACATAATTCGCCAGTAACTATAACACAAATCGTTGATTTAAATGTAACTAAGTACATAGGATTCCTATGTACTTGCTACTGCTTTTACTGGGCAGTTTATAGCAAAATTTAAAAAACATATCAAGTTGGTTGTAGTAGACTTACCAGATACAAAGCCATATGCTGTGCATCTGATACAATAGATGGCATATAAAACCGCAACCCCTTCACAATAATATTTTCAAATTTTTTTGATACAATCGATAAAATTGAAATTCCGCGATAGTTTGAAATTTCATCTCTTGTACCATGTTTGGGTATAGGTAGGTGTGATACTGGAAATCTTCCACTGTGAAGGAAGCACTCCAGATTGCAATGAGCAATTGAACAACAAGAACAACAACAAGTTTGCAGAGAGACCATTGGGGCCATCGATCGGCATCAGCTCGTTGTGTATATGCGCATTTCGGGATGTGTTCAAATTGAGTTATGCCCGATTTCTTCACCTTGAAATATCTCTCAGATAAGTATAACTATACGGATAACCAATCAAACAACCGTAATTCAAATTTTTACGGTTGTTTGATTGGTTATCCGCATAGTTATACTTATCCGATAGATATCTCAAGGTGAAGAAATTGGGCATTAGCCAGATGTCGAATTATATCATTATTTCGGTATCCGGCATTTCTGCTATGGACGTATGGCGATAAGTCCTAATAAATCGGCCACGGGCCGAATTCGCCGTCTGTTTAAAAGTCCGTACTTTAGTTATGAATATACTTGTCACAAGTATTTTTTGGTGGACGCCCTGTCCAGATCGCCCTGATCTCTACGTTTCAATTTTTAATACATTGCTGGTCATCTATATACAGGTTGCTATTTTTGAATAAATAAGCATTTATATTGTAATGGATTAGACTCTTCGATCCAAAATAATTCAAGAACATATATATTTCAAAATTCAATTAAATTATTAAATTCACTTTTAAATAAATTTCTCGAATTTAATAAATGGAACGGCGATTGTGAGCACGCCCTATCATACAGGTGCGACGTGCACATTCAAATTTAACTGTTTCTTCAAATTAAAAGAATTAAATTTTCGTAAAAAAGTAATTACAATATCCAAATCTTCCAAATAATATTTCTTCATAAAACAAAATTAACGGATCCAAATCCAATTCAACCCTCCATATAAATCACTTTCGTTCAAATCCAAAAATTACTCACGCAAAATAACTTTATTTTCAAAATTATTCACAAAACCCAAATAAATTTTTAATAAAATTAGGAGAGCATGGCAGAACATGTCCGGTCTCGGTGCCAACCTCGGCAAAAAACCCTTTCTTTATAAAAATAGTTACCAACTCAAAAATCTACGTGCGTCTTCATCAAAACTCAAAATTATTTACAATTTTGAACAAAACAATAAAAATAAACAAAATCTTCATAATTAACTCAAAATAAACAAAAATTGATGTTTGAAACATCACAATATGTTAATTTCCTATGTTCGGCTAACTCATTCAGCACCCTGTATATAAAGGACTAGCCATGTATTAAAAATTGAAACGTAGAGATCACCCCGTCCACCAAAGGGCGTAGCAGAGCCACTAAAAAATACTTGTGACCAGTGTACTCATAAGATCTATCCCTATACCTACGTACATACTCTTTGATTCTGGCTATAGATAAATACGTACCTACATACTCATATTTAGAAAATATTGTTGATATTTTTATTTCAAACAAACCATATGGCAGAATTGCTGTCAAACCATTTTGTTTTAGTGCTAAGTTCCAGGTTCAAAATACTTGGTATATAGGCCACATGAGCAGCAATTTTATTTTCTATTGTCTCATAATATATTAATCAATAAAATTTGGTGAAAATGTGAAAATGATAAAATGATCCTTTGGGCAGTTTTTCAAAAAAAAAAAATCACTTAACTACCAGTATTTTTGGAGCTATTATAGTGTTTTCTCCCGTTCAGTAAGTACCGTATAAAATAAGAAATTTACACATAGGCATCTGATGAATTACAATAAGATCGAAACACTGCACTGTGTTAATAAAATTTTGAAACTCATTATCACCTTTAAAAATTAAAATTATTATTAGGTAAAGGAAACCACGGCTATTCATTCGGGGCCTTAATTAACATCGAAAAAACGTGCGAATATCCGTCCAACAATTTTATTAGAAAA
Organism: Cantharis flavilabris; assembly: GCA_949152465.1. Taxonomy (NCBI): domain Eukaryota; kingdom Metazoa; phylum Arthropoda; class Insecta; order Coleoptera; family Cantharidae; genus Cantharis; species Cantharis flavilabris. The sequence goes on from OX424441.1 coordinate 11,108,612, forward strand.
AACTTAATTAAAAATCTTTTTATTTAGTTGTGGCATATTTCGCTAGTGATAATTAATTTGTAAATAACAAAAATTTTAATAACGTCGTAAAAAGTTACGATGTTTTATATTCAATGAAAATGCAGTCTCATTGAAAATTTGACTTTATACCGTGAAAATTGTATAGGATTGTTTACAACATTTTAGGAAAATTGTATTTAACTGCTGTAGATGTCTGTTGCTAACTGAAATTAATTAATTCGTTTTATGAAATGTCATTCTCTAGTAAAGCTAAAGCTACATATATAACAAGCAACATTCCTGCTTCGGTAGCATCGTTTGAATAAAATAATATTTCAAAATGTGGAAAGTGAATTTCACCAAATACTAACAAAATGTAAATCCTTCCAATAAGCATTGTAATAATTGGTCGGAATGACGTAAACCATGAAAATTTGTTTGAAAGTCCGTCCGAGTAGTTGTCTTAGTTTGCTACTGTCCTGTTTCCTGATCGTCTAACTAACCTTTTTCGTGTGGTACAAAAAATATTGAATTCTTGAGTTATCTGGAGCTAATTTTGAGAATTTTAAAATTAAATTTAAGACACATTTAATGGAGATTAGAGATAGCATGTGTACTTTTGATAGTTAATATGTCTATCAAGCAGTTATCTGTCACCTGTCGACCAAAAATACTTGACATGCTTTTATATATCTAATCATCGGTCACTCCTTCAGCTATACACTCAAACTCTCAACAAGAAATTCACTACTAGTTAACATAAATATGTAGTTTTGGTTTGTTTATTTTTTCCAGTTTGTTAATCCGTAGCTAAATTTTAAATGACAAGTAAAATTATTTAATTAAAAAATGAAAGCCCAAACACATTATATATTATTAATACAACAACGGTGTTTACATAATTATTTATGCGGTGTTATTTTTCAGCCTCATTAATTTCTTCAGAACAAATTAAAATTATTATTCGTTTTCTTTATGTAGTTATTATAAATACAAATGCATAAAGAAACTTTATTTATTTTTTTATAACATATAAAGTTACTGAATTCTATAGATTATGTTTTTCTTATACAACATTTACTTGAACTTTTCAAATTAGTATTAAAAGTTTTAATAAACTACCATTTATGTCAAAATTTATGAAGCCAATAAAATGTAAAATAATATTTTTACTATGTTGAAAACAGAAAAGCCTCAATTTATATTCTTAAATTAGAAAGATATTATACAAATAATTAAATTAATCCTAAAATATACAAAATCCATAGTTAATGTGAAATATAAATAAGCAAATAGTAGCATATACCTACTATAAAAATCTTGGTAATATTTTTAATAACCTGCATTATTTTAAGCTTCGAATTTTTAAATAGTTGTTATTTTAATAACAACTATTTGTCATAATTTTAATAATTAGCATATTTTTATGTTGCCACTTAAAAACATACAAATTTAATTTTATTGGCCTATTTTGATTCATAATTGGAGAAATACATATGGATAAATATTAAATGGCGAATTCTCGTGTACCTCTCGATAAAACAAGTTTTCAAATTAACCGTTTGCTATAAAAGGGAAAATAAATTTAAAAATTAAACCAGTTCAGGAGTTCTAAACAAGAAACTGAAATTTTTAATTTATAAAAATAAAGCAATTAAACTTTTCAAACTGTTAAAATTATGTATAACTTTTGTTATAATTTTTCCTATTGATTTATAGTTACCAACAAACTAGCAGATGTCTGCTTTAGTTAAAAAGATAAATAAATTATTAACACAATAAAGCTTGTAATTTCTATTATCTATATCTTCAACAGTTTAATTAAAAATTTTAAGTATCTATACAAGTAAATTGAAAAAATTAATTCAGTGATAACTTTTTGAACACTCGCACAAAATATTCACGACGGGCGGTATCTACTCTCTGCTAATATGAATTTACATGTGATGATTGACATGAGAATTCCAATATTTTAAACAATCAAATCCGAATTTAGGAATCATCAAAAAATTACTGTTCTGCACTAAAACATCAGTATTAAATATTTGAATTTTTTATAATTAATCGTAAACAAAATCGTGAAATTTGAACCATAGCACATACTATATGACAACCTGACCCCCCCCCCCCCATCCAATATGCGAAACACAAATTTTTTAATAACACGCGAGAGGTTGCCGGGGGTACATATGTATATCTAAAATTTAGTGTACACAAGAATTCTTAAAATTAACAATTTCTAAAGAATTTCCTAAAATGTTAAATAATTCTTGAGAATTTCATGTTCATGATTTTAACTCTGACATAGCTTTTCTCAAACCATTAAATGCTTTGAGAAAATCATTGACAACGTCGAAACTTGAAAGGAATCCTTGTTCAAGGTACTGGACGGGCAGATGTAAGCTCATGGAAAATTTGGAACATTCCGGCATTCTATAAGGCTGGCCACAATGATATACTATTATCTTCCCATCTTCTGTTTTCGCTTTTTTGCTGTTTTTGCAAATTGCGTTAATGTGCATAAAAGCAGATCCAATAATGGCGCACAGACAAATCCCGAATTATCAATAATAGACTTTCCAAGGTCTTTAAAAGATGTCATAGAGCAAATATGAGTTTCCAATATAGAATTTTAAAAATAAATACTTTTTAACAACAGAAGTTCACTTTAATTAACTTGAACTAAAGTGATTTTAATATTAGTTTAATCATCAGTCATCACCATATTTAATAATCACCCGTTCGAACACCGTCATTTCGGTGATTCCAGTTCGGCACCTTTATTTCGGCGATTCTGATTCGGCGATAGTCAATTCGGCGACCCGATATTCGGCTATGCCAGTTTCGGCGAATCCAATTCGGCACCGGTATTTCGGCGATTCTCATTCGGCGACAGAAAATCCGACTACGTCGATTCGGCGACGGGAGATATACTTTTAGTTTATTCAATTTATTTTTCTAAATCTAAAATCTTAATGTACAAAATAAAACCTTAGTATGGACGCTTATGGCTTTTTTCGAACTTATACTTAAAAACCCGTGGTTAAAAGTTGGTTATTTCCCTACCTCCCTTAAGTAAACCAACTATAATTCTAATAATATTATTGAATATCTTCGCGGTATAGCTTATAATTATAACATGGATTAAAATTTGTTTAATTCCTTAAAAAGTATGTGTATGATATCTTTTTTTTTATTATCAGAAATAAGTACAGAATAAAGTTGAAATAAATTTCCTCTCGCCGAATCGACGTAACATGGATTAAAATTTGTTTATAATTGCTTACAAAGTATATATAATTATGATACCTCTGATGTATATGTAAATAATTATTTCATTTATTAATAAAAAATAAATTTTTTTAATAAAACATGTAAATAAATTTTCCGTCGCAGAATCGACGTAGTCGAATTTTCTGTCGCTAAATGAGAATCGCCGAAATGCCGGTACGGAATTGGAATCGCCGAAAGTAGCATATAACTGAATTTCGGGTCGCCGAATTGACCGTCGCCGAATATAATATGTTGTCGAATCGCTTTCGCCGATCTGCAGTCACCGAAACGATGTGTACCGTCACCTGTTTTACCGCGCCGAACTTACTTTTTGACAAGTTCTTTAGTATTAATTCATTAGAGACCTCAAGAACCCCTGTTGAAAAGTAAGTTCGACGGTGACTTTGCATGACTAAACTTCTTGACTTCAAAATTGTATATCTTTACTTTAAAAAATATGTAGAATAATTAGAAAAATTGATTTTAAAGCTAAGTAATTAGCAACGCAATTGTGGAAAATTGAAACAAGAGAATGAGGTTCCCTAAAAAAATCATAAAAATGTTTAAAATAGCCATTTTTTGTATATTTAATTGAAAATTTCAAAAAGAACTAACGTGCTGAATCTACTAGAATCACCTCCGCCCATTTTTGAAACTGAAAGAAGTTCAATTTTGTAGCAGTGTTATTTTTGAATTTATTTCTTCCAAAATTTTGGAATTCTAAAATTGAGAAGATTTGAATTGAATTTGGAGATATTAATTAATTGGATGAAAATTTCTGTTATTGCAAGTTGAAATTAAAAGCCTAGTAGGATCAGTTTTATATCGTCGCACCTGGGTCGATCAAAATTTAAATTGAAATTTGGATTTCGATTTACATTGTTTTATTAAAATTTTCAAATTAAGAAGAGTTTCATCGTTCAACGGTGCGGTAATTTGGCTGGGGTTGCAGTATTTTTTTTAAATATTTACCACCTCCCCAGATTACACGGCAATTATTCATTTATTGTGTTAGTAAAATATTTTTATTCTTAACCTGTCAAGTGATAATTAATAAAGTCTTTTCTGTTTTTTTAATTAATAATTTTGTACGTATTGTATTTCTGTACTGGTACTGTTAAAATTCTATTATTTTAACATTTTGTTATGTTCTGTTAAATATTAGAATATTTCATAATATATAGTATATATATTACAAATAATATATTATCTACAAAATACAAAATCTACTTGAAATTTCTTATTTTAAGTTTATTTAAGTTTATTATATAGACGTCGGCAAGCTTCTTTGGCTGCGGGTCAAAATCAATCAAAATGTGACTAGTATTAAGAGACGGTTCGGGTCAATGGGCACTTTATAAGGTTGTATTTGTATCTCTATTTAAATATAAGTACAATAATAATTCTGTAGTCGGCACTTAAAAGGTCATAAGTATACATTGTTTCCCTATCTACTTATGACCTTTTAAGTGCCGACCACAGAATTATAAAGTATATTTTTAAAAGATCGGTTGGGGTCCTAGTTTATTTTTTGCTACAGGGCCCTTTTCTATTTAGCTACGCCACTGACTATAAGATATTACATTATTTGAAAAGCAATATGGCAGGTTGTCATGGAACCAATTTCGTCGAGGACAATAAATTTTGAAGTAGTAAATTGTATTAAAATATTTTAAAAATATTTTTGATATTTAAAAATAGTCATAGATGTAATTAAGGGCATCAAATTTCTCTTATCGATAAGCGCCAAGAAGTCCAGTTACGCTACTGATATTGAGTAAATACACAGTTTTTTTTTCACATTAAAAGTTTAGAGATGGATGGAATTTCTACACAAAATAAATATATAAAAAACTAAAATAATCACATGCACGAAGTAGAGGTCTCTTTAGGGTACTTCTATTTATTTATTTATTTAACTTTTATAATATAATAAATAACGTCTCCACGCATCTTCCTTACGTATCCGGTTACATTCTAAACGAGTGACTCTGATTTCTAAACTCATATGTTGATATTAACCAGATTAAATACTTCAATGATGATGACTCTAATGGTAAATTTTGACATTCCCCTATCATTTATGACGATTTATTTTGCGCCACGTGGTACATTCCGATATATTTTTTTAATTTTTCACATAATAAGGTCTGATATAAAACGCTCAGAAGGTCATGTACTTCAGAACACTCAAAATGATACAATTAATTTTACAGACAAAATATAAAATTCACATGAGAAATTAAAATCACATTTCTATTACATAAATATTCTCAGTTTTCTTTAATAAAAAGTACTGAAATTAAAGGGCGAGATAAAAACGCTCATTTATTTAATTTGTTCAAGATAATAATTAGGTAATTAAATTAAGGTAAAAAACTTAATAATGGTTCCAAGGTGCCAAATCTGTGATCTAAAATAACCTAAAACATGCTGGGCTGGGTAGTCATTAAGCTCTTGTTCGTTTATAATGCTATGTAATAATTAGGTACCTATCTCTGATTCTGCCACCTGTCTAGCATGTAGTTGTGTTTATAGTATAAAAAAAACACAATGCTGTTTAAGATCCAAATCGCACTATTAAAATTAGTAATAGTTTTATACGAAAAGATTTCATTTTCATACTCATACCGAAGACCTTATAAAAATAGCGACTAAGGTAAACGTATCATGGTCGCACTTCTTCATATCCTTTGATTAAGATTTAATTAAAGGATGTTCAGTAATGAAGTTAAGTTGCCGCCTGTGTAATCGCAAATTTCATTTCAGTCAATTTATAATTTTAATTTAGTGTTAAATAGTCGATCGACACCGCGAAAATATTTTCATTGAGATTTCAAATTAAAACTTGAACAAGTAATTTGACTCCAGATAAAATTACTCGATCTTTAAAATTAATTTTATAGTAATTAGTGCAAAAAAAATTATGTATGTATACGAGTACAACAGAAAATGTATAAGTAACAGACGATGCAAGTCCTACGTGCGACCCTTGAAAACACCAGAAGTCACATTAATCGCGCTTGAAGTTAATGACCTCACTTTAAAATCTGCTTTCCATTAGTAAGATAGTAGTTACATTTTAGTAGTATAACCTTTAAAGGTTTTCAGAAATTTTGTCGATAATCCAAGTACAATTTTTATTTTTTCGAATAAACGGAATTTTCTTAATTACTAATAGATCAAATGTTGTATGTCATTATCTACCTCATATTGTTTTCTTACATTTAAATATACATACTATATACCGGATGACCCACACCTATTGAAAATGAAACCAAAGTGTCTTTTGATTTCTAACCCTATTTGTTCAAAAAACGCTCGACAAGGCAATTACTGTAATTGGAAGAAATGCATGTTTATCAGCTGGTATTATCGTTATCTAATTGGAACTCTAAAACCAAGAAGTGAATTTTGCTTTAAATATTTTAAGTAGCAATATCAAATCCACTCAAAAATCAAAAATCGAAATACTAGTAGGATTAAAATTTTATTATGCATTGATAAGATTTAAATAAATTTGAGTTGAATGTTTGTATGTCAGTGTGTCGATGGGTTATGAAAAGAAATAGTATATCAATCGCACAGGTTGAACCGCGCAACCAAATGTTATGAAATTTGACATAATCGTGAATCATGACTAAACTTAAAGGCCAGCTGAAAGTGATGAAAATCCGTTAAAAATTTCTGAAATGATAAACAAAATAAAAATAGTTTAAGTTACTTTTGGACCACAATTTTTTACTGTTTTATTCAATTTGTTTGACATAAATTTAATGTTCAGTTTGATATTGATAGTTCGGAATATTGGAAGACATACTACCTATATGTGTTAATATTTGACTTTTAAAAGTTTAAAAAATTTCGAAATACGTAAGTACGAAATAAATAAAATTTTGAATATTATATGTATTGTCGTGTTTCAAACGTCAAATTGTATATATTTTTATTTTGGTAATTCCGAAGATTTTGTTTAATTTAACTATTTTTTTGAGTTGTAAATAATTTTTAAAATTTACTAATGACGTGCGAAATATTTTAAGTTGGCGACACTTTTTGTGGGAGAAGGGGCTTTTTTGCCGGGAATGGCCGCCGAAGCGGTAGAGACAAAGTTGGTTTCCTGGATTTTTTTGAAATTTGTTAAAGAGTTTTGTAGTTTGCGAATAAAAGTAATTTTGGTTTACGTTAGTGACTTTGTATTATTTGAATTGGAATTTGTCTCAATGTTTGGACAAAGTTTTAATATTTTGCGATTGAAAATTTGGAAGTTGAACGATTATAAATTATTGAATTACTGGATAATTTGAAGAATAATCTTTCGAAAGGATATTTTGAAAGTTAATTAATTAATTTGGATATTTCGAAAAATTAAAATAAAAATTTTAAAATTAAGACCAAGGTTAGATACCGGGCCCACTTTGGTGGTATTGCTTTTTTGGTAAATATCAGATTTCTTCAATAAAGAATATTTTTTTAGTTGAAATATTTTTTTCTTACAAAAAGAAAATATTTTCGTGCGGCTATTGAAAACAGAGAATTTCTTAATTCAAATGGTACTTATTTGAACCAAATAATTTTTTTTCCGTGCAAATGTCAAAAAATTTGGCATAAATGTACATCATAGTTAAACTTAGAGGCCAGCTGAAAATGGTAAAAATTCGTTGAAAATTGCGGAAATGATAAAGAAAATAAAAAAATTCAAGTGTCAATTACTTTTGGACCACTATTTGTTATACCCAAATTATTTAATCGTACCGTGTCGCATCTCTTTCTAAAGCACGTATATCGGTTAGACGGAATGCGAGTCGCGTCGCAACTCGATTCTAAAAATTTTCGGAAAGTAATTCAAGTTTGACATGTTTTCCGGTTTTACGCCCCACGTCCCGCGTAGCGCGATTTTTGAGCCCTGTAGATACGACCTGTCGCTTTCTGAGGTCTTCCGCGTCGAACGGGCAAGACGGTGGCGGACGAAAATTTACCCTCTAATTATGTGTGCAAAGAAGTAAATCTGCACCTTTAATTTAACGGGGTTTCAGATTTTTCAACTTTCGACTTTTTGATGCAAACTGTAGCTTCCTCGCGGTTTCACGTTTCATGTGCATTAGAACCAAGAACTTCTGTTCATTATGTCTATGCCAAGCAAGGCGTAATTTGTCGTATCAAAAAGATCATTAGGGCAGTTTCTGCGTGTTTTTAATTTGTCAAAAAATTAAATTTAATCAAGTAAATATGTTCAATGTGTGTTGTATTCAGTCTATTTTCATTTTCTGAAAAAGTAATTTAAAAAAAATATTATAGTTTTAACAAAACCAAAAGCGCGCTTTTATGACGGACTGAAAAACACTAAAAATTATAAAGTAATTAAATTTAACCCTTTCGGACACCTTGTAGTCAATTGATAATTGGTGACTTAAAGAGTTAATAAACTAATTCAAAAAGCGTGGAGCGCGTTTTGGTTATGTGTCTTTTAATTAATTTCGACAAAGCGCTCCACGCTTTTTGAATTAGTTTATTAATCTTTTCAGTCACCAATTATCAATTGGTGTCCGAAAGGGTTAAATTTAATTATTTTTTAATTTTTAGTGCGTTTTAGTGCGCCATAAAAGCGTGATTTTTGTTTTTTTTTAAACTATAATATTTTATTTTATACTTTGCAGTGATGACATGCATTGTCATCTAAACTATATGTGTATGCAAAATTTCAGCTCAATCGGAAAACGGGAAGTGGGTCAAATTAAGCTTCCAAGATTTCAAATATTTTTATAATATTTGATGAATGTAATAATGTAAATATAAAAATGAAAAACATTTATTTATCATGGAATTACCGATTTCAATGCATTGGTCGCAGCCTAAGGTCGCAGCGATCAAGAAATTAAAATTGGCTCATAAGGCATTCCATCCACCGCAAAACTTATAAAATCCCAAGAATAAGTTTGGCGAGATAATATTCAAAAGCGAATGATAAAATTGAAGACATTTCAAACATTGATGACTATGCATTGCTGAAGCTGGTTAAAAGAGTTAAAAGAAAAAATTATCAAGTTGTTCTTCACCATCAGATGACGATACAGATGATAAAAATGTCAATTTTTGTATAATTTGCATGAGAGCAATGGCCACGTAAAAGTGAAGTTTCTTCACTTGTACAAACTACGAATCAGATTAGGTGGAATGATATTTTTTTACTTAAATTGTTTCTTTGGAACATGACGTTTCAATAAATATTCTAATCGTAATAATACCGTGCAGTTTTAATCGATTTTAATTCATTTTTTGGCTTATTTTTGTTAAAGTGTCCCAATTTATAGGACAACTCTTTTTTTGGTCAAAAAGTTATCTTCATTAAAATGGCTATAATTTTTGACTCGATCGCGATATTAAATAACTTTCTACAGAAAAGTTATAGCCAATGACCATACCTTCTTATTGGTTTATCTAAGTTAACATAATTCCTAGCCGTTTCAATACCAAACACCAAAAACGGAACCCTTCCAAACCTTCACGACATTCCCCTACATAAACTTAAATGTAGGGAATAAAATTTGCTACAAAAACTACTTATAACCACATTTTTAAATTTCGTTGCACCGAGTTTGAGGTACTACAAATGTCAATATTTTTTGTATTTTACAGAGTCTTGTTTAAATCGCTGTCAGTCAAAAATGAGGCAACAGAATAGAAAAATGTATAGATACAAAATTGAAAACAATGAAATTTTTAACAAAAAATGTCTAAAAAGTTTTGCTATAAAAGCGATTTTTATATTATGTCAAAAAACGGTTTTTAAAATAAGTTTTTTGTCAGTTTAATTCAGGTCTCCCTTCGTGCACCTGCCTAGTTACGGCACTGAACTTTCATGTAATATCGATCTGCCATTGTTTCAGGTAAAAATATTTAAGTATGATTTTAAATAAAAGTGAAATCATCTGTTTCGACCGTAAAAAATAGTAGAAATTGAAAGGAAAAGACGTTGAATATCTAAATTAAAATTGAAAGTAATATAAGAAATACATTTAATGAGAGTTAATTAGAGAGTTGGTTATTTAGGTAAAAAATACTTGAGTTATCACGCTATAGATTCAGTGCGTTTAGCGGTCGTGCTTAATAACAGTGTATCGATCATTCTGCTCCTGCAATTACCTAGCACCTTCTGCCAACTTACACATAACATATTCACGGACTCTTCTTCGCGTGATGCGTACCCCCCCCCCCCCCCCCATTCCAACTGCTCTATAACTCTTTTTACGTTCTTAACGTTAAGTTTTACAACTAAAGTTTTCTGTTCTATGAGTTATAAAAAAATATAAAAATTGGTTATTTATAGATGGTTATTTTATAAAATTATCTATAAAAGCATATTATATACACATGTCTTAAAGCACCGGCATATGATTGTATTCTCTACCTGATTAACTAAATGTGTGGTACGAATTGGTACCAGTTAAAGCTTATCTTTTATAAACTTTTGTTAGTTTTATTATTAGGTACCTACCTATTTAGATTACCTTTAGTTTACATAGAAACATAGTGGCGTATTCGTTTAAACGTCACTAATTATAATAGGCTACAAGTCGTTAATCAAATATTTCAAGATATAATTTAATTACCAAATAAATTGATGTATATTGTCTCTAATACCCAATAACGTAATTAAGTTATTAAACTTACCTAACAAAAATGTGTTATTCAAATTCTCACGAATCAACCATAATCAAATTAAATGCAGTAGTTTCATTATGCATTGTCGAGTTTCAGTTTCTCATTAAATAAAATTTATTTCAATTTTCTACATCATTTTTATTACAACCGTCGCTAATTATTACTGTAAGCCAGGACTTGTATCTAAAAGAACGGGTGCGTGGTAAAAGTGTCAATTAAACTAAAATCTTGACGTTTTACCTCAACAGTACCACGAGTAATCAGTCAAGTCTTTTAGAAATACCTCTTCCAACAACTTTAAACTAACATGATAATATCATATTCATATAACGGGTGCTGAATGAGTTAGCCGAACATAGGAAATTAACATGTAAAAACTTATTTATGTAAATTCCTGCTTCCCAAATTATTTTAGAGAAAAAATGAAAGACACAAAAATAATGCAGAAATATAAACTACCAATGATAAGAGCATTAGATTTTATCTAACTTTTACTTAAAAGGTCAAAAATTGCTTTCGAAATTGTTAAAATTTTTATTTATCGCACTGGCCATGTAATAAATTCAATTTAATTTATATTTTCCAAAATAATTACCATGGTAATTTTCATGGCCAGTCCGATAAATAAAAACTTTTAACAATTTCAAAAGCATTTTTTGGCATTTTAAGTAAAAGTTAGATGAAATCTAATGCTCTTATCATTGGTAGTTTATATTTTTGCATTATTTTTGTGTCTTTCATTTTTTCTCTAAAATAATTAGGGAAGCAGGAATTTGCATAAATAAGTTTTTACATGTTAATTTCCTATGTTCGACGAACTCATTCAGCACCCGGTATTTATGTTTCACTAAAACTGAAAAAATCAATTAATTCCTTATATTTTACTTTCTCTACTTACACATTATGGTAATAATTGCTAATGTAGCCAATATTAATATATTTTATACAGTATAATTACTGTATTGATGTAAACATTTTTAGCTTGGCAGGAAGTTTTTACATTGTTCTATAAATTTCTTCATATTCAATTGAAGGAAAACAAGAAAAAATTGGCTATGTAAACATTGCATAACTTTCCCCATTAAATTTGGGTATAAAAATTATCGTTCAACCTCCTCTTTCTGGGTACCATTCGAGGAGAAACACCTCGAGGAAGCTACAGTTCGAATCAAAAAGTCAAAAAGTTAAAAAATTTGAAAACCAGTTTAATTAAAGGTGCAGATTTACTTCTTTGCACACATAATTAGAGAGTAAATTTTCGTTCGCCACCTTCTTCAAATGTACCGTTCGATGTGCAAGACCTCAAGGAAACGACAGGTCGCATCTGCGGGGCTCAAAAATCTCGCTACGCGGGACACGGGGTGTAAAATCCGAAAACATCAAAATTTCATAAACGTCAAACTTGAATTAATTTCCGAAAATATTTGGAATCGAGTTGTTACGCGACTCGTATTCCGTCTAACTAGATATACGTGCTTTAGAAAGAGATGCGACACGGCACGATTAAATAATTTGGATATAACAAATGGTGGTCCAAAAGTAATTGACTCTTGAACTTTTTTTATTTTCTTTATGATTTCCGCAATTTTCAACAAATTTTCACCATTTTCAGCTGGCCTCTAAGTTTAACTATGATGTACATTTATGCCAAATTTTTTTACATTTGGTTGTTTGATTTAACCTGTGCAATTGATACTATATTTCATTTCATGATCTCGTAACCACATACAGACATACAGACATACAGACGAACATCCAACTAAAATTCATCAAAAACTTATCAGGACATGATAAGGAACATTTTAATGCAAAAATTTCGATTTTTGATTTTTGATACGTAGAATATGTAGAAAAAGATTGTAATGTGGAAAAAGATAGAGAGGTTGTGGAGCTATCCGCCTGTTATCTTCCGATGATGATTTGATTCAGATACCAAAGAAACACTTGCGAAAATGCAGTCAGAGCAACCAATTCCGTCACGTACTCTCAACTTTTCCGACCCACCTTCAGAGACAGATGCAAGTCGTTCCGTATCAGAAGACCAAGTTTTATTTGCAATCAATTCTTTTTAAAAGAGCAATGCTGACGGTATTGATGGTCTTTGGCTTCAGCATTTGAAGATCTGCTTTCCAATGTCACAGGATCAGTAGGCCAAGCTCTCTTTATCAAAATTACGCTTTTATGTAATTTAATGTTAAATGGAAAAGTTGTCCTTTCTTCTATAAAAATCTAGACGTGCAACTCTTAACGAAAATTTTAGATGCTGTTTTGCAATTTGCATCTTAGAACCAGTGGAGATTTTACGAAATGATGGTAAGGGACCAGATGGGGTGTCAAATTTCGTCAGTACGGGCCAGTTCGGCAGCGACAAAAAATGCTAAAATGAATTTATGCATAAAAAGCTGTACATTGCATAAAAAAACATGTATTTTGCTTTTACCTTTTACACAACACCAATTAAAAATAACGGACAAAGGGGTAAAGAAAGCGAAGGGTATAATCCTACTAACTAGCTATATTATAGGTTATAACAAGAGTGTCACTTGATGGACTTGATAGACGCTAATTAATGAAAGAAACCATTATTATTTAAATATGACTTTTCATAATAGAAAAGTAAAAATTTTATAACAAGCTGTTACGCAAGTTAATCGATTAAGCTTAAAAGTAATACACAAGATGTTACAAAATAAGAGACACACTTAACATTGAATTTCTTTTAATAAAATAAATTTCTTAAAATTGAAAAGTAATTTCTAATGTTTAAATCAATTTTATTTATTATTTCCCGGGTTTCCAGTACTTTTAACCGATTAATAAAAATCATTTAATTATAATAATTGTGTGTATTCAGTTTCGAAAAAATTAACTGACATTATTTAATAATCACTCAAGATTTTAAACTAGGGTGTTTTATTTTCATAGATATACTAGTAGCTTAAAATCTGTTTCATAAATATAAAACACCCTGTATACTAGTTGTACGTAACATTATTAAAGAAATTATCGTACTGAATTCACTTTGGATAAAAAGAGTTCTATAAATTGAGTAAATTACCATAAATTACCTACAAAAATACATTTAACATCGAGGATTTGCTAGTATAGTGTAATAAATTTTCTTGCGGATATAATTAAAGCAAATAATTATTAAGATAATTAGCACTACATTAAATGCATTTAATAGCGTTTAGAGCTTTAACTGGAGTCTTTAAAATTAAGCTGTGGTAAAATTTGTTATCTTGAAAAAGAAATTAAACGAATATCTTTAAAGTGACTTTTTAAGTGTTTAAATATTCGATTTTTTGCAAAATAATAATTGTTACTATCTGTTAGTAATATATTACAAACTGCATCAAACACAAACACAAGTAAGGTTTCGCTTAAAATTTTAATTAAAACAAGACCAAGATTTTTAAGTCATATTATAATTAATATATAATAAATAATATAATAAATAATATAATAAATAATATAATAAATAATATAATAAAATAGCTATATTATTTAATTTGCTTTCAGAAATCAAATCCTGCATGTTCGTTGAGGCCATTCATGCGCGTCTCTAATTAGAAATTGTTTAAGAAAATAATGACATTTCCCATGGTGCTCATTAGGTACGAGATATCATTTCTCTAAATTTGACCTTATTAAGTTAATAGTGATTGCTGATAGAACAGACCGACATAAATTTAATGATACTAATAAAACATTGTTAGGCCCTAATATTTTATTTATTAAAGGTTTAATTTTGGTTTAGAAACATACTCACATTTAAAATTACATCTTTTAACAAGAAAAATTATGATCGTATTGGGTACTTTCTTGTTAAACCATTTTATGTATTTAACATCAAATATTTTATTTTTCCTCATAAAATATGTAGGTATAACATTGTAATACTTTTCTTGAATTTATAAAATTTTACGACAACTTAACTAGGAAGAATGGCCTATTTATTCTGAACCAACTGTTTATGATCATTATAGTTGTGGGTCACCTATATTCGCTAATATGGACAAAAATTTCGTTACTTGTGCACCGTCGCTCTCGGCTGTCCGTTTAGTTTTTTCTTTCTCCTTCTTTCCACTCGGAATATGCATAATTCTCTACTTGTAACAGAATATATTATACTATTTTGCAATTATTAATTCTAAATTAACTTTTCATTTGTTATTAGATATTGTTTTAAAAGTTTTTTTTAGTAAGAAACAGAGCCGGCATCTTTTAGATTGCCGTGTGGTGCTCACAAATATTATGTGATGTGAAATACAATTTTTTCAAGTGTTTAGTGTTTTATTTTTTAAATTATTCACTGTTTTGCATTTTCTCGTGTGGTGCTCAAAATCCGTGGTGTGGTGCTCGAGCACTCAAGCAACTCAACTGTTGCCGGCCCTGGTAAGAAACCAAAAGTGGTAGCGAAACATCCAAATAGCGAAATGATTTAGAACCCATCAATAGCAATAGTAATAATAATAGCCAGCTAGTAACTATTTATTAGTTTCAAAATGCTAGTATGTAAGCTTATTGAATTATAACATTATTATGCAGCTAAGCGTTAATACGCAGAAAAAAATAATTGGTAAAATAACCTAAAATTGTAGACAATATACATTTAAAAAGTATCGTTGATTTTCTAGCTTCTATTGCAAGTAACTAAATTGTCTACTTATCTACTAATTAGATAAGTACCGTCAAACGGGGTGAAAAGGATCACACGGGGTGAAACGGATCACCGACGTTTTTGTACGGAATCTTTTTAAGATTGGTAGTATGCGTACGATTTGTGGCTAATAAACGTTAAAATATGTAGTTGGGAAGATCAGTCGTTGGAAAAAGTTTGATGACAGAGCTGGCTTGCGTTGCGTATGGTTGATATAGGCGAAAAAACAAAAGGTGATACTTGCGTAGTTTTTACAAAGCGTTAAAAGATTGACATCTACAGAATAAGCTCTACAAGTTGAAGACTCCTGGTAAGTTTTTATGAGTTACCCAATTAGTCGAGTACATCAGGAAATAAAAATATTTTTTAAATCTTTTTTGGTTGAAGTTTGAGAATTTTTTAAGTAAAAAATTTCAAGTTTAAGGGGTGAAATAGATAATCTATTACAACAAAGAACGGGCTCAAGGGAAAATCCAAAGAGGGATAAAAAAGTGAATGGAAAACAGGAAAAAGTGTTTCTAAGAAAGACCTTAAAAAAAAATAAAAGTTTGCAAGAGCAGAAGGAAGAAGGCACTAATATGAATTTTTCAGAATTGGAAATTGACGACAACGTTTCAGACGACTTACCTGAGGGGATTGATGAAAATTTTCACTTTGGAGAATTTGTTATCGTGAAATATGTCACGGACAAAAGAGTTTGATTTTTTGCTGCTAAAATTGAAGAAATTTTAGGCGAAGAGACTACAGTAAAATGTTTAAGGAAGAAGTCGTCAAAAATACAAATAACTTTTGCCTATCCCCAAATTGATGATACCGTAGTGGTCAAGCAAGAACAAATTATAAAAAAAATTCATGTATAATCCCCCTAAGAAGGGGAACATTTACTCTTAAGAACATGTCCTACCTATTATGTAATATTTTTTATAGCTTTTGTTTTATTACTTAGTTTAAGTTTTTTTATATTTTTTCAATGAAAATATAACCAAAAACGCATTTTATTTATCAACCTATCCAATAAAAACCGCTTGCAAAACATGAAAAAAAAATTTTTTGTGATCCATTTCACCTCTGAGGACGTTGAAAAGCAAAATAACGGCATTTAAACACCTGATCCGTTTCACCCCGACACACGGGGTGAAACGGATCACCTTTTAAAAACAGAAATAAAAAAATCTAATTGGTGATTTTTTTTAAATGTTGCAGTAATTTGTGCCTCAGATATGTATCTTTAACATATATTTTTTCCAGAATTTTTTCTGTCCTAAAAAGCATGAAAAAATACAAAAAATCTAAAATTTTGATCCGTTTCACCCCGTTTGACGGTACAGGTTTAGGTGAATGCTTTATTAATGTAGTAAATTTTTCTAGTATGAATGGATATAATTACCTAATCATTTATATAGTCTATTTTTTATGCAATTCAAGTAGATATTGTACGTAATTGTACGTAATTGTAGGTAATAAATAATTTAGAAAAAGAAAATGAACTTAAAATACAAATTTCAAGTAAATTTTCTGAATATATTTACAGCTGTATTCATAAAAATATTGTAAAACACTCTTTAAACCTATTTTAGTTAAAACGTGTTTTAAGGCTTACACGCATTTTAACTTTTGTTCATTCATAAACGGTTGATAAACCTTCAGTAACTAAAATGGTGTTACAATACCGATTCAAGTGAATTTAGTGTAGTTGAGTTGGTATCTTCGAAATATATGAACTACTACGTATATAAATGAACTAAACTATAACCTAAAAGTTGTTTAATTGTGTTGTAATTATAAAAACAATCAATTTGACAGCTGACAGCTGACAGTTGACACTACGATGCATAATCGACGTACGTTTACACTAGCATATTCGTTCTCTTTTCAATTATGAATTTTTTGGAAGTATGACAAAGACAACCGAATAGTATGCATCAATTCACATAACAACAAAAAGCATAAAGTATGGTTTACATACAGTGAAAACTGTATTTTAAGTAAAAATGTCCTTAAAATTGGTTTAAAAGTGGTTTAAAGAAGGCTCCACCCTATTTTAAATATTGCCAAGTTACGATACTATTATAGAAGGTTTGTTAGGCTAAAATGCGTTTATGAATAGAGTTTTTTGACATATACCTTAAAATGGCTTTGTAAAGCTGTTGTGAAATGTCTAAAACAAGTTTGCAATACTGTTACAGAAGGTTTGTTACGCTAAAATGCGTTTATGAATAGAGTTTTTTGACGTTTTTGCTAAAATAGGTTTAAAGAGTTTTTAAGTCGATTTTAAATTTATATGAATACAGCTGTTAGTATGTATTTATAAAATGTAATATTTAACAGAATTAAACAAAACGTTTAAGGGGAGCAATCCATTTAGATTCTCGGAAATAAGTCATTTCTTGGGATTTTTTTACTGATGAAAAAATAATCACATCATTTTAAAGTTTCAGCAACATCATTTTAATCTAGTATTAAAGTTTAGAAAAAAATTTTATCTTAAATATTTTTTAATAAAATGGCGGTTCGGTAAAGTGTTCTTTCAGGCGTCTTGTATATGGCATCAAAAAGTGCTGCATCTATAATTTCTTTTCTGTTGATCTGAAATGAAGGAACAAATTTTAATTAATTAAACCTAGAAAATTACATAAGAACCTAATTCTAACACTTACCCTAATAAACTCAAGATCAGGGGGATGAAGGATTGACCCATCTTAGCCGATCGGAAGGATCTTGGCTGAGTGGTTTACCTACGCACCTCACTCACGAGACGGAACTTTTCTTATCATAATCATTATTATCAATTCTTCAATACTCCCTTCCTTAATCAAGATCGAACCTCTGGACCATAATTATCGATGCCTATCGTCTCAGGGTTCGTTACCCTTTTTGCTCTACTCAAGGATTCTCAGTGATAGAGGAAATGTCCCACACATTTTGGAATGTCAGAGGAAATATCGGATATCCATATTTCCTTTGTATTTCCTACACATAGCTTTAGCATAAGTTTTTAGATTATTAATTATAATTTTCCTAACTATATTTTGGGTGTAACAATATAACACAGCTCTCTCCAAACTGATGTCGAACATCGACGGTCCAAGATCCACCAAAAGCAAGCTAATTGCAATGGTCGTACAGTTCGTCATGTTGTACGCCGCACCGGTTTGGGCACAAGCCATGAGAGTCAAAAAGTATCGAAATATTCTTGCTAAGGTACAAGGAAAAAGTGCGATTAGAACGTGTAGCGCTATAGAACCATTTTGGAAGAGGCGGCATTAGTGATAGATAGTAGGTATCTCACCAATTGAGGTTTTTGCCAACAAACTACAGGAAAATTACGAAAATGGAAAGGACTACAAGAAAAAATCTAGAGAAATTTTATACACGGACTGCCAGAAAATGTGGAATAACTCAACAGAAGGACGTTGGATACGAGAATTAATTAAAACAAATGGTCAATCCCACCAGACAAAAAAAATCGATTTTTAGACAAAACTTGTTAAATTACCTTGGTAACGTGCTAAATTTCTATATTTAAACAACGTTTTGTCTAAAACTCGATTTTTTCTGTCTGGTGGGATTGGCCATTAAGCGCTTAGTGGCCACGGGCCCTTCTCCACTTACCTGTACAAGTACAAAAAGAAAGAATAACAAGTGCTTCTTCATTGAAGAAATATAGATACACCTGAGCATACCATCTTCAAATGCCCAAGATGGGAGGAAGACAGAAGAAGGGTCATAGAAGATATTAATACTAACATCGATAAGGGCAATATAATCAGAATAATGCTGGAAAGTAAACATTTCTGGAGCTTGGTGCACAAAACGATTCGAAGTATTATGACCGCCAAGGCGGAGTACTAACGCACACTACAAAGCGTATTGTAGAAAAACAACAAGATGAAGAAAAAAGACCCGAAAGGGCAATGACAATAAGTCTGCGTACAGAAAACATGCTTAGCAATTTCGGGCGCAGTCATGGAGTGGAGTTTTAGTCAGTTAAAAGTCTGGCACCCCCCCCCGCTTTATTTTTTATTTATTCAACTTAAAATGTTAGGTAATTTGAGAACTAACAATGTTTACATAAACGAAAATAATTTAATATTAATAAATGTTAATTTCTACAACATTAATAAAATCCATTAAAGCCAAATTTTACTCAATATTTTTAATACAGGGTGTTCGCATAATTCTCTAATAAATTAAAGTTATTTCGCAAACAGAGCTTACACAAACTAAAATAATTAATGCCCAAATGTACACAAACGATTGATACCAAAATCGTCACATTTAAACAATATTTTATCAATAATTCAAAAATACCAGTATAAACGCTGAAAATTTGAATGATTTTCGGCAATTTTTTGAAAGAAAAGTACACAATTAAATGTTTCGGAAAATTAAAGATATATTTGGCTGTATTTGACCTATATTGCATAATTTTTTCATAAAAAAATATTGAAATCCAGCACTTATGTGTTGCCTTCGGAAGCGTTAAAAAAAAAGTTTCTCAACTGCTGCCATGATTCCGGCCGAGTGAGTAACTGAAACCGAAAAAGGAAAACATGTCGTTAAACTGGCAGGTATTTCCTGTATAATGACGTAGGATTTTCGAAAAATATCATAATCTAACAAAATGGCGTGGTTATGAAAAAAAGTCTGTTTTTTGCCTATAAAATGGTCGTCTTTTCAATGCCAAATCCTCAATTTTCATCCAATCAAAATTATCCTACGTCTCGGATAATTGCTCTTTGAGTTACAATGGCAGCAGATTTGAAAAATGTCATTTCGAGAAATATGCGTTTAAAGATTTAACTATCGATTTTTGCAAGATAAAATGATATTAACCATAAAAACTGTTGATCAGCTATATCTGGCCCATACAATGGACCCTCCTCTTCATCAAATAATGTCTGCTGAGGGGCTGAAGCTGTTCTCCGAGCTGTTTGTCTCTCTTTTGAGGATGTTTCATGACGTAACTCCGCCTGGTTGATTCAGCTGTTATCGCTTTCCATGGTATATTCGTTTGCAATAGAACCGATAATGACGTCTATTACTTACAGCATTTTTAGAATAGCATTAAAACCATCGTTAAATATTGAGACTGAAAGGAAATTAGCGAGTTCGATCATTTTCAATCCATTATGAAGGTGCCAGAGCAAACCGTTATAATTTTTATTGATATTCTGCGTGTTCCCTTCCTTGCATTGCTCTAGTAATTCACTCTAGTAATTATTTTTTGTTTTTAATATTACTAAAATAATGTTTAGTGTTGTAAAAGTATCGGTGCTCCGCCTCCAGGCAGATGGGGCATTTTATACCTCCAACCGGTTGCTCTTTATAGGGCTACCATTCGGGAAGTATTAAAGATACGGCCTTGAAATTTTTACAGGATATTCTTGAAAGTATAAACTGTCAAAAAAGGCACAAAAAAATAAATTGATTTTTTGAAAGTGTCAAACTGGTAAGGCCCCTTAATGCAGCATTTAAAAGATTTTTTTGAGTATCTCCGTTTTACTTTTTTCTAAATATTCTAAAACGTAGAATATACCTCAATGAATAATAACTAATCGATTGTAATGGTTGAAGATCCTCTATGATTTCAAAAACTTTTTAAAATTAAATTTATTATTTCTGTGGTCACAGGGTAAAAGTCTTTAGTCAATTATTCTGAAATTGAGATATTAACGTAAACAAAAATATACAATTTTTAATGATGCACATCTATGGTATAGTTGTTACCAGGTTGAACTATTTTGCATAATATTACTTACTAAAAATATGTTATAGGATTCATATAATAAAGGGCATCCATTAATTTTAAGCACTAATGTCTGATTGCATTTTAAAAATATTTCTAAACTGAAATTAACCAAAACGATTTTACTCACTTGAGAAGCAGGTCTTCCTTTATATGTCTATGCCTATATCTAAATTTCAGGAAAAAGTGACTTAAGCACTTTTACCGTGTTACCACAGATTTTTTAATTAGTTGGTTGATATAATTATGGCCAATACTGTAATTAATTTAACTCCACAATTTTACTAATAAATATTTTTAACTTAATTGAAACTCATTTTTCACTAAATAAAAACTTTGATTTCCAAAAGATTACAAAAATTGTGGACATCCATTATTTATTGTTAGGTCGGTTCTACTATCACCGTCATAATACCAACTTTCTGTTGTGAAAACAAAAGAATCTAAATATACTTCGAAAATTCAAAAATAACAGCATTTTTACAAAAATGGACAAATTTATAAATCAAACATAAATACGTGGTGTTAGGATTGTATGGTGTGCTCGAAACTGCGACAAGTTTTGAAATTTTCTGCGCATGACGTCAGTCACGGAACAACCGCTGCAATAGCATTATCTCACCATTATTATAAGTCCTTTTTTTAAGATTTTACGTTATTTCAAGAAAGTATGAATCAATAAATACAAAATCTATATACGATGTGCTAAATGAGTTAGCTGAACATAAGAAATTAACATGTAAAAACTTATTTATGCAAATTCCTGCTTGCCTAATTTATTTAAGGCCTAGTTGAAATGAAGGACCCACAAATAATGCAGAAATATAAATTACAAATGATAAGAACATTAGATTTCATTTATCTTTTACTTAAAAAGTCAAAAAATGCTTTTGAAATTGTTAAAAATTTTATTTCTCAGACTGCGGCCATATAAGTTCCCAATGTAATTATTTTTGAAAATAAAAATTAAATTGAATTTATTATTTGCGTTTTGCGGAATGTGATTTATGTTTTTCAACAAATCTAATCACCGAATTTCAAATTTGCGTTCAAATTTGACCAATCAAAACAAAAATCGCATTCCGCAAATCGCAAGTGCATTATCCACCGGTAGATTATTTCTATTAAGCGTGAAATGTCACTTTAAATCTTTGTCAATTTAAATAAATGGATATTTGGTTATTTTATTAATTTATTATTTATGTAATTTTGTTCTATTAAAATATAAAAATAGGCTACGGAGGGTGTATTTCAATAGAAAAGACATTCTTAGTTGCAATTAAATACGAACAACCGCACTAGCTTTTTAAATTTGTTCCGTACTGATGACGTCAGTTCGGAACAAATATGCGACAAAGACAGAAAATATCTGCGCATAGGCACACCATATAATCCTAACACCACGCATAAATATAATTATTCCAAAAATGAATTATTGTCAGAAAATTCCACTACAATATATAATTCAGAGTTATTTAGATATTTTTTGTATATTTTAAAAACTAAATTTTTATTATAATTTTCTTAATTGTTTGAATACAATACAATTATATGCTCGGTTGCATTAAGTCGTCACACAAAGTTATTTATAATTAAAATTTGTCATTACAAATTTGATTAAATAATTCAAATTTAATTAAATATTTTGAATTTTACTTTTGTTTCTAATTCTATTTGCAACTCGCAAATTCTATTAATATAAAATTTATAATTTACAATACAAATTATAATTGGCGAATAAAAGTATAATAATGCTTTTCTTGAGTTGCATCATTTGAATTGTGTGTACACTAGTTTCGACCTACATGTATCTTTGTCTGCTTTTGTTAAAGAGACAATAAAATAAGATTATATAAATTTTTTTACATCATTACATTATCTATACATTAATTTTTTTACATTTTTACATTTTACATTAATACAGTTCTATAGTTCAATAAATTTTAATAAATACCTATTATACATAATAGTAGAGTGCTCGAAGCCCAATAAAACGCTTAAAAACGATTTCTGTGGGCACGTCAGGGTTAAAGGCTGAAACTTTCAAAAATGAAGGGTTAGATGGCATATATTCATAATCCGGAGGTAGTCAAAATTTAGAACGAGCAAAAAGGCGCTATTTAAAAAAAAAGAGATAACAGCATTAACGGAAATCTAATAAGATGTGAATTATTTTGATATATAATTTGACATAAGTTTTGTACGAAATGCATGTTATTTTTATGTTTGAAAACTGTAAATTGTTAAGTCGCTTATGGAAAATCGAATCTTGAACTGCAATTATCTCGGTTCGAACTTCGCAAAAATTTAATTATATTTTACAATTTTTATTTATATACTCTTCTATTTGCCAAACGAAATCCTTAATCAAAATGTTATCTTTTAATCTAGTCAAGAGGACTTTATTGTTCTTGAGATTATAGACACCAAACTTACAGTGATCTCTCAACAGGAGTTGCATTTTTCAGTTAGTCCCTTGATGAACGGGAACCTGAAGTACTTTTTATTTTCATTTTTGCCTTCAGCAAAACTGCTACTTTCTACTCCACAATTATCTCTTACCGCCTTCCACCACTGTGCATCGACAAACCAAGCTGGGTAGCCATTTGACTTCAAAATATCCGAAATTCGGTTCTTAGTGTCCATTATAGAAGTGATGGATGTGTCACTTCCCTGACTTTTTTCAAGAGTCCCATTACCACTCCTCTCTTGACATAGTTATGGTGGTAGGAATTATAATTCAACAGGACGTTGGAACATGTGGGCTTAGAGTACCAGTCAGTAATTAAAGCGCCGCTTTCCTGTCTATGAACCATTGTATCCAAGAATGGAATCTTATCTTGTTTCTCTAACTCAATGGTAAATTGAAGACTTGGGTGATAAGAGTTAAAAATCTTCAATACTTCATTTTGTGTTCCAGCCGGTACAGTTGTTAATGAATCGTCCACATATAGCAAAAAGAACGGCACCTCAAACGGCAATTTTTGTAAAACCCAACTCAGCAACTCCTCCATTACCAACATTGGGCTAGCTGGACTACCCATGGCCAAACCATCAATCTGTCTATATATTTCACCATTCAGCGAAAAATAGCTACATTTTCGATAGGCGCCATTACGCGTTAAATTTCTACGAGATTGATATATGATCGGTGTTTATTAATTTTTAGTTTTCCATGTTTTAATTTTTAATTACTTTTGGCGTTTAACGGGTAATTATGATATTTTCATTCTAATTAATTTGTATTAACAAATTACCTTTACCACCCAGGTTATGGGTTAAACGTTTTTATAATTATTCGTATTTCGTTGTTATCACAATTTAATTTTTGGTCGTCGTAAGATGGAGTTTATCAATATTGGAAATCTTTTCTTATCCGCATATATTTCCCATATTTTGTTTCTGGTTTTGCGATGACACTGCTTTGTCGGTCATCTGTTCTGAGGATTTGGGTTATTGGGTTAGAAAATATTATTATTTAACGTCAGTAGTCCGAAGAATAGTCATTTTTTTGTTATGGATTTCGATGCCCGATGGTTATTTTTTTTTCACAAGAGGATGCATCCTTGTGAATGTGTAATACCAAGTGCATCGAGGTTGATTTTCTATTGGAGAACCGAACTTCTTGTATTTGCCTTTCTGATGTTTCACCACTTTTCAATCCCGGACGTGGATTTACGTTTTTTTATTTGGTACACCTCGACTTCAAGTAGATGATTTGAACTTGTCGACATCTTTTATTTCTATCTGTCTTAATGCAATAAATCGACTCTTGCTTTCTTTTTAGTTTTATTTGTATTAGCTGGCGTCCACATTAACATCGGAATTTTTCCATTTAGTTGAGTTCAGATCCGAGTTTGGAAAAAGTTTTGTTACGAACCCACGATGTTTTTCGAAATCCACGCCCTCGAGAACTGTGTTTTAAATAACAAAGTTAGCTAACACGTACAGTCCATCTAGAGTTTAGCAAGTGGCAGATATAGTGGAATTTTGAGCAATTTACGCTATACTGTACCACAATCAGATCGAGACTTGCTGACAAATCTCTTAATTCGTTATTGT
Source organism: Cantharis flavilabris (assembly GCA_949152465.1). Taxonomy (NCBI): domain Eukaryota; kingdom Metazoa; phylum Arthropoda; class Insecta; order Coleoptera; family Cantharidae; genus Cantharis; species Cantharis flavilabris. The sequence goes on from OX424441.1 coordinate 11,134,021, forward strand.
TTCTCAAATATTATTTGGACTGAAGAGTGAAAACAAAAAAGGAATAAAATTGAATGAAATAAATGTTTCAATAAGTAGTGTTAAAGGTTAATTTTTGAAAATAAATAAATTTTATTCTCGGACTCGGCGAGTTTTCAAAACTTGGGGCTCGGACTCACCGAGTCCTAAAAACCTGAGTTTTCAGAAATCCAAAAATTCGAGCAAGATTAACACGGACACAGAAATGAAAATCTATTTTCATCTACAATCAATTTTCCTTTGTGTTTAACTTTTTCGAAATTCCTTTTAACTATTGATATCTAGGAATATGTGTTTTTTTTAATAATTCAATTTTTCAGTCGGTTTTTGTTGTTAATATTCTCTATTACTGCATACACTCGTTTGAGCAACCAATTTCCTGCAGCTCGATTGTATAAATTGAAATTGTGCTTTAGTTGTATTTACATTAGTTAATACTTAATACTTTTAAGTTTGTAAGTTACCTGCATATTTCATTAAATAGGATTAAGTAGAAGCGTTTTCTTTAGAATAACTTGGTCGTAATTCGTTTAAATTACTTTCGTAATTTATTTGGCGCCGTTTAGAAAGTTGGCGACATCGATGTACCCACTAAGCAAAAATATTGGCTCGAGAATATCATTCAAAACTTTAATTTAAATTTCTGCAATAAAAGGAGCTTTTTTTAATAGGTACGTAATTTGTCAATTTGCATAGTAGGTACTTAACTAATAAAAACTATATTTCTGCTGGGTAGGTGAAATAAAGAAGGATAATTTTTTATATTCTTGCATATATGTTATACAAGGTGATTTATGATTATGTACTTGTAAAGTAGGAGGTTAGTTTAATCAAAAATGTCAAGTAAATATGGGTCTAATTTACAATAAGGACAGAAACTGAAGCACCGTTATTAAAAAACTTGCAGAGAAGGTGTTGTTTATACCACGAGCTTTTTAATAAGGCTAGGCTATATTATTTGTGTCATAAAATATATTAACGGTGGGTGCGTTTAATATACTGCTACCATTGTTTACCCATACTTTTCACAATAGTCAATTATAATATCTTCAAATTTAGTGCGTATAGCTAATACATGTTTTTATTCTGCATTTCTTCTTCCGATAAAAGCGAATAGTCAGACACTTACTTTTTAATTACAAATCTACCTATATTTACTCGAAATTTACTGTTACGCTTGTTTGTATACATATTTAATGATAAAAAGCTTAAATAATTTACCACAATGAAGAGCAATTTATCAATATCAAATAAACTTGAATAAAAAATTGTTCACATTTGTAATTTATTTCCTTAATAATAACTAATATCATTGTCAAGCTTGTAATAAAATTTTAAAAATAATAAATGTATTAAGGTTTTAATCCTTATTTAAATTTTTTATATTAAGATAAAGTTTAAAAAAAACTGTTTAACTATTTAAAATTATGCACCTTGCCTGTAATCGCTGTTTAAGTCAACACAATAGAATAAAATATGTATTTATCATGAATCATGGAAGAACGAGAAATTATATTAGTTTCTGCTTCTGCAGATACCATCTCAACATTTCAAAAAACCGGTCTTTTAGACTTGAATAATTTAATAATATCAATTTTTATAATTTTATCAACTTATGACAATACCATCGTGGCATTTTTGTAAAACAATCCAGTTTATCAAAATGTTTCTTTTAAATGCAATTTATGCTATTAATTCAAATTCCATTAATTTTTATTACTGGTCTTCGTAAATTACCTTTTTTTTAAATTGATTTCTAGGTAAAGATACAATATACGATCCAAAATTACAATAAACAACGAACCAATTGACCAAATCAGACGCACCACATACCTGGGATGTTATAACCGCTTCCAATATTATTTATTATATTAATATGTCGCACCATTAGATGAGTTCTGAAAAATTAATTAGGAATTGAAACCCAAATTAAACAATATTATAAGGCAATAGCTGTACCAACACTAATGTTGGTGCCAAAAATTAAAAAAGAAAATTCCAAAGTCCAATCTCTTTCCTCAGGGTTAGTGAGTTCCATATTCTACTCGCTTTGCGGCGCCAATTTATTTTTATTAAATTGTAATTAATAATTCGTAAAACAATTTCAGATAATTTAAAATTAAACTTTTAATAAATTTCCAATTCAACATGGAGCGAAGATTGGGAGTTGCCGGCATATCACCGCATGTGCCCACCTCGTACAAAGTTTACCTTGGCTTCCAATTTTAACAAATAAATTTATCCAAGAAAGCAGTTACAATACCAAACATTCAAATCACCTAATCTCCAAATTATTAATTACTATTTAATTAACGGATCCACATTCAAATCAACTATCCAAATCCAAATTCAAACATCAATTCCAAATTCCGTCCAATCTTCGGAAAATCTTCAAATACAAATAAAATCAAAATTTTTACTCATGTAAATTAACAACTTTATTTCGCATTAAACTCAAAAGCCCTTTATCATTCGTCTTTTGGTGCCAACATTTAAATTCTTAACACCAAAAGACCCACCAAATTCAAAATTTTACAAAATTAACAATAAATCAAATTTTATACATTAAATTATAATCAAAATCCAAATTTTACACAAATTCAAAACTATTAAGTAAAAATTCAAATTAAAAAAGAAATACTCCCCTATACAGCAACTCAGAAATTCAAATTTTTCAAAAATCCTCAAAGAGAAAATGATTTGGTAACACGACAATATAAATAAAACATAATTGAAGAAAGTGTAAAAATTTTAATTCAATAATAATAATTATCACCTGTATTCAAAGTTAAATATTAAGTTTTAAATTATAAGTTAAATATTAATTCCGTGAAGTACGTTCTGAATTTAATTGCCAACTTTACTACAAACATATCCCTACCCAAAAATTTTCATCACACTCTGATCACACTTTAAAGCAAATGTTTGACAAGAAACTTGAATGTAAATTGAACGAAAAGCGTGATAATGTTATTATTGCTTAAGATTAAGAATTCTCAACATTTTTTATGTTTAGCCTCCCCCGCATTATAAAAAAATTATATTAATGCCTCCTCATCGGTTATTATTTTTTCATTGTTATAATAAAAATTTATTTTAAAAGCAAAATTTTCACGACATTTATTGCTTAATAACAAGCATAATCGATTGAATAAATTTTTTTTAGAATGTCCGAATGCATTGCGCCCTCTTTATGATATCTTTACGTCCTCAAGGGAGGCGCGCCTCAGTCCTGGAAGTCTTGGTTTAAATTAATATTACTTATCAAATATTTGAATTTACAGTTGATTTTACATTAATTATGGTGTTGGCTAACTTTGATATGCACATGAGCAAAAAGAAAAAAATTTTTAATTAATTTATTACAAAGAAATTATAATAATAAAAAAAATACCCGACCAATCCTCAGCGATTTCCTGCCGATTTCTATTTTTTAAATATTTATTTACAAGAAAATTCTTCAAAATTAAAATAATTTTGTTAGGAAAAAACTAGAAGCAACCTAACGTTAAAATCGGGTGACCTTTCAAGACATCAAAATAATGGAAAGAAGAGAGGCCAACTTCAGAAAGGTGACGTACACAGTGATCTTTCCATTATAGATCTTTGAGTTTTCTTAACACCAAAATTATTATAACTTTTCACCGAATTGGTTTTACTTCAAATCATTTTTACGCTTACAAAAATTAGTGCCAAAATGGCTCTATGGCAACTAGCTAGAGATACCTGAAGGTTATCTCGCTGGTAACTAGCCAATTATAGTAAGTAATTGGATGACATGTTAAAGAGTGAGGTATTGGTCAATAACTCAAGAAACCGACGATTCATTGATTTTATATTTTCTCATGTTAATCAACAAAACAACAAGAAAAGTTTAATGTTTTGTTCATCTTAGTACTTCTATGTACGTATATTTGATTATTACAAAGCTAGAATGCACTTATAGTTGACTCAGACTATAAAATTTTGAAATATAAATAACCAAGTTTTGAATTTATCATGTGGCTGATAAAACTTCAGTCTTTTGTATTTGCGTAACTAAATAAACTTATATTTATATGAAATGTTGTACTATAAATGACCTCTATAGCAAATTGTTAAAATTTATTCTTCTCGATATTAATCACTCTGTACAATAATATTTTGAATTCAAATATATCGTTGAAGATTTAACTTCCGATTATGGATATACATAAATGTACATATTAAAGTACAGGGTGGCTCAATTTCGATGCTTCTTATGGGGAAATCGGTAACTATAGGAGATATCGAAAAATGGATGGCGCATCCTCGATCTTTTTTTTTGAGAAAAGTTTAATGGTTTATACTCGAATTCGATATCTTTTTTCGTTTTCTAGTTATGGCTAAAAGTTGACATTTTTGACTTTTCGTTAAACGTCGATATCTCGGTTGTTTGTAAAGTTATAGAAAAAATATTTACACTTTCTTCAGACACTTTTTTAAGGACAATAAAATGGGCTAAAGAGATTTTAAATATCTAACTTAGTTTGCGAGTTATAATATAAAGTTATGTTTTTTTAAATAGAAACCATAGTTGGCTATAAAATATTTAAATAGAGTTTTTTATCCTCTTTTCAATTATATATAATATGTGGGGACTATTATTTCAGTTTCGTCCCATTATATTAAAAAATGTTAAATAAAAACAAACTAAGATCGGAAAATTAAAAATTGGATTTATCAAAACAATCCATTATACATTTATATTATAATATTTCATAGTTTTCATAAGCCATTTGACACTCTTGTGAAATAATAGGTAATAGGTACTAAATAAAAATAAAAATAGGTATCGAAGTATTAGGTACTAAAAACACTATTTAAAAACAACTGGAGACAATTGTTTTAGATGTCAAGAACAATTTTGTATAGTGTTTTGTTTTGAAAAAATCAACCTTTAATTTTCCGATCTTCTTTTGTTTTTATTTAACATTTTGTAATATAACGGGATGAAAGTGAAATAATACACCCCACATGTTACATATAATTGAAAAGAGGATAAAAAACTCTATTTAAATATTTTATAGCCAACTATGGTTTCTATTTAAAAAAACAAAACTTTATATTATAACTCGAAAACTAGGTAAGATATTTAAAATCTCTTTAGCCCATTTTATTGCCCTTAAAAAAATGTCTGGAGAAAGTGTAAATATTTTTTCTATAACTTTACAAACAACCGAGATATCGACATTTAACGAAAAGTCGAAAAAGTGAACTTTTGGCCATAACTCGAAAACGAAAAAAGATATCGAATTCGAGTTTACACCATTGAACTTTTCTCAAAAAAAGAGATCGAGGATGCGCCATCCATTTTTCGATATCTCCTATAGTTACCGATTTCCCCATAAGAAGGATCGAAATTGAGCCACCCTGTACATTACCCACACGACTATGCAGTTGGTATAAAATAAGATGACAAATTTTGTATAAGAAAACTAAGCTATAATTAGAAGAAAGAGTAGATTATTGATTATGAGAATTACCTGCGCGGTGAATACTTAGGTGCGGCGTAAAGTAATTAACGTGTGCATGTGTAAACAAGTTTCGCAAATAAAGAAAATTGGAATTTACAAATCTGGTAGTAGATAGTAACAGCAAATTCCTTAACTATCAAAATTTATGTTCATTTGTTTCTGGATAGCTCTCTGATATTTTCAGCAAGATTGTTAAGTGTCACACTCCGATGTTTATTATTAAATAATTTGTTTGTAGCCAACAATATTTTTGAAATTCAAATTTTATTTTATCTTATAATAAATACAAAATTTTGTAATTTTAGAAGCGTTTAATGGTTTAATATAAATAACTTACAATTACTCAAAAGTGCAACCTTCTAAATGTAAGCATAAGGTCCCAGATGTATAGTGTGGTCAGTATGTTTAATTTTTAATTATTATGAAGAAGCCTTTAATGCCTTTAAAAGCTGTAAAAGTTCATATGCTATCTACACTCTACCACTAACCGTTTGTTGTTACGAACTTTATTCATTGCTTGGCATACTAATTGCTCCAAGTAAATTCAATTGCAAACTCGCAGTGCAAACGTCATTTTTTATACTTAAAGTAAATTAATAAAATAAAGTTTTGGAATTTCAATATTCTTCATGTTTGTTGTCAACTTTAAACTTTGTTGTGAAAATACAACTTATTTAAATTTATAAAATTTAAACCAATATTTACTAAATGAAACGTTTGTAAATTTGTGATATGTAGTATTAATGGTTAAATTTAAAAAATATAAGAATAATACAATACGTAGAAAATCAAAAATTCAAAAAATTTAAAAAAGACAATTATCAACATAACAGGTCTGGATCAAGAATATTTGAAATTATGAAAAATCCATAATGTAATATAACGTTATTTCATGGTTATTACCAATCGTCAGTTACATTTAATAGATATAATAGAATAAAATTGAAAAATAAGAAAAATATTCCAACTAAACAAACAAAAAAATTAATTTTTTTGAATTTTGAATTTTTTCAAAGTTTTTTTAGAAATCAAGTATAGGGGGCAGTGCCTTCAGATTTCACGCTGGTAGTACCAGTTCAGAATTTCTTAATTTCAAATTATTTTAAATTGTTCATTTCTACCATAGATGTTAATATAGAAGGCTAGATACGCAACTCCCAATACATGCAATGTAATAGAAGTGAAGCTTGGCGGCCATTTGTAGTAAAGGCAAATCAGTAATACATTTCACTAATATGACAGATGTATGACAGGTTTCACATTTACATACGGGTTAGTTATCTAAAGGCTAGATATTATCAGATACGCAACTCCTAATACATGCAATATAACAGAAGTAAAACCCCAATGTCAACTGGCGGCCATTTGTAGATAAGGCAAATTGGCATACATTTACAATAGATGACAGGCTTCACTTCTGCGCTCGAGTTAGTTATCTAGCCTTCTATTAACATCTATGATTTCTACACGTGACAACGTTCAGATTTAATAATTTTGTGAGGTTATGGTAAGTCAATTTTGGTCAATATGTTTGAATTCTTTTTTGTTTAGTTTGAATATTTTTCTTATTTTTCAAATTTTATTATATCTGTTAAATGTAACTGAGGATTGGTAATAACCATGAAATAACGATATATTACATTATGGATTTTTCATAATTTCAAATATTTTTGATCCAGACCTGTTATGTTGATAATTGTCTTTTTTAAATTTTTTGAATTTTTGATTTTCTACGTATTGCATTATTCTTATATTTTTTAAATTTAAAATTGATTAGATGATGAATTTGTAATATTGTAAATTAAATTGAAAGCATCAAAAAGTAGATTTGACTTATCAATTGCACTTAAATATTCCAATTGGTTTGAATTGTATTTAAATTAAATTTTTCTATATAGAATTTTTTAGTTAGATGGACATAAAACTTTTAAAAATCCTATTTTTCTGGAGGTGATTGTAGGAAAATTTTGGCCCCTAGAAAAATATACAAGGCAGCCGTTTGAAAACAAAACACGGGACGGGATTGTGGCCAGCAGAATTTTTTTTTCAAGAAATGCAAAAACACATCAATTTTATCATTGAGGGTGACAACTTTTTCAACCAATGTCACTCCCGTATTGTTTCATCCCTTTGCGCTGTGATGACAACCCCTGAAATGTTAAAAAGGATGATATAGCAAGTGACACTTCATTTGAAAGGTCTTGCTTCCCTGAATTCAGTGCAATAAGTTTTTTGAAGTTTATACGATATTTCAAGAAATTTAAGAATAAAAAAGTGAAAAACGCCCAAGACAGGTTGATTTTAATTTCAAGGGGGCTACATTTACTGCTAACATAAACATTGACAGTTCAACCCTTAAGGTAAAGAGCAAACAACCGTTGGAATTTTGAATAAAAAGATGGGTCAGATAAAAAGATTAGTTTAATCAAATTAGATGTTCAACAAATTGAACAAATTTTTTTCAAATTTTTTAAAAAATTGTGGAAGTTTCCAGAAATATGCATCTCGGAATAAATAACAGAGGATCTGCTGTAACGAGAGTTCTAGTTTTAACTTGCAAATGTGAACATAAATAACGTGAAAATAAATAGTGGTGTAAATGAATACACCAAGTGTTACATAAATACAGTGACTTCGTTTAATAAATAAAGACTTATTATTAAGTGATAGTTATTAATTGTAGTGTAATTTAGAATTAGTGTTAATTTTAGGGTAGTAATTATTCTATTGTTATTAATTTTAAGTATTTTTAAGTAATTTTATATGTTAGCTCTTTAGCAATTAAATAAACGTTTTCATTTACAATAGTTTTTATCCTTTCAGTACACCATGTTACCTGGCAGTCTGATAAGTCCATGAAAATTCTAAGAAATGACGTTAGTATGCACTAATTTGAATCATTTTTGACAAGATTCATCCTTTAAATGATACGTGTTCAAATTATAGCCATTGAAGATTACCCATTTGCAAGTTACAGCACTGAGAAGCGACCAACCAATGAGTATTTTTTTATATGGAAAAAAGTGAGTTTTGATTAAACTCTATTATTTTCTCGGGAAAACGATAATCGAGACCAAAGCCAAACTAGATAAGTACTACCCAGACTCTGCACCGTCGATTGGAACGATTCATAAGTGGTTTACTATTTTCGTTTTGGAATTACGATCACCGATGATGATGGACGTTCTGGACGCCCAAATTACGTCACTACGCCAAAAAACATCGAAAAAATCCATGATGTGATGTTGAATAATTCCAAAGCAAAATTAAGGGAGCTATAAAACGTGTGGACAAAATCATACATGCGTTTTTACAACTTCCCAGCAGAATTTGAGCATATTTACGCGTAATCCGAAAAACTTTGTGACCCGATTCATAACCAAGGATCTTTTACTGTACTCCAGAGTCGATGCAATAGTCAAAACAATTCGTTTAGGGTTTACGAAAACGTAACAATGGACTGGAAAGGTTATGGCCCCCCTATTTTGGGATGCACATAGAATAATATTCATCAACTATCTTGAAAAAGGTAAATCCATAACTGGCGCACATTATTCATCATTATTGGAAAATTTGAAAAGTGAACTCGCCAAAAAACAGCCGCATTTAAAGAAGAAAAAATTCTTTATCATCACGACAATGCCCCTTCTCATTCGTCGTTAGTTGCACATGCAAAATTGCACGAAATCGGGTTTGAACTGATTCCTCAACCACCGTATTATATAGACTATAGCTACTAAAATTATGTCACAGTGCAATTTAAACAAACAGGTGTTTGTTTAATTTTAGTGCTTCTTTAACCTAGTACCAAAGCTTGTTCCGATCCTAGAAGTTACAATGGAGAGGTTGTCCTCATGAGATAATTAATGTTTATAAAACTAGACCTATAGATCTATAATTAATATTCCGAATATTTTTCAACAACAAATGCAGTGAAAAAAATTGAATAAAGTAAGCAGTTGAATGAGATTTAATTTAAATTTAAAAAATATTTTATAAATAAAATTGAAGAGTGATATTAGAATTTCTATTCGGTTTTTAATATTTGAGATTCAGACTATTGGTTGGTCTACATTAATTTCAATGTTTGTATTTAATTAAAACTTATTATTATTTTAATATTAAGTATAATTAAAGAAGTTTAAGAAATAAAAATATTTGTCAAGAGTAAACCGTTTGTTTTTAGCAAACATTAAATAGGTAAATTGACATTTACTGTGAAAAAATATAATTTTGATTTCAGCTAAACAAATTCAATTAAGTCACGCTAATTTCGGAAATATAAATAAAGCGGTACATTTTAAATTACCAATTAAACAGACCGGAATCTATAAACTTATTTTTTAAATAATTGTGGTCTACATTTTCAAGAAATAATTAACAATTTCAGCGTAAGAAAAGAAGTTCTTTGAAGTGGTGGAACTTCAAAATTTGAGACACCTTTCGAAAGTTGCGTTAATATCTTCTTTGAAAGCGGTTCTTAAACCTAACAGTACCACCGGCAATGCTTCTACCCAAGTTTCGTTGCTTTCTAACGCGTGACATTTGATTGCGCTTTTTAGCTGACGGTGCACTCTTTCGATCATCCCATTTGCCATCGGATGATAAGCGGTCGATTGAATATGTTCTGTTCCTAAAAATTTTGATAAATTTTTGAATACGTCGGATGTGACTTGACGACCTTGATCCGTTGTTATGCGCGCTGGTACCCCAAATCAGGATATCCATGATGTTACTAAGGTTTGTGCTATTTCTTCTGCTGAAATATTTTGAATTGGTACGACTTCAATCCATCTCGTAAATCTATCGATCATTGTCATACAATACGTAAAACCTTTGGAATAAGGAAGTGGTTCAACCAGGTCGAGGTGTATGTGTTCAAAACGTTTAATGGGAGATACAAACTTTCCGAGCGGTGCTATTGTGTGCCTATGAACTTTGGTTTTTTGACAAAGAATACATTCTCGGCACCATTTGGTAATGTCTTTATTGATTAAGGGCCATACCAAACGTTTTGTAATTATTTTTGCAGTTGCTCTTCTTCCCAAGTGAGCTAATCCATGCATTTTTTTATATATGGCAAATCTTTCATCTTTGGGAATCCATGGTCGAATATTATTGGTGCTGGTATCGCAAATTAATTCTGCTTCGACTTCTGGACAATATATTTTTTTAAGTAGCAACGAGTGCTTCTTTTTAAAAAATGTTTTTAATTCTTCATCGTTGGCTTGATCAACGGCTATTTTTTTTATAATTAATAACTATTTGGTCCGGAGTCAATTCCTCTATTTGGAGTCTTGATAACGTATCTGCGGGTATGTTATTAATTCCGCTAATATGCCGTATATCTGTTGAAAATTGTCCAATAAAATCTAGACACCTGAATTGACGTGGAGACGAATGGTCTGATTTCTGTTTAAAAGCGAATATTATTGGTTTGTGATCCGTAAAAATGGTAAATTCACGTCCTTCTAGTGAATGCCTAAATTTCTTCACTCCTTCATACACAGCCAGCAATTCGCGATGGTATGCACTGTATTTTTGTGTGTTTTTGCAAAAAATGCGATTTATGCCATTCTCTCTTAATTTCTTGTTGTAATACCCCACCTATTGCTATATTAGATGCATCCACCATTATTGATAGAGGCGCATTTTGTGCGGGATGTGCGAGTGATGTTGCGTTAGTTAGTGCTTCTTTGCATTTCTCAAAGGCCAGCTCTGCTTCAGGATTCCACTCGATCTTTTTATTATCCTTCTTGTTTCCAGTTAGAAATTTGTTTAAAGGAGCCTGTATTTCTACTATCTTGAGAATAAATCTTCTGTAAAAATTTATCATCCCTAGAAACCTTCTTAATTGCTTGATTGTAATCGGTCTTGTGGCGTTTTTTATAACTTCAATTCTTTTTACTGGCGGTTTGCTGCCATTTGTGTTGACAGTGTATCCTAAAAAACTAACTTCATTTTTCCCAAAAGCACATTTTTCTAAGTTAATATTAGGTTTGTTCCAACAAGCAATTCGATTATCGACGGCAACCAGTAATTTGACCATGTATTGCGCTTGCGTTAGGAACACTAATAAATTTACAAGTAGTAATGTAAAGCTGCGTTGGAACGTTTTGCGAATTGTTTTCGAACCGAGATTAGCCTCAAATAATTGACAAGTGTGATCATGGAGAGCGATGCATATCGTTAAATATTTAAGGCAGCAATAAATTGTTTTAAAATGTATACGATTTATGTTATAAAGTTTTTCTATGCTTTTTTGACTTTTTATGCTTATTTTAAATTTTTGTGCTTATTTGAAGCATGTTTTCATGAATATTTTTTTGTTTTTGAAGTTAATTTATAATTGTTATTTTAAAAACAATTACGATGGTGAATTTTACTAAAAAAAACCTCGAAAATCGGATCTGTTATGTACACAAATAATCCCGTTGGCAATGTTATTTGGTACTGTACTTACTTATTTCTTAAAGACGTTTAAGAATTTTTAAATAAAGATATTAAGATGTGATTATCTTGGAATGGCCAGGTAACAGCCCGAATTTAAATCCGATTGAAAATCTTTGGGGCATTATGAAACGAAAAATTACCGATAAGAATACAAAATCTATAATAAAATTGCAAAATTTGTTAAAAGTTGTATGGCAGATGGCAGAAAGTCACTATAGACGAAATTTTATAACATTTCGTTAAATCAATGCCTGCCCGGTTAAAAAACGGATTTAAAAATTAATGAGGGTTCTAGGAGGATGCTAATCAAATACCTGTAACATTAAATAAATTTTTGATTTCATGTTTCTATGATTTAATGCACTTTGTCATAAATATTTTTTAATCCTCGCTTCCTGTCACCATCCATTTATTAATATTTTTCTTTTTGTAATGTGTACTAAAATAATATGTATGTACTTATTTAAATTTCTCGATTTTATTACGAAAATTACAAAATAATTAATGATAGGAAAACTACTACCTGGGCAATAACATTAGTCAAGTAACATTTGCGCATGGCTATTCATGTTACGAACTATTGATACTAGCTCCGCAGCAAGTATCGTTTGAACCGCAAATGAACTAAGTTGAACCGTTCAACATGTTTGTTGGAACAGCGGTTTGTTAGTAATCTAGGACTCCGAACTGGTAACTTGTGTCTGTTGGAACGACATTTCATTAATGCGCTTGCGTTGTAGTAATATTACTGAAGATAACTCGTTCTTGGAACAAACCTATTGTTAATTGTAAAAATTTTTTTAAAACTTTTAAAAAGTATTTTTAATTCTTGATCTATCCAGATACAATTGTTGACAGGCTCCTCCAGAGGAAGAAATACGCAATATTTTAGAAAAACAACTTCGTTGCACCTGATGTTGGTGGGAATGAGACGAAGGAGCCGTTCTACGCCATTACTTATGTTGGAGATGGATTGTCCACGAGACTTAAGAACATCTTTAAGCCATTAAATCTTAGGATTGCCTTCAAGAACAATAGAACTTTTAATTTATATAACGGTGGAGATGAGGTGGAAAGAATGTCGAGAACAGGCGTTTACCAACTCTCGTGTGGTAGATGCAACTGTTTTTATGTAGGAAGAACCGCAAGATCGTTCCAGGTCAGGCTCAAGAAACATTTGACGTGCTGGTTCAAAAATAAGAAGCAGTCCATCTTTGCAAAACAACCTTCTCGATACCGGACACGACTACGTAATGGAAACAGGCTTTAAGGTGTTAAAGGCAGGAAAGGGAGGCGCAGTGCTTAACAGCCTCGAGGAAATAGAAATCTTAAAAGCGCAGAAGTTGCACCCCTCCGATAATTTGAACATACAAATAAACTTTAATGAACGTTTTGTTTTGCCGGTTGTGTTGCAGTGGTGTTGATTAAATCGAACCACTTATCATAGTGCCCGCTAATCACTACATAGATTTTCCTTTTTAAATATTTTATATATTTTGAATGGCTGTTTTGAAATTGAATATTGTCTCTTTTGTGTTCCGATTATTGTATTTTAAATTTTGACAACTCTTACGTATGTGTAAGTTGTGTCTGTTGTGTAGGTAATGACAATTTTAACATGTTTTTACTTTGTAGCCTCTTGAGACTGAAGATGGTAATATTATAAAGATTCCCGAAACGCGTCTCGTATAAATAAAGGACTTTGGAAGGTAGACTGTTATCTATAATAAATTCACTCCAAAAACAGGGAAAATGAGTTTTAATATTATTTGTTCATAATCAAACAATACTTTTAATCAAAAAATATTGGAAACAAGTGCTTAACATTTCTTAAGGGGTAAATTAAATTTTGGTATAATCTGTGTAAAGGATGATTGTATTCGACACATATTTTTGATAATTTTTTATGACAAGAGAAAACAATTAATCGAAAATTCATTTATGTAATATGTAGTTCTATTATACATAGTATATAAATATATATATTTTTATAAATACAAATCAATTATTTCCTGTTATAATATATTGTAATAATGGTCTTGATAATGGTCTTAACGGTTGCAACGGCTGGATAATGCAGTGTTTTTTCTGAATGGACCTCCGCGGCCTGCTAAATTAAACTCGAAAATATTCATCTGGAACAAAAATTAAAATTTCATCTTAATCTACTTACATAGAATACAGTAGAGAAATATATACAGGATTCTAAAAATTTTGATTGTTATGAAAATAGTGCATTTTGAATGCAAAATTTGAAATTTTATAGAAATTTGTTTATGTTTTTTTATTAAAAATACTAAAAAATTACCTGAAATAATTTTACAAGTCGATTTTACATTTTTAGTCGATTTTTGAAAGGACTAGAGAATGCTCCGCTTTCTGATCCGAGAACCGGGTTATATTAGGAAAGCAGCATTTTCTCTGTTTTCTGATAAAAATATATTTTACTTGAAAATAAAAATTATGAAAATAGCTTTTGTCAAAGTTTTACAATAAAAGCACAATTTGCATGATTTTTAATTTCATTGTAATAATACTATTCTTATATGTAAAAGATAATGTTAACTGTGTTAGTATTTTCGTAATAATAGTTTCGTAATAATAATTTCGTAAAATAATTTAAAAAAAATAGTTGGCATAAGCGAAAACATTTTTTCAAATATTTGAAGTCAACTATTCAATTATATAACAATTACAGAGTTTACTTGTTAGAATAACGATTTGTACTTTCTATCAATATAATTATGTGTTTGGGTATCCATTACTCGAAAATCCATCCTATATTTTCTATTTCCTATTAACCATCTGTATTTTAATATTTTTTTAGTTTACCTTTTTAAATATTTAAAACAATTAAAATGTAGGTATTATGTTTACTAAGGAAATAATTTATTTAGAAGTTTTGAGGTAATTTCATACATAATTACAACATGGTTTGAATCTTGCTTTATTTCAAAATAATTCAAGATCTCTTTTAAATTTAATCTTAGCAATACGGAATTCAATTTTATAAGCAATTTTCAAAAATTGCTTACTTAAATTAAATAAACTAAGATATAAAGTCAAGAACATGTTAATTAGATTAGTTTATTCCGACATATATTTTCTTACTTAGCATTGTGATAATCTCCAGTAAATTTTAACCCTTAGTATTACGTGCTTATCTCTTGGAAAACAAATGACGCTATAATTAAGATATAAACTGGAATTAAAATTTTTACAATTACTATCGTAGTTTTGAATTTAAATAAGAATTTTGTCATTAATTGTTTGTTTCATTTTCGGTGTAATATGGTAAACTGCAAAATGCAATCATTATGCAATCTTCTAATTTTTTACGCTTTAAATTTTTTTGCTAAATCTCAGAATTATAATAATTAAATTATTTAAATTTTTATACCGATAACACGTGTAGCGCATGAGTTGTGCTTCTGACCGTCAACTTATGGGTTCAATTCCCTGTTGTTGCAAAATTATTTGCACCGTGGGTTGGATTCCACATTAAGTTAATAACAAACGACTGACTTCGAAGATCTTGTAGGTAAAAAGCTATCCTTCTATAATTAAATTATCATTGAATGATTTTTCGAATCAATTATTTTTTCATGAACTAATTATACTCTTCCATTTCGTAAGGAATGTAAATTTCAATATCAGCAAGAAACTGTTGAAAAGAAAAGCAACTCGAAAGGAAATTGATTGACACTTGCGAGAAAGGATAAATGTTCTTATCAACGAATCATTTCCCACATGAGAACGGTTATTTATCTGATAAAACAACCCGTTTATTTATCCACTGTCATATTTGACACTGTAATTAGTTACGTTATATTGAGTTTGAAATAATCTTTGTTTTGTAATGTTATGAAAATAAATTGATAAAAATAGTAGCATTTTTGAAATGATAATTACCATTTTAAAATTTATCAGGCAGGTAGGAATGTTGAATAGAATGAAAGAATGCAAAGGTTAATTTCTTAAGTTTGAATTTAGTTTCCTCATATTATTGTTAATCGATTCCAAGTTTTTCCAAAGGAATTGGTGTCAATAGTTTATATTTTATTGTGTTTCTATTCTCATCGTTAGTGTCGATTACCAAGACATTTGTGCAAAAAATCTTGATGGAAAAATGTAGATTTTAAAATATAATCAGATTTTGCATTTTTAATTCAAAATAATGCTAATTAATTTGTGATTTAATGTATATAGGTAGTTCTAAAGTTCACAGTTTATAAACATGGTTAATTCAAATTAATTCAGTTAATCAATTATTAATCAAGTTAATTCAATTTTATGGAACGCACGATTCCATTCAGAGTTGTTCAAAGAACTATAATTGTTATTTGGTTTTAATACCAAAAGAAGGTAAGAGAAACAAACATTTTTATTGTTGTATATTTATTTTACAGCACTTGAATAATATGCTCAGAACGTGTTAAATTTGCTTGTTTAATTTTGGCCCCCGAAACAAGTGAAAAGAAACCATTTACATCATTTTATCATTTCGCTCAGAATTGCTAGAACAAACAGTTCCCTCGAGTTCTAGGACTATACGCATGCTTTTTAACTCAATTTTCGAGTGTTAAAGATCATTTTCACGTTAAATTTTTTAACTAAAAAGCATGCGTCTAGTCCGACAACAACTGGAGAGAACTGTTTGTTGGAACAAACCTAATTTATACTAAAATAGTATTGTAACGGCAAAATTTAGAATCCAAAAGTATTTAATTTGTTACTGGCTCAATAATTTCTAACGGTAAGTTTCGTACTGTATTTTTAGTATTTTTTACTCACATACAGAGTGACCACGGATACACTTTATATAATTTCAGTGGTGATAGAGGACACTATTCTAAGAAAAATATTGTTGTGTTCTGATAAAGTAATGAAAAGTGAGTTGCGTAATTTAGAAATAAAGAACTGACTTTGCAACCTGAGGAACAATAAAGGCAGGACTCTTGTTCGTTTTCGAAATTGTTTTTTTATTAGTGTTAAGTTTTGTTCGTTAGTTTAAGTTGTATTGTTTAGTTTAAGTTTGTTGTTGCAGTAATTTCGTTTGTTTATTTAAATTTTAATGTTTGTATTTTAATTTCGTTGTTTAGCGACTCACACAAATGCAGCTGAGCAGTACGTAAGTTAGAACCTTGATTTGAATAAAAAAAAAAGAAGAATAGAAAAACCAAGGAAATGAAAGAAAATAAATAAATAAAAAGTCGCGAGAAGTCGCAAATTTACAACCTAGTAGATGTAAATAAATGAAAGAAAAAGAGAAGTCGCAAATTTACAAACCAGCATATAAATAAAAGAACTGAGAGTAGCAAATTTTACAGTTGGAAAATAAATAAAAGTCGAACTGAGAGTCCCAAATTTTACTGTCCGAGAGATAAATAAAAGTTAATCGCATAGCAGAAGAAAATTGTGATCAGAGTGGGAAGAAAGAAGCCGAATTACGTGCTGCTCGGCGAATTTGTGTGAGTCCTGCTTTTTTAATTTTGTTTACTTGTGTAAGGTTGCAAAATAAATTGTTCTTTTATTCGTCAGTTTTTTATTGTCCTTGCATGTAACCATTTTCGAGAACCAACGACCATTTAATAAGAGAAAGAGATCACAACAATATTTAACAAAATTTTTTTTCTAAATTCAAACCCTCGAAAGTTAGGCTTCCTTAAAGCATTTTTTTTAAATTTTAACTTTCACATGGCCATAACTCAGAAAATATTAGTTTTTCAAAAATTTTTACTAGACAACAGTTGTAGTCCATTAAATTTCCTATTCGGAATTTTCTTTTCTTGAAAAATTTTTCGTTTAGAAAATACAGCAATTTGAAAAAAAACAAAGAACAAAAAAGTTCAAAATTTTCAAAATTTTTTTACTTTTTTTCATAACTCGAAAGCCGTTGAATTTAGACAAAAAAAGGTTGAAATCTACTTTGTAGATTATTTCACGCTCTTTAAAAAAGCACTTAAACAGTTTTACTGAAAAATCAATATTTTCTGAGCTATGGCCATGTGAAGGTGGAAATTTAGAAAAATGCTTTAACGAGGCCTAACTCTCGAGGGTTTGAATTTGGAAAGAAAATTTTGTTAAATATTTTTCTTAGAATAGTGTCCTCTATGACCACTGAAATTATGTAAAGTGTATCCGAGGATGTATCCGAGGACACCTTGTATAGGTACATATTACATTATTCAATAAATGTATTTCAATTGTTATTTTACTATTTAGAGACAAATCAAAAGTAATATGGTGTAATCTGGTGGGGAAACCTTTGGGTAGAATAAACCTGGATGTTTTTCAGAAAATGGTGTTACGAAACAAGAAGGTACAGGTAGATTCCAAATTAACTTGCACCAAAATTTGCGAGATGGGTTGCTCCTGACTAGCTCTCGGATTCATCCCTCAGGTGAACGAATGTCTTAAGAAATAATATGTGCTTGCGAAACCATATTGACATCGTTCGTGGGTGGCGAATAAATACTTATAACTTCTGTAATAAAATTATTTGAAGACAAGAAAAACAAGAAATGCAGTCAAATAACATTTAATGAACATTAAGGTCAAAGGGTACATCTTTACAAACCAATATGAATAGAAATATAAAAGTTACTGCGAATGATCATTCGGCGATAATACTGGCAAGTGTAACTAATAAATTGAAATGTACAGAAATAATAGACAAAATTCATAATAAGTTCACTGTTAAATTATCGTCGCACTCGTAGCCCGTAAAAAGTATATAGGTAAAATTACTTAGGGGCTGTCCACAAATTACGTAACGGCCTTAGGGGGGGGGGGAGATTGACAATTTGTTACGATTTGTTACGGTGGGGAACGGGGGTGTTTTTCAAAATGTTACGTAACCAAACAATTAGATATTTTTTCTATAGATATTAAATTTTCATTAATTTGATAAATTAACCCAAAGAGATCCATTCAGTCAAGAATCATAATAATTAAAATTTGTGTAATAGATACACATATTGTTTTAACAATATTTATAACAAAAATTGTTACGTTATTCTTCTGGGGGGGTGGGGGTCTCGCAATTTGTTACGATCTATTACAAGGGGGGGGAGAGGTTAAAAAACGTCAAAAATTGCGTTACGTAATTTGTGAACAGCCCCTTAATAATTTCACCGGCGTGATTGCTGCTCGATACAAGTAGCGGTGACAGGGACAACGAAGGCACGATCTAGACCAGGGGTTTCCAAACTACGGCCCGCGGGCCAAATCCGGCCCTATAATGAGGTATAGCTGTAGAGACTAACGAAAATATTCAAACCCTCCTATGTTAATAATGTAAATTGTACATTTTGAAACCGTTTTTTGACATATAAAAATCGCATTTACAGCAAAATTTTTTAGACATTTCTTGTTAACAATTTCATTGTTTTCAATTTTGTATCTATACATTTTTCAATTTTGCAACTCCGTTTTTGACTGACAGCAACTTAAACAAAACTCCGGAAAACACAAAAAATATTGTCATTTATAAATCGGAAACGGTGCGACGAAATGAAAAACTGAATAGGCATTTTTTCTTGAAAACGTGATTCTGTACATTTATGTACAAGAGCATTTTTCTATTTTGTTGCACCGATTTCGAAATATAGATGACGATATTTTTTGTGTTTTGCAGAGTTCTGTTTAAGTGGCTGCCAGTCAAAAACGGGGAATCAAAATTGAAAAATGTATAGGTACAAAATTGAAGACAATGAAATTTATAACAAAAAAAATTTTTAAAAAGAAGTTTTGCTGTAAATGCGATTTTTATATAGATAAAAAAAAGGTTTCAAAATGTGCAATTTACATTGTTAACATTCGATTATTTTTGTTAGCCACTGTAGCTAGATTTTGGCCCTCGGGGCTTTGTGGAGTAATCAGTCTGGCCCTTAGGCTAAAAAGTTTGGAGACCCCTGATCTAGACGATGGCTACGATGGCCATGTTCAAGTTACCCATCGAGGGTTAAAATCGGCTGCTTACCAAGACTTGGCGCCCATCGTCGCCATTAGGGCCGCTTCGAGTGGCGTTGTTCATGTTTAGGAATTACTAGTTACAACTTCCACTTATTGCGGTTTCCATAACTTCAGGTTGTTTAGGCCTCGAAGTTAAACCAACGATATGTAATAGGAAGATAAATTTCAAAGAAATTTCTTCAATTTGAGCTCATCGGCCCTCGCATAAAAACACAAGCAAACTTCTTGGAGGCTGAAGACCAAAGAGGCAGATCTGCATAAAATTATTTCCTTTTCCACAAGTTTTCTTATCAACGTTTCGCGTCACCAAGTTGCATCAAGTGGCAAGTTATAAGGTATTATCACACCAAGATTAAATTAAAAAGGTACGATTAAACCTAAAGGGAGCAAATTGTAACAATGGAAACCTTACTAATGGTTATAGTTAAAAAGAGTTACATATTATTGTGGAACAATAGTTTTTCCAACTTCCTTCTGAACCCTCGCTTCGCCGGCCAACTTAACAACTCGGAATCAAGAACTCTCATGAGTGGTCCAGGAGTGGGTAATGATTAACCAAATTTCACAAATAAGCTCCCCAATTTCAACTTAATTTGATTTAATTTGAATAATTAAACCACTTATTAACTATCTAATCTAATTTTATTTCAATTTTCAAAATCAAAATTCCATCAAAATTTACTCTAATTTCCAAATCGACAACAAAACCAGTTAAAACCAGTCTTTACGTTTAAAACTATACGCCTAAATCTTTACGCCTAAAGAATTTCACGATTAAGGTATTATACTCCTAACATCAAGCCTGCTTAAAAGTTCTACATTAACTAACTTACGCCTAGGTCCTTACACACCTAATAGATTTTTCGCCTAAACATCAACGCCCAATGCATTTATTCTGAAATTTTTCAAAATAAAAGTTGATCAAAGGGTCCCATAGTCCCATAGTCCCATATGTGTATTCCACCGGCGCCGGCGTACTGTGCAGCTAGACTGGTCAGACATCTAATCTATTAATTGTTAAGTTTATAATTGGTCGTTAAGTAGGAAAGATTTTGACTAAGTTATTAAGTTATTTAATTTATATTTTTGATTAATAAATTATGTTAAATGTTACACCGCATTTTTTCATACACTGCAGAAATTCTATTAGGTTACTTAATTTATATTGTTTATTTAAGGAAAAAAGTTACAACATTTTTTCATATATTGCAAAAGGAGAAGTTAAGTGGGCGATGCTTCAACAAAAAATATTCTCCAAATATATTGTCGTGTTCCAAAATCCTTTTTTTAATTTTGATGATTTGAATTTAAATTTGTTGTGTGAACCATTCAGGATTTTGAATTTATTTTGTTATGTAATTTTGAATTTATTTTGTTTTGTAATTCTAATTTTAATTTTATTTGTGTATTTTAAATTTGATTTTGTGAATAATTTGTGTACTTAATTGAAAATTTTTAAATATTGCATTTTTGGGGCTAATAAATTTAAGTTGGCACCAAAATAAATGAGAATTACAACAACGTTCGAAGGTGCTGGACGTGTAAGACCAAATGTCCGATAAAATGTATAATTTGTATTAAAAGTTCGAAAATTTTGAAAGTTTTTGTAATAAAAATATTAATTTGACATAAGTGAAAAGTTGTTTGATTGTTTGGATGAATTTGTCTGAAATTTGTTTCAAGTTTTATGGAATTTTAAAGATTTGAATATTTATGAAGTATTTTGAATGTGGTTAATTAATTAATTGGTTATTGATGATAATTTGGAAACGAGAATTTCAAAAATTAAAAGCCAAACAGAATTGATGCCGTTTATAGCGAAGATTTAGCGGTATCACCAAAGGATACAAGATTGGGCCAATATTTGGATTAAATATTCCGAAATTATACCAATGCCAATTCACTGTATCACCTAAGGTCTGGGCAGCACATACAGCAAGTATATGCCGGATAACAAATGCCTGTGAATATTTTCTTTATATATTTAATTCCCAATTATTTTATAGCACTTTTCCACTTTTTTGGAAAAATTGAAGGGCATGTAAATTATTACATAGTATATCAACATGAATAATGTTGGCACACCTAAACTGGGTAATAGCGATACTCTTAGAAAACAATCGCGTTTACAACATTTACTTGACATGTATTCTGCTAAAAACATTAGCAGGATCGAGTTTGTGAAAAATATTGCTAATCATTTCTGTCACAATAATTATAAATAATCTGTACAGTAACAGTGCTTTATATTTGACTTTTTTTTAATAAATACGTAATTTCATAATTATTGTTTTTATGCAATTATTTGTTTTGAATTTTAATAGTAAATAAAATATTTTAATAGTTTCCTGGACAATAAAACGCCTCTTTCAAAATGATTTTAATTATAAATCTGTCTATTGTGTAGGTACCTATTATACTTTGCAATCCCTAATTACCGTTAGCGGTGGAATTTAGGTGCCCGACGCTGACCATTTTGGAAGGACGGATTTACTACTGACCAGCGGTGGAGTTTCCAAAAATTAAAATAGATAAATAGATAATAATAAATATTAATAGATTATCGTACCAACCGCCAAAAAATTCTACACATTGTATAGGTATTGAGGTGCAATTTTTTATTTTGTGTAAATTTTATATTTTATATAATATAGTTGAATTACCGTACAGTTTAAATGTGTTTATTGCGTGCACTTGGTATTGGTTGTTTTTGGATGATGTTTGGTCACTAAATATAAAAACACAAGTGAATCTGGCTCCAATATAATGGAGTTAGACTGTGGAAAGTGTGGTAGCAGTTTGAGAAAGGAAACATGTGTTTTGATGTGTACAGAAAGTCGTTCCATGCCAAGAAGTGCTTTGGTATTCCAGAGAGAGAATGTAGTGTAGTCAATCAATTTTCAAACGTTAAGTTTATTTGAGATTCATGCATCAATACCTTCGAGCTTCGAGGTGCTGAGGTGTAATCAAGAAAATATTTTGGCGGAGATAAAGCAATATGAAGTGGACATGAAAGAATTAATAGAGGATAAATCAAGTAGTATTATTAAAAAAGTAGAATCTGCAATGAGGGAATTTAAAAATGAATTTAAATTGGAAGTGATAAATAAGAATGCGATTGTGGAAAATAAAGATGTGATAGCAACATATGCCAGTCAGCTTAGATTACCGGTAATAGTTAAGCCTAAGGAGAAATCACATAAAGTGGAAAATACATTAGAAGTTATTAAGAGAAATATTAACCAGTCAGCTATTACTGCCAAGGTGAATAATATAGTCCAATTGTTATAGTCCAACCTGTTATAAAGAAGGGAAAATTAATACTATGTGGGACGATGCCCAGTATATGGAGTATGAGTATATTGAGATGTTTAAAATGCAGTGGTTTCAACCATAAGGCTCATAATTGTACGATGGGATCTTTATGCTTCAAATGTTGAGATAGTTATCATATTTTTAAAGACTGTGTGGAGAAGAATATAATATGTGTAAATTGCTGCAAGGCTAAAAAGGAGCTTAATCTTCATGATCTTAATATGAACTATGGCACATGGAACTCAGAATGCCCAATATATAAGAGAAAATTAAACAAAAAAACAAAAACAAAAAACTGTGTATTAGCAATCACAATCTATCGAATGTGTATATTTTTAAACACAAAAGGTAAATATTTCGAAAATTTTGTGTACATTTGTTTGGAATTCCCTTGGAAATCCTTGGAATTACCTGGAATTCTATGGAAATCTCTAGAATTTTTTAGATATTTAAATAATCATATTAAAATGTAACTTGCATTTATCGAAAACAACGGGATCTAAACATCAATTTTTATTAAAGGCCGTATAAAAATTAACTTTAGGTGTAGGCACGGAAACTACGATTTTTGTAGACCGCGTGACTAAAGAAAACTTAAGTTAGTGTCACTTTGCCTTACATAACTTTCTATTGCTATAAAAGAATACTTACGTATACTGGAACAATTAATATATGTTAAAACCAATTTCTTTATAAAAATTTGTGTGTAATCTAAGAATTCTTTATAAGCTTTATAAAAAAATTAAAATTAAAATTGTGAAGTAAATGTACATTATCAAGAAAACGTGTACCTAAAAATTAAACCTTTAAAAAAAGACGCCCCTTATATTCCGAGGTGGGAAGCGCTCATCAGGAATATAATCTTGACGATAGGGCTATGATGGCTGTCTTCACGGTATGCCGTCTTCTCTTAAGTTGGAGACAAATTTGATAAAGTTTAAGAGGAAGGTTAAAGATTATGTTGCCTTGGAATTTATTTAGGTATTTTAATTAAATTTTTTTGTAAAATGAATGAATGAAGCTTAGGCTTAGGCTATCGGGCTCATGGCGGCCTACGGCCGCTTAGCGGCCTGTGGCCGCTAATCTGTAGTTGGTAATCCTCTAGTGGTGCACGAGGAGCGATGGTACCGAACCGAGCCGGCGAAACATTAGCCACTTGATTATTATATTTAAACATTAAAAGTGTCGATAATAAATCAAATAATTTAGAAGATTTAATTTAATTTAAATTAAACGGCCGATTTCTTTGGCTATCTCTGCGAGGCACGAGGCCTGCGGCCTCGTTAACTTTGGTCCCGGTTGTGTTTGGTAGCGGAGGCCGGAGAGGCGTGGTGGGCGAATGGGGCAAAGGGAGGGGGGAAAGAAGGTGATGAGAGAGGCGTGGAGAGTCGGACGATCCGAGTGTTTTGATTTGTACTTTTTTGCAGGCGTAGGCAAAGTAAAAGATTACTTTTTTGGACCTGTGAGGATGGGCTTGGAGGCCAGCTGAAAATGGTGAAAATTTGTTGAAAATTGCAAAAGTGATATGCAATATAAAATGAGTTCATTTTAATTTATGTGGCATAAAATAAATCTTCGGTTTTATGTTGATTCGAAATTAATATAGAATAATATTTTAAGCATTAATATGCTTAAATTTTCTATAAAGTGTCTATTGTCGGGATATTTAAAATTTACATTATTAGTAGTACCCGTTCTCGTCCGTGACCAAACAAATGGGGAAAATAAAATTTGAATAAAGTTATTTAATTTTAATTCCAAATTTGTTCTCATCCAATCCGATCAGTTAAACAATATCGGGCACGGTTACTACTTGGATGGGTGTCCGCAAGAGAACCGTTTGCCGTTACCAAATATTTAGATTTTTATTGTTTTTATTGTAACCGGCTTCCAGATATAATTTTTATAAAAATATTTGTTAACATTTTTGTTCTATTTATTATGAGTTTCTAAATTGTTTTTCTTCAATTTTAAAAATTTCAATTTTTTAATTTTCACATCAATAATATTCGGGAAAAGAAAACGAAAAGTTCATTTGGCCTTTTCCAAAAAAACCGTTCCTTCACTGTTAAAACTGCCGGTTTTGGTTTACTCCAAAAAAGGCCAAGATTTCAGAAGAAAATTTTCGTGATTAGACATTTTGTCGTTTGGCAGATGTAAGAATGCGTTTTTAAAAAAATTCGTGAGGAAAAAAAGTAAAGCCATTAGTAAGGTTCAATCGGTAGTCGCAAAACATTTTCAAATATTTCGACTGTTTACGTCCAATCGGCGTAACAAAGTCAATATTTGCAATTTTCTTATTTCCGCCGTTGCGGCTTTATTTGTTAACCGATTTTCAATTTCAAAGCGGGATCGCGTGGGTAATTTGGATTTCCACAATATTGATAAAATACTATTTTTTCTCATCTATAGCGGTAAGGCCGCAAAAATTCGAAAATTTGCAAATTTAACGTCATAAACGAATGCACTCGATACTTGGAAGGATTTTGGTTCAAATTTTTTTTATAAATTTATTTTGAATTTGCCGAAAAATTTTGTTGCAAGGAATCAAATTTCGAAAATATACGCAAATTTTACTTTTATTTGAGTCCCAAGCTAACGAAGAAGGAAAAAGTTAAAATTTTAGACGTTAAATTTTATCGACAATTGCGCACATCTATCTCGGCCATTGACAATAACCGCCAAGTTTTTTTCGAGGCGTCCGCCCGCTTTGGTGTCGAACGATTTTTCTTAAATTTTCAAAATTCAAATTTTTTTATTTTCATATCGATAATATACGTGAAAATAAATCGGAAAGCAGATTAGACATTTTTCGAAAAAAACGCACCTTCGCTGTTAAAACTCACACTTTTGGTTTTTGCAAAAATGGCAAGGATTTGAATCGAAATTCTTTGTCATTCGAGATTTCGTTGCTTAGTCGGTGTAAGGAATCGTGTTTGAAAAAATTCGTAAAGAACAAAATTTTAGCCCTCCGCAAGGACCTCACGATGATCGCAAAACATTTTCGAAAATTTCAACAGTTTAAGCTCTACGGGCGTAAGAAAGTCAAAATTTAAAGTTTTTCTAATTCGGCCGTAACGACCTTATTTATCAGCCGATTTTCGATATCAAAAAAAGTAAATAAGCGCATGGCAATTTCCTACAGTATTGATATGGTTGACTTTTTTCGTATATTAAACAGCAAACCCGTAAAATGCGAATTCAATTATTTTAAATAAATCTGAAAGCATCTGCCTTAGTTTTTTTTTCAGAAAAATTTTCTAATTTTTTTTTTAAATTTTTTAATTTATTTTGCTTAGAATCCTAGAAAAAGTACAAAAGCTTAAGATAACTTTATTCGAAAACATATTTCTTTACGTTTAAAAATTACACTTTGGTGAATTTAGTTTCGGAAGGTAGCTGGTAATTCCTAATGTCAAATTATGACTTCCATTGAGCGATCACTTTTATTATTACAAATAATATGCACGGTTTTGCAACCCCAAAATATTTGTTCATATTATGTAGATAATGTTACAGGATGAAAATATAATATTTTTAAGATTAATAATTTATTAATAAGTAAACTGGTAATTGTTTTTTGTATTTCTATTGTAACGCACATCACAAGTGCATTTGAATCCTCCGAGTTCCGACGTGAAATCCCGAGCGTTCAATAAATTTGTCAAATTCATTAAAGGTGCATTTTCGTTAAAAATTAATTTTACATTTGCTCGTAAACTATCAAATTTACGCAAAAATTGAAAGACATCTTTTTTATTCAATTCAACTTTTCCTTTCCAACAGTTTTTTCCATTTTTTCGTCCGATACCGATTAGCTGCGGCGCGGTTAAAAAAAGTTTTAAAACATTCGAAGCAAAATAGATAGTTCATAGGTCAAAAAATTCAAATTTTTTTTCGACAAACGGAAAGCCACCGCCACGACAATTCCAAAACCGTTTAGAAAATCAAAATCCGACTGCAAATAAGGGCGATGCGTGCGCATTTATAAAACACGTTTCAACCCTCCCGGAAGGGTTCGGGGGTAACTTTTTCAACTTTTTCGATTTTTCTGGGTGGTTGTGCAAGTAACCCCACAGGTTTGCAAAATTTCAGATCTCCACGACATCTAGAAGTGGTCAAACATTTTTTGTGATGCGTGAGTGAGTGAGTGAAGCCAAGCAGCTTTATATATATGACTAGCCAATAAAAATCGGCCTAACGGCCGATTTTTTTCGGCTAGTTCGCCCTATCGGGCTCATGGCGGCCCACGGCCGCTTAGCGGCCTGCGGCCGCCAGTTTGTAGTTTGTAATCCTCTAGTGGTGCACGAGGAGCGATCGTACCGAATCGAGCCGGTGAAACAATTGAACCACTTTTTATTATATTT
Source organism: Cantharis flavilabris (assembly GCA_949152465.1). Classification (NCBI taxonomy): domain Eukaryota; kingdom Metazoa; phylum Arthropoda; class Insecta; order Coleoptera; family Cantharidae; genus Cantharis; species Cantharis flavilabris. Next base: position 11,161,646 of record OX424441.1, read on the forward strand.
AAACATTAAGAGTGTCGAAAATAAATCAAATAATTTAAAAGATTTAAATTTAATTAAAATTAAACGGCCGATGTTTTTGGCTATCTCTGCGAGGCACGAAGCCTGCGGCCTCGATAAGTTTGGTCCCGGTTGTAGTTTGGAAGAGGTGGCCGGAGAGAGAGGGGGCGAATGGGGCAAGCGTAAGGGGAAAGAGTTGAGAGAGGCGTGGAGTGTCGGATGATCGGAGTGTTTGGATTTGTACTTTTTTGCAGGCGAAGGCGAAGTAAATGATTGCTTTTTTGGACCTGTGAGAACGGACAGATTTGCGATTGCATAATTCAAAAACCTATTCCATAGGTATTAACGCATGTATGAAAAAAATCGGTGTATCTGGTTGGGACATGAAAATAAATAGTATCAATCGCACAGGTTGAAGCACGCAACCAAATGTCTTGAAGTGTGGAATAAACATATAGTATAACTGTACTTAGAGGCAACCTGAAAATGGTGAAAATTTGTTGTAAATTGTGAAAGTGATGAGCAATATAAAATTAGTTTGAGTGTCAATATTCAGTTTGTGTGGCATAAATGAAATGCTCGGTTTTATGTTGATTCGAAATTAATATAGATTATTTATTATTTTGAGCATTAAATTTAATATGCTTAAATTTTCTATAAAATATGTATTGGCAAGATATTTAAAAATAAACATTAATAGTAGTACCCGCTCTCCTCCGTAAGATGAAATTAATATGTAGGGCCATACGACACTACGTGTTAGCACAGAATGGTCAAACAATGTAGGAAAAAAAATTTGAATATCTCAACTTGTTCTCGTCCGAACACGAAAGTCGGGCGCGGTTACTACTTGCATGGGTGACCCCATCCGCTTGTTGTAACCAAATTTTTGTTTTTTTATTTTTAGTTACCTTAAGGTTGGAAGGAAGCTTCAAGACAACTTTCATAAAAGAAATTTTTATCATTTTTGCCCTATTTATCTAATGTATTTTTAAAAGTTTCTGATCGCTTTCGTAGATTTTTCTTAAATTTTTATAATTGAATTTTTTTAATTTTCTTATCGATAATATTCGCAAAATAAAACGAAAAGTTCATTAGGCTTTTTCCGAAAAACCCGTTCCTTCACTGTTAAAATTGGCGGTTTTGGTTTACTCCAAAAAAGGCCAAGATTTGAAAGGAAAATTTTCGTGATTAGACATTTTGTCGTTTGGCAGATGTAAGAATGCGTTTTTAAAAAAATTCGAGAAGAAAAAAAGTAAACCCATTAGTAAGGTTCAATCGGTAGTTGCAAAACATTTTCAAATATTTCGACAATTTACGTCCAATCGGCGTAACAAAGTCAATATTTGAAATTTTCTTATTTCCGCCGTTGCGGCTTTATTTGTTAACCGATTTTCAATTTCAAAGCGGGATCGCGTGGGTAATTTGGATTGCCATAATATTGGTATATTACTATTTTTTCTCATCTATAGCGGTAAGGCCGCAAAACCAAATCGAAATTTTAAAAAAGAATTTTAAAGGGTTGCCTTGGTTTCTCTTTTGAAAAATTTTTTTTCGAAAATTTTCAAATTAACGACACAAACGAATGCACTCGATACTTGGAAGGATTTTGGTTCAAATTTGTTTTATAAATTTATTTTGAATTAGCCGAAAAATTTTGTTGCGTGGAATCAAATTTCAAAAATTTACGCAAATTTTACTCCCTATTTGAGTCCCACGCTAACGAAGAAGGAAAAAAGTAAAAATTTTAGACATTAAATTTTTATCGACAATTGCGCACATCTATCTCGGCCATTGACAATAACCGCCTAGTTTTTTTCGAGGCGTTCGCCCGCTTTGGTGTCGAACCATTTTTCTTAAATTTTAAAAATTCAATTTTTTTTATTTTCACGTCAATAATATACGTGAAAATAAAACGAAAATCAGATTAGACATTTTTCGAAAAAACCGCCCCTTCACTGTTTCACTCACACTTTTGGTTTTTGCAAAAATTGCAAGAATTTGAAACGAAATTCTTCGTCATTCGAGATTTTGTCGCTTAGTTGGTGTAAGGAATCGTGTTTAAAAAAATTCGTAAAGATCAAAATTTTAGCCATCCGCAAGGACCTCACGATGGTCGCAAAACATTTTCGAAAATTTCAATAGTTTGCGCGAAATCGGCGTAAAACAGTCAAAATTTGCAATTTTCTTATTTCCGCCTTTGCGGCTTTAGTAGTTAACCGATTTTCAATTTCAAAGCGGGATCGAGTGGGTAATTTGGATTGCCACAATATTGATATATTACTATTTTTTCTCATCTATAGCGGTAAGGCCGCAAAACCAAATCGAAATTTTAAAAAAGAATTTTAAAGGGTTGCCTTGGTTTCTCTTTTGAAAAATTTTTTTTCGAAAATTTGCAAATTTAACGACATAAACGAATGAGCTCGATACTTGGAAGGATTTTAGTTTAAAATTTTTTTATAAATTTATTTTGAATTAGCCGAAAAAATTGTCTTCCAAGAATCAAATTTTAAAAAATATACACACATTTTAGCTTCATTTGGGTCCCACCCTCACGAAGAAGGACTAAGTTAAAATTTTAGACGTTAAATTGTTATCGTCAACTGCGCGCATCTTTCTCGGCCATTGACAATTACCGCCAAGTTCTTCTCGAGGCGTCCATCCGTTTTGGTGTCAAACGATTTTTCTTAAATTTTCAAAATTCAATTTTTTTTATTTTCACATCGATAATATTCGTGAAAAGGAAACGAAAAATGCAGTTGACATTTTTCCAAAAAACCATCCCTTCATCGTTAAATCTCAAATTTTTGGTTTACAGCAAAAATGGCAAGGTTTGAAACGAAATTCTTCGCCATTCGACATTTCGTCGCTTAGTTGGTGTAAGAAATCGTGTTTGAAAAAATGCGTGAGCAGCAAAAGTTTAGCCATCCGCAAGGACCTCACGATGGTCGCAGAACATTTTCGAATATTTCAACAGTTTAAGCTCTACGGGCGTAAGAAAGTCAAAATTTGAAATTTTTTTAATTCGGCCGTAGCGACCTTATTTATCAGCCGATTTTCGATATCAAAAAAAGTAAGTAAGCGCATGGCAATTTCCTATAATATTGATATGATTGACTTTTTTCGTATATTAAACAGTAAACCCGTAAAATGCGAATTCAATTATTTTAAATAAATCTGAAGGCATCTGCCTTGGTTTTTTTTTCAGAAAAATGTTCAAATTTTTTTTTTTAATTTTTAAATTTATTTAGCTTAGAATCCTAGAAAAAGGACAAAAGCTTAAGAGAACTTTTTCGAAAGCATATTTGTTTACGTTTAAAACTTGCACTTTGATTTACAGTTAATACAGCAAGATTGTGAAACTAAATTTTTGTAATATCAGAACTTGCTCATTTGAGCCTTTATTTGGCCTTTTTTTAGAAAATGTTAGATAATCAAAAATATTCGGCCTAATATTCACCCGAATATCTTCGATACTCAAATGAGCAAGTTATTCCTTTTTCGGTAGGTAGTAATTTTTTTAAGGGTAATTTTTGAAGGGTACAAAACTTCCAAAAGCAAATTGTAGAATAATAAAACAGCTTCGAATATTCTAAATGATTCCAAAATAAAAAAAAACTTGTTCTCAATTGGAATCGAACGGCGATTTTACATTCCAGAGTCCCATGCCTAGACCGCTGCACTACCGACTACATTACCTTAAATGTTCCAATAATGGAATTTCAAACTGAAGATTTTGTTATTTTATGTAGCTGTCACTCGGCGAAAATTTTATTATACCTAACTAATTTATTATTTTAATAACAATAATAAATATACTAACTTGAGAATCATATTTCGTTCTATTTTGTAACATTATTGAATTTGAATTCGATAGGTAAATCGTAATACCAAATGTCAAATTATGACTTCCATTGTGCGATCACCTTTATTATTACAAATACGGAAATACGCACGGTTTTGCTACCCCCAAAATATTCGTTCATATTACGTAGATAATGTTACTTGAGGAAAATATATATTTTTCAGATTAATTATTTCAATTTTGTAAATGAACTCGAAAGTTACCATTTGTTGTATTGTGACACATCACACCTGTATATTTTTTGCCGAGTCTTGTTCGGGCACCCGAACGTCTAACTAATAATTGCAAATTGCATTTTAATTAAAAATTAATTTTACATTTGCTCGTAAACTATCAAATTTACGCAAAAATTGAAAGATATCTTTTTTATTCAGTTCAACTTTTCCTTTCCAACAGTTTTTTCCATTTTTCCGTCCGACACCGATTAGCTGCGGCGCGGTTAAAAAAAGTTTTAAAACATTCGAAGCACAATAGATAGTTCATAGGTCAAAAAATTCGCACTTTTTTTTCGACAAACGGAAAGCCACCGAGACGACGATTCCAAAACCGTTTATAAAATCAAAATCCGACTCCAAATAAGGGCGATGCGTGCGCATTTATAAAACACGTTTCAACCCTCCTGGAAGGGTTCGGGGGTAACTTTTTCAACTTTTTCGATTTTTCTGGGTGGTTGTGCAAGTAACCCCACAGGTTTGCAAAATTTCAACTTTCCACGACATCCAGAACAGGTCAAACATTTTCACTCGAAATGATGAATCAGTGAGTCAGTGAGTGAAGCCAAGCAGCTTTATATATATGACTAGCCAATAGAAATCGGCCTAAGGGCCGATTTTTTTCGGCTAGTTCGCCCTATCGGGCTCATGGCGGCCTACGGCCGCTTAGCGGCCTGCGGCCGCAAATCTGTAGTTGGTAATCCTCTAGTGGTGCACGAGGAGCGATCGTACCGAACCGATCCGGCGAAACATTAGCCACTTGATTATTATATTTAAACATTAAAAGTGTCGATAATAAATCAAATAATTAAAAGATTTAATTTAATTTAAATTAAACGGCCATTTCTTTGGCTATCTCTGCGCACGAGGCCTGCGGCCTCGTTAAGTTTTGTCCCAGTTGTAGTTTGGTAGCGGTGGCCGTAGAGGGGGGGGGGCGAATGGGGCAAGGGGAGGGGGGAAGGAAGGTGATGAGAGAGGCGTGGAATGTCGGACGATCCGAGTGTTTCGATTTGTACTTTTTTGCAGGCGTAGGCGAAGTAAAAGATTACTTTGTTGGACCTGTGAGGATGGGTATGATATAATATAATTTCTCCCATTTTAAGCATAAATGTATTAGGCATTGATGTCTTAGGCGTAAAATCTATTAGGTGTGAAGACCTAGGCGTAAGTTAGTTAGGTGTAAACGTTTTAGGCATAACGATGTGATACCCACAAACTCACATCAAAATCTCAATTCTGAAACGCAAATTATTTCTTTTATGGGACCTTCTCCTAAAAGCGTCCGCTCATCTCGACGGACTAGCTCGGAAGGTGTAAATTAATCAATTAATAAATATTTATTTATTAATTTATGATCTTCTATGATCGAACCTGTGACTACGCAATGCAAATCTAGAATTCTGTTGAACGACAATTTCGTTTCCAGTCAACAATATCAGCACGAAAGGAAGCTCCAAATTCAAAAATTTACACTATTTACATAAAATTATCCACAAAATAAATTTAAATACAAAGAATATTAACCCCATATTTTCTAAAAATTCAGAATTTACAAAAATTTAAATTCAATCTAAAAAAATTTTTTAATTGAAGATTTTGTAACACGACAACATATTGAAATTTACATACATTGTAAAAACTAAATCTGATTAATTTTTATCGTCAGGTAATTCTGTGAAAGAGGTTTCAATAGAAAAAACAATATTATCTATGGTACTCTTAACGAAAGAACAAGAAAGATTTTTTAAAGAAAATGAAAATGACAGTGATCTCTTATATTGCTTCAAACAATTGTAAGAAAACTTTGAAATATCAGATCGGGACCGTTTTTTGACAGATTTTGACTTAAACTGAGCTCCAACAGGACAGCAGTGTCGTACATCTGACTTTTCAATTAGCAATGGTTTCGTAATAGAATTCTCTCCTTGTAAAAATGCCACACAATAGAAGAAAAGTTGCAGACTGAGTATACAACACCGTATGATCGCCAAATAAAAAGACCGTTTGTTATGATGACTGATGAGTTACGACAGCTAATTAAAAGATTCCGTTCACCAACCGCAACGATTAATTTCTCTCAATCCAAGATCAAATAAAAGAGAAAGCTTTCAAAATCAAAGTAATAATTCATCAAAAAAATTGCTAAAAAGAATGCAAAACAAGTTACAATTGAAAAGAAAAGTCAAATAATAAAATTAATTAAATTCAAGTAAAAGAAAGTGTAGCTTTTCATTTTACTTTAAAACTGCTTTTGTGAGGAACAAAATATGAAACAAAATTCTTATTCATATACAATTGATGATAAAACAGTGTATAGGGTAAGCCGTATAACAATTTCGTGCGATACAACCATTAAAACCAATATTAAAATAAATTTGCTAATTATTTATGTAAAATGATATGAGTTATTAGCGGAAAGGATAATAAAAAATAATTCATCGCATTTATGAATACTTTTCGTCGATGACCAAGTTTATTTTAAGGATGAACAAATTTATAATTTCAAATCTGGGATACTTGCTACAGTGGGTAACTAAAATCTCCGGATACTCATATTTTAACAATGTAAATTGGACATTTTGAAACCGTTTTTTGACATATAAAAATTGCTTTTACAGTAAAACATTTTAGACAGTTTTTGTTAAAAATATCATAGTCTTCAATTTTGAATCTATACATTTTTCTATTTTGGCGCGCCGTTTTTGACTGGCAGCGACTTAAACGAGACTCTGTAAAGCACAAAAAATATCGTCATCTATATCTCGGAAACGGTGCGACAAAATAGAAAAATGTATAAGTAATTTTTGTTGCAAATTTTATTCAATTCATTTTTCTTTATATACATTTTTCTATTTTGTCCCACCGTTTCCGAGATATAGATGACGATATTTTTTGTGTTTTACAGAGTCTTATTTAAGTCGATGTCAGTGTCAAATTGAAGACAATGAAATTTTTAACAAAAAATGTCTAAAAAGTTTTGCTGTAAAAGCGATTTTTTTATGTCAAAAACGGTTTCAAAATGTCTAATTTACATTGTTAATGTTAATGTTAGTGTCCAGATATTTTCGTTCCTCACTGTATATACTATGTATGTTTTATTATAATCTGAAGTGACTCACATCTATATAATATTTCTTTTTTTTTAAATTAAATTGAGAGACTTCAGCATAAAGGTTGATAAAATACATGTTGATTCAGAGCAGCCCTATCGGCTTTTATTTAATTTTTATCATTCATGCACCATAACCTTTTTAATAAATACGTTTAAACGAAAGATAATTAGTAACATAAAAGTTGTTTTTTACTAGTATATTAAATAGGTTCAAGTCGATGACTGAAAATTTCATTTTGAATTTAATATCAGTTAAAAGAGCTGCCTGCATATAGGTAATTAAAGTGCTTTGTAGTTGAAGTTTAATCAACTCTGTTTCCTAGAAATTTAGTTTCAAATTTTCAGTTTTAAATTAAAATTTACATCCTGCTTAATCATTCTTTTGTTAAGTAATTAAATATATCTATTTACAGAGTGTTCCACTAAACAATACAAAACTATCAACAAAACAATTTATCTGCCACAAAAATGTCCATTTGTGTATTTGATAATGTTATTAATCATTAATAAGTATTAAAATAAAAGATAATTATTAATAAACATTATTATTAGTAGTAACATTAATTATTGAGATTGTGTGTCATAATATAATATAATATTATTTAAAGGAGATTTAAAAAAAACACAACATATTGGTTAAAAAACTGTTAAAGTAAACTGACGATAATGCATTACTTTATTGTTTTAGTTGCTGCATATATTTACTGAACACTGCCATTAACTATTCTGTATAAAGAATGAAATTTTCATGAACAAACAATTCAACTTTACTACGGTTTTTCGGTAATTTCTGTTAACGGATGCTTTCCATATTAAATTTCTTCGCCCTTTGAGCATTTATATGCTTTCCTTAAATTCGTTTCTATACTCAATTTTCGCAACTTCTTCTTTTAAAGAAAAACTTTAAATGCTACAAAATTATTTTGGGTTAGGTTTCACAATTTACAAACAAATTTAAATTACATCTTGTTTTGAATTTAAACAAGTAGAAACGACTTATACCTTTTATATAAATTTCATGGGAAAGTTTCAACGACTTAAGGAAGTGATTTTCTTTTTATGCAAACAATTTTCTGTTAAATTGTTTATTCATTTCGTGCAGTAAACGAATAAAATAATTGTATTTATCTACACTTTCAGGAACGAATGGTTATCACTAAATGCACTTAAATATTACGACTTGTATGTGTATTGGTCATAATTTAAAGTTAGCATAATTGTTTGTAGAAAAAAAACATCTAAGCGGATTTGAAGTAAAGTAAAGAATATTAAAAAATCTTACATAAACAATATTTAAACTTCTGCGATATTTCTACAATCTTGATTGCCGTTGTTGACCGCCAATCATAAGCTAATATTGGTACAATATAGTGAGAATATTTCTGCACCATTTATAACCAACTAGCTGGATACCCGGCTTTGCACGGGATCTCACTAAAAAAAATACTTTTGTTTTGTTTCATAACAATTCTCAGCAGTTTGGTATAAAGGGGTTAAGTCAGAAACCATAGTTTTGAGTAAATTTAAATTATAATTTCCCTATGCTTTCTGTGTATATTTATATCTTTAGATCTCTACATCTTGTGAATGAAAAGAAGTACAACTAAGTTCTTGGTATCAAGATCATTCAAAATAGATTTAACTCCAACAATCAAAAAATTTGGTCAATTTTTGACTTAACCCCTTTATATCAAACTGCTGAGAATTTTGAGCTGCTCTATGAACCTCAGTATTTGGCTGCTGATCTTTAGCTGCAGCTCTCCTATGAGCTTGTAGTGTATTTTTATTATAATCGTAATATAAAAATCTAGATGGTAAAAAAATAATATTTGTTGATATAATAAAAAAAAGATATTTTGAAAAATAAAATATTTAAGTTGGCAAAAGATTCCTTATTACCGAAGCCCAATACTGGTGACCCTCAACAAGGAGCTTTGATCCTTCTGTTAAATAATATTTACGCCGATTGGCAACGAAACTGAAATTCACTTGATTATTAGATATTGGATAATTGGATATTGGAATATAATTGGATATTGGATATTTGAATTCAGAATTTATTAAATTGAAATAATTTAATTGGATATTGAAATATAGTTGGACATTGGATACTTGAATCCAAAAATTGGTTAGATAGAAATTTCGATTTTGGACAGCTCATAAAGCCGTGGAAGATTTGGATTGCATATTTACGATTAATAACGAAACCATTTACGATAATTGCAGAAGAAATTTGGACATCAGACATCCGAGTTATACAAACTTAACAAGGTTAAAACTTTCTTAATTTTATTGTTTTATATAAACTGTCTAATCATACGTTATTACTTTATATTAATTTTCAATTCAGTGACAATATATCATAATGAACGATAATTTTCCTATCGAACCGGAAGTCATTTCTGCCACGTCGGTCAGACTCGCCCCGTTTTGGACCAATAATCCGATTGCTTGGTTCACGGTTGCCGAATCTCGATTCTCATTAAAAAATATTAAAAGTGATCAGACAAAGTATGAACTTCTGCTTTCTTCTCTTCCTGAAGACGCAATCACATGTGTTCTAGATGAAATTTCTCATCCACCGCTTACCGAAAAGTATGCATCATTAAAAAAGGAACTAATTGCCAGAAATTCTGAAAGTGAAGAAAGAAGAATGAAAAAAATTTTATCAGGAAACGAGTTAGGCAACCGAAAACCAAGCGATTTTTATCGCCACTTAACAAATACAGCGGGTGAATTAGCTAGCATTAATAACGATCTCATTAAACTTTTATGGGTCCGTAGTTTACCCAACTCGGTAAAACTAGCCGTCGTATCTGCTGGTGAAAAACCTATATTAGAACTTCAAGATCTTGCCGACAAGATTTGGGAGGCAACTCAATGTGGTGCTATTTCAGCAGTATCTTCACGTTGTGAAGATTGTACGAAATTACAAAAAGAAATCAGCGAAATGAAAACCACATTGGATAGATTAAGCAGAGAAAAATTTAAATCTCCTTCCCGGAGTGGTTCTTGTTACAAAAGAACCCCAAGTAGGAGAAAATCCCAAAGTCGTATTAAAAATGGTCTATGTTGGTACCATCTAAAATTTGGGAGCAAAGCAGTTAAATGCCAAGAAGGTTGCAAACATTTTTCAAATTAACAAATTTTAAACTAAATCCTCTACCAAAACAGGCGACTACAGATAGAGATTTTATTTCATGTCGCTTATTTTTAAAAGATCAAATCTCTTCAAAACAGTTTTTAATTGATTCAGGTGCTGATTTGTCGGTAATACCAAGCAATTGGTTTATTGACATTAAAGTTAAAAATGATGTAGTTTTATCAGCTGCTAACGGAACATTTATACAAACGTACGGCTCTAAACTGCTAAAAGTAGATTTCGGATTACGAAAAGAATTTATATTTCCATTCGTAATTGCAGCTGTACAAAAACCAATTATCGGAGCAGATTTTTTGTCAAAATTTGGTCTTTTGATCGATTTAAAAAATAAACGCTTAATTGACAGTGTTACCTCAATATCAATTAACTGTTTATCAAAAAAATCAAATTGCCCAAAGCCAAAAGTTTTCGAAATTAACAATAAATTCGGAAATTTATTGATAGAGTTTCCTACACTTCCTGCGGCACCAGATTTTAATTTTCCAGTTAAACACGACGTAGTACACAGAATTGTAACTAAAGGTCAACTACCAGCTGTCAAACCACGTCGCTTAAATCCTGAAAAACATAAGATTGCTAAAACTGAATTTCAACACATGCTTCAATTAGGTATTATTCAACCTAGCTCTTCTCAAGTTTCTTCAGCTTTACACTTAGTGCCCAAAAAAGATAGTTCAGACTGGAGACCCTGTGGTGACTATCGTCAGTTAAACAATGTTTCAGTCCCTGACCGTTACCCCATTCCACACATACAAAATTTTTCTCAACAATTACATGGTTGCACGATTATTTCAAAAATAGATTTAGTACGCGCTTATCACCAAATTCCTGTAGCTGCCGAAGATAAATTTAAAACCGCGATTACAACCCCTTTTGGCCTTTCTGAATTCAACAGAATGCTCTTTGGTTTAAGAAACGCGGAACAAACCTTTCAGAGATTTATGGATTCGATTTTATTTGGATTATAGTTTTTATTTGTTTATATTGACGATATTCTAATTGCATCACACTCTGTAGAAGAACATGAAAGACACCTTCGTTTGTTGTTTGAACGCCTTCAACAATACGGGATAAACATCAAACCTTCCAAATGTATCTTTGGTGCCTCTTCACTAGATTTCTTAAGTCATGCAATTTCCTCTAAAGGAATTACTCCTTCAGAGAACAAAGTCAACGTAATTAAAAATTTTCCTTCTCCTACACCAATCCGACTTTTGCAACAATTCATAGGAATGATCAATTATTATAATAAGTTCATTCCTAAATTAGCAGAATTGCTGGATCCTCTATATATGTTTTTAAAAGAATGTAAAAAGAAACCAGCACCAAAATTAATCTGGCCCAATAATTGTGAACAAAATTTTATCAAAATAAAAGAAAAATTATCGACTGCAATAATTTTAGTTCATTCTTTAGAAAACGGAAAATACAGTTTAATAGTAGACGCTTCAAATTTTGCCGTTAGAGCTGTTTTACAGCAATTCAATAATAAAGGTTTGGAGCCATTGGGATTTTTCTCACAGAAATTGACTCCAACCCAATCAAAATATTCCACCTTCGATCGTGAACTATTAGGAATGTATTTATCAATTAAACATTTTCGATATTTCATAGATGGTCGAGAATTTACCGTTTTCACCGATCACAAACCTTTAATATATGCGATTGAATCAAAAACAAAACGTAGCCCTCGACAGACACGTCATTTAGAATTTATTGCTCAATTTACCACTGATATTCGTTTCATTAAAGGAGGAGATAATGTAATTGCCGATACACTTTCACGCCTTCCAGTCGAAAGTAATTCTTTTAACTCATCTTCGATAGATTTCAACATAATCATGAAAGCTCAAAACGATGACGAAATTTTACAAAATTTTATTAATACTTGTAAAAATTCAAATTTTAAATTCCAATTAATTGAAATTCCTTTTACCGACACTAGAATTTGGTGTGAAGTTAATACGAATAAAAATCTTCCATTTGTTCCTACTATTTTACAAATATCGATCTTTAACAGTATGCATAGTTTATCACATCCGGGTATTCGAGCTACCGGAAAATTAATCACCGCAAAATATTTTTGGCCGAATATGAATGGCGACATTAATCGTTGGACAAAAACTTGTATTCAATGCCAATAATGAAAAATTAATCGTCACACTAAATCCGAAATTGGTAAATTTCCAATAATATCAAAACGTTTTCAACATATTCACTTAGATTTAGTTGGACCCCTTCCTGAATCATCTGGATTTAGATACATGTTGACCATCGTTGATAGTTTTTCGCGTTGGCCCGAAGTTTACCCAATTAAAGATATCTCCGCTAATACCTTCTTTCAAAATTGGATTTCCCGTTTTGGCGTTCCTCATGAAATTACGACGGATCGTGGAAGACAATTTACTAGTTTTCTTTTCACTGAACTTACAAAATTTTTAGGCATTCATAAGATTCATACCACCGCTTATGATCCGCAAGCTAATGGAATGGTGGAAAGATTTCACCGCCAATTAAAAACATCACTAAAAGCTTGTGGTAATTCGGGTGCTTGGTTCAACGAACTACCTATCGTTCTTCTTGGTATAAGAAACGCTCTAAAAGAAGATTTAGGTTTTTCATCTGCTGAACTACTTTATGGACAGGAACTTCGAGTTTCTGGGGAATTTATTGTGAAAAATAAATGCTCAGACTCTCATGATGAGTTAATCCAGCAGTTAAGATCTAGTTTTGCTAAAATTAGACCGGTATCTCGTGACATTAAATCAAAAAACATTTTCGTGCATCCAAAATTAAGTACATGCACCCATGTTTTCGTCAGGATCGATCAACCTAAAACTGGATTGCAACCTCCATATAGCGCATCTTTTAAAATCTTAGAATGAACTTCAAAATTTTTCAAAATTAAAGTGAATACTAAAACGGAAAGCGTGAGTATTGACAGACTTAAAACAGCTTTTCTGATTAACGTTAAAGTAAAGCAGTTTGTTGCGACATTATAGTGTAAAGTTTTACTCGTAGGTAACAGCTTCAGGCAGGAGGGAAAATTTCCCGGACAAGCCCTCTACCGGGGTCTTGTCCCGGGAATTTTCCCGAGTAGAGGTCGGAGTTGTTTACTCTAGTATGGCACGAAAAGGCTCAGAGATGGCAAAAAAGCTGAAATTATGACCTTAAAAAGTAGTTTTTTTCACGAAAAGGCTGAGTTGGTAAAAAAGAGTGAGTCGGAAGCAAAATACTCTGAATGAATCTCGTTAATCCATTCATGTGCGTCAATATGGGCTGTATTTGCAAAAACTTCCGATTAGCCCCATTCTTGAGTGCAATACTTAATGAATTAAAAATAAAACAAATTTGGTTAATTATTTCATGCAGTTAATCATTTTTGAACATTTTTGCATGAATTTTGTCGATTCTAAATGATGGGCCAACCTAGACAACAAGTGGCCAACCTTGACAACATTTTTTTTTTAATTCCCGTATAAGTTTCCTATTATTTACCCAATCAATTTGTAATTTCCTCAAAAGTGTTCTTATTCATAGACCTTTCCGGTCCGGACAAATATTTAAAAATTATTAATTATAAAAGTTTTTGTAAAATTTATTTTGTAAAATTTTTACTTTCAAATGGAATCGAATTGCAATCAATTCTAATATATGATTTAATTGTTATTTTTAATTTCTTCCTTGTTATTTATCGAATTATTTTACTTAATTGTTGTTAAAATTTATATTTTATACACATCTCATTTTGGAGTATACTATTTCAAACACGAAAAAGCTTTGCTTCTCGAGTGTTTATCAAGAAAGCGACTTTCACACAACGCGGCTTTGCAACCGATTGTTGGAAGACCACAAATATCATCAAAGAAAATACAATGGATTTATTCCTAAATGTTACAGGTTAATTCGTAAATACCGCACAATACAATACCGCACCATTCAGATATTTACAATTTATTTTATTTGTGAAATTTTGTTTTCACAAAACATCTGGTTTTAATAATTAGTTTTCATAAAATCAAAAACTCAGTGTTATATGGATGCGCCTGTCTGTGTGGTTAGTCAAGTCTAGAGCAAACATTTGGTTATAAAATATAAATAAAAACTACTTGAACACTTTTGCTTTTTGAGATGAAATCCTGGAAGCTTTGCGGAATTGACTAAAATTAAATGACACTAAATGCTAATATTATATTATATTATATTAAATGACGTGTTACCAATAAATTAGCATAAACAAGTAGAATAAACCCAAACAAAAATTAGCTGAAGAAGATAAAAAAGCGATCTTCATTCAGCCGATTATTTTACATCAATGAATGTAAAGGCTTCAGCCAGGCAAGTATTGGAAAATAATAATACGCATTTATTAAGAGAGATACACAAAAATAATCTCTTAAAAGGATGATTTCCAACAAGTTAGATCTTCAAATCACCCTTCTTAGCAAATTTACAACTAGATAATACAATAATTATTAATAATATTTATACAAACATAATATGATGATATGATAAACAATGACATAATACATAATTCAAATCACAGATTAGTACTGCTCCAATCGCAGTGCGTCACTTAAACCACGACGAAAACATATCAAACTCGTTGATTCCAAAAAGAGTCGTCGTTACCTTTCAATGAGTCTCGGTGCCCAACATGCAAAGCAGTGTTTAAATTTGGTCGTAATGGTGTAATGTGATCATACCTGTATATATTGTAAATATAACGCAGGCATAAATTCTGTTAAATCTGCAGTTTGCGCTTGTACTCTTGAGTGAGGAAATTGTAGTAAAGTTGTACCATATTCGATGTTGGAAAGAATTGTGCTGCTAACAATCGACCACTTCACAAGAGAAGGTAATGTGGTTTTGAATTGATACGGCAATCTCAGTTTAAAATCACATCCCATCAATTTGCGACTAACATGTTGACGAAAATTAAGTTCTCCTTTTTTTTCGCAGTTGTGATTGATTTCGACAACATATCACTAATTTAGAAACCCCACAAAATGAACACATACTTTTTAGTACTTGTTACTATTTGCCACTTTAGAAAAAAAAGCTTCAGGGAAGTGCAAAAAGTAAAATTTGTTTAAAAAAACCGTTCGAAAACCTCTTACTCTTCATGGCTATACTTCGTCAGGGAGCGTCTCAGCAATCTTAGATAAATAAAAATACAATTAAACCAAAGATAATTTATTTATCGTAGTGTGTCATATTTAAATCCAGCTATGAGACATAACACAAAACAAATAATAAAAAGCAAATATAGAACAAAAGACTTGGATTGAAGATCCAAACTTCCAATTTGATCTGATCAGTAGTGACTATATAATACCAACCAACCTCCCGAACAAGAAATCCATAACCAAGATCTTCTGAACGGCAATCCCAGCTCATATACAGGGTGCTGAATGAGAGAAAATATAGGAAATGTTCATGTAAAAACTGATTTATTCAAATTCCTGCTTCGCTAAGTATTTTAGAGAGAAAATGAAAGACACAAAAATAATGCAGAAATATACTCTACAAAAATAATGCAGAAATATACACTACAAATGATAAGAGCAATCGATTTAATCTAGCTTTTACTTAAAAAGTGAAAAAATGCTTTTAAAATTATAAAAATTTTCATTTATCAGACTGGCCATGTAAGTTTCCCAGGTAATTATTTTTGAAAATAAAAATCAAATTGAATTTATTTCATGGCCAGTCTGACAAATGACAATTTTAACTATTTCAAAAGCATCTTTTGACTTTTTTAGTAAAAGCTATATGAATCTAATCTAATGTTCTTATCATTCGTAGTTTATACTTCTGCATTATTTTTGTCTTTTTTATTTTTTTAGTTTATAATAGTAGTTTGCAATTGGTTTTAATTTTTAATTTAAGTGAATGTATTTGTAGGTTATTAGCTTTTTTATAATATATTGTCGTGTTCCAAAATCATTTTTGAATTTATAATTTTGAATTTTACTATTTTGTTAAATTGTTGTAAAAGATAGGATTTTTTTAGTTAATTTTTGTCAATTTGGCAAAATTTGACAAAATTTTATGTTGGCACGAAAAAAAATAATAATTTGGCTTTTTGCGCAAAATGGCCACGGGAAGCGGAAGGTAAATTTAAGTGTCTGATTTTCATTAAAAATTATTGTTTGAATTTTGTATTTGAAAATAAATAAATTTAAAGTTTAAAAAATTGAAGATTATAGTGTGCATTTGAATATTTTGAAAATCATATTTGAAGGCGTTGTAAATGGAATTAGATAATGCTCACGTATGGTCGACTTATCACAAATTTAATTTTTCCATTTATACATCACAATATAAAAGTAAGTAACTAAGTATAATAAGAATATAATATTTATAATTTACTTGAGTAATACAAATTTTCAATAATTTGAGTGCACATTTGCATATTAATAATTAATTTTGTATATAGTTAATGTTCTTATACGAAGAAAAAATGTTCAAGGGTTGTTTAATGATAATAATTATTCGACCTACATAAAAGAAATAATAAAATTACTTATAACTCTACAATCTCTGAAATTTAAGATCAGTTTTTATACTTCTTTGATAAAATAACTTAGAAAAATCTAGAACGATTTTAACCACGCACGATTGGATTGTGAGCATCGTAGATTGTTTGATGAAAGAAACGGAAGTTATACAAAAACTAATCATTTACAAAAGCTGGATATGTGTATTCTTCTCAAGTAATGTCAATTGTTGTTCAAAACGGTAATAATTGAATGTGTATTTATTTACTCGGCATACAGAAAACACCACAAATGATTCCTTGGTATATTAATAATATGTTATCGTTTTTTGTTATTAACAAACTATATATTATCACTCAATTACCTAGTTTTCATCGAATAATAAGTAAGTTATATAGTTATAGCAGATTAATAACATTAAAAGAATTTCTACTTTTCATAATAATATTTTAGAAACTATTCTATAGTTAGAGAAACTTGATAATTGGGGAAACAAGGTAAATAAATAAAAAATCAAAAAGAGCCTCATCCACATAAGCTCAAGCTGCAAGTGCTTCTTTAGTCTTAAATTTATTTATATATTTTTAACAATTACATACTGAAGTAGTGAAATATGTTTCCTCTTCCTTCCTCGCAGTCCAGGCTTGCTTCTGCATCTTACTAGCATGACACACTTATGTGTAGAGTACGGACTTCTAGCAAAACGTAACCCGATATTTGGTATGCGGCATACAATTTATGCATAAACACAAGATATTATACATATTATACATTATATGCCACATACTAAATATCGGGTTACGTTTTGCTAGAAGTCCGTACTCTACTTATGTGTAATAGTGTAACGTGACCTTTTCCCTTTTTCTTCCACCCATTTCCTCTTTTTTATTGTAATTTTCAAACAGATATCTCGATAAAAGAAAGTTTTACTTCAAAAATATAAAAAAAAGTTTTTGATCATTTCTAGGGATTTCCTTCGGGGGATTTTTTGCGATTGATGTTGGTGGTTTCATCTGAGGGACTTTTGACAATTTTGAAAATTTTTTCTTCGGGGGTATTCAGCTGCTAGGTTTTCTGTGGCATTGTGTTTTAATTTAACGAGGAGAGTTTTTAGTCGGTCCTACAGCTAGAGCTCTATATATAAGCTCCGGTGTTTCGCTTGATTCGCTTATTACGGAACCGAGATACGTACTTTCGATAATTCTGCATTTTGCGACTTTTGTCATGATCTTTGGTATTTACAATGAAAAGCTCCCAGGAGTCCGCAATCTCGAAAGTAATGAGGTACGTATTCTTGATAAGCTTGGGTTACTTCGTTCAAAAGGCGATAGGGAATTTGGTAATAGATGAATTCTAATGGTTTCATGTTTAGCTTCTTGGGAGTTTCTTAAAGAAACTGTTTTTTCGAATTTCGTTGCGAAGCATTAGGAAACACGTCTATTCACATCGACTGCGAATAATCGATAAATTTTCGCAAATTTTACTATGTTCAAAAAAATTGAATAGTGGATATTTTGATTAACTTAAAATATGAATATACTGAAATTGATGAAATTATTTTAGTTTAAAATGACTGAGTTTTTTTTCGAGTCTACCATTAAGTCATCCCATACAATATCTTGAGCTTACATTGATATTAATAATAATTCCTACACAATGTTAGCAAACGTGGGTTCCTTTAATATTTTTATAAAGAATTATCAAGTCTAACATGTAATTTTAGTATTTGCGTCGATTTGTTTTAGGTGTAAATATTAGTTATAATCTGATGATAATAAAAACTCAAAGTTATGCGCATCCACACCTATATATTATACAAATATGCACATAAATTATAATAATTACGATGAAACGGAGGTATTATTATCTCTATTGTGTGCCTTTAAACTGAAGCGCATTCACTTGAGACAATAGACCGCACACCTATGCACTAATTAGAGAAGGTAAGTAATGTTCTGGATACATTAGCTGAGACAAACATATTCTAGCTGAAATACTGAAATACATTGCATATCATCATAATTTAGATAAAAGCTTGGATATCTGACTAATATTTACACTCGACATAAATCAAATTAATCAATGACAGTTTCGTCTGATTAAATAATTAATAAAACAAAATATTATTACTAGCATTTATCTCTTAAAATCTTGGTTTCTCTAATAATATATCATATTATTTATTAACATCAAGGCTTCCTGCATTCACTTGATATTTCGATTTAAAAATTGTAATATATAATATCGAGTTTTGAAACTTTTTTAACAAGAACAGTTTGGTAATATTTTTTTTGATAAGTTCAATTTAAAGTTTTACAAAAATGGCAATTCAAATGTTTGTATATCACAAAATTAAACTAAAACTTTTGATAACATGATATTGCTAACAATAATAAAGCTAAGGATAAAAACAACCTCCTATTTTTTCTATTATAAAACCTAGAATTCATGTTCAAACTTTCCAATTATAAAGTTTATTTCATGAAGGCAATTAAAAACTTTAATTATTAGTATTTCATTTATCTCATAAATAAAAATAATATTAAAACTGAATAAATATACCTATTAAATAATAAAAATAACGCATTAAATTGTTTACAAACGCATTTCAATTTTAATATCACCACTTTGCCTATAATTTTCATTATCATATTATAATTTTGTGAATTTTTTTCGACTGCCGATTCTTATTATGTAAGTTCGATTGTACAAATCTATCGTTGTAGTGTTATGGGCCCAATGGGTTAATTTACTTTAAGTACAGATTAACAGATTAATATGTCAAGGGCAATTCATTTATACACTTTTATTATAGAAGTAATTTATTTAAACTGCCGGTAGCCTTTGCCATATTTTATTACATAACATATATTATTATATAGTAGCAATTAACAAACATTAAACGCTGTTCGTTTAGGCCTCTCTGAGTATCATGAAATAAATAATAATCAATTGGGGAAAGTCTACGATTAAATTTTGATTAGTCCTTAATTATGAAAATTAGAAAATTAGAAAATATATATAAACAAAAATTAAAGATATGAAATTTGGAACAAAGTATATTTTGCCGAAAAAATGATTTTCATATGACAAAAAAATTACAATTTACATTGCCAATTTTTATTATAAGTTGGGCAATAAGTATTGGTTTTCACAAAAATAAATAGAATTTTATTTTATGTTTTGTAGTAGGCATTATATGGATAATTCATTATTATGCTAACCATATTTGGTAATATATTTTATTGTTTTTTGTTTAGGTCTGTTTAGTAGGTATTTTTCATATTTCATATTAAATTTAATATTGTCATACTATTGTTTAAATTGTAAATAAATATACGATCGACATGGGGTTTTGCATATAGCGGTGACTAGACCTTGCGGTCGACAAATAAATAACAGGTGCTTTTAGAATTTTTTCGCTGAAATTTTACAAATGCAAAGTACAATATTAATATTTTATATTCACCCAACTCTCTATTCTAGATTTTCGTTTTTTGATTAATTAAATCTGTCTTCAGTTATCAATGGTAGAAATTTAAACTACTGTAAATGTTAACTAAAATTATTAATTTTATAAATTGTGCTATTATTAAATTATTGTGACATATGACTACTAAAAATATCATTGTAAATTCAAGTCACTCGGTTACGTTACCTATTGGTATTCTTTCAAATTGATATTCATCTTAAATCCCAATACTTGAACGTTCGAATAACAAGCAGGAGTCCTTCCTATTTCGATCAGTCTAATCTTACTGTTGGCTGATTAAACTTTTAATTTACCTGAAACTGTTTAAATTTGCATACCTATATTAGCAATTGAAAATATTTAATCGAAACTTCACGAGCAAGGCAAATTCAAATGTTTTATTAATCAGAGATTTCGATATTTTTCATAAATGCCTTAATGAAAAGCGATTTTGCTAGAACCGAAAAAAAATTTATAATGAATTAAAATGTAAGTTACAGAAATAACAGAGCACGTAACCATCTCATCAGATTCTTTAATAAATTTTTTTTTCATTATATTAAGTTTGCTTACTTATGAATTTGAATAGTATTTTAAACAGAATATTATATTATAAACTTTTAGTTCTTCCAACTCCGCTAATTTGGATAGATACTAAAAGTTTATTATTGTCAATTTGTAAAACATCGTGCTTTACAATAAATATAATAATATTAATATTAATAAAATAACATTTCCACCATACTATGATATTATCAGGTGATTTATTGCATTAATAAAAATTTTATATGATTACTCCACGACAACGCAAGTAACAGCTTTGTTGATTTAAAAAAAGTCTTTGACAGATTGGAGTGGAAAGCCATATTAGTGAAACTGGTGTAGCTCCTTCGGAAAAAATATAAATTGTGAATGTTTACTAGAACAACTTTAAAATTTTTCAATAGATGTTTATTTTTACGCCTCTGTCAGGCAAGTGTTCAATTGCATATTTCAAATACGGCGTGAAAAGTTGTTTTTCTCGCCTAGCGTTTGAAATAAACAGTGATTATTTTATAAGACAGTTGGTATTCTAGGTTATATTTTGTACGTCATATTGAATAAAATTAAGTAAGTAGTAGTACAATTGTACTATTGTACTATCGTATTACTAATTTTTCATTTTTTCAAATTTTCTTAATTCGGACCTGTTATGTGTTAATTGTCTCTTTTTCAAATTTTTTGAATTTTGATTTTCTACGTATTGTATTATTCTTATATTTTTTTGAATTTACAAATTATTTGTATTATTTGTAAGAATTTTGGATCAAAAGCTAACAACCAAAAATATAGAAATAGTAATAGCTACCATTGGTAAAATTCATCATTTTTGCATGTCAAATTTCTTATTACTCCCCTCTTTTAGATCGGGGAAAACCTATAAAGCTTCAATGCAAGTGAGTCTAGACTAATGTAAAAACATATTTAAATTGGGCAAAAACTAAAACAGCTCTGCTAGAGCTCGTGCGAAATAAAAATAGAACCAACAATCATCCTTTTTCAGCAATAACTTTCTTGATTTTAGAGATACAGCAAAAATTGTAATATACAATTTAAGGAACTAATAAAATTCATTAAGTTCGTGCCGTAGACGGTATTGTTTATAATAAAGGTCCTAATCTCGAACTACATTTGCGTTTATGTACTCTCTTTTTCTCCCTAGACTAACCTAGGGAATCCTGCTAGTTTATTTTCAATTACCATTACAACCATAACGTACAATTTAAATCACAACAGTTCGATGAATTGTTTCAAAAATAATAGGAGCGGACTTATAAAATCAACATCAGTATTTTTTGTTAAATATATTTGTTTTTAATAATGAGATTTTAATTGAAACTGAAATATTCAACATACGAAGGCGGGCTGATAAATACCCATATTCGATTAGAAAACAATATCTTTATAACAATTATTTTTTTTGCAAGGTAGTCTTTATTAAGTTTAATACATTTATTCCAATGCATTTACAAATTTTTATCTCTTCCAGATGATACAATATTAGTAGAACCATCATCTGCTGATTAACTAGAGAACATCGCGGATGAAAAACCAATTAAAAGCTTAATTCTTTGCTTTTAGCCATTGCAAGTACGGATGTAGGCGTATGGTTTTGAACAAGAATTTTTTTTATTCGATAAATGTGGGCCAATAATAATTCCAATAATTTTGCATAACATTGTCCTATTATTGTCTTTTCTTTTTTAAAATAGCCGATAAGAATTATGCTATATGAGAATCCCAAAAAAGTAGTAACCACAATCTTCTCAGCCAAAGGAACCGCTTTTGTCTTCTTTGGAGCACTAGATTCAGTTTCCATCTATTGTTTAGATTGTTTTTTTTTGTCTTGGGTGTTTTATATATCACCCATAGTAACGAAACGATGAAAAAAATCGTTTGTATTAAATAGTCTTAAGCAAATCCCAACATATTGCTTTGAAATGGTTTCACGTGCATCTTTTTGGTCGATTGTGAGCAAACGCTGCACCTATTGCGCAGATAGCTTTTTCATATGTAAATGCTTGTGGAAAATATTGCCCACACTTTTTTTGAGATGTCAACAGTCTCACCTCATGAAAGTTTACTTTACTGTCTGACAATTCGATAAAATGAAGTTTTTCAAGCATTCCTTCCATAGTTACCTTATTGATCGGGAAGTTCTTCATTAAGAGCACCATTAATACAATATGGAATTGTTTTCATCGAAGACGAAAGATTCCATAAACAGCATCTAATATTTATTTCATTTGTACACACGTTTCACCATCTAGAAGCAATAACTTAATCACTAATCGATATTGGATTTTGTTGTTGATTTTTTTAAAATTAATTCACTAGTCAAAGTAAACCATAAAATATATTCATAATGACCAAGTAAAGCTAGAACGTAATTGAGGACTACGTACTAAAAAACAAAACTAAAAAGGTTAAAATTGAGGAACTAACATCCACCTCAAAGATAGATTGTAAAAAATACAATTGAGTATCCTTGAAGAGAAAAACAAATAAAAAACAGTTATGCTCTACCAAAATCTATTCAGTAATACTAATTTCATAAATCTGCAAGTGTTTTTCCTTCGTCTACCATTCAGGAATGAAAGTCTACAAAGTAGACAACACAAAACACTCATTAAAATATCAAAATGCCTGCCAATTTCAAAACTCTTCAAACGAGCAAGTGTGACTACAGTTCAACCAATCTCCACTGAAGTACCTTTATGATTCAATCATCTGCTTGAAAGTTGAGGTGTAATACAAATCATCATTGAGGATAGAAAAGATAGCGTAACAAAAAAAGATTAAGATTCTGGCTCTCCAACCTGAAATTAATTTTGACCCACTAGGTGTAAACACATTCACAAGGAAACATCCTCTTGTGAATTAAAATTACCAACCATTACATATTAACACTCAAAAAGGGAAAACAAATCATTCTCCGGACCAATTTAATATTGAATAATAATTTTGACCTTGACAACCAAAAACTCAGTTTGACATTATTACAGTCATTTGAAAGATGGTATTCATCAACAACGCCTAATATAGTATTTTGCGTCTGTTTGGCGTAATTTCTTATCAAACATGAGTACTTATCAGCCCACCTTCATAAATTTATGCATTTATAAATTTTTTAGACTAGGTAAAATCATCCGTAGCTTCGCTACTGACAAAAGTTACAGACAATTTTTATTATTAATAATAATTATACTTTTATTGTTGCAATGCTCGTGACCAATACAAGGTGTGCAAAATTTAATTATCATAAAAATAAAATAAGTTTGCACGTGAATGTTACAGGTATTTTAAAATTGGACAGTACTGCACGTCTGTAGATGTCACGAGTATGTATAAACGTTAAGTGGTTAATAATATACATAGATACATTTTAAATGTAAATTATATTTCCTTACTGTTTTTTGAAACCAGGAAAATCCTTGTAAATTTGTAATCTCTGTTCATTAGAGGAGTAGTTTTCTAATTTTATTTAATATGAATATTGTGTTGTAAACATTATACCATTGTATAATTATTATTCATAGGGAAATATAACATGGGAAATGAGTTGTTCTTAAATTCCAACTTTCCATTGCAACGGATATAAACCAAAATGTATAGATTGAAAGATTTTTTTTCCGCGTCTATAGATATACAACACTTGATGATTTGTTCTTTAATTGTTAAAAACAATATTTTATAAATTAATAACAATAATAGCAATAACTAGTAACAATAACAAACTATCCATTAATATGGAAAAATTCGTCCATATATGCCCCTGTAGACATTGACTCTAGCACGGAAGTTGAGTTTTCACGTTGATGCACAAACTGATTCTTTGAATTAAGAAACTCTTTGCATGTCTATCCACTGACAGACTCAATAATGTAATGAAAATATAGCACTTTTAAAAGAAATTTAGTTGAGTGGGTGATTTAGTATTTAGTTTAGAATTTAGAGGGTGATTCATTTAGAGGTACTTTTTCCAATAGGGATTTTACGACAGCTCAAGCTTGCGTTATTTAGTCAAACTATCATGGTAATTTTGTTCAGTATTGTTTTACATTTTATCATGGAAAAACTTAGTCCTGCACAGCGTCTCCAAATTATTCAGCTGTATTTTAACTGTATTAACTGTGAATGGCTCTCGTAGTCGCTCATATTAACGGACTATTTTCTTTCTGAGATTGAAGCTCTTGATCTTGACGACATTTGGTTTCAACAAGATGGCGCTACTTGCTACACAGAGAAATTAAAAATTAAAAATTTTAGTTTGGTCGGTTACTAGTGTTATATTGAACCTATAAAGCTTTTGATTTTATTTGTTTTAGATTACCCAATTTCAAGATTTTAACACCAGCGCAGCTCCACCAATCTAGGCATTTTTTTTCCGGCGCATGTAAAAACGAATGTAAGCACTACTTCTGTCGCTACAATCGATCCATGGATAAAAAAGTATATTTTTTAAAAATTTGACTTTGTGACATCACAACATTTAAAATCCCCCTGGACCGCCTGTCACATTTTTGTCACACAAATCTGAGATGACCTCTCTACCCCCCTAACGTGTGACGTAATTTATGGATGGTCCCTAACATAATGTAGGTACAATTATGGTTATTTTTGGAGTCGGTTGCAGCCAAGGAAGGTTATCTTTTCATATTATAGGTGATCCACACCGGCTGAGATCGACTCCAAAAATAACAATAATTGTACCTACATTATATTATCGTAATAATTCGATTGACTTTTAAATAGTCTAATATTTATATATAAGCTGTTGAAGTATAGGCAATTATTTTTTTACTTTTTAGTGCATATTAATTTGTTTTGGAATTTGTTTTTTTTTAAGTCGTTTTTTTTTGTGAATTTTTTTTTTTTTTGATTTTTAATGAATCTGAAGTACACTAATTTGTCTGAATATGGGTAAACCTACTAAACGTTCTGCTCATATGAGATAGCGCCGTTTAAATTTAACAAACGAAGTCAGCGAGAAACGTCTATCATTGATCATTATATTCAACTACGACAATTACTTGACCATAACGACTTTACGGTAGGTGACTCAAATATCCGGATAGCCTATAAAAGATTCGGCCGAGTATCGTGAATTTGCTCCTAAGAATGAAAGAGTTCCGTTACTTTGTCATGAATCCCATAATCAGAACTAAACCAAACTTTTATCAAACTAACCTTGAAGTACTTACATCCTTTCCAATAAAAAAAAATCATCGAAATCGGTTGGCGTGATTATTCGTCCATTTGTGGCGCACATACTTAATGCAAATTTAATACTTATATCGATGGCTTAAGTGCAAAATGTCGTAACCCACCAAATATTCAAAACCTCGATTTTAGTGCCAATCGAAGCATTGGGTTAACTTGCATATTCTGACAAATAATCGTAAACCATGGGCAAGTGATTCAACATAAACATAAAATAATAATAAAATGTTGATTTACGTAAGGTTCCATATAAAACCACAGGGATTTTTTTGATTTTTCTGAACACTTATGGTTATTGGGGTTATATAACCAAATATGGTTATGGTTATTATGGTTGTTGCTGGTGTGAAGCGTGTGTCCCTGTTTTTCCTTTTATGTTTTCGATAATAGAAGGGAATTGTGGTAAATGCCGAAAGCGATGTGTGGATGTGCAAACTATATCTAAGTGTATGAATTCCACCATCGTTTACCATAAGGGCTGCGCTAAAATAACGAAGGGAGTGACGCCGGTTGAAGATGACTGGAGTGTTGTGCTGTGTAGTTTGCAAGCGATCGAGGTGCCTCTCTTGAATTACCGAGTATTTCGCCCTCTCCTTCGGCGCATGTTTCTCTGGGTTTCGGACCGTTTGATGTTGCGGCGTTAGAGGAAATTATCACACGGGTGGTAAGTGCTCAGCTTGATGCGTTTAGTGACAGAATGCTGTCGATATTGAGAGACCCGTTGATAATGGGGCGACGAGAGATGATATTGCCACCCTCAGGAGTGAAAATTCTTTGTTGAAGTCTGAAATTGTAACTCTAAAAGTGGAGAATCGTCAGCTTGCTTCCGCCATGTCTCAGGTTGATGTGAGTGGGGAGGTGGCGGGGGCTGATAGAGATCTCAGTGTTGATGCCCCAATGTTCGTACCTAGCGCAACAGGGTCAGCAGATAATGATGCTGCTGTCATGTGTTGCAGCAGCATTGAATTCGGCTTCAGCGAGTCGACAACTTAAAGTGGCTGGGATCGCCGAGACTGTGGTGAACCGTAGAAAAACTGGTGCGGGGGTTGTTGGGGGCCGAGTTTCACCTGATCCAGTTAGTCGGTTTCCGCCATTAACTTTGGGTGCTGGTCGTGCGCGGCGAGGCGGGGTCCGTCGTTCTCTTGTCCGGGGGTCCGGGGGGGAATTTTCCATCTCGGGAACCGCTCGTCGAAAATGGTTTCACCTGAATAATCTTGCACCTGGCACATCGACTGAGGCGGTGTCTAGACATATCAGGGAAGTAGTGGGAATTTCCGACGTGAGCTGTGAGGGGTTAACTTGTAACAATTATTTTTGACTGCTCGGTATATTTTCATGTGACTTTCCAAAAACGCGTTTTGAGCAGGCGCGACGGCTGAGCGATAACGAAAAGGAAATACACTACACTTTCTGTCAAACCTTTAAAGAGTCAACTGACACTTATATTTTTGGAAATTCCTTAGTTGTCTTAAATTTTCATTCCAGAGAACCGACCATCAGGTAATACAGTTTATAGTTTGATGGTTTGTGATTTATTTCCAATTTTCCTTTTCGTAGGTTCTCAGTAGAGTTTCTTGTATGACATCAAATTTATTTTATCCGAGTCATATGTGGTGGAAAGTCATTACATCGAGTATCTTTTCCAAGGTTTAGTCCGGGATTGGTTTGGATGTAGCAGCAATTGTTTCTTCTGGACGTATTTTTTTGGTTCCATGATTGCTGAGTGCCAATATAAGAGTACCTATCATTCCGTTATTCAACCTGTTACCGACTCCGAGTATTCAAAAGGTCGTATATTTAATTTAATTACTCATAGAAGAGATTTGGTTTTGGCGTACTTGTGTGGTTGTAAAACTTGTAAAATCATTAGTTTGAAGATTAACTGCGAAATTTGTATATTTACGGGTACTACGTTTGATGATTTAAACAGAATTGAATTCGTTGCGGCAGAAGAAGATAAATATAGTAGTTAGAGAATTTTTGTTGGATTTATTACATCAATTTTTATATATTGTTAAGATTAATGAAAACCACAGGTATATAGCTATATACGCGTTAGGTAAATTAAAATCCTGTATATTTTTATCTTTGTTTATTCGGCTTTTGAAGACGCCGTATTCTTCTGTTAAGATTAATTTAATTTGTTTATCTATTAAAAGATTAGTCCTTTCTGACTTGAGGGTTTATTCTATTACCTTTTTTTTTTTGCTCGTAAATAGTAAAACAATTGTTGTCTAATTAACTCAGTGGCGCCGTATAAATTTTTAAGACAATCAATTCAGTAAGTTCACAGCTTCAATTTCTTTTTAGAACCTGCGACTCGCTCTCCCATTTACCACAGAGCTACCGGCCGGCATTGTGTGAACAGGAAGACTGAGTAAAGTTGAATCCGTTACAAACTTCAAACGAACAATTATTATTATTACTGAACGGGTTGTGGTTCCATGCCCACTTGCACTGAAGCTCGAAGCTTATTGTAACAGCTTTGTTTCCTCAATAAAGTTGAGTATACAGCTGATCTGCCGTCCTAAGCTAGAACGCAGTAACTCCATTTCTTATAAGGTTTATTTATATCGCTTTTGAGGATTATTACAACAATATCTGTGATCCTGCAACACTAAAAAACAGTAAGACTACTAATTATTGCATATAACTATAAGTCCTACTAGTTTTTAGTGTTGCAGGATCACAGATATTGTTGTAATAATCCTCAAAAGCGATATAAATAAACCTTATAAGAAATGGAGTTACTGCGTTCTAGCTTAGGACGGCAGTGATGGGTGCTTGAGTTATTTCCTCGGTTGTCGGATATGGCCAACCGAGGTGTCGTAGCCTCAGCGGGGCTAGAGCTGGGCACCCACACAGCAAGTGGTATGGAATCTCTTCCTCCTCATCACACTTCCTGCATGTGGAGTCTTCTACTACCCCAATTATATTGAGGTGTCTGTTCAGACAGCAGTGTCCTGTAAGTTGTCCTACTGTCTTGCTCAGCTGTGGTCTACTCAGCTTGAGGATTTCATGTTTTCCTTTGCCACTTTGCCACTTTGCCCACCAATTAACATCCGCGATTGCCTCAGTCCTGGAAGGTCCCTCCAGTACGCAAGGTATTTTTCAGTGGTAGTTCCTTTATAGTCCCTTTTGCGGTCAGATAAGCTATCCCGCAAGTTGGTTCTGGTCCTACTAGGTGTCGGTTTGTTGCAGCCTTAGCAAGGTCATCAGCTTTTTCGTTGCCTTTTAATTCCCGTCCCGGCACCCACCTCAGAGTTAAGCTGTTCTGTTGTGCAAGTGCTACTAGCACATCGAGGCAGTGACTTACAATCCTGGATTGTGTTTCCACTTTCTCAAGGGCTTTTATAGCTGCCTGGCTGTCGGTCATAATACAGATCCGCTTATTTTCCTAAGCCCTCCATGTCATTTCCTCTGCACAGGCAGTTACAGCAGTTATTTCTGCCTAAAACACCATAGCGTGGCAGCCCAGGTTCATGCTAAACGCATCTCCCATTCTACGTCCACTAATACCTGCTCCAGTACTAATTTCTGTTTTGGATCCATCTGTGTACCAGATGGTATCATATCGAGCCCCCAGCTCCTAAACGAACAATACTGTTCGTTTAAGATTTGTATTCCCGAGACGCAGACGCCTAGATTTTTGGACGACAACTTGTGGCCTAAAGAGGTTACTATCCGTGATTTTTACTTCCGCAAATCCGCGGATGGTGATGTCGGTTTGCGGAATCATGGGGATGGTTTTTTAGAGAATCGTCAGCGGAGGACGGCGGAGATGCAATAAATGGTACCTCGCATTCGGATACCCCGCCTGATCGTTACATTTGTGAGCCGGTTGTTTCAATTGGGACGGGTGGGTTTTCAGTGGCCCACATTAACATTCGCTCTTTGCTCTCGGATTTTCATTTGTTTTCTGATTTTGCTAATAATGGTGATTTTAGTATTATTGCTGTATCCGAAACATGGTTTGCTCCTGAATTTCCATCACACTTTGTTAACTTGAATAACTACGTAATCGTCAGAGCGGATAGAGCATCTCGAGAGGGGGGTGTCGTTTTTTACATTCGTAAGTCGTTGCATTTTGCACTTTTGCGTGACGGCCATCGCTTTGCTGGTGGCCTGGAACATCTTTGGATTCGGCTAAAAATCCATGGCCTGGGGATTGGGGTTGGTGTGGTTTATAGACCTCCTAATGTTGCCCTTTCCTATCTGGGAGAGTTTGAGGACTTTCTTTCTTCACTTAACGATGAATGTGGAGAACTGATTATATTGGGCGATTTGAACATTAATTTCCGTACCCCATCACCATCGCTGACACGCTTTGAGGGGATTCTTGATCTTTTCGGACTTCGTCAGATTATAGTGGACCTCACTCGTGTCACTTCGACATCTAGCACGCTACTTGATGTTGTTTGTGTCGGGAAGCATAGGGTTCCCTTACGGAGCGGCACGATAGATCTGTTTGCTTTTTTATATTACAGCGCGTCATATTTTTGGTTAGAAAAACCTGAAAACGCAGACTTCATTAATGAAAAGAAAAGCGAAGAGGAGAATTAGAAAAACAAAGAGAAAGAGGAAGTAACAGCAATTAGTAAAGATAAATCGCCAGTCAAACATATATAAGATGAAGACAAAATTGGTGAGAACAAATATAAAAAGAGAAAGAAGAAGTAACGGCAATTAGTGAAGAGATAGATACCGCCCGTCAAAGATATAAGAAGATAGTAAAAAGAGAAGAGAACAAAGAAATTAAATAAGGTAATAGAAATAGGGAGAACTTCTTCAACGAACTACAGTTTTGTATATAAATATATGAATCCATTAACCATATAAATTTTATAACTACCAAAACTACGGTGCTACACATGCAATTGAAATCCTAACAATTCGAATTACACATCAGTGGATTTCTACAGTATTTATTTTTTAATTAAGACCGTTAAAAGAGAAATCCACCGATCAAGCTATAATATTAAAATTAAAAAGCAGGAAAGCTGCTTTTCCTGTACAGCGTGTAATTAATGTTTTGGTTAAAACATCCGAAGACGAAGAAAATGTACAATACAAAATTGAAGATGTGTCAACGTATTAATGGATAACAAGATAAGTGTATAAGCGGATAATCGGATGAAATTTCCGGGTAATATAATTATTTGGTTATCTTTATCATGCGCATGCAGGAAGTAACTATTAGAAAATTGACATAAAATAAAAATATTTTGAATTTTGCCCTTTTTTTCAATGAGTCATGCTCGACTTAAAATGATTACGACTATATATAATCCATCCATTCCACTAGAAAAATTATTATGGTATTCAGAGCCGGATTAAGAATATGCGAGGCCTGAGGCTAACTCTTTTTGGAGGCCCCTTTTAGTTTTGCACGTTTTAATAAAATGCGCTGCAGACAAAAGTTTTTGATTTTTGAAGGTCAACTGCGCTTAGATCAAATGTAAAATTTTGTATAAATGTAAACTTTGGTAATTTAAATGTTGTTGATTTAATTTTTTTGAGGCCCCTAGAAAATTGGAGGCCTGAGGCTGCGGTACCTTTAGCCCCCCCTTAATCCGGCTCTGATGGTAGTTACAATTCAATAGATAGTTCAAACAGTAGCGCGAATTTTGACATGTAATCGCTCGCTAGGTGCATTTTCAAAAAAATCCTGTATGAAGCTAGTATTTGATTTCAATATTATAATATATTTATTGTGATTATGTATTATTTATCAGTGCTTTAAAAGGACGAAAGACGTAAAAAATATGTAAGAATCGGTTTGGTTCAATAAAGCAAGCAGTAAATTGCTTTTCAGTTCATTTTGCAAACTGCGAATTTAAAGTATGACAAGAATGCTCAATCATGGTAAACAGTAAAATCAAAGAAACATATCAGTCAAGTTCAATAATTTTAAATAATATATTGATCTAATGCTTCTTCTTATTAGTGACGTGCATGAATAAATTAACAAATTATATTATGTCTTTATTAAAATTTGGATTTTGATATTTTTGATATTTATTTTCAATTTTTGATATTTTATTATAAATCAAGCATTTATTTTAGCATTTGGGTAATTGTTTAACTATAAAATGAATAATTTTACTCAAATAATATAATAAAAGAGAGGCTGTTAAACTATTTCCTTAATGCGTGTTTTTTTAGATTAATCAAAAACAATTTTTTGTACGTTTTAAAATTTTGTCTAGCTTTGTCGATTCCCTTTCTAAAACCTTATGAATATTGAGTCAGGTGAACAGATACAAAATTGCACGGTGCGAGACTTGAATAAGGGGCACTTGAAAGTTTGTCGAATAGGGCGAATAAAAGGAAATGGGGGAATATAAAATCAGCACTTAACGAATTCAATATGGTAAGATTATCGATACTATTTTAGCTTGTTCGATAAAATTTGTGCTACTTAAATAGAGATTTTTCATTATTAAAAATTGTTTTTAACGATCACACAATTACGTATTTTAGTTGATGTGTTAATTACGTGTCAAGTTAAATTAATCCATTTGCTATAGCGTTCATAAATAGATGTATTGACAGTTTTCTTCAGAAAATAAATAGAAATAAAAACCATTTTGCGAATTTATAAGTAGGTAGTCGTATTTAGATTATGGTGAAACAATCTTTCAAACTTAATTTAAATTTTTTTTTTTGAATAAATTTGTTAATTGCTACAATTATTGTTAATTCGACATACAGCATATCATGCCAAGAAAATAAATTATTCGATTGATTTCAAAAAATTAGTTTGAAAGTGGTTGGATGATAGAAACACAATGATGTCAGCCAAAAGAAAATTTGGGATACCACAACAAACAATAAGTTTAACTGCAGACTCGCGACCAAAAACAGGACGACCAAGAAAAACGACCAAGTGAGACGATTAATATCAAAGAAGAATCAGATAGCCAGATTAAAATTTGTAACGACCATGTACATTGGAGATTAAAAGAATGGTTTAAAATTCTTTGGAGCCACGAAAGTACATTTAACTTATTGTTTTCCTCGAAAGTACGGCGCGGCGGTGGAACCATCATTGTGTGGAGTTGGTTTTTTCGTGATGACATAGACTCTTACACAAAATTTATAGTATTATCGATCGATTTGTGTATGCCGACATATTGAGGAATCATACACTACCACATGCTAAGGGTAAATTGCCTTACCGATGGATACTTCAGCAAGATAATGATCCAAAACACATTTCAACACTTTTCCAGATTTCCAGATCTGAATCTGATGGAACATTTGTGGAAAAAACTCAGGTTAGAAGTGAAACATATGGAAAGATGAATCACTTGTGGGAAGCTTTACAGAGAGAATGGGCAAAAATACTATTAGAGCGTTTAGTGAAGCTTGTTGACTCTATGCAATCTCTTACAACTGCAAAAGGGTTTGCAACAAAGTGCTAAATGCTTTTCTTGTTGATTATTTAATTACACTACCATACTTTTAGTTTTAAGTGTTTGTAACTAGTTATAAATATATATTTAGACTTATTTTTAGTTTTATTTTTAAAGACGTGTAAAGATGCAGTTATAATTTTTAACGTCAAAATATTTAAAAAATAAATTTTTTAAATATAAAAGAAATTTTAAGAGGTTGGAATTTGAAAAACTGAAAAAAAACAGTTTTGTAAATACATCATAAAGGCTACTGTAGATATAGATAGTTTTATTACGTTTTATTATCGATTTTATAATTCCAGTCAACTTCGTTATTAACCGTAAAAAATTTCTAAATCCGAACAGTTGTTGATGAAAAATTTAATTTCAAATTGCTCTGGGCAATTTAAATATTTAGTTTTTTGCTAAACCACGAAAAATATTAATTTTTACAAAAAAAATATGAAATGTTAAAACGGAAAATATCCATAATGATTATGATTTTCTCGATAAATTTTTGTGTTATATTGGTTACGAGATTAGAAATTAATCATCAGATTATGAATAGAAATTAGGTTAAAAGTGAAAATTGACTAATACAAAATAATTAACAATTGCGGTAATTGAAAAGATGTATTTTATTAAATTGATTAAAAGGTGAAGGTGCATCAAGAAGCACCAGAGAAAGGTAAAACGGGTGGGTATAAAATTATCTATAATCATTTAATTCGACCCACATTGGCAAGTCTGATAATCATGACCGAGCAAAATTATAAATGCATAATATTCAAAATAAACGTGTAGTACGTAAGACAAAATACATAATAACTAACGCTGAAAACATAGGTGTACACTTAATTACAAATTATATTTGCAATTTAGTGTAACGCAACCTTCGATTTTTACATGGATAATTTTTATTAATATTTGCTAGTACAAGTTAAGAACACTTTACGTACACCTTTGTTGCATTATGTATGCAGAAACACTAATTGCACATTTTTAAATGCATTATTATAATTATAGTTAAAGATTAGTAATAGTTCTATATCACTTTAATAATAGTAGCACGATCTTTCAAGGTGTAATTGTTGTACTGATAAATAAACCATGATCTGCAAGAATTATAAAAATAGAAGACTTAACGGAAGTTGTAATAATTATGCCTACAAGTACCAGTAAAAAATAAAATTAAAATAATTCATTAATTAATTAGTAAAGAAAAAACCGCATAAAAATAGATCTCTGTCTTCGCACGGTCCTCTATTTTGGCGATGGTTTTGTTAAAAACTAACTTAAACCTACTCTAAAGTACAGAATACACCACTATGTCTTCGCAGGGACTTTTCTTTTGACGACGGTTTTTTCGTCAAAACGTCAAAACGTCAAAACATTCCCCATTGAAGCGACAAGCTCCGCAATAAACCTTACAGAAAAATATTGAAAATACAAAAAAAAAAATTAGGAGTCATTTTTATTTTATTTTATCGAGAGTCACCTATGTCAATACAAAAAGGCTGTTTTATTTTTTGCGGGATCCAATCTTGAAACAAAGCTAATATCAGATGAAGCCATTAATTTTCTGTTTTTTGTTTAGTTAAAACCTTTAAAGATTTTTTAGGCTGACCCTTAAATGAACATCTTATCCGCTGTTGCTGATGTTATTCTAACTCCTTGTCCCCATCCTAGAACCTCACTTGATTAAATGAGAAACCTTTATCAATAGTGTCCAATGGCGTAACATAGGGAAAAATCCAACCCGAAAAATAATTTCAACACTATACAAACTTATATTTACCAGTTGGTTGAAGAAAAAAATGTTTTTTCTTATTTATATGGGGTAATTATATTTGCTTTTAATAATATGACAATCGAATAAATTGATTTCATCAAGATACTGATTATTAGAATTAAAATCATCTAAGTGGGTTTACAAAAGAAAGTTGTCACACTTAAAAACTAAATAAATAATATGAAGTGCATTTTTGAAATATATTGTCTACACAAGTTGAAATTTGTATCAGGTTTTGAAATACATAGCTTTAAAGAAATATTTATAGAACCTAATTAAAGGTGGAAAATATTAACTGATGATGGTAAAAAACTGAATATAATTTCATATTAATTTCAAAGTTTTTAAAAACTAACCTAAAAACACGACTTTTTCAATCCGCCCTTGCAGATGTAACGTGCCAAAAGACGTCTTGACCGTTACTAACAGTAAAAGAACTCAAAATAAAAAATTTTAAGTAAATTTGTGGTTTTTAGTATGTATTTATGGTTAAATTCAAAAAATATAAGAATAATACAATACGTAGAAAATCAAAATTCAAAAAATTTAAAAAGGAGACAATTAACACATAACAGGTCTGGATTAAGAAAATTTGAAAAAATGAAAATTTCGTAATACGAAGTACAATATAACGTTATTTCATGGTTATTGCCATTCATCAGTTGTACGCATCGATTACGATTACATTGTAAAATA
The DNA here is from genome assembly GCA_949152465.1 of Cantharis flavilabris. Classification (NCBI taxonomy): domain Eukaryota; kingdom Metazoa; phylum Arthropoda; class Insecta; order Coleoptera; family Cantharidae; genus Cantharis; species Cantharis flavilabris. The sequence goes on from OX424441.1 coordinate 11,197,621, forward strand.
AGAAGAAAAAATTTTTCAAACTAAACAAAATTATCGACTAAATTGTACAAAATTTGACTTACCATAACCTCCAAAGATTATCAAAACTGAACTTGTTACACGAGGTATGAATAATTTAAAAATGATTTGAACTAAGAAATTCGTTTACCTAGCACTGCTAGTTTGAAATCCGAAGGCACTGCCCTCTTAATATGATTTCTAAAAACTTTGAAAAAATTCAAAATTCAAAAATTTACCACGTTTTTTAACCGTGAGGCGTAAAACTAGAAAAAGAACTCAAAATAAAAAATTTTAAGTAAATTTGTGGTTTTTAGTATGTATTTATGGTTAAATTCAAAAAATATAAGAATAATACAATACGTAGAAAATCAAAATTCAAAAAATTTAAAAAGGAGACAATTAACACATAACAGGTCTGGATTAAGAAAATTTGAAAAAATGAAAATTTCGTAATACGAAGTACAATATAACGTTATTTCATGGTTATTGCCATTCATCAGTTGTACGCATCGATTACGATTACATTGTAAAATAAGAAGAAAAAATTTTTCAAACTAAACAAAATTATCGACTAAATTGTACAAAATTTGACTTACCATAACCTCCAAAGATTATCAAAACTGAACTTGTTACACGAGGTATGAATAATTTAAAAATGATTTGAACTAAGAAATTCGTTTACCTAGCACTGCTAGTTTCTTAGTTCAAATCATTTTTAAATTATTCATACCTCGTGTAACAAGTTCAGTTTTGATAATCTTTGGAGGTTATGGTAAGTCAAATTTTGTACAATTTAGTCGATAATTTTGTTTAGTTTGAAAAATTTTTTCTTCTTATTTTACAATGTAATCGTAATCGATGCGTACAACTGATGAATGGCAATAACCATGAAATAACGTTATATTGTACTTCGTATTACGAAATTTTCATTTTTTCAAATTTTCTTAATCCAGACCTGTTATGTGTTAATTGTCTCCTTTTTAAATTTTTTGAATTTTGATTTTCTACGTATTGTATTATTCTTATATTTTTTGAATTTAACCATAAATACATACTAAAAACCACAAATTTACTTAAAATTTTTTATTTTGAGTTCTTTTTCTAGTTTTACGCCTCACGGTTAAAAAACGTGGTAAATTTTTGAATTTTGAATTTTTTCAAAGTTTTTAGAAATCATATTAAGAGGGCAGTGCCTTCGGATTTCAAACTAGCAGTGCTAGGTAAACGAATTTCTTAGTTCAAATCATTTTTAAATTATTCATACCTCGTGTAACAAGTTCAGTTTTGATAATCTTTGGAGGTTATGGTAAGTCAAATTTTGTACAATTTAGTCGATAATTTTGTTTAGTTTGAAAAATTTTTTCTTCTTATTTTACAATGTAATCGTAATCGATGCGTACAACTGATGAATGGCAATAACCATGAAATAACGTTATATTGTACTTCGTATTACGAAATTTTCATTTTTTCAAATTTTCTTAATCCAGACCTGTTATGTGTTAATTGTCTCCTTTTTAAATTTTTTGAATTTTGATTTTCTACGTATTGTATTATTCTTATATTTTTTGAATTTAACCATAAATACATACTAAAAACCACAAATTTACTTAAAATTTTTTATTTTGAGTTCTTTTTCTAGTTTTACGCCTCACGGTTAAAAAACGTGGTAAATTTTTGAATTTTGAATTTTTTCAAAGTTTTTAGAAATCATATTAAGAGGGCAGTGCCTTCGGATTTCAAACTAGCAGTGCTAGGTAAACGAATTTCTTAGTTCAAATCATTTTTAAATTATTCATACCTCGTGTAACAAGTTCAGTTTTGATAATCTTTGGAGGTTATGGTAAGTCAAATTTTGTACAATTTAGTCGATAATTTTGTTTAGTTTGAAAAATTTTTTCTTCTTATTTTACAATGTAATCGTAATCGATGCGTACAACTGATGAATGGCAATAACCATGAAATAACGTTATATTGTACTTCGTATTACGAAATTTTCATTTTTTCAAATTTTCTTAATCCAGACCTGTTATGTGTTAATTGTCTCCTTTTTAAATTTTTTGAATTTTGATTTTCTACGTATTGTATTATTCTTATATTTTTTGAAGTTACTAACAGTTACTAACATTTTTCAAGCGACGCCACTGTATCGCTATTGGTTGTGACAATTTCCTGTACATTTTGATATGCGCCATTATTCTTTAAATTTTTGCCGTTTAACGAGTAATTATAGTATTTTCTTTCAATTTAATTTGTTTAACAAATTATTTTTAACACCCAGGTTACTGGTTGATTTCTATGTAATTAATTATTCGTTTTTGGTTTTTATCATAACTTAATTTTTGGTTGTTGTGAATATGGATATCAATGTTGGAAATCTTTTCATACCCACCAAAATATGGTTCCAGTATTGGTTGTTGGTTTTACTATGTCGCTGTTTTTTTATCTGTCAGTTGTTTTGAAGATTTTGGGTTTGAAACATTATTATTATTTAACATCAATGGTCCAAAGATTGGTTATTATTTCCTTGTGAATTTCAATGCCCGATGGTTGATTTTTTTAATTCACAAGAGGATGTTTCCTTGTGAATGTGTGTTATCTAGTGGATCGAAATTAATTTCAGAACTGGACTTCTTGAATTTGTCGTTTTGATGTTTCACCACCTATTCAATCCCGGACGTGGATTTACGTTTTTATATGTGGAATGGTATTGCCCCAACTTCAAGCAGATTATTAGATTTTATGAAGATGTTTCAGTGGAGATTAATTGAGTTTGTAGTCACACTTACTTGGTAGATGAGTCTTGGAACTAGCAGGCTGTTGATTTTTTAATGAGTATTTTGTGTTCTCTATTTTGTAGACTTTCATTCCTGGATGGTAAACCAATAGAATGACAAAAAATGTTATTAAATTCGAAAAGTCCTGACGAAAGAAAGACAATTGCCGAGTTGTGAAGTTGGTAGTACTGCATTCAGGGTAAGTCTCAGTTTTAAATGATGCTGTATGTCAAGTTCTATTTGTAAGTCAATAATCTCGAGATAATGAAATCTGGTGTGCAATTAATCTTTGCTGGGCACAACTTCTTTTTGTTGCGTTATCCTCTTCAGGGATACTCAACTGTATTTTTTGATATAACTTTTGATATATTTTGATATAGTTCTTCACTTTTGTATTTTTATTTTGTTTTCTAGTTCGTAATCTTCAATTACGTACTAACTTTATTTGATCCTTATCTGTAATATGTTTTATGTTTTGTTTTGATTAGTGAATTAATTAAACTTGTCGACATCTATTTTTTCTATCTGTGTTATTTCAATAAATCGGGTCTTGGTTGCTTTCTAGCTTTATTTGTATTAACTGGCGTCGACAGCTAAATTTTTCCATTTAGCTGAGATTAAATCTGAGTACTGAAGATCTTTTTGTTACAAATCCACAATGTTTTCCGAAATACCACGCATTCAAGAACTGCATTTTAAGTAACAAAGCTAGCTAGTGGCAGGTGTAGTTAAATTTAGAGCAAGTTATGGTACTCAGAGAGTGCTGCAAGTACAACAAAACATACAGGTTATGCCCAAAATAATATTACTTCAGATTAATATTTCAAATGTAAAAACCGATATTAATATTTTAAATTTTAACAGCACACAGCTTTCAGCTTTTTTCAATTTTAATTTAATAATTTTCCGACGAACTGCGCATCTTAACAGATCCACGTGTGGGTTTAACAATATGGATTTAAATTCTAAATTTGTAGGTTAATATTGGTTCTTTTAAAAAATCTTGCGACTAGTTGATCAAATATGAACTAAAAGAAAATTAAATTGATTCTTGAATGAACCGCTAAGGTTTACGCAAATTGCATTTACTTAATAAATTTCCATTCGACAACTTCTATATGACTCTGGTTTTCTTTACTTCTACAGGTTTAAGGAAGTGTTTAATCTAATAAAAAGAATTATTTTATAACTTTAAAATTTAAGCACATATCACGTAGGTACTATATCTGAATTATAATGATTCACAAACTACAAAAATTAATTTTGATATTGAGCCCCTCGAGGTTATTTATAAAAATAAAATATAGGGCATTAAAAAATTGACACATTACTTAAATAATTCATTAAATTTAACATCCAAACTAATTTTAAACTGTAATAATATAAAGTTTTGTATTCTTTTTGCATCTATATAATAATAACTTAAACTTGTAGGATGTGCTGAAGAAGAAGATCGTCGAAACTAGTACACATTAAAAAATAATATATTTATTCTCGATGAAAGTGTCCTATATTTTATTTTTACAAAAATTAACTTTGGTCTATTCAAAAAAATCTTGCTTTATTATTTTCTCATAACAGGATGATCTTACTCTGATGGAAATTTAAACATTTGAATTTAAGAACTGGTTTGTAGTTTATTTATTTTCATTATATTTGAAGCAGGTATGAAATATATTGAACTGAAAATCTTGTATTGGTGCACATAAAGTTTATGTTAAATAATACACTTTAGATTTTCCTGTGTAGGAATGTAGATATATATTAAGAAATAACAGTTTTACGTGATGAGAGTGTATACTATGTAAATTATTACCCGACTGCGCGAAGCAAAAAAGGGTTGTTGTTTGTTTCTTAGTGGCACTCTAGAGCCGAAACGCGTGAACCGATTTTGATGATTTTTTTTTTCAATCGATTCGTCTTAAACCTTCGAGTGTCACTAAAAACATGACAATAACTAAAATTTTATATGACGGCCACCAGACGCCTTTTTGTAGCCAAAATGACACGTATCAGTGTGTATTTTTTTTGTTGGTATAAAAAAGTCACACACAAACGGATAAATTCTTTAATTCACCCCATTGTAGTGTAAAAATTTTGATTGATAAGGGTTTTTAGTGAGTTCACGCATTTTTGCAAAAGGTCAAGCCTATGCAGCCTTGAGCCGGGTCAGATCTTTAGACGGATTAATCATCAGTAGCTTAGATCACCTCAAGTTACTCAATAATCCTTACGATTTTAACTCTCTTAATGAATTGACAAGATTGCAAAATTTGCCATAATACCATAACTAAAAAAGGCAAAATAAATTAAATTATTAAATAACAAAAAACCCAAATGCGTTAAAAAAAAAGCTAAAATAAAATAGTAGTTGTAAGAAGTAGTATTGCAGGCGGGGACAAGCAGAGAATTGCAAAATTTATGGCCACAGGGTGGCCGCCTGCAATACTTCTTACAACTATTATTTTATTTCAGCTCTTTTTTTTTAACGCAGTTGGGTTTTTTGTTATATCATAATTTAATTTTACTGTAATTTTTGTAATAGAATGAGTTAATTAAAAATATATTAAGTTGAAAAATACAGAAATACAATGCTTATGCCTGGTTTCATAAAACTTTTAACGGGTCCTTAAATTAACCAATAGAAATTATTTCTTAGTTCTACCAAACCTATAGATCCTTTAACTTTAACGGTTTGTTAAAAGTTTTATGAAATCCGGAATTAATTTGCGTAACCTTAACAGCAATTATAAGTACAAATATTTAAGTTGAAACCTTTGCTTAATTCAAAATCAAAGTAAAATTATAATTATAATGTGCTAAATACTAAATATAAAAAATAAATTAATTCTATATAATAATTTTATATTTGGTATGAGAATTTGTTTCTGTTTCTTAACAAAAATTAAACAATCTCAAATTGGAATGGTAAAACATAGCAATATATAAAACAATTTAGCGATGCAAAGGCAACATTTATTAACCCTAAATCGCTATCGTGATGTCACTGAGACCGCTGCAAATTTTAATTTGTGTCTATTTTACGCCTCGTTCAAAATTAGTCATTATGGATTTCAGTACCTTTAAGTTACATCACTCCTAGTATGTTGACAAACGGAGGTAGTCGAAAGTTGCCTTGTTTTATTTATAGAAAGAAAACAAGACAGCTAGCGGTCACTGTGACCGCGCGATAGTGTTACTGTAATTATTATGTTTCTAGTAAACGTCTCATTTAAAGATTATAAAGTATAAACTATCATTATTATTGTTCGTACAACTGTGCAAAAGTCTTAGCACACCTTAATGAATTTTTAATTATTATATTATTTCAATTCATAAACCAATATTGTGCAGTGCAGTGCGAAATTGTGTACAAATTGCGTACAAAAACGGTGATTTTCAGGTGTTGTCATTTTGGCGATATAGTTGTTTTTTTAAAAAAATTTTTATTTTAATTATAATTATTCAAGTATGTATGTACTTCAAAATATTACCATTTAGTTTGCTTAAATATGATTTAGATTAAGAAAAAAAAATTAATTTTAGTTATGCCGTATAAAGGTGTGCAAATATGCTAATAATTTCATTTTGTGTTATTAAAAGTTAACAAAATTTTAAAATTAATTACTTTTTAATTTTTTCTGATATACTAGAATACCAAATAAAACATCTGTTGCAAAAAAATAGCAAAAAGTTAAGTTGTACGTGAGTTAACGAAAGAAATAAAGCGCGGTCACTGTGACCGCACAGTAGTTATAGTGTGACACAATTACTTGACGTTAGTTATTAAGGGTTAAGTGTAAAAAACACACGCTAAGCTGTGAATGTGGTTTTGTATGTTTGATTCTCGGCTGCTCAAGTTAGCTTGTTGGATTCGAAATGTTCAATATTAAATTTTCCGTTTTGTAGCCAAGTTAGCAGCACTAGAATGAATCAAAAGTGTAGAGGTTTTGGTACATATTTCGAAATAATTATATAACAAAAAATAAGAAAAAAAAATAGAAAACAACTCTTTGTGAAATTAACATTAATTTAAAATTAAAACTTGATAAACAAAGAATCAATAGAAATTAAAAATTTTTTATTTATCTGTTATTGATATGCTTATCTATATAATATAGGTATCTATATTCTTAGCTGGTAATTTTAAATAATTTTCATAATATTCTCGAAGGAAAAACAATGTCAAATTAATTTGTTTCTCGTTTTCATTGCATTTCACATTTATTAAATTTTACATCTTATTTCGTTTTGTTCATAACAGATTTCAATTAGTATACAGTAAGAGAATACACATTAACACAAATGCTTCACTTTGATCCTACTTATCCTAAATTGCAGTTCAGAAACTAAAATTGTTTTCTTGCCTGATAAATTTTATTGTTACTAATTTAACGGCAACATTTATGTCTCGAGTTATAACTAAAACTTAATTGAAAAATAATAAATGATAAAAATTTCTTGTTCTTTTAGAAAACATAAATTCATTTGTACGCCAAAAACTTTCGGATTTTGATAAATAGTTAAAAAAATACATTTTTTGTAATACAGGGTATATCAATAAAATAATAAAAAACGCTGGATTCCTATGGTTTCTAATAAATATTTATATGTATATATTCGAAGTACGCTATACTTATATTACAACGTACATACTATGTAATACTTAACACACAATATAACGTAACATTGGAAAATTTAGTTTCGTTAGCTTTAATTTTTCATTTTCTCAACCAGTTCTGAATTTTATTCAAGTGATTTTGTAGATTTCTAGAAGCCATATTAGGGTTCGTGTGAGACGCAAAGATTGCTGTATCGTCGGCAAAGGTTGCCACTGTTGTTGCTGTATAGTAGATGGTAGATCTGCGGTAAATAACAAGTATAGTATCGGCCCAGCACACTACTCTGTGGGACGCCTGAGCCAATTGGAAATAATTTGGTATATTCTTCCCCGTGTTTTACCAAAAAGTGTCGGTCGCTTAATCGCTTAATTTATTATTATTTATATAAATTTTGACATTTCAACAGAAAGTCAGAATATTTTCAGACTAAAATCTTCATCACAACGTGTGTTGCTCTACTCCAAAGGCACCCATGTCGAAAAAACTGGCATCCATGATTCCGGCTGATCGACTTATCTTAAATCAAAAAACCAAACTATACATTGAACCCCTCTGTACTTCGGAGGATACATAAAGCCGGCGGTTCTCTGGGTTGATGAATGCCGTCGGCATCAACTATTAAAAACAGTGTTACAGGCATTCTCCAATACGGTTTAAGCAACCGTGGGGTCTTAATGATAAAACCTTTCTTGAAAGAGGACCGATGTGGTTCAGAAGTGTAATGAGGAGATGATGAATACAAAAATATTAACTCATGATGGATTTCTAATAGTAATTTATAATAAAATAATATATTATTTTAATAAGAAACTTAATTAGCAGGTGAAAATCGGAATAGCCTCACTCGATAGTTTTTAAAAATATTGTAATTTTATATAATTTTAATTACTAACGATCCCCAAGCTTAAAAATAATAGCAAAGAGCTGTCAGGCAATAAAAAAACTAAATTTTTCATTATCTTTGGGAATAATTTTCTCCAGATTTTCCGAATACTGATTATCAGCTTTTTGGTTGATTAAAGCGGTAGACTTTGTTATTAAAATATTTATACAAAAACATCCGTTGAAGTCAAAGCTAGCTGCATGAAAGCTATATCATGTTCCTCTTTTGGATATCAATTTATTCCTAAACCGGTCAAGATATGTTTGATATGTAAAAAGTCGCTCCATCGCATTAAAACAATGTGTGGTGGTTGTGGAGAATGCGTTGTTATGATATGTTGCTACATTCGGCGATTATTCATCGTAGAACTGCTTTCTTCAAATTTCTTTACCCAATTTTTGAAAGTTTGGGTGCTTGGTGCTTTATTTATGCTGTGCAAAGCATAATGTTCCTATTGGAATAATTCATTATGTTTATTATTTAGCATATTAAGTTTTATTACTATTTTTCAGAACGCAATGACCTAATGCTGAGTCATAGTTTATGTTGCAGATCGTTTTATTTTCATGTTCCAGTTTTTAGTTTTGTAGCAACTTTATTAGAATAAACACGTTAAAGCTCACTCTTATTATTTGTACAACGCAACGACCTGAAAGTAAATTCCATACATAATTATTATTAATGCCAATAATTATTATCAACATTTTCTGATATTTACGCCACGCAGTAGCTCCAAATTATTATTTTTGTATAAAAAAATTCGTATAGTAAATGGATGCTGCAATCTGATAAAGCAATCCATGGTGGCTAAACTTCCAAAAACCGAGCTACGTTTAAATCCTATGCTGCGATTTTTGCTTTCCAAACTCCTCAGTTAAGGTAAATATTGTTAAGTATCTGAAATCGAAAAAAAAATTTACCTTCCGTTTTTTATCAAATTTTTATGTTTCGAGGTTTCCATAACCATTTCTATTATTTTTGAAAAATGTCTGTATGTAGGTATATACAGGGTGCTGAATGAGTTAGCCGAACAAGAAATTAACATGTAAAAACTTACTTATGCCAATTCTTGCTTCCCTAATTCTGTGGTTGGAACTTAAAAGGTCATAAGTACATAGGGATTCAATGTATACTTATGACCTTTTACGAGGGTGGTCTGAAAAGTTTCCGACCTAACATAGAAACAAGTAATTTTTTTTTCAAATTTATTATTATTTTTCTACAGTCTCCTTTTAAGTCTATATGCTTATCCCAGCAAAGCTTCCATTTTTTAAAGCCGTCCAAATAGTACTCGGCGTGTTTCTCTACAAAATAATAGTTGTTTACAAAGGTTTTTGGAGCCGATTCCCTTTTTGAAGCCCACTGTTTCGATTGTATTTTTGTTTCTAATTTATAAAATCGCACGTGCGCAAAGTTGCAGCAACAAATCGCATGAGCGATTTTGTATTACACGAGGCGCTAAGCGCCTGCAACTTATTGCAGCGATCGATCGCATGAAAAAATCGCCTCGTGTAATATGGTCTTAAGGATGTATCCAAGTTTCATCTATAGTAATTAAACGGCGCAAAATTTCTGATTTATTGCGCCTAAACTGCGTTAACAGAGGATTGAAAATTTTCATTTGAACACGTTTATGGTTCAAATTGAGCAAGAACGCGGCACCCAGCGCGCGAGCAGCTTTCTCATGGCTAAATATTGATTAATTATGTGACAAATACATTTTTTGGACATACTCTTAGCCTCTACTATCTCCCTAACTTTAATTCGAAAGTTGTCTAGCACTATTTGGTGAACTTAAGCGATGTTATCTTTAGTGGTTGTAGTTTTTGGATGTCTCCAAAAACGATTGTCAAACAACAACGGCGGGTCAAAAATGGCTGAAATTTTGGTGAATACCTGTCAAAGAATGCGCAAATAAATTCCTTAGATTTTTTTTGCCAAGTGTTGCCATGTTCATGTTGAGGTCAAAAACTTTTCAGACCACCCTCGTAAGTGCTGACCACAGAATTATTTTAGAGAAAACCTGAAAAACATACAAATAATGAAGAAATATTAACTAGGAACCGCATTATATTTCATCTAGTTTTTACTTAAAAAGTCAAAAAATGCTTTTGAAATTGTTAAAATTTTCATTTATCAGACCGACTATGTAATAAATTCAATTTAATTTCGATTTTCAAAAATAACTACCTTGGAAACTTTGATGGTCATAATAATTTAGGAAGCTGGTATTTGCATAAATAAGTTTTTACATGTAAATTTCCTATGTTCGGTTAACTCATTCAGCACCCGGTATGTGTGTATGTATAGTATGTCTGTGAACTCGATAGCATTCATACGAAGTAACGAAATCAATCTAAATTTAAAATTTAAGTTTTGATCTGTACGAAGCCTATTGAAGATGAATTAAATCGTATAGAGGAGGGAACGGGGGGTTTATTTGAAGCGATAAGACATAATCCATAATAATTTTTATCACTATCAAATTATCAACAACTTTTGTTCTAAAAATTAAAAAAAAAATTTTTTTTTAAGAAAGCAAATTTTTTTGTACATTGATGTTTAGTAATTTGTAATATTTTAAAATTTTTATTTATGTTTTTGCTTATTATTTTGAATGTTTTTCATGATTATTGCTCTTCCCTGATGAGATATAGTAATTTTAGTTTTTTCTATCCGAGGTAAATTGAGAGTTAATTTTAATAATTCGGAAAGTTACCGTCAAACGGGGTGAAAAGGATCACACGGGGTGAAACGGATCACCGACGTTTTTGTACGGAATCTTTTTAAGATTGGTAGTATGCGTACGATTTGTGGCTAATAAACGTTAAAATATGTAGTTGGGAAGATCAGTCGTTGGAAAAAGTTTGATGACAGAGCTGGCTTGCGTTGCGTATGGTTGATATAGGCGAAAAAACAAAAGGTGATACTTGCGTAGTTTTTACAAAGCGTTAAAAGATTGACATCTACAGAATAAGCTCTACAAGTTGAAGACTCCTGGTAAGTTTTTATGAGTTACCCAATTAGTCGAGTACATCAGGAAATAAAAATATTTTTTAAATCTTTTTTGGTTGAAGTTTGAGAATTTTTTAAGTAAAAAATTTCAAGTTTAAGGGGTGAAATAGATAATCTATTACAACAAAGAACGGGCTCAAGGGAAAATCCAAAGAGGGATAAAAAAGTGAATGGAAAACAGGAAAAAGTGTTTCTAAGAAAGACCTTAAAAAAAAATAAAAGTTTGCAAGAGCAGAAGGAAGAAGGCACTAATATGAATTTTTCAGAATTGGAAATTGACGACAACGTTTCAGACGACTTACCTGAGGGGATTGATGAAAATTTTCACTTTGGAGAATTTGTTATCGTGAAATATGTCACGGACAAAAGAGTTTGATTTTTTGCTGCTAAAATTGAAGAAATTTTAGGCGAAGAGACTACAGTAAAATGTTTAAGGAAGAAGTCGTCAAAAATACAAATAACTTTTGCCTATCCCCAAATTGATGATACCGTAGTGGTCAAGCAAGAACAAATTATAAAAAAAATTCATGTATAATCCCCCTAAGAAGGGGAACATTTACTCTTAAGAACATGTCCTACCTATTATGTAATATTTTTTATAGCTTTTGTTTTATTACTTAGTTTAAGTTTTTTTATATTTTTTCAATGAAAATATAACCAAAAACGCATTTTATTTATCAACCTATCCAATAAAAACCGCTTGCAAAACATGAAAAAAAAATTTTTTGTGATCCATTTCACCTCTGAGGACGTTGAAAAGCAAAATAACGGCATTTAAACACCTGATCCGTTTCACCCCGACACACGGGGTGAAACGGATCACCTTTTAAAAACAGAAATAAAAAAATCTAATTGGTGATTTTTTTTAAATGTTGCAGTAATTTGTGCCTCAGATATGTATCTTTAACATATATTTTTTCCAGAATTTTTTCTGTCCTAAAAAGCATGAAAAAATACAAAAAATCTAAAATTTTGATCCGTTTCACCCCGTTTGACGGTACGCGATGGTCACATCAGATTTTTTAACAATGCCTTGGCGCTGTAACCAAAGCAAAGCTGAAAATAGTATTGTACAGTTTGTACTAAAGAGATGACATCTTGCAAGTTTCATCTTTATACTAATTTTGTCTGAACTCTTAAAAGGTTTGAAAATTATTTACAATATTTTCCGTTGAACAAAAATAGTATAACTTAGAAATGAAATAATTATCACAATTTAAATGAATATATTTAATATATTCATACAGCTTCACATAGATTACTTGCTACGGCACCAGATAACCAAAATAAGGAATTCTTAGACGATAAGATAGATGGGTGATTTATGTAGATAGGTTCTGGAAAATAATAACATATTGGGAAACATGAACACGTATAACTGTGAGGTATAAGTAATAATATACTTAAATACAATTAAAAACCAAAAAGAAGAGGTTGCTGATGTGAAGTTTTGAGAAGAAAGTAAAATATTAATAGGTTGCAAGAGTAAAGAAGAAGATCGGGCCAACAAAATAGAATAAAAGTAAGAATTACGAACAAAATTAGATGTGGTATATGAACCCTTTAATGGTATAATTATGTAATTATGTAATTAATTATATAAAGATGTTTTAAGCTAGTGGGTACCGCACCTACAAATTTGAAGTCTACGTCGATTAGTATGACTGCTTGAGCTGGAACAATGACAATTGACATACGAGATATTTTGTTTTAAAGATAATCTTAACAATATTTATTGTTATTTTAGAGAGTGTTTTTGTAACAATCAGAAAATAAAATGTAAAAGTAAAAATTTTATTGATGTGATATAATAAAAAGGATGAATAAAAGTTGATCTAAAATCCAACAAACACCTATATGCTGATATATAAAAAGTAAAACCGAATAAAAGCAATATCACTCACACGTAGAAAACTTCTTTTTGCTCTTTTGCATATTACAGCTGCACCTTTTATATTATGTGAGAATGAACCTTAAATTTTTTTTATTCTAGACAAAATCTAAAAGAAATGTAAACTAAATTTAAGTTTGGTCATATTTTGTTGGATAACTAACACATTTTATTAAACAAATTTTGCTATAAAAGTTTTTAAATGTGGATATACAAATCGAGTTGAACTTCTCACTTACTTTTAAGCATCGATTCTCTAGAAGTGGTGCATATATGCATACCAATGAGTAACAACTCGTACAGAGTAAACACCGAGGATTACCATACTCACCAGCACACACAAATAAATACATTATGCAGGTACATACACTCACGCAAACATCAGAGAAAAGTTCATATATGTAAATACGTCTAATGTTTAAATCGGTCCACTCTAACAGAGCAGGACTGTGACAACGATTGATAAACAACGATCTCTGATACCAAGTTTTGTAAAAAAATTAGTACACTGCTTGAATAATATATCGTAGTCTACAAATTCCATTTTTACTTTGGTAATTACTACACTCTATAATGTAATTTTCATCTGTCAAATTGTTTATGTTTTAAATTTTTCCTTGTAGAAATCTTTTAAATACTGAACATGTAAATACCAAAGCAGCAAATAGCATGTTAGCTCACTCTTACGCAAAATGTTGATCCAGTTAAACCTTGCCTTAACCAACGTATAATATTATATTACCAACACTGCTTGAGCAAAGCTTGAGTTGATTTTTAAATATTTTTGCATACAAATATATAATTAGTTTCTCAAAATCTGCTTGTCTTAGTTTTAAATTAATTGAAACATTTTTTTTATTACCAAATTTTTAAATGGATCCTCATCAGTATTAGAGAGTTCAATTATGCTAAATTATGTTGAGCATAATAGGCACAAACTACTATAAAGTATAAAAAGAAAAAATATGCAAAGAAACGTGAAAATTCGTCATAATTTCAATTTGTCAAAATTGGTTCAATGAATCTTTTTAATTAACACACTAACAAACTCTTTGTAATCGATTCTATATAAATAACTTCTTTCTTGTTGAATTATGGGTAAACGATACCTTTACGCAGAATAAGCGAAAGATAATTTTTAATGAAACAATAAATAGATGTAGGAAAGGGTGTTTCAATTAGAGTGCATGATTTAAATTTTGGGCTATTTGTTCATTTTGCAAGGATCAGCTCCGAAATTTCAGTCATCAGCCATCTATGTGTGCTCCGATTATTAAAAATAAAGCGCCACATAACAGAACATCGCGTTATCATTGTAAAAATCCATTAAGCAAAAACTGCTCCAAACTTCGCTGAATTTTCGGTCGTGAAAGTGTATCAAATGAGTCAACAATTTGAAGAGTGATCAATAATAAATTTGAGGAAACTGGATAGATTGTGGCCAATAAGTCTTCTGTGGGTCGGAATACCGACCCGTTTCTCGAAAACATTGCTGCTGTAAACGAGAGCTGAAAATGAGACCGTCTATGCTTAACTCTAAATGGCATTCGTTACCGGAACATGATAACGGAGGTCTTGTGGCCTCAACGGGATGATATGGATCTGAACGACATGTGTTTCAGCAGGATCGCGCTACCTGCCACAAGGAACATGAAATAATCGATTTATTGGAACAAAGAGATCTAGACCGAATTCTCTTGAAGTTCAGATGTCAACTGGCCATCAAGATCGTGCGATTTAACGCCGTGCGATTTCTTTCTTTGGGTTTTTGTAAAATCTCAGGTCTATGTGAATAAACCACAAACAATTCCAGAGCTTAAGACTGAGATCCAACGCGTCATGGGTGCGATAGAGAAATATCTTTGTCAAAATGATTTAGAAAATTTCATAAAAAGAGCAAGGGTCGATGTTCAGAGCCGCGGGGGCCATTTACCGGATATTTGATGTCATACATAATCGGAATATGTCTACTTTGGAATGCAATAAAAATATTACCACTCGCTCAAAAAATATGCGTCTTTTTTTTAAATTAAATCTTACACTCTTATTGAAACACTCTTTATTTAGTATTTTCGTAAGCAAAGTGGATACACTACAAAATCATTTTAAGGCTAAGTACATTGTTTATTTCCAATCCCATATTCTAAATTATCTTATACTTTTAAGATTAGTTGTATTATATTACAATGGCTTATAAAAACCAATCAAATTAAAATAGCTATACTTTCCTGTGTTTTAATGTAATTAGTTCTTGCAAACTCTTAAAATACAATACCACTAATCTATTTACTGATATGTTTCTTTATAGTATCCGGAACTATTAAGAACAAGGTCGTCGCTTCCGAAAATTTCAGGGGGATAGGCGAATTTTTTTAAATGCTATTGAAATTTATTATGTTAAAAAAACGATTAAATATAAAATAAAAAACCTTTTAATTAAAATAAAAATATGTGCACTAAAAAGTAAAAAATAAAATAATTTTCTAAATAAAAACAAACAAAGCTCCTTGAAAACATCTATATAAAAGCGTGGGGCTATGAATTTCATACACAAACAGTATCAGAAAAGCCCAACTGCAACTACGAGTAGGTACATACAGAAATGGATACAACATTTTTAATGACATCTTTGCAATGTAAGTGTATTACAATGTTCTCAATTTTATGAAATTGTTGTTGTTTAATAGCCCCACGCTTTTATATAGATGTTTTCAAGGAGCTTTGTTTGTTTTTATTTAAAAAATTATTTTATTTTTTACTTTTTAGTGCACATATTTTTATTTTTAATTTTTATTTTTTATTTTAATTTTTTACACAATTTTTTATTTTTGAATTTTTTAGTCTATCCGATCTTTCTTTGATACAAGTGGCTTCTTAGAAATACTTTGCCAAATGGTCCAACTGAATTTAGTCGACGTTTCACTGTCGAAACATGTATACTATCTTCGCGATTTTTGTTAAAATTTTTAACAATTTGTGTAGTCGTTGGAAGAGGATGTTTTAATGCTTCACAAACGATCATTTTATCATCTCTTTTGGTTATTTTTCGTGGTCGTACTGTTGTTGGTCGGGTCTCTGCTGATTCACACTTATTATTTTTTAGACACCAGAGACTTTTTGTTTGATTTGAAATATTAAATTGACGTTCTGCTGCCCTTAATGATTCCACCTTTTAACCATTCCAAAACCGTGTTTTTTAAATCTTTGGAATACTCTTTGCTTCTGAGCATGTCGATTTATTATCAAAAAAGATATATTTCAACCAAATTAACTTTAGTTTCACTTCTATGTCCGATTAAAAGTTAAATCACTTTTATACTTTTCGCGATAATACTAACAAAAAGTTTTATACGTCAAAATCCGTATTAACCTAACACATGGGTCATTAAGTCCCGGGACTAACTAGTGAAAACACATTTTTTTTTGCAAAATTCAACTTTATTTATCAAAATAGTCACCTTCCATAGCAATACAAGCATTCCAATGTTTTTCTAAACTTTCGATGCCTTTCTTATAGAACGATTTGTCTTTGGCCCCAAAATAGGCCTCAGATGCAGCTATAACCTCAATATCGGAGCTAAATCTCTTACCCTGAAGCATTTTTTTAAGATCTGCGAACAAGTAGGACTCTGATGAAGCCTGATTGGGTGAATATGTGGGGTGTGGAAGCAATTCTAATCGTAGATCGTTCAATTTCACCTTCGTTTTCATCGAGCAA
This sequence comes from Cantharis flavilabris, assembly GCA_949152465.1. Taxonomy (NCBI): domain Eukaryota; kingdom Metazoa; phylum Arthropoda; class Insecta; order Coleoptera; family Cantharidae; genus Cantharis; species Cantharis flavilabris. The sequence continues at coordinate 11,214,524 of OX424441.1, forward strand.
ATGTGAGCGGCACCCATTTAAACTTTCATGCACAACTTTACACACGGTGTTTTTTGATATTTTTAGTATGTCAGCTATCTCTTGCAACTTTACTTTTCGATTGCACAAGTTGATTTTCAGAAATTTTTTAGTTTTTTCGGGGTAGCCACCTCAATTGGATAACCTGGGCACTCCGCCTCTTCGGGGTCGTTCCACCGCGTTTAGAATTTGCATACCATCGGCAAATGGTTATTTTCGATGGGGAATTACCCGGTAACACATTTCAAGCCATTGCTGAGTTTGAACATGATTTTTACCTATAAAAAATCAGTGTTTGATTAACACACGAAATTCTTTTTGATTCATTCTTTACAAAATAACAAAAGTTACTTCACTTAACTTTCAATATCTCGACAATAACTGAGCCAAATGTCATGCAATTTTTACACGTATATTTTGAAGGTTAGTACTACCGAAAACAAAAGCAACAATGCTCTGGTGGCGCCATCTATGTGTCAGTCCCGGGACTTAATGACCCATGTGGTACATACTTAAAAAAAAAGGTATAATATTTATTATTTAAAGCATTACATTCTAGAAGAATATTGCTATCCTATTTCTAGGATTTACAGATCCATATGAAGGGGAGGAACAGCCCCCGTATAACATCTTTCAATTTTAAACCGTTCTGACTCTTCCCCTTGGTATACCGTTTATAGCCTGGTGTGTGTTACCGCATCTCTGACAACTTCTCTCCAGTATATCCGATCTTGTACTTTTATCCACCACTCGCTTATCTCCATTGCCCTCAGATCACTTTCCACCTGGTCCCACCATCTCATCCTCGGTCTACCTCGCGTTCTATCGTCATTCGGCTTCCATAGGGTTACCTTTTTCTCTATGCTGTCGTCCCTACTTCTCATTATATCTATCCAATCTAACCATTGTTAGATTTCCGTTAAGCAGTTCATCTGTTGAAACGAATTCCGCGAAAAAGGTGATATTTGGAACTGGAAACACGCTGCAATTTATTTTGTGTTTTAGTTATTCTAAATTCAATAAATCCTCTTGGAAATCTTGATATTTTTATTCAATGTTAATTGATAGTAAGCATAATGTTGTATTTAACTCTTATATCGTCATGCAAGTGCAGAACTACCCTAACTGCCATTTACAAAATTTTACAGGAGCGCACTGATAGATTTATTTTCTCATAAGTCAAAAATTATTTTGAAAATTTACAATTGATTGTCACTTTAAAAATGATAGCCGACGTACTATTAACTGACACTTACAAAAGTTTACAGGAGACAGAAGAGTACTTGATAGATTCCATTTTTAGTTTTTTTTCGATTTTTCGCTTATTTGTCGGAATTTTTGAAAAACGAAATTAAAATATAAAAATTCGCTGCAAGTGAAAGCTGTTTACCAAATTTCAGCTCTCTAGGAAGTAAAGAAGTTGGTTAAAAAATGTTTTTAAGAAAGTCCATACACACGGACGACGGACGACGGAAAACGGTCACGTCAAGTTAAATAAAAGCTTTTAAAAATATATTCTACCAAAGAGAAAAATGATTCACATTAACAAAATAAACAAACCTGGTAGATAATAGGTAGGCACCTACTACTTATGTAATAACGAAAATAAAAACTAAAGAAGCACCTCTGCAAAAACTCATCATAAAATAAAGGCTTGCCTATTTCTTTTCGATTTTTATATTGCAATTCTTAAATATTATATGTTTTATAATATTATAAAGTAATATCATATAAATCAAATAATATTATCAAATAATATTCAAATAATCACATCAAATAATATTATAATATTATCATAATATAAAGCCAGGGGGGTTATAGCCAACCCCCTTGGCGACGCCCATGTGTAAGAAGATGATTTTATTTGTGAAAACAGATATAACCTATTATTACCTAATAATTAACTAAATATGATAATTTTAATTTTCTATATTGGGTAACTAATATTTTCTAACACGAAAAATCTTGCGAAACCTCCACTTAACAGAATGCCGACCGTCAGATCTTAATGTATCTTCAGTCAGAAAGGACTAATCTATTTATTAATCTAAAATTCAATTAAGTGCGTTCTAACAAGAAACACGAATGAATTGATTAAACAAAATATTTAACTACCATCACGTCTATAGCTATTATATCTGTAGGTTTCTAATCCATCTATTGTAACTTTTTGATATCCCACTTTAACCCTTCATCCGTTTTCTTTTTCCATTCTCTCTATAGATCGTAGTTCAGCTTGTATCTTGCGTTCCACAATTGTTAAGTCGCTATCTATATAGATTTTCCTACTTCCAAGCTTATATCTATTTCTCATTACTTCGTTTTTCGTTTTCCATGTTCCTACTCGTGGCCATACAATTCATCTTGTCACTTTTCAGTTTATGAGCCTCCACCAACTTAACCTTAACTTACAGTTTTTCTCTATAATTTTTTTAGATCTTCTATTATATTGTTCTCGGCAGTCCACTCCTTTCACAATAATGTTGTTTTTTCTTTGTATTTTTTCGTTCTTCTCGTAATTCCCTTCTAGTGTCTATTCTTTTAAACAACTCTCTCTTCTCTTTATCCTATTTTATTTTTTTCTTATTAAAGATATCTTTCAAGTCTTGCATTTTTTCAGTTCGATTATGGTCTTGTTGATATCTTTGATCTCCTGTTTAATTTCTGCCGTGCTTCTATTGGATTGCTTCATAGGTTCACCAAACATCTCTTTTACTTCTGTTACCTCAATTTCTTTTACGGTTATCACTCTTTCTAACCACGTTTGTTCTTTGACTGGGGATTTAAGCGTCTTCTTGCTCTTTTGGAAAATTCCGATATCGTCGAGGTCTTTGTCAGTTTCTGATGAATTCTGATCTTCTTCTCTTCTCTTCTTAATGTACTCCCTAATAGATGAGTAACTTTTAGATCTTTCCTTTTCAGAATTATTCTTTTTTATTTACACGATGGTAAGGTTTTTCGCTTTCTTGAACGTTATGTTATTCTTGTTCGCCGTCTCCTGTTAGCAGTTGCTATATTTATGTTTAGGCGTTCTTCTTATCTCTGCGGCAGTACTGGTATCCGGTTCAACACCTCGAAAATACCCGAACTACAGAGAACCTATGTATAGTTTTTCACCTTAACTAACAATGTAGTATGGCAAGTTACAAAAATATATCAGCTCAATCGTGGCTATATTCAAATTATATATTAATAGTGTAACAAACGGATTCTTGCTAATAATCTTCCTTTACACTGCTAATGGTTTCTCTTCTGTGCAACGGCAACTTTGTGGGTTGGTACCACACAACTGTCAAACAAACGTTTAACCTCAGATTCAGAATAGTAATATCTTATAAAATATTTTTCGATACTTTTTATAGAAAGTACATTTTAAAAGAAACATTTTTAAAAAAATCGTGCCATTTGGTAAATTATTCGCGGAGGTATTAGCATTTCTAAAAAAAGTAATGCAATTTTCTAAAAATATATATCTCTTGAACGACTTGATAAAAAAATCGGAGAAATTTCAAAACAATTCGAGATGCAAAATTTGGCGTGGGGTACCCCATATATACTAGGTATAACAGTTGTATATTATACCTATAGCTAAACTATATATTATTACGTTATACGTTAGGAGTATCATTTCAAATTATAAGTTAATTAAAACTGGGTAGATTATATTATATAAACTAACTTTATATTATACTAGTTTTTGTTAAATTTAAAAAGGGAAAGTGCTTGAGAATTTTTCTAGAAAGATTTATAGTAAATATAATAATACAAAAAGTTCTAAGCTTTTCAATATACATATAAGTCAAATAATATGTTATGGATAAATTGCTTCTACTTTAAGTTTAATTTTTTAGCATTTTTAATTTTGTTTTATATAAATCTTATATAAATTTTAGGAATAAGATAAAATAAAAATTATGCAGTTTTCGTTAAGACAACAAATAAGAAACCTCATAGAATAGTGGTACATAATAGTTAAGGGATAGATATTTTCGTCCGCGTCTATCCCAATTAACGATCTTAGTGAGATTCGATTAACCAGCTCAATCTCGCACGTATATCTACAGCTATATAAAATGGAAGAAAACCCATTTAATTTGTTAGTTAATTAATTTCTCATTGTTTTTATATTTAACACATTTACTGTATGCTGAAAGTAAGGCAACTACCTATACAATGTTATCCTCTGATGGATTCAAACACATCTTAAACATTGTTGCATTCGAACTATAAACTTTTTGAACTTAAGTTTTAATTAATTTTCAATTTTTATTTTATATTTAAAAAAATGTTGAAATAAGAAATTCGCCGTTCTTACTATTTTTAGACATTTTAGGTCTACATTTATTAGTCTATTGATCGAACCTTTTCAAGGGAGCTTAAAATAGGGTAGAAACCTTTTCAGTAAAACCTCCACATTTTTATGATATTTCATCGAGTTAGATTCGCGTATATCAAACACTTTTTTAGAAGTAATAGCGTGTATTACCTTGTAAATAAAAGAGACAGAACATTGAACAGGTGTCAGATATTGGTATTAAGGTAAGTGAGGGGTCAGAGACGCACTCATTACAAGTTTTATGGCTGGTTATTTGAAAAGACCGTTGCCGCGGGCCAACTTTTCTTGATGTAGGAACATCGCAACTATAAAGAGAAGGGCTACACGCCCATTAATAGTCATATTACATTTAGTTGATTTACGTTCATTAAAAATACTTTTAAGAGTTATTTATTACAATTATAAAACTTTAATCGAGTATTAAAATAATAAAATATTCCGAAAAATTACTACGTGTGAACTTGTAAATTACATTTTATTCTGTCATAATTACAAATATTGCATCGCATCGTATCGTATACATATACATTATAAATTAGTGAATTAGTATTGATAGGTTGTAACGTATAGATGCCGTGCTAAACAACATCTCGAAAAATGGCGTTTACAGTTTTAGCCCCAATTCAAAAATGACATATTATATTTATACACATTTTTAAAAAATTTATTTTTTTCTACTATTGTACAAGAAATTCCTACTCTCGATATCCAACTAGGTAAGGTAAAGTATATTTTTTGCACTCCCGGGTGTATTTTCCATTTCCCTACAAGTTGCGAGAACAAAATTAATCCATATGTACTGAAAAACTATGTAACAGTACTACGCATTCGACGAATGTAGTATTTTATTGTGAACATAACTTCAAAGTAAAGTGTTAAACTACATACCTGTCAATATAATATAGTTTTAAATAAATAACTTCTTAAATTTGAAACTCCACAATAGCAATTTGTTTTGCAATAATGATTAATTCAATTATTATGCTGTTTGCTCTTTGCAATATTAGTTTAATAATATTAATTTAAACTTAAATATTTATATAATTATTATAGTTTGTACTTCTTTGCAATAATAAAAGATCCAGTACGTTAGATTTCCACTTTTCCCTTCCAAAACTTTTGTATATTCTTTTGTATATATTGTATATATAAAAACATATTATTTTTTTTCTTAATTTTTATTGAGCACAACATGTGTCATACAAATATCGTATATCTTCACAGAAAGAAATATGTCTTACTAATCCACAGAACTGTGCCGAATACATTGTGTATGCCGATACATATGTATATCGTCATTACCAGGGCCGGTGTAACTATCTCTGCCACCCTAGGCAAAAGATTGCATTCGCCGACCCTCCATTTCCAATCTCCTATCGACACAACCCTTCCAAAACTTTTAGTTTTTTCAAATTGATGATACCATTTGAAATATTCTCAGTTCGTTAACTTTACTGCATATTTATTAAAAAAATATGCCGATATAATTTTTTCCCTTTTTGCCACCCCTAAATAGTTGCCGCCCTAGGCGATCACCTGACTCGCCTATTGGGTCCGCCGGCCCTGGTCATTACATATCGTCAGATAGGTGAAGTTAGAATAGTTTAGAAAACAGTTATATTTAAATTACAGTAAACAAGAACAAACGAACGATGAACATTAAGGCCAAACTGAATTCGGAAATATTCAAATCCAAAATTAAAGTTTCACGCCTTCACGATGCTGCTGTCCCCAACAGTGGCTAAATCAAGTTATTAAAGATTATAACAATCATCCCAATAAAGTGAACAAAAACTTGATAAATGTTATGCCAACCCCTATGAAAGCTCAAAAATCAAAAAATCCAAATTCTACTGACAAGAACATGGAAGAAGACATTCCGTCTATCGCTGCAATCGAAACCTTTAACCGATACGGTATTCTGGCGACCCCCCCGGAACCTAAAAACACAGATGAAGGAAATTAGACGACGACCAGTTATAGAAAGCCAATCAAGCCCAAATCAACAGTATCCAAATTATCATTGGCTACTAAACCAACAACCTCAAAACCTCCAGACCAATCATCCTCATTCATCGTATTCGCGATTCAACGAAGTTCTAAAACCAGTGCCAATCTTTAACCAGCAATCCCATTACATTTCAAACACGGCGTGGTGAAACCATGATTCACGCGGAAAACAGAAGATTTTCGCAAATTGAAAACCGATCTATTTGAAGGAGACATACCAGGATGTACTTTCACTCTCGCCGAAGACCGAACCATGAAGGTGGTAACCAAAGGATCCGAGTATCTGACGGAAGAGATGATCAAGACGGAAGTAGCTCTACACAACCTCGTCCCAACCCACATCCTCAACATGAAAACGAAGTACGGGCTAAAGTCAGGCTCTTATCTACTACAATTTCCATCGGACACCACAGCGCAATAACTCCAGGCCGTAAAGAGTATCGAATCCAACATTGTACACTGGCAAGAATATTCTAAAAGAACTACCAGGACCCAACGCTACCGATGCCAGAACTACGAACACGGCTTAGGAAACTTCAACTTTAACCCGAGGTATGTGAAGTGTACCGGTAACTACACCACACAAAATTGTCCAAGAAAGGAGAAGGATGAAAATGTCAAATGTTGTAACAGTGGAAAAAATCACGCCGCCAATTACAAAACTTGTCCAACCTATCTCAACTATTCGTAAAGGGTAAGTACAAAAATCCAGCGTCATTCAACTAAAATCATCCATCAGCAACACCCAAAAAGTCTAAATTGCCAAAACTTCAGCATCCAAAACCAATGGTTTCCTCAACTTCCCACTCCTCGTCAAGCACCACAAACATTGACTCCGATAATTAACTCGAATAACTACACGCGCAACCTATACCCTCCCAAGCAACGACAACCAATCGGAAACCCGGGCGTCGATGCAAATCCAAACGATATAAAAACTTTGTTCGAGGAAATCAAAAGTTTAAACAAAACAGTGAATATATCAGCAAACTCATCACAATCGTTCGGGAAATAAAAGCCAGACTCACTGGCATAAATGACATTATGTTACAAATTTAAATTCTTTCAGAAATCTTAAACAAATACGATCCTTAAATTCAAATCCAAAACTAGACCTAATCTCAAAATATAAATTTGGAACGCAAACGGGTTGCGCAACAAGCTCAATGAACTCCAAGCTTTAACGCAACAAATCATTCCCGACATCATTCTAATCCAAAAAAAACTAGGTTAAACAAACAAATCCCAGCACGCATTCCTCTCTAGACGCCATTAACCAGCCAAAAACTCGCAACGGTGGATTACTCATTTCCGTCGCGGACGAATTAAACTCGACCGCGACACAAACAAACTCGATAACCGCGGAAACACAAGCCGTCACCGTACACGACATCACTATCGTAAATTTCTACATTTCGCCGGGTGACACAATTGACCCAGCCGTACTGAATCAACTACTGCACTTCGGAAACAAAGTTGCAATCTTAATGCCCAACATCCCGATTGGAACAACCAATCCATGAACTCTAACGGCACCCGACTTTACGATTATATCAACGCAAACCCCGTTTTATTAACGCATCCCACAAATGACTTCACGCATTACCCTTAGAACACTTTACATAATCCCTCAACAATAGATCAACATTGCCATACACGACGCGACAACGCTAAATAAACTGAGCTCCGACCATCTACCAGTGCTAATTGAAATAGGGAATCTATAACTCCCAATATTTCCACCGCGACCCCTATGTACCACCAATTGAAAAAAATTTGAACGCGACACGCTAGACATCCGGGTCCGTTACTTTGGCCCCCCCCAGTTAAAATTTTTGGCCAAAAAGCTAGCTCCCGAATCGATATAGCTAGCACCGGCTAGCACCCTAATATTAAAGCTAGCACCAATACAGTTTTTTCACAAATCCACATTGAAACCGGGGGTGGCTAAAGTAACGCTAGCCTCCCCCGTTAATATTTTGGCTCCAAAAGCTAGCTCCTTAATCTACATAGCTAGCACCAGCTAGCACCAAAATATTAGAGCTAGCACCATTATTTGATAAAAATGATAAAAATGTCTAAATGTTTCATTCCACTGCGCATGATCCGATATATTTCACATGCTCCGCCCATTCTAAACTTGACTAACAATTTTTTAACAGCTATACTATATTATACTATATATATATACTATATATATTATACTATATTATATATATAGCTATACTATACTATCTTCACAGTTAATTTCTGTAATGTTTTCTGGCAATGAATGTTTCGGAAAATGTTTGTACAATAGTTCTGCTCGAGTTCTATATATATGAATGTTCACACCTTTATTCACAACTTGTACTACTAATTTTGCGAACCTATTGCTGTCTTTAATTGATTCCATGTATTCTTTGATAACTAACGAATCACAATATCCAATACAAAATATTTGAATTAGTGCATCTAGTCCGCAAGTGTTTCTTAATGTTATCAATTGCTTGAAGATTTTTAGTGGTTTTTGATGAACTATATTGCCATTTCGCAGGAGTCCAATTGTCGTTATATTTATTTTTCTCGTCCAATCGACAACAGCCATTTCTGACTGTGGCTCTAAATATGACTTTCGGGGTCTCTTCTTGGGAGGAACGTTCATTCTCATCCATGATTCTTCAGCGACTCTTTCGGATAATGTTTTATCTTGTGTACCTCTAATATAACATTCTTTACAAAATATCTCATCTTCGTACGAGACAGTGCAGTTGTCATTGTTATGCAACAGATAATTGCATAATTTGCATACCACATTGGCACTTCCAATTCCTAACTGACAAGAAGCACACAGATTATCAGGCAACAGAAGATTACGTTTTGGTTGTGAATTATCTGTTTCAGATTGGAAATTGATAACTACGGATGATTTTTCTACTTGGCTTGTAGTAATTCTATCAACTTGAATATTATCGTTCATATCATACTCTACAGCCAGCTTCATAGCACTTTCGTAGTGCCTGATGTATTCGCTAACAAACTCATCCACACGTAGGGGAAGTTTTTCGTGAGCAAAAATTCTGTTCTTGACTTGATTAAAATTACTTTCAGCCGATGCTGAGCTGGCAATTCTAGGCGAAAATGGAAAATTTTTACACATAATACTGCTCCATAAAGGCAAAAAGTTCGAAATCTTTAAAAAACCGTCGACGAAATGTGGTAGAACCTGTTGATTTCCTCGGTCACCAGTTTCTTCTGGTGTGTTGACTCTATTTTTTGCGAATTCAGATATGTTCTTGCACCAACTTGTAAAATTATTATCGGTTTCAATTTCTTCCTTTTCTTTATCATGTAGCTTTCCTATAACGTCTTCTTCTGCAAAATTTTCCTCATCCATCATCTTGTTGAGCTCAACTGTCCCTGTAGATATACGTCCAATAAGCCTTTTTTTATTAATTTCAGTACAATTCAGTTCCGAAATTTCATTTTGTTGTGGTTCGTTAATCAAAACGCATGTAATTCTTGATTTTCATTCTTTGCAAACTGCCCAAATCTTTAAAAACAGTGGACCAAACGGAAACAATCTATGCCTGTCAAATGTTAACGTACATGTAAGTGACGAATTTTCTATTAATTTCTTGTGTATTATATTTGTCCAATTTGAATTTGCGAAAACATATGTATTTCTAATTTCACCAGTGTGCTTTGATTTTCTCACAGACTTATCCTTTCTTTTGTATGTAACAAGTTTTTTATCAAAACTTACATATTCAGTCCATGTCAAAGCAATATTAAACCGATAAGTAGTTTCCAGTTCGTCAACACAGTCTTCTTCAATATCAGTGCTAGTATCACTGTTACTGTTAGTATTACTTGCATGATAGAAATAATAGATTACCGATAGAAACTTCTTCGTATATTGCTTGTACATCTTTAACATCATCCGGATAAATTTGTAGAACATTCCATAAATCATAATAGTTTTTTGAAACTGCCGTGTAAATTCCAAGTTTTGATATGTTCAGATTATAAAGTATCATAAAATCTTCCGTTATTTTCTGCCAAATTGTATTGTGTTTTGAAACAAAACATTTTTTCTCTCTATCGTACAGTGATTCTAATGGAAACTTCAGCAATCCTTCTACAATTGTGTGAATATCAGATTCAGAACGCTTTTTTCCCATTTTAAGTTATATTTGGTGTAATTTTTGTTACTTTTCCTTCCCAAATCTCCTATATAGACTAATCCCATTATCTGTTAAGTAGATAATTCCCTAAGCGTATTATCCTTTTTAATCATAACAAGCTTCCAAATGTTTTCCATACAGGGTAGTTTGAATATTCACTTATTTTTTTCTAAAAATACAAGGGGGGGGATAGAAAGAAGCAGTAGAACCTAAGTAGTTAAACGATTTGATTAAATAAAAAATATTTATAGTTTATAAATCGTAAATATAAAGTGAGTAATTATTGTGATTTTTGCGAATACCTACTTAATAGTTTATTTAATATTTGCTTGGGGGGGGGGATAAGAAGTAAATCTTCAATCTTACTTGTAGCGCCAGTCCTGGCTATTATCGAGACCGAAATTATCTTATTTATGACGTAGTTTATAATTATAAATAATAAATAAATGATGTCACCCAAGTACGGACCTGATAAGTAAATATTTGAACCTTTCCATACAGGGTGGTTAAATTAAATAAAATTTATTTTACTTTGTCTACTATTATAGTACCTATATCTACATATTTACTATTTATTTCATATTATACGATATTAGTGTATTACAATTTGATATAGCGAAACCGTGTCGATGTACAAAGCGATATATTATGATAATTAAGGTTGTATTTATTAACTTTATCGTTTTGTTCTTAAATAAATTACATAATATAGATTAACAATAAGCCATAGCTGTTAAAAAATTGTTAGTCAAGTTTAGAATGGGCGGAGCGTGTGAAATATATCGGATCATGCGCAGTGGAATGAAACATTTAGACATTTTTATCATTTTTATCAAATACTAATTTGTAAAGAAATTGTAATGGTGCTAGCTCTAATATTTTGGTGCTAGCTGGTGCTAGCTATGTAGATTAAGGAGCTAGCTTTTGGAGCCAAAATATTAACGGGGGAGGCTAGCGTTACTTTAGCCACCCCCGGTTTCAATGTGGATTTGTGAAAAAACTGTATTGGTGCTAGCTCTAATATTTGGGTGCTAGCTGGTGCTAGCTATATAGATTAGGGAGCTAGCTTTTGGAGCCAAAATATTAATGTTAAAAAAATATTAACGGACCCTAGACATCCCACTTAACTCAAATATCCAAATAAACGCCGAAATCGACTAAGCCATCAGCACCTTCACGAAAAATGTAACAGAAATGTATTATAACAAATACAATAATACAAAATATTAAAAATAAAAATAAACTTTGGAAAATCTATCAATGCTATCGCTTTCCGGCCATCAAAATACAAATTAATAAACTCACCAACAATATCAATAATTCCATTTCAAAAATCAAAAACCTAAAATGGGAGAAAATGTTTCGATATTACTCCCCAAAATCCCAAAAATCTTTGGGCTATCTTTAAAACTCTTAAAGAAAAAAATTCTCGTATGCCACCGCTACAAACTTCTTCAGGTCCCAAAAGTACTAACTAATATTGACAAATTAAACGCCTTAGCCATCACTTACTTAGAAAACCACAGGCTCACCGAAAACTTCTCAAATCCCCAAACTAAAAATTTAGTCCAACAATCCTTACTCTCCTTTCAACAGACATCCATCCCAACACCTCCCGATGACTTCACTAATCCTAAAGAAATTAAAAAAATCATCAATTTATTAAAAACAAAGCTCCTAGTTACGACAAAATCGCATCACAAATTCTCAAACGGTTACCCAAGAAACCGATGCTCCAAATCTATTATATCATGAAATGAAACTCTATTTTTCTCCCGGACAAGTTTACTTTCTGCTATCACGAAAATCACAACCTATAATATTAACCACAACAGTCCGATAAATTGGTTCAATAAGAATAGGTGCGGACTGGTAAAACCAAAACCAATTTGTATTTGTTAAATTTATTTATTTCAATAAACAGTTTAAATGCAAAATGCGAAAAAACATACTTGCCAGTTTGTTTGACATTGGTAATCTTTAGATCGCATCGCATGTGATATAATCATGTGCTCTTAGGTTTGCCGACCGATTTGAATACATTTTTTTTGTTCGCATCAATACTTGGGTGGTTTAGAAAAATATGGTGAGGTAATTGACTTAATTCAATTAGCCTAAGATCAAAATGCAGATGTGTTTTCGAAGCAATTAACGACGCAATTTTGGTTTAGTTCAAGTTTTTCTTACAACCTCTTATGCTGTAAAAAATTTACTCTTCAACTACTGAATCAAATTTAACCAAAATTTTTGTAAAAAGTAAAAAAAACTTGAGAGGAGGAGCGAATTTGCATAAACCAAAATTGGGTGGTCTATAGGTGGCGCAACAATAAAATAATTTTGAAAAACAAATTGTTACGACCCCTGTATTTGTAATATTGTTCATTATTACCCGACTGCGCTACGCAAAAAAGGGTTATGTGTTTATCAGTCTATATATGTATGTTTGTTCCTTTGTGGCACTCTAGAGCCGAAACGCGTGGACCGATTTTGATGATTTTTTTTTCAATCGATTCGTCTTAAACCTGCGAGTGTCACTAAAGACATGACAATAACTAAAATTTTATATGGCGGCCACCAGACGCCGTTTTGTAGCCAAAACGACACATATCGGTGTGCATGTTTTTTTTTGTATAAAAAAGTCACACACAAACGGATAAATTCTTTAATTCGCCCCATTGCAGTGTAATAATTTTGATTGATAAGGGTTTTTAGTGAGCTCACGCATATCACGAGATCGCACATTCATTGCTTCAATGAATTGACAAGTTTGCAAAATTTGCCATCATACCATAACTAAAAAGGGCAAAATAAAATAAATTATTAAATAACAAAAAACCCAACTGAGTTAAAAAAAAGAGCTAAAATAAAATATTAGTTGTAAGAGGTATTGCAGGTTGGGACAAGCTAATCGTAAATTTTTACATCACATATATTTTGTAATTCTCTGCTTTACACGCTAATCGTACATTTTTACAAATTATATATTTTGTACTTCTCTGCTTGTCCCCGCCTGCAATACCTTTTACAACTAATATTTTATTTTAGCTCTTTTTTTTAACGCAGTTGGGTTTGTTGTTATTTAATAATTTATTTTTAATATATGTGGAGTTTAAAAAGAAGAGGGAATTAAAATCAATCATTTTAATCTTTTTCTTGCTTACAGACTTTGAAATCGTAGTTTCGAGATAAATACTATGTTTTACTTTTGCAATGCAGTTTTAAAAATTTATTTTACAACCTGCACGAACAGTAATCTATTTCAAGCTTATATACTGCATCTTATTTTGAAGTTGTTTTTAAAGCATCAATTTGCGTTTGTTGACAACTATTTTTTTCGCCTAGGTGTTCTCTTTGCCTTTTCGTGCGATACTCGAGTAAACAACCCCGGCCTCTACTCGGGAAAATTCCCGGGATGAGACCCCGGCAGGGGGCTTGTTTTTTTTATGTGAATTTTTAATGGCTATCCCCATAACTCATTTAATGATATTAATTTGACAAATTCATGTTTTTGCTCCAAGTTTTGATTCTTTATTAACAGCTACTAGATAACTTTTTTTGTCTTTATTAAGTCACTGAGTGCCCAACACGTTTCAATTTCACACTTCGAAATTAGTAATGGCACGAAAAGTTCGTTGTCATTGAGGGATGTTTAGCCACCCACCCAAATATGTAGGTGTCATCAGTGGTTAATACTGAAAAATTGCAGTGGGCCGACCTAGACAGCGGGCCAACCCTGACGACATTCCCCTACATAGTTAGTTGTTACTTAGTGTTTAAACAATTTAGGAGCAATTTAAAAAAAAATTTGTTTTAAAAGCTTTATTAACATTGTTTATCTCATTTGTTAGTGTTTTTATAATAAGTGCAATACTATATATACGTATGTATCTACTGTATTTCTTGAGTAAATACACCAAATATAAAATGTTTCCTTAATAATTAGAAAGTAAGCTATATTATATTGAGCTTCAATTTTGGAACTCTTTTAAGATTTATTAAAAATAAATTACATTAATTTAATTAATAGTAATAGAAACACAAAAGAAATTTTGTCTTGGCTTTGTATTATAAATGTGCAACTTACGTAGTGAATAGAAGTTAGCGCTGAATTTTGCTTGAACAATGCTGAACAAATTACTTTGTGAGTAATTTAAATTTGTTAGCCAATTATGTTTAAATTATTGTTAATAATTATAGGTTTATTATTATTTATGATAACAGAATACAATACCAATTAATGTTAAACATGTTTAATAATTTTAAAATTATATTAGCCTTTAATTGAAGTATTTAATTAAAACAAAGCATAATAATTATTCAACAATTTAATTAACATTTTTCATTTTTCTTGTATAAAGTGGGTTTCGGTACTATTAGATTACTTCGTAAAAATTAATTAATTTAATTAAGAATAGCTTTTATGGAAAGTTATTTTAAATGCTTTATAATACTATTTTCTTTAGTTTATTATAATATGTACAATCATAAAATCTATTTTAAAGTTGATGGAACTATAACTTCATACAGTAGCATAATCAGAGAGGGGGCTATTTAAATTCAAGTCTTCTCTTTAAACATTTAAAATGCCGTATTAAATTATTAAATTGTATTAAAGTAACCAAAAGCTTCTCGAGGGTTTACAAAAATATTTTCAGAAAATAGATAGTGGTTTATGATAAATAATTTCAGATCCTTCTCTCAAAGAGTGGTTATAGTTAAGGAAAAAACTGAACATGTTACAAATATTAAATTTAAATTGATGCTGCAGAAAATGTCTCTGCATTAATTGAATTATAAAAACACAAGATTTTTTTAACAGTAAATAATCTGTAATTCATTTATGTTGTCTTAAAGTGAAAGTACATAGTTGTAAATCATACCAGAAAGCATTTGTAAAAGCTAATATATGTTTACGATTCAATTTTTCATTACTTAAAAGTTAAGTTCTATAAGAAGTTCTATACGGAAGAGCACAGTTACTCGCAAAAGTTCTCGGACACCTAATAAAAATTGCAATAATTTCAATGTAATTTGATTTTTTGAAGTAATTTAAAAGGAAAATAACCCCGTCAATTTACCATCTGATGCAGTATTCCTTAAGGTCACCGATAAGACAAACAAGTTTTAAAAATTTTTATAGAACAAACAGAAATTATAAGGGTTTAATCATTCAATAGTTTCAATTATAATTAAATTATAGCAGCAAAAGATCTAGGAAACATTACATTGTATGGCTGTGCCGTTTACAATAATTTCAAAACCGCTTCCCTAGAAATTGAAAATATAACTTTTTAACAAAAAATGATAACACATCTAAAATGTATTAAAAGAGAAACCGTCGGTGTTGATTGAAAATATTAAACCATTTCTATGTTTTAAAAAAATACACTATTCAAGTCAGTTGCAATCTAGTTCATTGTACTATCTTGATTGCGCTCTGCGTTAGAAACAATATATGAAATTGGAAATTTTGTACCTCCTTTTCAAACAGATAAATTCTTAAAAGTATCGATTTACTCTTATCGACGTGATTTAACACCTAAACACAAACACAGATCCAAGATTTAAATTTTGATCTTGACTAGAATTGTTGCTCTAAATTGTGTGACCAGAAACCGTTTTTCTAAGAGAGTAAACTCTCAAAAACGAATCAGTAAATTGGTTTATTTTTTCTGCACATGAATGCCTGAATAAATAGAGAACAATTAGCAGCGGATCTAAAAAAGTTTAAAAATCTACTTTAGAATTAAGCATTACGATTAACAATTTTAAATTTTACTTAAATTTGTTCCGCTTTTAACGAAAAATAGTGCAAGTGCGGTATTTGGTGCTTACTAATGTAGTACAGTACAATTAGACTTAAAAACACCCAAACCGGGAAATCCACAAATAAAAGTTTTAATCGCCACAAAATGTTCATTACTCGTTCCTCTATAAGTACTAAAAAGTCTCCCGTTCTAGTGCAACGGGTTTGGGTGGGGCAAGGGGGGGGAAGGAGTCAAAACCATACGTTTCCACAGTTTTTGTCAAATATCTCGAAAATGATGGACGATACAGAATATACCATTCTACACAAAATTAAATGCCGTAAAATTTTCTACAAAAGTGGTTCTATAAATTTTTTTGGTAAACTGTATAGATTAGGAGATGTGGAAGGGGGCAGTTTTAATGATTTTTTTTGTAATTTTGTAATTACTGATGGAAGTGATGGAGAGGAGAAGTGATATTAACCCTGTAAAGTACACATTTTTGTATTTGGTTTCTGTCTAACTAAGTCAACCTTGATTAATCTAATTTAATAATTAATTTTGTGTGTTATATACACGCATTTAGTATTAGTTATTATAATAATCTTTCATTTTTTGAGATATTTAATGGTAATTTTCATTAATGGTATGTATTTTTAAGTGCTTTATGCACCACTTTTCTATTTTCTTTCTATTATTATATATTTGTATGTCCATATGTAATTTTAATTAGATATATTAAAATGCTTTTTACAAATCAGTCTGTAACTAACAAAGATTTTTTTCATATAAATATTGTTGTGTTCGATAAAGAAATGAAAAGTGAGTTGCGTAATTTAGAAATAAAGAACTGACTTTGCAACCTGAGGAACAATAAAAGCAGGACTATGAGTTCGTTTTTCAAATTGTTTTTATTAGTGTTAAGTTTGTTTGTTAGTTAAGTTGTATTGTTTAGTTTAAGTTTGTTGTTCCAGTAATTTAGTTCATTGTTGTTTAAATTTTAATGTTTGTATTTTTTTTTTTTGTTTAGCGACTCACACGAATGCAGCTGAGCAGTACGCGAAAATCTTGATTTTATTAAAAAAAAAAGAAAAATATAAAAACCAAGGAAATAAAGAAAATAAATAAAAGGAAGAACAGTCAGTTATAATTTGAGAGCCCGAGGGGCTAGTCGTATAAAAGTCAGTCGTAATTTAAAAGTCCGAGAGGCTAGTAATAGTAGAGAGTTATAATTTGAGAGCCCGAGGGGCTAGTCGTAAAAAAGCCATAAATTGAGAGCCCGAGAGGCAAGTCGTTGTAGCAGTCATAAATTGAGAGCCCGAGAGGCAAGTTGTGGTAGCAGTCTAAAATTGAGAGCCCGAGAGGCAAGTCGTGGTAGCAGTCTTAACAAGGAGTTTTGTTGGAAAGAGAAGCGAAGAAAGCGTCCGAGTTAACCGTGCTGCCCAGCGAATTTTGTGTGAGTCCTGTTTTATATATTGTTCTTTGTATTCAGGTTGAAAATAAATTGTTCTATTATTCGTCAGTTTTTTATTGTCTTCATGTAACCATTTTCGAGAACCAACGACCATTCTATTAGAGAGTTGAGATAGAGCACTACAATATATTAATCCTGGAAAAAAGTATTCATCAGCAAAGGCAAAAATTCATTAAAACTTTCCTCCTCCATATCTTCTAATCTGTGGAGTTTAAGACATGTTTAAGACAATTTTTTTAGAAAATTTAACGGCCTTTAATTTTGTACAGAATGGGATTTGCTCTATCTAACGTCATTTTTTAAATATTTGACAAAAACTGTGAAAATGTATGGTTTTTGATAATTGGCAGTACTGTCAATGTTGCAAAATGTTAATTCACCTTGTGTGTGTGTTAAAGTTTCTGTTATAAAAAAGTTTAATTAAAATTATGTAAAGTTTCATTTTTGGCCATCATTACCTCACATCTAAGATAGAGAAGAAGTAATTACTTAACTAAATATTAATTATACAGTGAAGTTGCTTTTTGAAGGTAGTAAACTTACACAAAAATTCAGATCTAAGATAAGTGAGATCTAAGATAAGATCTAAGATAATGAATATGAATTCGTAGTGAAGTATTGCGGTCTCGGGGACCGATTGTTAAAACTCCGTAATGGGATCATCAAACTAGTATTGGTTATTAAGGTGGGGCAGTAATGTTAGTACAAAATCGTTGGTGCGTGCCTGGTGGAAATTTTATTATAAACTTTTAAGGGGAGCAATCCATTTAGACGCCAGGAAATAAAATTCATTTTTTGGTAATTTTTTTAGAGATGAAAAAATAATTACATTATTTTAAAGTTTCAATATCATTTTATTATAGTATTAAAGTGTAGAAAAAAAATTTTTTTTAAATATGTTTTAACAAAATGACAGCTCTGTAAAGTATTGTCTGACGCATCTTGTTTCAAAAACTGCTCATGCTGTAACTCAAAAAGTTATTGATCTGGATCAAATTTTGGCAGGCTTTAGTCTAAATTATTATCGGAAGGATAAACCTAAATTTTTAAAGATATCCAGCAAACAAATAGTTGTTTTGGGCTAAAAACTTTCAAAAAAATAGTCGAAAATTTGAATATTTAGTTAAACAGCCTACTTAGTTTTTGATTTTATACTTATTAATAATTTTTTAGGCTCATCCTTCCCCTGAACATGTCAAGAATCGAAAAAAAATTTGTTTCTTTATTTCAGATCAATGGAAAAGAAATGATAGATGCAGCACGTTTTGATGCTATGCACAAGACGCCTGAAAGAACACTTTACAGAACCGCCATTTTATTAAAAATTATTTAAAAAAAATTTTTTTTCTATACTTTAATACTATGTAGACTAAAATGATGCTAAAATTTTAAAATCATGTGATTATTTTTTCATCAGTAAAAAAATTTCCAAAAAATGACTTATTTCGGGGAATCTAAATGGATTGCTCCCCTTAAGTGTTGTTCGACATTCCTGGTGGGATTAATTATGATAGTGGCTACCTGCATAATTTGGCGGGTTTAGCCCAATTTATCTTAAACAACATCCGCCTAGCTGTAATTAATGGAAAAAGGTCACAAAGCTCAAGTATTAATGGGATTCTACGTGGTTCAACCCAGTTCGACGACCAAGCTCAGTTTCTGTACAGTCGTTCGATTGAATATGTAACTTATTAATTGTGTATTCTTCTAGCAGTAAAGTGCTTTCAAATTACGATTTAGTCATCAGTAGAGTCCGGATTAAAGGCAATAGGGAACCCGATATTTAGTATGTGGCATATATAATTTATAATAATATGTATAGCATCTTGTGTTTATGTATAAATTGTATGCCGCATACCAAATATCGGGTCCCCTATTGCTTTTAATCCTAACTCTAGTCATCAGGTTTCCTATTTTGTAACTTAAATTAAGATTAACGAGTAAATTATGGTAGATAAATTTAGGTCTGAGCCAGGACCAACTACTATTTTGTACAAAAATTGTTAATTTGTATTATAAATTTAACCGTAAATTTTGGCGATATTGACCGCAGCATCTTATTGTTGCTAATTTATTTAATATATTATGTATGTGGTAAATTTAATTTTTGTTTCTCTGGATATTAGAATCCGCTTAGCCACACCCGCATTTGAGATACCGCTAGCCTTGGCAAATTTTAAAGTTACTAGTAAGATCAACATAACAAAACGTAACAAAAATTAAAATTAAAATATGTACCTATACTATATCTATTATTTTGCTTTTAAAATTAATTGACACAATTAATTGTGTTAATTAATTTTAAACTTATATTGCACATACGAATTGTTTATCTATTTATTTTGCTTTTACTTTTGTGTTTGTTCCATATCTATTTTCTACGAAAGCGTCCTGAGGCCACAAAGTAAAACAAATTTTAAGTGTAAATTGCGACTTGTAACTGTCAATTTACACTTCGAAGTCGCAATTGACACTTTGAAGTCGCAATTTACACTTCGAAATCGCAATTGACACTTCGAAGTTGCAATTGACACTTCGAAGTTGCAATTGACACTCCGAAGTCGCAATTGACACTTCGAAGTCGCCATTGACACTTCGATGTCGCAATTGTCAATTGACAGTTGCAAGTCGCAATTGACACTTAAACATTTTATTTTTACTTTGTGGCATCAGGACGCCTTCGTAATTTTCTATTGTTTCAAATAATACTGTAAAATGTATATTATATCTCATCAAATATTCCGTCATACATGCACCTCCACTTTTACTGCTTTGAATTAAACAAATTTTAGACACTTTAAGAGTAGTAATCATAGAAAAGGTTAGAAACCATCCCATTATCTCTCTCTCTCTTCGATTCCTACTCTTAAAGAGTGTAGTAGCACTCTATGCGCTGACCATTTCCAAGGCATTTCTTGGTTCCTCGAGTACTTTTAATGGACTCTCATTATAAATGTATTCTCAATAAAATCATTTTGGTCTGAACTATCAGATTATTTTTTATCAAATTCCAAAAGAACGGCACAAATAAAGAAATAAAATATTTTTAATGCAGTTTTTCTTTCTTGCAATAAAGTCTGGTCTCGGAAGTTATGTACCAAGTGCCATTTTTTGATAAATTTTGATATCAATGCCAAATGACTGGCAAAGGTCTTAATTGTGTATACTAAACTAATTTCAAATTTCAAATATTTTTAAATTGCAATTGCAAATTTATATGTTTTGCCAAAAGCCGGGGGGGGGGGCTGTAGCCCCCCTCTGCCCCCCATTGGCGACGCCCATGTTTTTAAATGAATGTTTATCTTGAGTATTTGAATAAAAAAATAATACGATCAATCCAATCAGCATAAAAATGTCGGCTTCGCATAATTTAAAATAACAAACCAACGATTATGATTAGAATGGAATTTTCTCGCTCGCTTATCGCTTTTAGGATAAATATTAGTACGATATTCCCGCAAGAAAATGACTACCCTTGTTTATGCATTTTTTGATAATCTGTTTCTCTGTGTCATTATGTTAGTGCTTTTTGAATAAGTCCATTAATCGGTTGTGCATAGTGAATAATATCTAGTTACCAATAAGGTAAGTTGTTCCCACGTGTTGCTTGAATTTTCTTAATTTTGTATTTGTTCGGTAGGTTAAATTCAAATCTTTCAGTATGGAAGATAAACTCGATAACAGTATCGTAAATAACAACTTGGTTCCATTGAATTTAAGTTATCCCAAGCACATTATAATTAATACACATCAACGAAAACTTCTTGTGCTGAATTTAGATTATACCATATGTGACTTTGGAGAAAATGAAATAACTAACAATAATCCAACTATACCAAGACCTTACTTACACGAATTTTTAAAAATCGTATATGAATATTACGACATAACACTGTGGTCGGCAACAACCTATGAATTAGTTCGGATGAAGATGAAAACTCTAAATATTTTCGATAACATACACTTCAAAATAAATTTTGTTCTTACTCAAGAACACATGACATCTAAATTTATGAAGTGTTGCAACAAACATCACTTGGTAAAAATTTTATTACTTCACCTTCTTTTTGCCCAGCCGCTATGTACGTTTGCATTGCATTAATTTGATTAAACAATTTTCTTTTGTAGTTATTGAGGAGTCTATATCTAGATTTATGGAAATTTTCTACTGTCACGTCAACCGCCATCTTGAATTCCAAAGGGAATTGGTTTTTTTGAATTAACTCGCTCGTATTTAACTTTTCATAAAAAATCGTCACACTCATTTGGTCCTACAATCATATTTATGTAGGAAATTTAATTCGCTGTAACTTAGGTCATTAGCATTTTTAGTTTACGATTAATTTTTATAAATTTTAAGTTGAAAAATGGGACTAAATATGTTTAAATATTAGTCAAATGTTGAAAATGAGCAAATTAATATTTAATAAAAACCAATTCCCCCTTAAATTTAGTGTGGCGACTGGCGTGCGACAGCAAGATATTCCCGAAAATCTGGATTTAAACTATCAAAAACCAAGCTCAGCGATTGGAAAAATAAAATTGAGGAATCGAGATAATGTTACATTTTTGCAATGTAACTTCTCTTTTGTATACTACATCTGTGTTAGATTTTCGACAGTCTCTTTTGATATTGTCATGAAAACACAAAACGATATTGTTAAAATTTAAAAAAATATTTTATACCTTATTTAAACACAGCAATTAATTGCTTAATTTTTAAATTAATTTCAGACTAAACCTCTAGAAGCAATTTGGTTCTACTTCCCTCAGTACAATAAGAAAAATACAATTATTGTGGATGATGTACCAATCAATTTTTATTTCAATATTCTTAATGGATTACCGATTATTCCTTATAGGCAGGACATGCATGGCACGGATGATGAATTGCTACAAGTTGGTGATTATTTAATCAAGTTAGCAAAATATTGCGATAATTTCTCAACAGTAAGTCACCACAAGTTTAAAAATTATAATCCAACCCCTTAATATCATCTAAATATGTATTTAAATAAACATTTATGTTTAGCTTTTAGTTATATCTTTTTTTATCTATTCTATTTAGTTTTAGTTGTATTTAGTTGTTGTAATATAATATCATTTTGAACAAAATAAGAAATATTGTTTTCTTTCTTTTGGATACCAATTATTTGTTATACTTCTTTAAGCAATAGTAGTACTTATAAGTGTAAACTGTAGATAATTTGACACATAGTTGGAAATAACAAGATTTTGTTCAAAAATATAAGATCAATAATAACTGGAACAATAAATTATGTAAACTGTTGGAGTAAGCTAATCACCCGTGTGAGTCACCCCGTGTGATTGACGGTTTATGTAGCTTTTTTTGGGATTTTTTTGACGAACAATAAAAATCTAGAAGTTTCAATTTTTTACTTGACATTTGACATTTCAACAGTAAGTCAGAATATTTTCAGACCAAAATCTTTATAATTTCATCACAACGTGTGCTGCGCCACTCCAAAAGCACCCTTGTCGAAGAAACTGGCCTCCATGATTCCGGCTGATCTGCTTATCTTAAATCAAAAAACCAAACAACAATAAATTCGACGAGCGTCAATTGGACGCATACGACAATTGGACATTTACAACATTTTGTTACATAAGAAAAACATATCATAATGCTTTTAAATCTGTAGTTGGAAGTTCTGCGCGATTTCTCGTAAATAATACAGAAGTAGCCTGTTTGCATAATCATAGACAATTACTTTTCTTTTTTTTTTGGAGTATCTTTATACACTTTCTTGGGTTCTGGGATATCTCCTGCAATACAATATTCTATTTTCAATTGATTAGCACTATCTTCTTTCCTAAGAGCTTTGAAATCAATGAAAATCTACATTCGAGAAACACTTATTAGACACAAATCACAAATAGGGAGTGGGGGTATGAAAATTTACACGTAGAGCCAAAAAGAAGAAACTTAAAAATTTTAGAAGCTGTGGAAATTAACAAATATAAACAATCCTCCGTTTTATTAAACAGCCAATTGACTTAAGTAACGCACCTCTATTCAACAATTTCAAAAAATAATTAAACTCTTGTTTCTTCTTTTTTCTCTTTTATTGGTTATTGAAAATACCCCGGCCCTTAGTTTAACCAATTGGCGTACCAACACATTTTTTATAATTATTGATAGCCCTATTAAAATTCATTTTCAAAAATACATGCTCCTACCACCACAAATTTAAACAAATTGTGTAATTCTTTAACTACTTAATATAATACCTACTCA
Source organism: Cantharis flavilabris (assembly GCA_949152465.1). Classification (NCBI taxonomy): domain Eukaryota; kingdom Metazoa; phylum Arthropoda; class Insecta; order Coleoptera; family Cantharidae; genus Cantharis; species Cantharis flavilabris. The sequence continues at coordinate 11,238,534 of OX424441.1, forward strand.
TATACGTATGTATATATCTATATAATAGGAATAATTCACTAACTACTTAAAAACATGCTAACCTAACAAAAACTAACCAAACCTAACCTTAAGATAACTCTAGCTGTTTTGTTATTTGGGATTTGAGCTTATTTTTCACCAAAAGCATTTAATACCATAATACACCCTCGGTACGTCCAATTCTTGCACGTCCAAATATCTGCGTCCAATTGTCGTATGCATCTAATTGACGTGCGTCCAATTGTTGTATGCGTCCAATTGTCGCGCGCCCAAATAACCGCGTCCAAATGTCGCGCGACCAAATGTCCGCGACGTTTTGACGGGATATCAATAAATACATAAAACCAGAAATCTACGGAAGTCTACGGAAGTCGTCAAGAACATCTTGGATTTTAATGATTCTTTTTTTTTAATTTTTGTTTTTTTATATTATTTAAAATGAGAAATCTTTTGAAGTGGGAAAATAATTATTTACATTATTTAAACACTATTTCAATAGGGTTAAGACAAGACGACTCACTGTCGTCGGTTCTGTTCAATATAGCTCTGAAAAGAGTAATAAGAAAAGCAAAGTTAAATAGAACTGGAAAGATATATAGACAAAAATAACAATGCTTGGAATTTGCGGACGACTTCACCATCTTGACAAGATCAAAACGTGAACTGTAGGAGGCTACGAGAAGATTAGTGATAGCAAAAAGTAAGATGGGCTTAGAAGTAAATGTAACGAAACCAAAATATATGGTATGGGAAGGCAGACCTTTTCAACCCGACAACCGGAAGCTTAAATTGGACGACACGACTGCATCAAAGTTCGAAGAAGTCGAGTTTTTTACATATCTGGGCACAGGAATAGCAAAAAAGCTAGGAAGGGAAAACTAAATAAAAGCAAGTATAGCGGCTGGTACAAGGAGAGCTTTCTCAAGTAAATCGATGCTATCCAGTAGGTTGTTTTCTTGGGCACTGAAGTTAAGGCTATACAAGACAATAGTAAGACTAACAGTTAGGTATGAATGTAAGATCTGGACACTGAAAAAATAAGACCAGATGATGTTGGAGGTAAGGGAGCGGGGATACATAAAAAGAAACAACAAGGAAATAGAGGAATTATATGGCATAAAGAACATTATGAGTATTGCCAAAATACATAGAATAAAATTGGCGGGACATTTGATCAAAATGGATGACACAAGAACGCCAAAGAAAGTATGGGATTCAGAATTTGGGGAAGTAAGAAGAAGAGGCAGACCAATGAACCGGTGGAAGAATGATGAAGAGAGGACTTGGTTGGCATGAGCGTGAGAAGCTGGGAATGTAAAGCGAAAGATAGAAGAGAGTGAGGTAAAGCTTTAAAACAAGCCATGGGCTTTCAAGGTCTGTAGTGCTGATTTATATATTGTCGTGTTCTGTTCAAGTTAAATTAGAGATAGGGTTGTCGGTAGCTTTGTGGGACTTTCATCGGGGTGAGTGAGTTTGAATAAAGGCTACCAAGTGTTTTAGAAAATATAAGAAAACTATAATTTTGAGTCATTGGAGAGATTTACTCTCATGAGAAATTGCCAGAACTTTAATAAGAGAGGTAAATTGTTACTTACAACACAAAAAACAAAAACAAATACAAATTGATAAATTAAAATTTAAATAGTGTGGTGTCAATGAAATTTAAAATTTAAAATTGGTGATAATTTAAGCTGGTACTTCGCGCATTGGAAGATAAAGAGGGAGATTGAAAATTTTTGGAAAGAGAAAAGTCACTGGTTTGAGCCGTTTAAAAACGAGCAAGACGGACGTGATTTTTCCTGCCCTAAGTAAAAGGGTGGTGATTTAAGTGCTAGATTGGAAGATCTTTTTTGTATTTGCGTATCAAAACATAAGTTATCTGCAGCCGTCGAGGTTATTCAGTCGATTTTGAGTTTTTCTACACCTGAAAATAGATACGGTGATTAAAAACGGCGTCCATTTTGGAATTATTTTACGAAAACAGCACATGTCCGGTTTTAAGTAGCCAGAGATTTATTTACTGGTTGAAATTAAATTGGTTCCAACAATAAGAAGATTGATGTAATCGAGTCACAGTAACACTGACTATTATTGGCACAGCGTTATTTGATTGGAAGGGTGAATTCCTCAGACAAACCATCAGCTACCAATACGGCCTACTATCAGATTTTACTGCTTCCGAGTGTTAAACCGGCAGGTAAAAAGAATATCTGTAAACTTTTTTGTGTATAAAATTCTTTGCAATTTAAACATTGGCGCACCATTTGAACCCGTGTATTTTCTATAATTATCAAATTTTTGTATTAACAATTTTGGATACACATCACACCATTTACCGTTACAACGGCGAGTGCTTATTAGTAAATAGAAGTTGTTTTTATCAATTAACAGAGGCGCGCCGTTGTAAAAGGGTAAAACACAATACACGAACCTCCAGTTTCGTTTATTTTGTAAAGAAACAGAAATCAGTTTTTGGCAATTTTTTTATTTTTAATATAAGATTTTTCATTTTTACGTACATGCGTAGTTTTCTTGTAAACAATAAAACTAAACTAGCAAGCAAAATTTTTGAACTCGCGCACCTTGAGAAAGTTTTTCAGTTTCCGCAATATCAGAGCGACCCGAGGAAAATAGGTAGGGAGTTTTTTTTTACTAAAAACCACTATAATATATTTTATGCTATTTTCAAAATGCTGAAAGTAATGGACGTCATCATCGGTCCTATTGCAAAAGAATATTCCATGGAGAGAGAAAACAGCTGAATCAACCAAGCGAAGTTATTAAGCATCCTCAAAAGAGGAACGAACAGCTCGGAGAAATGCTTTAACCTCTCAGCAGAGGAGGGTCCATTGTATGGGCCAGGTAAAGTTGATTAGCACTTTCTATGGTAAATATTTTATCTTTCAAAAATCGATAGTTAAATCGATAAACGCGTATTTCTCGAAATAATATTTTTCAAATTTGCTGATGTAACTCAAAGAGCAATTATCTGATTGAACTGAAATTTGAACTGAGTACTCTTCAATATATTTACTCTACAATGAAGTAGGATAATTTTGATTAGATGAAAACTGACGATTTGGCATTGAAAAACGACTATTTCATAGGCAAAACAACAGACTTGTTTTTCACAATTTCGCCATTTAGTGAGATTCTGATATTTTTCAAAAAACCTTCGTATACAGGAAATACCTTCCAGTTTAACGACATTTTTTTCTTTTTCGGTTTCAGCTATTCAATTGGCCGAAACCATGGCAGCAGTGGAAGAACTTTTTTGCGCTTCCGAAGGCAGTGCATAAGTAGCTTGGATTTAAATATTTTTCTCTGAAAAAATTATGTTATATATAGGTCAAATATAGCCAAATATATTCTTAATTTTCCGAAACATTTAATTGAGTACTCCTCTGTCAAAACATTTTCGAAATTCGACAAGTTTTCAGCGTTCACGCTGGAATAGCCCCTTAACATCTGTTTCTCATTGTTCAAAAATATCATATAGTGTTAATTTCGTCGTTTTCCTTATTCCAGCATTATCAAAATGCGAAGGAGGATAGGGGGTCAGTTCGTAGTTAAAATAATGGTGAAGTTCGTCAATAGTTAATATACATGTAACGCATACATTTTTCTTGACCAATATAGTGAATTTCTATGATGATATTATTAAATTATGACTTAAACACTTTTTTGAACAGCTATTGTTTAAACTAAAATTAATATAATGAAGAAATTTTTTGGGAGAAAAGCCACGCACAACTTATTTTTTTATATAAATATTATACATATTGTTTAAAGTATATTAATAGTCATATCCCCGCTACAAATGGTTTCTGATTTTAAATAATATAAAAAAAAACAAAAATTTAAAAAAAACATCCTTTCTTCATTAGAATATTTCTTAACGACACTTTCTTACTATATTTGTATGCCGTGATTCGTTCGTTAAGAACATTGATAAAAATCTCATTGAATTTGTAAATTCTCCAATTTTAAAAATTTTTTAAATTGAATAATTTATTACAATATTAAAATTTAATTTTATAACTTTCTTATTAATTAGCACTTTTAATAAAATAGAATTACTGTTACTATAATTTATAGCACATCTGTTAAGAGTATCGATCTATAATTAGTGTACATAATTATAATCAAACAATACCTTCGTTTCATTAAAATTATAGTATCTACTAATAGCCATATAGAATTCTTTTATTAAGACTATATGAATACACTATTAACAATCTATAATGAATTTTATATTATATTTTAACAATATATGACTCATTCCATGCTAAATTATCAAAACTATGAACCTGATCATTTCAAATTTCGCTAATTATTTATTGTATTGTAGTATAATTTTAAAGAAGCACTTACTATTTTTTTAAATTTATTTTTAAAACTAAAGTTCAAATAAATTATAAGTTTGAAATAAACTTATATTGACAAAAAGTAATGCAATTTTCTTTTAATACCACTTTAAAAATAACAAAAAAAATTTATAGAGTATGAAAAAATATTTAATACATATAATATAATAAATCTAAACTTGTGAGAATATATAAACATTAAAAACTCCAATATACTTAACAAGTTAATTGAAAGTTAAACCATTGTTTATCTATGTATATCGATATAGATAAACAATGATTGAACATAACTTTGCAGTTATGCCGTATGTCAAAGGGTTTAGCGAAAAAATTAAGAGAATATTAAAACCCGACAAAATTAATACAACCTTCAAATCCACTAATAACATTGGCCAACTTTATACAAAATTAAAAGATACCGTACCTCCTGAGAAGAAGTCAACTTTAGTGTATAAAGTTCAATGCAATATGTCACTGAAAACATATATATTCATCTTCATATAGGATATTTACTTTTTTACAGTAGAAAAACCAAATACTAGGGCTGTAGCTAACAACTATTTAGGTATGTGCCAGACAGAAATTTGGCTCCCCAATGATGAATGGCTTACTGAGTAAATTGAAATTATTGGATTGAAATTACATGATTTACATCAATACTCCACTAATGCATTTTTATTGTGATTTTTTTTGCAAAAAAAACTAGATTTGGCAACGTTTTTTCAATATGGGCGGCTTTGGTACAAGGAAATTTTGTTCGCAAACCTCAAATTCGGATTCTACGACCAAAATTACATAGGAATCAGTTTTCAGTCTTTTGCCTGAGAAATTTGCGAGGTAAAACTACCTGGTTACTGGACGCGCAATCAGAACTGCAAATGCCTGTCAGCCCGACTATTAAAATGTAAATTTATAGAGCAAAGGAGAATATAGATACTTAAAAACACCCTTTTGAATATTAAGAAAAATTTGGGATTTTCCAACATTGCAACAAGTTAATATTTACCTATCTTTATTGAAACCGCAGATTACGCGGTGATTTAAATTCTTTGAAGTACAAAATGTGGTAAGATCTTTTTGGTAAGATTTTCAATGTGCACGATGAGAATAATTTGAAAAGAATGAAAATGGTATTTATAAATTGAAAGGGCGCCTTCGGCGCATCCTTGTTTTGGTGCACCTGTGCCGGAGCACCATTGGCACGTATATATGTAGCTACGGCCCTATATATGTAGCTAACCTATATATGTAGCTAATCAACTGTAGTGTAATGAGTTTACTAAAATTTGTTAAAAATTTATTCTTATTTCGAGTAAACTAAAAAAAATTAGTGTGAAAATAGAATAAAAATTTAAATGCGTTTTCACTATTCTACGTATAAATTAGATAAAGATAGTTTAAAAAATGCACTAAAATTATTTGCACTATTCAGAGTTTAAAATTTAATATTTAAAATATTATATAGATTAACAAAGATATCACTAAACAATTACTTCACTTAAAGTTTCACTCGATTTTCAGCATGGATACATACCATTTTGAATAAGATTGTTCCACTGTCATATTTCTTTGTCTAAACAAATATGCATGACCCATTAGAAACTGCAGAATAAAATTTTTAGAAGGAATGCAAAAAGGTAAATAATATGGGTAATAGTTTTCAGTAACAACATGTACTTAATTCAGCATAAATTAAAAATAATATAAAAAGGGCACATGTCATGGGAGATCATAATATATTTTAAAGATATGGTGGCCTATTTCTCTGGTCACCACCATTTTATTATGTCATCATAGGCCACCAATGATTTTATTAAAAAAAATTAATTCTTGACTGTGCTACATAAAGTTATAAACTTATTCTGAGTAGACAATAATAAAAATAATTCTAATTTTATTATTTAATTAATAATTTGTAAAATATTTTCACCAGTTAATAATTAAAACAATATTTAATTAATCTGCAAAAATTTGTAGTTTTTATCGCTTAATTAAAATCTGTTTAATAAAATCTTTTATCTATTTACTTGTTCAAGGTGTAAAGCTTAAAATTGAAGCAGGATGTTTAAACTATCATTAAATTCTCGCTAAAGATATGTAAAATTAATAAATTTTCAATATGCATAATTAATCTTAAAGTTAAAATTGAATTACTAAAGTAAAATTACGAACTTTTAATATCTTAACTTTTAATAAAAATATCCAATGTGAGGAGTAAATTAATAATGTTTGGTTCAAGTTCGGTTACTTGAACTTGTTCCAAATGCAGTATGCACTAGGGGCATGTGAAAATTTTAAATTGTGATACATGCGTATGAAACCGAGAGGTATGAAGATTTTAAAAAGCAAAAATTATGTTTTTGTGAAAGTTGGTTTGTTGATTTGGTGAGGCATTGCTTCCCCTGCCTACCCCGACAAGCCACCATATCTAAATGCAACAATACAAAATCTGAGATGGCCATCGATATCGCTTTACGAATGACGTTGGTATTTGGTTCTAGAAAACCCATAACCATACCAGAAGATTACAAAAAACAAAAGTACTTGTTTTTAAATTTTCTATTGCTTTGTGTATTCAATTTTAGAAAATGCTGGAGATGAGATGAAAATTCTGAAATAAAACGAACATTACATTCTAGGCACATTTGATCATGTCAATTAAAAATACTTTGGTAAATCTAAAATTGTATACATTGAGCAAATTAGCAAATAAAAACACACCTGTTTTTTTAAGTGCTATGAGCAGCCGTTTTCAAGAAAATAGCGTTCAAAACATTTTAAATGCAATACTTCAGTTAGTTTATGCAACGATAATCCAAAGATTTTCCAACTGATAAGTTATAAGATGTTAATGTGTCTACAAGTCGATTCTATACTGCGCATGAATACAGTAGAATCCGCTTAATGTGATCTTGGATAATGTTATCAGTTGGTTATTGTTATCATTTTTTTTGGAAACCGTCCACTTTTTTTTTCTTTTTTTCTTCTATGTTATTCTAATTCAAGTCTTCTAAAATTTACCGTTTTCTAAATTTCGCTAATTGTTATCAATTATCAGTTATCAGTTAATATTATTAAAATGTCCTTGGCCCGAAGTGATCACATTAAGCGGATTCTACTGTATAAGCTTTTTCAGATCGCTTTACATCTTCCCGAATACGATAAAGAACATGGCAGATTGTGCTACATTTATTGTAACACACACTTGGACAGTTGTTGACAAATTACCATAGCAACTACGAGACAATTGGACTTATGTTGCACAAACTAACTAAAGTATTGTACTCAAACTTTTAAACGCTATATAAAACGCTAACAGATGTTTGCTTAATTTTAGTGTTCTTTCGTCCTACCATTCTCCCGATTTTAGAGTTACACCTAAGCGGTTCCCATTGTTAGTTAAAATTTAATATAAGTACAGCATAAATTCAAAAAAATATAAGAATAATACAATACGTAGAAAATCAAAATTCAAAAAATTTAAAAAGGAGACAATTAACACATAACAGGTCTGGATTAAGAAAATTTGAAAAAATGAAAATTTCGTAATACGAAGTACAATATAACGTTATTTCATGGTTATTGCCATTCTTCAGTTGCACGCATCGATTACGATTACATTGTAAAATAAGAAGAAAAAAATTTTTCAAACTAAACAAAATTATCGACTAAATTGTACAAAATTGACTTACCATAACCTCCAAAGATTATCAAAACTGAACTTGTTACATTTTTTGAATTTTGAATTTTTTCAAAGTTTTTAGAAATCATATTAAGAGGGCAGTGCCTTCGGATTTCAAACTAGCAGTGCTAGGTAAACGAATTTCTTAGTTCAAATCATTTTTAAATTATTCATACCTCATGTATGAAGCCACATACACACAAACCACAAATTTACTTAAAATTTTTTATTTTGAGTTCTTTTTCTAGTTTTAAGCCTCACGGTTAAAAAACGTGGTAAATTTTTGAATTTTGAATTTTTTCAAAGTTTTTAGAAATCATATTAAGAGGGCAGTGCCTTCGGATTTCAAACTAGCAGTGCTAGGTAAACGAATTTCTTAGTTCAAATCATTTTTAAATTATTCATACCTCATGTATGAAGCCACATACACACAAACCACAAATTTACTTAAAATTTTTTATTTTGAGTTCTTTTTCTAGTTTTACGCCTCACGGTTAAAAAACGTGGTAAATTTTTGAATTTTGAATTTTTTCAAAGTTTTTAGAAATCATATTAAGAGGGCAGTGCCTTCGGATTTCAAACTAGCAGTGCTAGGTAAACGAATTTCTTAGTTCAAATCATTTTTAAATTATTCATACCTCATGTATGAAGCCACATACACACAAACCACAAATTTACTTAAAATTTTTTATTTTGAGTTCTTTTTCTAGTTTTACGCCTCACGGTTAAAAAACGTGGTAAATTTTTGAATTTTGAATTTTTTCAAAGTTTTTAGAAATCATATTAAGAGGGCAGTGCCTTCGGATTTCAAACTAGCAGTGCTAGGTAAACGAATTTCTTAGTTCAAATCATTTTTAAATTATTCATACCTCATGTATGAAGCCACATACACACAAACCACAAATTTACTTAAAATTTTTTATTTTGAGTTCTTTTTCTAGTTTTACGCCTCACGGTTAAAAAACGTGGTAAATTTTTGAATTTTGAATTTTTTCAAAGTTTTTAGAAATCATATTAAGAGGGCAGTGCCTTCGGATTTCAAACTAGCAGTGCTAGGTAAACGAATTTCTTAGTTCAAATCATTTTTAAATTATTCATACCTCATGTATGAAGCCACATACACACAAACCACAAATTTACTTAAAATTTTTTATTTTGAGTTCTTTTTCTAGTTTTACGCCTCACGGTTAAAAAACGTGGTAAATTTTTGAATTTTGAATTTTTTCAAAGTTTTTAGAAATCATATTAAGAGGGCAGTGCCTTCGGATTTCAAACTAGCAGTGCTAGGTAAACGAATTTCTTAGTTCAAATCATTTTTAAATTATTCATACCTCATGTAACAAGTTCAGTTTTGATAATCTTTGGAGGTTATGGTAAGTCAATTTTGTACAATTTAGTCGATAAATTTGTTTAGTTTGAAAAATTTTTTTCTTCTTATTTTACAATGTAATCGTAATCGATGCGTGCAACTGAAGAATGGCAATAACCATGAAATAACGTTATATTGTACTTCGTATTACGAAATTTTCATTTTTTCAAATTTTCTTAATCCAGACCTGTTATGTGTTAATTGTCTCCTTTTTAAATTTTTTGAATTTTGATTTTCTACGTATTGTATTATTCTTATATTTTTTTGAATTTAACCATAAATACATACTAAAAACCACAAATTTACTTAAAATTTTTTATTTTGAGTTCTTTTTCAAGTACAGCATACTCTAAATAAAATGTTAAAAACAATAATTGAAATACATTGTTGTTATCTTATATTTTTAGGTATATTTTAACAATCATAGATTATTAGATAGAAATCTTGGGATTAGGAACGCAAAATAAAAAACAAATTATCTATATTATGTCAACGTTTCAGCTCATTTACTGAAACCATCTTCAAAGACTTTAATATAAGAAACATATTGGTAAATACAAATGATAAAATCATATAATAATCATAGATTAGCTGATTTCACCTTTGTGAAAATGGGCACCGGCATTTTATTTCCGGTTATTGCAAACCATAGTTAAAATTTTCAAGTTCTAGATATCAAACTATATGTTTGTAATATTTGTAAACAATTTTTTTGTTTATAAGGTTTATAGCTGAAAACGTTTGTATTAAAATAAACTATGAAAATAATGTAGCATTTAAATAATTTATTACGGTATTGTTGTGATAGTACGGTGTTTATCGGAAAACATTAATAAAAACAATAGTAGATATATATGATAAAATTAAAACGTAAAAATTCCTATTAAATTCATTATTGTTAATTTAAAACGTTATTTGTATTTTATTGAATATGGAACGAGAAACTACAATTCAGATTTATGTTTCAATTCACGATTAAATTAAATTATTATATTAAACTGGTATGCCTAATCTAAATCTATAATGAGCATCGCTTAATCATATAATTGAATTGTTAGGGTTAAAATGCTATATTGTAAATATTCTGTTTTTGAAAAGTAATTTGCTATATTTTGCAGTAATTTGTTATTTGAATTAAACTGAACTTTAATAATGAAGTCAATTAATAAATGAAGTTATATTTGGAAATTAACTATGGATAGTGAAATATTAATGGTTATTCATTAACACTAAAATATATATGGAAAAGAATTAATTATTTGTTTAAAATTGTTTCATTTTATTATACTAAAAAAAAGTAATTTTAATGTTATTGTAAATAACCGCTTGTTAAATTTTTATTTTAAAAATGAGTGTCTAAATTTAACATACCCAGCACTTCCTGCTATAAAAAGAATAGATTCAAAATTCAAATTTTTTCAAGTATAGCTCCAGTTTTTCTGAACTACATTAGTAATATCTTCGGGTCAATAATCATTCCCGACTTCAGGATGAGCTGAATGAAATAGAATTTACAGGCAACCAAAGCAGATTTTGAAAAAAGTGATAAATTATAAAGGAGATGTACTAGGTATGAGACGGGTTTTGTTTTTGAGCCATAACTTTTTATTAAGACCAAAATTACCAAAATTTTATTGATTCCGTCAATCTGAAAAACGTTATGAGCATTTTCGTGATGAGTTGATTTTTGATTGAAAATAAAATTGACACCAGGTATGAAACACCCAGTAAAATCTGATAAATGTGGAAAAATATGATGTAAAACAGCCATGAATACGGAAAATATCAATTTTTATTCATCATGAAGGCCTTCGGTGACCATAATTACAAAATAAAATCACTTTTTCTATAATTTATCATCGTTTTTGCAACATGTTTTGATCGTTTTAAGCAGCGCGTTTGAATCGGTTTTATTTTAATCAGATGGCTTTTTTGATGTGAACATGGCTAAAAACAGACAAAACCAAATCAAAATATAAGTGAAACAAACAATAAACACTTTAGTTTGGCTCAAATACCGATACGAGCACAGCCGAATTAAGGATACGCGAGGCAGGGGCTAACTTTTTTTTGGAGGACCCTTGAAGGCCTTGCACGTTTGCGCTTAGATCAAATATAAAATTTTGTGTTAATGTAAACTTCGGTGATTTAAATGTTGTTGCTTTAATTCTTTTGAGGCTTCTAGAAATTTGGAAGCGTTGGGCTGCAGCCCCCTTAGCCCCCCCCCCCTTAATCCGGCTCTGTATGAGTATACTAAACTTTGGTCCTCGTGAGTTAGTATGTCTTTCTTCTTATTACCTTCGATGAATAATTAGTTGTTGTTTGGTTTCATTACGTTTATTGGTTACTTATCGTTTACACTTAATTATGGTTTTCTTATTATTAACTATTTACAAAATTGATATATGCCGGAAAGGTACTCGGTATGCACACTAGTGCATAGTGGCTGTCCAACAACCACTCCCTCGTTACTGATAACCCTTCTTTATTCACATTGATTCGGCTTGTCGCAGCATAATTGCATAAGTGTGTTTGAACTTAACTTCCTGTTAATGTATCGACTTGCAATTATGCTGTACACTTTGACCGGATCATGTTTTAATATTATAATAATTATTCTTAACCGTAATTGACCTTTTAATGGAATGTCGTCAAGCTATATTACACCACATGAGCATCTAAATATGACGTTTGTACAATAAGCATGCAAAAATTACAATGTCTCACAAGTGGTACACTCGACTGTCTCACACCCGGAACATGATGCCATTTTTACATTACACCGAAAAATGTAAAGAAAATGCTATATTTATATGCATTGTACTCATCTTTTTTCGTCGAATAACTAATAATAACAGCTATTTCACGCTGTTAGTGCAACAAATTTTCTCATGCCAATAAATAATGATACGAAATGCCGTAAGAGTTCTCACGGAAATAAAACCAAATCTTTACTTTAAAGATTGGTGGAAAATATGATTTCAACACGTTTCACTCTAAATTGGCACTTTCCGCAAAGACCCGACAGACCGTATTACTATTTGTTGGCAATAAGTATATTTAAGTTTATAAGTAGGATAAGATAGTTTACTCATAAACCTCCAAATTGATTATTTGCCGCACCTTCCTGCATTGTTGGTTTATGAAGAGTTTTGGCTGGGGATTCTTTTGACAATGATACTAATGTTTACCCTCGTACCTGTCTTAGATCCCGGCCTTTCTCTTTATTACGGTTTCAAGCAATTTTCACACGCTCTCCGGTTGGTTAAATTTTGCAAAACTGTTAAGTCTTCAGGAGGAGCTTGAATTTTCATCAAGTGAAATTGCTTGAACCAAAGTCAGTACACTCCATGAGCTCGAAACTATATACACGTTCATGAAGAGTTAGTTACCATTATTGTCAACTCCACAGTAATTAAGTACTACAAATATTATGAAGAGAGACGTGTTATTGTTACGAGCACAAATATAGAAATCAACTGTACATAATTGTAAATAATCGTAAATAAATTGTGTAATTAACAGTGAGTTCGTATATTATCATCTTCATAAGTGGTCCTTCAATATCCAATCAAAATCATTTCGGAAGCCGCAGCAATAAGCTTTTTCACAGGCCCGAACAACAGCAATTACAAAAAAATCAAATAAAACTTTTTTGATGAAACTTTCACTCGATGTTCGGATCATATACAAATATTGTGATTATTTACCTCGGTGTCCTAATAAAAATTAGCTACCAACATGAAAAATATTTGACACTAGCCAAACCGGCCAATTGGCATCGCACATGGAAAAAATTTGAGTGTCTCACATCTGCAGCCGTCTCATATACCTGGTACATCTTCTCCCTTACATATTTTAAAAGATGTTAACGCGGTCAAAAGGGACACGTAGACAACTATTACTTAGTTTTAGTTGATGGATCTAAATCCATCAAGAAAAAAGATAAAAATCGACAGTTTATTTATATATGTTAGGGTTAATGAGGAAAATTGGGCATTGACGTCAATGGCCGGGCAATGACGTCAATGCCCATGTACGCTGGTCATTAACGTCATTGACCGGCCATTGACATCAACTCCTGTTACCGGTGGGCAAAGATGTAAATATTTTCTTCTGATTGTAATATTTACGTCTGTGGCCGGTCAATAACGTTAATGGCCAAAAGCAACTGGACAATGATATTAAATTTAATTAATTATATCTGTTTTGATGTTTAAGTCTTCACCCACTACCAGATATTCGGTTTTCTTTACGTCTATTACCAGTCCCCACTTTTTATATTCTTCCTCTAGCTTTCTTAGCATATAATTTGCGTCCAACTCGTCAGAAGCTATTAAGAACTGTTCATCCACTTAGAAAAGCGTAAATAGAGTCTTATTTTGGCACATTTTTATCCACTGTTGCAAAGCTTCGTTCAAATAGATCTTAAAAAATGTCGTTGCCAAACAGTACCCCTGTCGTAGCCACTTTGTTATTTTGAACTGTTCTGATATTTTGCTTCCCATCTTTATGTTGCTTACGCAGCCCGTGTATAAATTTATTGTTGCATTATTTATGAATTATACCTTATTTAGTGGAACGGTGTCGTATGCTTTTTGTAAGTCAACGAATACCAAGCGAATCAATCTCCCCCTAGCAGTGTACTTTTCAATTAGTTACCTGAGCACTAATACATTATCAACGCACGATCGATCTGCTCTAAACCCACTCTGCTCCTCCGGTTCCGCTATGCATTTCTTAATTCTTGTTTTCAGAACCCTTCCATATAGGCGTGCAATTGAGCAGATGACGCTTATACCTCTATAGCTGGTGCATTTCATCAGCTTCTCTTCTTGAATACAGATGAGATGTAAGCGGTTTTCCATTGTGTAGGAGTAAGCCCTCCAAATAGCCATTCGTTAAAGATGTTGGCCAACAGCTCCAAAAGGATACTCGAGGTGGCTTTTATTAACTATTATTAATACTGTCAGGTCCTGCTGCCTTCCCGTTTTTTATTCCTTTCAATGCTCTTTTTATTTCTTCTGTACTTGTATCTTCTGGGTTCTCATTTGTGTCTGGCAATTCTTTTTCTTGTTCTTGGTTTTAAATGCTTTTCTATCCTCAGTCAGTAATGCCCTGTAGTAATTTCTCCAGGATTCCATACTAATATCTGCAATTTTTCCTTTATCTTTGTTTTGTTTTCGTAGGGTTTTTAGTATCTTTACTTTTAGTATTTCCTCTGTAATTATTTACTTCGTCACAACTTTTCTGCCACAGATTATTTTTTGATTCTGTTACTGCTACATTAACCCTTCTTATTATGATATATTTTTATAATAATATAATATCTAAAAAACAGTAAATTTTTCAATTGAATCGGTCATTTGAAAAACAACATAAGTCACAAAAATGAAATTTTACATAGTACAGTAATAAAAACTATACAATAATATCAACATTTTTAAAGAATTAATTGTTAAATAACTAACAAATTAAAAGTTAAAAATTACAAATTTGCAAAAAAATAAAATTTGTAAAAAACGGTTTTATTCGTTCCTGTAAAATTTTAGTTCTGTTGACTTATGCTGTTTTTGGAAATGACCGATTCAATTATTACTTTTTCTAACATGTAAAAAATTTAAAGTTTTACAATAGTATAGTGAGGTTATTAACATGATACAAATATTATATTTAAAAATATTTTATTGGTCAATGACAAAACAATGGTTTACAAGTACTCTTTCGTATTTTCAATTTCTGCAACTGAGAAAGCGTCCCGTTAAATGAAAGTAGGTGCTTGTAATGTAAAAATTAAAAATTATTGATTGTTCTAATGTTAAATCTTCTGATCAATCACAAATTCCTTTAAGTGTTAGCGATTATGTAGTTGTTACTTGGCAGAGAGATAAATATCATCAGAAATTGTGGTAGCAGTACGGTGAAAATGAAAAGCAACACTTTTAATTTGTATTATACAAACCGATTGTATTACAAAAAAAGAGTTAAAATTGTTTAATGTCAATTAAATATGACCTTTTTACCCTTTTATTAAAAATAAAATTTTCAAAATTTGTTTTGTTGTATGTTTAGTAATAAAATAGTAAACATTTTTATAAATCGAATAAAACAAGTTGCTCAAAAACGATCAAAACGGCCTTGCATTTGTTTAGGAAAATTAAATTAAAATTTATAATTAATCTGTATAATTTCAAGAATGGTGTACTTAGACGTTTGTACTTTACTCTGGCTTAAAATAACCCCACTTTCACATAAGGACTAACGCAGTTGAAAATTTTTTTCTCGAAACTGAAAAAACAGAAATAAAAAACATCAAATCTAGGTACTTTAGTGTTCGCTTAACAAACCCAGACGTTTTGATCTCTGCAGAGCGTACTATAAGAACAGAGAACAGAAAAGTTTAGATCGCTGATTTTCACAAACAAGTTCAGTCAAATTTTGACATCCAACTGACAGTGATATCGCTTTGTGTGCAGTGAAGACAATATAGCGTTCCGACTATGTTTGCTATAAACGAATTAATCATTAGCAAAAATCCCACCGTGAGAAGCGCGAAGTTCAAATTTTCTGTGGTGGCTTAAGGAATAAAGAAACCCCATGTTACGGAAATTTCACATGTTAATAAGTAATAACTATTTAACATATTAAACACATATGTTAAACATTTAACATATTAATATTAAGATATTAAATATATTTAACTGTATAAGCTTTACTTCTTATAAGCTGTTTAAGTAAAATGGCATTTAAAAATCTAATTGTAATATACTTCTAAATGAAATATACACATTCACAATGTGTATGTGAATTTTATTTTTTTACAGTGTAGATGTAGTAACTTTGCTATTAACATCTAAGTTGAGATTTTACTTAAATTTTGATAGGTTTTAATTTTATACTAAAAACTGAGCAAATAGAAGACCCACCAGATTATGAAATTCAGTACATGTTTCCACTTGGTGACATCGCTGATGCTTATACTACTTTTAGATTTAATATTGCAGTAGGATACTGTAACAAACCTATAGAATTTACTCTATTTAAGCAAATGAGTTGCTTTTATAAGTTTCAATTTGAAATCATGTAGCGACAATTGCTCTTTTGCGCTAACGAAATCTTTAAGCCTTGACATTACGGCAGCTAGTTATCTTTTGAATTTTTAAATAATAGCAGGTGATGAATGCAGCGCTATTTTTAAGCGCTATACGTCCTAATTAAGAAATAGAAATTATAGAAAACTCAATTTGCCCAAAAATCTTATCTGAAAGACTTTAAAAGTTGTAACAACTTCGGTTAAATGTCAAACCGTCCTGATGTAAATCACAGCTCTACGCGTATGTACCTACTACAATGCCATAAATAATTCTATTTTGAATAAGCTAAATCTGTTTTAAAATTAAAATTAAAGCAACTTTTCATTGTAGATAATTGAACGTCATAGCATGATTCATCAAATCACTATCGTAGGCAAGAAATTAAGTAGTACAAAGCTGCCAAAAGATTTTAAAGCAAATAACTACTTCTGTTTCAAAAAATTTCAAAATGTCAAAATTACGACGTTTTTAACCATTAGGCGTATAAAGTAGGAAATGAACCCAAAATAAAAACTTTAAGTAAATTTGTGGTTTGTAGTATGTATTTATAGTTAACCTTTTCAGACCCAGGGTACACTATAGTGTACCTACGTTTATTAATTTATTTTGAAGTTGGTGACAAACTTATATGCTAGATAGCAATCATTTCTTAAGGAAAGAACCCCGAGGAATTCAATAAAAATATATAAAATGTTCTATGAGCAACATAAACTATGATAATGAATTAATTTAAATAAAAATTGTGAAAAAACATTCCGTTGCAGAATAGCTTAAACTTGAGTATAACTTTAGTTAAGAATAACTCAGCCAAATATCATTATATAGTCGTAACCATTTTAAGTCGCGCATGACTCAACGAAAAAAAGCTTAAAATTCGAAGTATTTTTATTTTCTGTCACTTTTCTAATTAATAGTTACTTCTTGTATGTGCATGACAAAGATAACCAAATTTTATGCGTTGGATCTCATTGCATAAAACGATTAGTCATGCTCGAGTTAAAATGGTTACGTCTATAAGTGCATAATTTTTTTTTTTTGCTAGTTGTTATCATACTAAACTTGGTCTACGAGTATAGTCACCTGTTTAAATCTGTTATCATGCGATTTATAGTGGTTTATATATTTGGTCAATTAAAGTTAACTTAGCTGTATTTTCTTATTTAAAAATCAGAAAATTATGAAACTCGCCAAGAACACTTTTTAGAGCACAGTAATACGAAATTTAAAAAAAATGATTTCCTTCAGCCAAAAAAAGTCGGGTCTGAAAGGGTTAAATTTAAAAAAAAGTAAGAATAATACAATACGCAGAAAATCAATAATTCAAAAAATCAAAAAAGACATAATTATCACATAATAGATCTGGATTAAAAATATTTGAATATTTGAAAAAATTCATAATACGATATAACGTTATTTCACGGTTATTTGCGATCTTCAGTCGTATATATAATGAATAAATTGAAAAATAAGAAAAATATTCGAACTAAACAAATAAGAATTGCTATGTTACCAATGTAATTTGCACATTTTGAAACCGTTTTTTGACATATAAAAATCAATTTTCCTGCAAAACTTTTTAGATATTTTTTGTTAAAAATTTTGATTGTCTTCAATTTTGTAACTATTCCATTTTTTTTTATTTTGTCTGCTCGTTTTTAATTGATAGCGACTTAAAAAAGACTCTGTAAAATACAAAAACTATTGTCACCTGTATCTCAAAATAGAAATAGAAAAATATTTTGTCGCGCGGTTGTCGAGATATAGATGACAATATTTTTTTGGTATTTTACAGTCTTGTTTAAGCCGCTGTCAGCCAAAAAAGGTGCAAAAAAATAAAAAAATGCATATAAACAAAATTGAAGACAATAAAATATTTAACAAAAAATGTCGCAAAAAGTTTTGCTGTAAAAGCGATTTTTATATGTCAAAAACGGATTTAAAATGTGCAACTTACATTGCGAACATATAGGAGGGTACGAATACTTTTTGAAGCCACTGTATGTTAAAAGTTAGGTTACTGACCTTTTTTTTGCGGTCCAGCTCAAGTTAAAGATTCTTTTTTTGGTCCAAGTTATCCTTTAAGTTTGACACCCCTGATATACTACTTGATATACTTAATCTTCTGGTGGGCACGTTAAAAAGGTTACACGGATGAGCACTAGGGGTCTTTTCAGACCCCAGGAATTCTACGGCATATTATGATGCAAATATAGTACATAAAATTTGAACACTAGAAATTTACTTAAGAATTAATGGATTAGAGCTTTATTAAAATTAAATTAATTAAAAATAACAAAAAACCCGACTGCGTTAAACAAAAGAGCTAAAATAAAAAAAACAGTAGTTGTAAGAGGTATTGCAGGTGGGGACAAGCTAATCGTAAATTTTTACAACATATATTTTGTAATTCTTTGCTTGCCCCGCCTACAATATCTCTTACAACAACTATTTTTTTTATTTTAGCTCTTTTTTTTAACGCAGTGGGGTTTTTTGTTATTTAATAATTTATTTTATTTTACCCCGTTTAGTTATGGTATGATGGCAAATTTCGCAATCTTTCCAACAAAAAAGAAATACACACCGAAACGTGTCGTTTTGGCGACAAAAAAACGTCTGGTGGGCCCTATATAAAATTTTAATTATTGTCATGTCTTTAGTGACACTCACAAGCGTAAGGCAAATCGATTGAAAGAAAATCATCAAAATCTGTCCACGCGTTTCGGCTCTAGAGCACCATAAAGGAACAAATATACATACATATTATATTGACCGATAAACACATAACCCGCTTTTGCGTCGCTCAGTCGGGTAATTAGGCTACAAATCAGCTATTTTACAAACCGCTAATAAGAAATAGTACATTATGCAGTAAGGGAATAAAGTGATGATTTTTTGGCCTGAGGGTAAAGGATTGTTTGCACGAGGCGTTAGCCGAAGGCAAAAATTACCCGAAGGCCAAAAGTCACTTTATTCGCGAAGGGCATAATATACTGTTTTTTGCAATTCCGGGAGGTAAAGTAGGAACTTCGCGAATTATGAGACGTTGGCAGAACTTTTTGAAGTCAAAATCGAGGAACTGTATCAAAAACAGTACAACAGTTTTGTGCAGTGGTGTAATAAAAATGAATTGGCCGATTGTTTCAACGAAGAAATTTCCACAAGCTATCCGCTTTTAGGAAACGAAAAAACGAAGGGCATGTACCGAGAAAATCGCGTGTTCTAACCTCTGACCACATGGCAACATTTTTAAAATAGGTTCTTCGCCAGAATTCTTTGATGACTAAAGTAAGTACCTACTTTTTATTTATTTATTTATTTAATCACTACTTTATTTCATAGTAGTTCGCACTAATATTTGGCTCACCGTAGACGTACCGGCAGAGGAATTGGTAAATTTGTGCCTAGCAGATGTGAATTGAAGCCCGTCGCCCTCGAAGGTGAAGGCTCACCGGATTTAGGAAAATTGTTTGGAATTACAAATTACAGCCAGATTCACATAAATGTAAAACTTACAAAAAATGATAATAAAAAAATTCTTTAGTTGCTTTGTTTCTTCTAGTGACTTTTTTTGTCAGTCATCTGGTGACTTCTTTATTTGCCTAGGACAAAAAACCTCTTTATTGTCCTAAGGCAAAAAAGTGCCACTTTACACCCTCAAAATCGGAGAGTAAAGTGAGTACTTTACCCCCGGAATTGCAAAAAATTATTTCTGGAGTCTTAAATTTCTGGAGTCTTGTGCCCATCCGAAAGTGTTTTAATTTTTTCCATGTCTATAATGATCTTAGCTCAACGTTTATAGCCTAATTATATTAGTTAAACATGTAAAAGTGATGTCCTAAAATTTCAGAGTGAAATATCTTTAAATTTTAAAGTTATGTGCAAAAATAACACCCGGGGGTCCCAAAAGACCCCACGTGTCCACCCGAAGGTTTAAAATAAATTAGCAATTCGATTGTTATAATAATTGTTAACTTTATTTTTAAGAGAAATTTATATAGGTGCTAACTTTACTATAGTATAGACAACGTGTAAACTCGCCGACTAAATAGTTGCGAATAACAAAAGTTGAACAACATTTAATTATTAAGATTATCGTAAGTCGACGAACAAAACATTAACGTCAACCAAGTTCTTGTTAAAACTATATGAACGTTTCTTGTTTATGTTTAAAACATTTAATTAATAACAAATAAGCTTATAAAGTTCTTTTAACAAAATTAACTTTGAAAAGCATTGTTCTCTTATTGTAGTACAAAATGTAACTTCAGTGCTCTAAACATTTAAGTTTACTGCTTCTTATACATCGTAAAGATTTTTAGAGAGAAGTAATGGCACAATAAAACAGGATCAAATTGTAAAAGCAAATAAATGCGACGTTTTTGAAATGTGGTTTGGAAAGATATAATTTATGTTTTTAATACGATTTGGCGCTAATCTATTAAATTAAAAACAAATAATAAAGTTACGTCTAGGACACTATAAATAAGGATGCAGTGGAGTTTTGTTTTAAATAAATCAAACCCCCAAAGTACTCGATATAAAATGTGAAGACGATATATTAAAAATATTGGAAGGGAAAGTCGAAAAGCATTTTGTCACGGTTATGTACTTGAATATCGTACAAGATCAGTTCATATAGCTTTTTAGGGAGTACAGGGAATCTGAGTACAGAATAAGATTTTTGCAGTGTCAATGAATATGCTGCTCACGCATTCTTTTCACTGGTACCAATTTCTGATAAAAATAGGATTTTTGCAGTCATCCGTTAGCAAGAAGGACATTATATTGGCTTTAAAAGATCAGTCAGTATTCTAACGCTTAGGTTCAATATAAAATGGCAAAGCTATGAAATTTAAATTTAAAATCGGGGATGCATTTCAATATACTTATATTTGAGTTTGAATGGACATTCACTGCTTTCAAATGTGATCTTCGATTATTGTCAGATTTTTTAATTATTTTTTACTGCCTTTTAACGGCAACTACACGTGCTTATCAGATTTTCTTGACATCTCAATTTTATACTAAAGCACATGTGCAGAATTCAAGTTGGCCATCTCTGAAATAATAGAAGACGGAAATGGCATGTACTTAGACAGACCCTCGAACTTTCTCAAACACATCTGCAATATGAATATTACTTAAATTAATTGTTCTACCTAGAAGGAAGTTCTGGTAAATTTGCAGGAAACTTACAGGAGGACTTCATAATTAATAACCTAAACTTGTTTCATGCGGTTTCGAAGTTTGATTTTACATCAAAAGAAGGATTTCTTAAAATAGCGTTTTTTAATTGTGACTCTGTAATTAAAAATAAATTTTACTTTTACAATATTATTATATAGTCGATTGATATGTGGTTTAAATAGTGTAACTCAATATTTTATACTTGCAGTGCATTTAATTTGTGATAACTTAAAAACTTTTTAATTCTGAAAAGTGTTTTTGTGCATTTTTTGAAGACGGTCATTAGCCTAGTATGTTAGCTGAATAACTGCTGGCATTAAGGTACCCGGTTCGAATTCGGAAAGAGTTTAAAATTTCTTATGATCGTCTCCGTGCTTCGGAAGGCACGTAAAGCCGGCGGTCCCCCTGGGATGATGATTTTCCCTCATAAACAAAAAAATCCAGGGTTATGGGCACACCTGAGACGAGCCCAGCAAGCTTTCTCAGATGCCTAAAAGGCATGGAAATAAACAAAGATTTAAAATAGAAATTTCACTTTGCCCGCCCATTCCACTTTACCCGACCTTCTCCCTACATGACTTTGTTAAATCACATTAAATTCAGTTATTGTTACTAAAATGCACAATCATTTTATGTCCAATCCAACAACTGTTGTTAAATTGACAACTAATTTTTTACTGTGTAGATATATTTTAATAGAACTATATTATATATTTTATTTGAATGATGACGCGTGTGAATAGATTAAAAATATTAAAATTTCTATCGAAAGCTGCAAAATTTGTAAACCAATTTCAAAATAAACAATAAATTATAATATATCTATTTGTAGAAGTACGTCGTTTTTGCAAATAGTTCTTATTACATTTTAACCCTATATTGTACATAATTTTATTTTTGAAAACAAAAATATGTGTTGTATTTTATAGTCCGTATTACGTAAAAAATATTTAAAAAAATTATTCGCCTTTAGTTTCAAAAATATTCATAAAATTTTGTCTGTTTTATCTGATATCTACGTCAAAATATACAAAAGCAAGTAAATGAAAAGTAACAGAAAACAAGGTATACATTCCTTCAATAAGCTTTAATTGAAACATTGAAATTTTTTTAACTCAAAAATTAGGCTTTCTAATAAGATGACACACACTTCATTAAAAACGAGAAAAACATAACTTCAACAATTTGTAACATCAGTAGCTGATTATCTTCATTATCGATATGGTTTGTGTTACAATCTATTGGTACCTGTCTAACTTGAAGAAGGATGTTTCTGGATAGGAACATTGTGCATAGAAAGTATATTTTTCGCGTGATAAGTATTTAAAAGAATGTAATGCTTGTGTTCCCAAGTGCGAACAAAATGCAACTTAGAGTTAAGTTTTGAGAAGTGAACACCCAGGTTATTCGGAGATCTGAAAGGTAATTTAATATTATGCGGTTTTAAAATAAGTTTAATTTTTTCGCCGAGTCCTTTGACATAAGGCAGTACAGCAAAACCTGCATTCGACTCCTTGATGGTGGTGTACCCATTGTAGAAGATGTTAACTCGGTCTTTGATTATCCTGTTGATCAGTTTTCTAGGGTAGTTGTTTTTTAAGAGTGTTTTTCTTGCAATATATCAAGTGTTTCTTTACTATGATTCCCGTGAGTGAGACGGATAGATCGATCTATTAATCCAATGGTAGTAGCGATTTTTTGGCTTTTGTGGTGGTGTGAATGGAAGTTAAGGTATAGTTTGTTTCAATTTAAATGGAATTATTAAAAATATTTAAAAAAGTCTTATCAAATTACTTTAATATAAGAACGTATGAACTTTTCCCCAAAAACATAATAATGCTACTGCCAAAATGGCTAGAGTGCGATTAAAAACATCACCTTACCTCTATATTATGATTTTGCGGAAACGTTCTTACGTTCTTATATCAAAGTAATTTAATATATTCCTTTTTTCAATTCCATTTAGTTTGAAACAAACTATACCTACCGGACCATGTAGATTTTTGTGTCCATTTATATTTTAGGGAGTTATTACATCGTATTATTTCGATGTCAAGAAACGATATTCTGTTGTTAATTTCTTTCTCGATCGTAAACTGAAACCTAGGGTGAAACTTGTTAAAATGTTCGATGATAAAGTCCTCTTTATCTTTAGGAATAGCCGTGAAGATGTCATCCACAAATGACATTGAAAAAGGGAATGTCAAAAGGAAGCGAAGTAATGCGGTCATTTTAATATGTACTATAACTTTCTTAATACTTTGAATTTGGGTTTGAAATTTTTACAGTATATTCTGTATACGTTATACATACTTTCAAAATAAATCATTTAAAAAAAATCGAATTTTCAAAACCAACACATCAGACTACATCCTTAATCAATTCACGGTTAAACAAAATTTGACATTTTTTACCACCTGAGTGAGACATCATAGCTTATAAAATTTTTGGCGCTGGATCCAAATCCGGCCGCAGAATTGATTTAGTGCGTTAGGATTTTGAGATATCTTAAGTGCTAAAAACATGGTTATAGGAGGTTTTTAAGGTTATGCTTTGAGGATAGCGGAGTTTTACGCTCAGAACTACATTTGGTTTCTTTTTGAATACTTTCTGTGACAATCACATGACCGAGTTTATTAGAGTATCATTGATAATATATGAATGTGTTACAATTTTTATAATTTATAATCAATTTGAATTTTGAAAGCATAGCATTTTTAGTAGGTGGTGGTAAATGACAGCATAATGTAAATTTTGCTTCAGTTTTAAATATTTAAAAAGTTTTAAAAAATGTGATAAGCTGATAAGTTAATAAAAATTTTATTAGATCTTAATATTAGTATGTTTGGTATTTATTTATAAATATTGCGGTAATTCATGAATTCCATCGAAATAAAAAATATTTTAATTTCCTGAAAATATCTTTAAGTGAGTTATAATTTTAAGCAAATTCAATGTTTGCTTCATCTCGAGTTCGGAAAATAATCTAGTTAACTTTTTCCTGCTCTTTTAATCCAGTTATCTACAGGATGCAAATATAATTAATATTCGTATGTAGTGCTATGCCGATTATTTTGTCAAACTTGTTAAAAAGTATTGTAATCGATTGATACGTGGTTCAAGTAGTGTAACTCGATATTAATCATATCAATATTTTAAAAGTATTGTATCTAATTAAATACTTAAATGAACTTTACAAACCATATATCATGAAATGCAAAATTGAGAAAGATATAAAAAAGAAATAAATACATAAATTGTTAAAAATATATATTCGGAAATGTGATTTGTTCCGTTTTTAAATTAATTTAATGACATTCTAAATAAATAATAAAAACTTATTTCCGCTTAAATCTATTGATTTCTATCTGTAAGTAATTTTTTTTACGATGTCGTTCGTTTGACACATAATTACTTAAGTGTAGTCTGCTGTTTCTCGTACGAATGTATTAGTATTAAGACGTTTGATCACAATTTCTTTTTTCTCTTTTTTCCATAGAATCATTGATTATCATATAAGTCCTTTTATTTTGAAATCTAAACTTGGGAGAATTATATCGAAGTTTTTAATATTATTAATTCTCCCAAGTTAATGCAAATAATAAAATAAAAATTATATTTGAGCTTTCAACGACGATTATCGCTTTCGTCAGAAATTTATTTATGATAACCGTGTAATGCTTGTAAATTCAAAAGTTTAAGCTTACGTATTGCCACGACTCGATGAAGAACTTTAAATTCGTGTGTACCTTTTTATTTTAAGCTCCGTAAAGTATGATAGTATATTATATGGTGTATGTGGTTCAATTTGTTTAATTCAAAAGAAAAAATCCTACTTATTGATGCATATAAATTTTAATTTAGTTAAAATAAACAATTGATTTACAAATTTTAAAATTTTAGTTTATAAATATTTGCAGTGGCGCATTAAGATTCCGTCCCGAATAAAATTACGCATAAACCGCGAGCACTTTTAAAAAGTTATTTGTTATGCAAACCTGGTGTTTTGCCTTTCTTCTGGTTCTAAATGACTTGATCTCTGGTCCTCCCACGTTAAAGCCAACTGTCGCTTCCAATTTCAAAAATAAACTCTTTATCCAGGTTCCAAATTTGTTGTTTCTGTTTTATGGGACACTGGTTCTCGATTTTATATTTTAATTTTCTTGGGTATTAACTTTGGTATTAACTTTGGTTATTTATTCTGCACGATTTTCCCTTCTTGGGGTTCAATCACTAACTTAAAGAATTACGACCTTCCTCGTTAGGATCTCGTCGCAAACTAAATTATTTATCTTCCTTTTACTGTTATCCCTCTGTTACCCTACGTGTTTCATCGCAGTATATATTGTAATGTCTAAAAATACAAGCAATCGAGCCGAAGGCAGTTGTTAAATATATTAATTAAAAGATTTATTTTAAAAATCAAAATATAATTTCAAAGAAACTTAGCATTTAAAGTTATAAAAATATCAATTTAAAAAATAATTTATTGGTTAAGTAAACAATCGAAAGTTGAAGAACTTGAGATGTGGTAACATAAGATTATCGACAGAGCGCGCATGCGGATACAATAAAAATAACAAATCGCATTATCATTAACAAGCATTGATTTAAAAATTGAATTTAAAAAAAAGTTGAATTGCCTAGACAACAGATTGATAAGATAATAACTAAAAGTAAGGGAGATGACGATAGAACCTGAACGGGATAGGTCGTGCGTGGTGGTCCTCCAGAAACCGAGGTCAACCACAAAGTAAATTAAAAATAAATCTTTCGAAACAAGAATAACAAATTCAATTTGGAAATAGTACAAGGTGTAATTTTTGCACAAAATATTTTGGAAAAAATGAAAGGGAGTTTACTTGGAATTAGCTGGAAGCAGTTCTATGTAAAGTGAGGATGAAATAAAAAATTCACAACCAATTTAAAGTGGACTATTTCGGTCAAATAAAAGAAGAAGATAAGGACAGATTTGCATAATCACCATTTTAAGTGTTAACGCGGTTCTTGCAGCAAATAAAACGGATCGGGAATAACGGAGCGCTATTTGGCAATAAATGTTCGAAGCGGAGGTTCGATAAGCTTTGCATTCATTGCATTAAACAAAGTAAGTATGAACTTTTAAGGATCTTCAGTCTTTAACAGTGCAATATATTATATGTAAATGTTACGGTCAATGATGACAATTCAGCCATTAACGTTAATGGCCGGACAATAACGTCAATGCCCAGCTTAGTTGGGCATTGACGTCATTGACCGGCCATTGACGTAAATGACCATGCATTTCGGGCAATGTTGACATTTAAAATTTTATGTATGGTTTTTACATCATTGTCCGGCCATTGACGTTAATGACCGAATTGTCATCATTGACCGTAACATATACATATTGCAGTGTTAAGCGGTGACGCCGGCTAATACCACACGTGTGAAAGAAAGCTATGACAATATTGACATTACAGACAGGGAGTAGATATACAAAACGAAGATAATTAAGAAGTCGATTCACATCTACTCGCATGACCAATTATTAAATGGTAAAAGAAATGTGGAATACATTGACGGGGGCTACAAGCGTAACCTACATAGATGTGTTAGATTCAGTATTATTTTTTGGGTTTTAAGATCCAATACGAACCTGGATTTTCTCCTATTTATATCAACGTTGTCAATACCACGAAATGTTTTTAAAAGTATATATTTCAAAAGCCCTACATTTTGCACTGAAAAATATTTTTCTAAATTAAAAACTATTGCACTACAAAAACACCTATAAATAATGTGACGTATACAAAATTGGGACAGATTCGGTATGCCTGCTTGATAAACAATATTATTAATAAATTTTTTTGCAGTATTTTTTTAAGTTTTGTAAGCATTGATAACAAATAATATATTTTGTTTGAAGCATCTGTTGCCCTATTATTGTACGTAATGCAATTTGCTGCTTTAGGATTTCATTTAACCTCCTCAAAGTTACCAATTTCGGAAATTCGGTTTTAAAAATTTCCTGCTATCTTTGGAAATCCTATGAATGATATCTATAGTGAGTGATTTGTTCTATTGATTTACAACTTTACTATAATAGAACAAAACACGTTTAAAAGAATAATAAATGTATAAGTATAAATTTGCATTGAAGTTTATTTCTAGCTACGGCTCTGTCCATCATGCAGTGGTAAAACATTTCAAATTAAAAGCTGATATTCTGCCGTGTAACGCTCAAACAGTTTAAATCGGAGGTAAATCTCCTGTCTTGTAACACAGAAACTGTTTAAATCGGAAATATTATATTATATTCTCCCTTGAAACAGTTTAAATCGAAAGCAGATATTATGTATTTCAATACTAAAATAGGTAAATCGGAGGCTGGTGTTCTGTGTTGCAAGCCTAAAACAGTCCGTTTTGCAATCCTGCAAATGGAAAATAAGTGAGATGCGTCTTGAATGTTAAGCAGATTAAAGAAATTAAATTAATCTTTAATTTAAGTTTTATGTCTGGTAAGTATTGAAAATATCACCTGTTTGATTTACAAATACTTAAATGTAAGTTATTACAATTATACAAGTTCGTATTGTATTAAAGATAATACTTGTGAGATAAATTATTTTTTAAGAATAGGTAGTTGATAAAAGAATATTATTTAAATTATTTTATTATTTGCAAAGCGAGAAAGTTAGTAGGTGTTATATAAGTGGCTCTTAGGAATTAGTAATAAATCGCAAGCAATCGCCGAAACTGTGGACAAATCGATGAATGTAAGGCGATTAAATAAATACAGAGAATTACACTAGACAGAAACTGAAGCCATAGCGCTATCAAATGAAGATCTAAGGTGTAACATGTAACAGTAACGACCGCAATATAGTGAACAGGCTAACGTGTCTCTGAGTCCTGAGAATTCTTTATCCCCCAGCTACTGTGTAAAACAGGGTACCACATTACCTGCACTAAATGTCAGAATTTTCTCCAGAGACCCGAAACCTTCATCCTTATTCAACCACAGTGTAAACCAACTGAAATTATTTGGTTAATAGATGTAATGGATAACAATAACTTAATTAAAACAACGATTGCAACATTAGCAGTTAGATAATTCGTATAACAATTAAAAATAAATAAAATTTGTAGTATTATACAGCAAGTATTATTTGTAAAATGTAATATTAATGTAAAAGAGACATTAATTACCACTTGATAGTAGGTTACCAGGTTAATTCTATAAGCTGTTAAGAGGTTTCTTTTTTATTTCTTTAAATAATAATTTTCTAGGTATTGTATTTCTTCACTTTACAGTTAAAATTCTATTATTTTAACGTTTTGTTTAGTTCTGTTAAATATTATCTACGTTAGTATTATTGCCAAATAACTATCTTCGTCCATATTAATATTAATTTAATTATATTTTTCGGGATTTTGGACCTTTCTATTGCGGCAAAAGTAACGATATGTTGTTTTTATTTGATTTGGTAATAATTGATCGCACGTTAATTTAATTTTGTTCTTTAAATCTTCTATTTTTCTCGAAAATTTTCTTATGTAACTCGATAATAATTTTATATGTATATATAGAGAAAAAACTGCAGATTTCGAAAATGCTAAAAAACTGACATCCTGCCATTTGAAACAAAAATTTCAACAAACAAGTACAACAAAAAAGTACAACAACACTGTAAAAATTTTTTACATGTCCAATCATTGGCAAGTTTGTAACCAAAGATTGTACTTGTAAATATATATAGATGTGTAAGTTTACAGTACCCCAAGTTATTTTACATATCATTACTGTAAGTTTACAAGTCACTTACGCAATTTTACATGTGGCGAATGTTACCTTACAAATAACACATGTAATTTTACATGATGCAAATGGAACTTTGCAAGTCACTCATGTGATTTTACATATCGTCAATGTGATTTTGCATTACTTTAATGTAAATTTACACTTTCTTCATGTATTTTTACATATTACTTAAAAGTCACAGACAGAAAACTTTTAAAATTTTATTTTTTTTTAAACAAGTATAAATTAAATATAAAAATACAAAAGATACATAATTAAAAAATACAAAATTAAAAAAATACAAAAAATACAAAATTAAGAAAACACAAAAAATATTATCAACCAGTTGCAAAATTGAGAAATTAAAATAAATTCACATTTTTTACTTTAATTTTTATAGTAGTAAATTATTTTTAAATAATTGAAGTAAAAATTGTGACTTTATTGTAATTTAGCAGTTTTGCAAAAGAATTAAATTGCACCAATTTTATTTTCTTAGTTTTCCCCTTACTACCTTGATCTGGATTAATCTTCAACATATATTTTTGGATGAATTCCAACGACATCGTAACTGTCTTGGGATAAAGAAGGTTCTAGTTGTAGAACATAGCAAATTATGTCTCGAATGCTTCCAGAAATTTGTCATATTGTAGAATTTGAATTTTTTCCATAACAACACTGTACTTATTATTAAATGCCTGCAATATAGTGCACATGATTAGTTAATGTATAAGAATAGCTGCTTTTCAAAATTTATAATTTTAAGATTGAATTTAGAAGCATTTACTAATATTAATATAACTATTACAATATTAGGTACTATAATATTAAATATTATGTAATATTATTTTGCTGCTGACAATCTAGCACATATTTTTGATTTCTGTACGTTTTAAACAAATTTATATTAAAATTGTACCCTTCTCTTGTATTACAAATGAATGAAAAATATAATATGCATAAAATGTAAAGCTTAAAAATTCAATTTCTACTTAAAACATACTCTGGCACAAAGAAGTATTGGCACAACCCTATGTTGTGACAAACACTTCTATGCTAGCAATGCAAATTGTGCCTTTTGAAGACATATTTTCTCATATAAAAAACGCTTGTACAGCAAAACTTATTAAACATTTTTTGTTAAAAATTTTATTCTATTAATTTTTGTTTAAATACATTTTTCTATTTTGTCGCACCATTTCAGAGTTACAGTGACTTAAAAAAGACTCTGTAAAATACAAAAAACATTTCATCTGTATCTCAAAAAAGGTACAAAGAATAGCAAAATCTATAGGAACAAAAATGTAGGAAATGCATTTCACAAGAAAAAACTATTTATATATTTTTCTATTTTGTTGCACCGTTTTTGAGATAAGAACAAAATTCTTTTTTCTATTTTGTAGAGTTTTTTTTAAAATCTCTGTATCTCTAAAATGGTGCCACAAAATAGAAAAATGTATATAAACAAAAATGAAGAGAATGAAATTTTCAACAAAAAATGTTTAATAAGTTTTGCTGTAGAAGCGATTTTTATATGAAAAAACATGTCTTCAAAAGTTACAATTTACATTGCTAATATTAGGGGCGTAAACTTATTTTTGTCAACGACTGTATGTTAATTTTATTAAAATTTTTACAGTGGTTTTTTCAAGTCACCGTATCCCAGAAACACTACGACAAAATAGAAAAATTTTCAACAGATAAAGTTTAATAAGTTTTGCTGTAGAAGCGATTTTTATATGCGAAAACATGTCTTCAAAAGACACATAGGAGTGTCTCATAGCATAGGAGTGTACGTTAAATATATATTGAATATATATAATTATTATGTATGGATTTGTATTTCGTGAAAGTGGGCCAGTTTTCCTGTAAAGAAAAGCGAAATGTAAAATAAAGAAAGTCAAATATGTGAGTGTACAAAGTATTCGTCACCTCCTATATTACCAATGTAAATAGCACATTTTGAAACCGTTTTTTGGCATATAAAAATCGCTTTTACAACAAAACCCTTTAGACATTTTTTGTTAAAAATTTTATGGTCTTCAATTTTGTTTCTATACATTTTTCTATTTTGTCACTCCATTTTTGACTGACAGCGACTTAAACAAGACTCGGAAAAATACAAAAAATATTATCATCTGTAGCTCAAAATTGGTGCAACGAAATAGAAAAATGTATTAGAAATTTTGTTGAAAATGTTATTCCCTACATTTTTGTTTATATACATTTTTCTATTTTGTCTCACCGTTTCTGAGCTACAGATGATAATATTTTTTGTATTTTTCAGAGTCTTGTTTAAGTAGCTCTCAGTCAAAAACGGGGCGACAAAATAAAAAATGTATAGATACAAAATTGAAGACCATGAAATTTTTAACAAGAAATGTCTAAAATGTTTTGTTGTAAAAGCGATTTTTATATGTCAAAAAACGATTTCAAAATGTGCAATTTACATTGGTAATATATGAGGTGACGAATACTTTGTACACTCACTGTAATACGGATTGAAATTTTTCTCGAGCAAAACAAAACTTATATTTTATCTTTATGTTTGTATTTTTTGTAAACGGCAAAATGTTTTAATTATTTGTCACTCTTTTTTGTTGTTAGATAAACAGTATAAAAATTATAATTGTAAACCCTTAAATATATTATTTAATTAAAAAAAAATTAACATACCTACTATCAATCACTTGCTATGAGGTATAAAACTGAACTGATAACATTGGAATATCCTGTTGCCGATGCAATGGTAAAAGTGTACCTGTTGTTTCGCTTTCACTGGTTGTGTGAGCTTTGAAGTTTTTCTTGGCTTCTAGCAGCGATTGTAAGTCGTGCCTTGGAAGCCGCCTCTTCTGATTCGTGGTAGAAAAGGGCTGTTTTCAATAATTAACGCACTGTATTTGTAAAACGTGGCATTTATTATTCAAAAATTAAAGTTGTTATTTTAATCGTCTCAGTAACGTGTCGCCTTCTTAATCTAATGTTTTTAACAAGTACAATTACAAAAATACTATGATAATTGATAAAGATTTACCACCTGTAGTAAGCTGTTTTCCAGACAAAGCTCTAATTACCATTGGCTTTTATATGATGTTTAGATTCTAACTCTGTCGTCACACGATAAGTTGCTGATTTTGTCATGTAATATATTATAAATGGAAAAATTACGTTATTAAATGTATATTTACATAATAAATACAGTAACTATACAGGTAAAAACTACTAACGTTACATACTGAAGTGAATTTCCAAGTAAGCATGTAAAATTACATGTTTAGTTATGGAATATTGTGCTTTACATGTTGAAAGACTGTAAACATTACATTTTAGGACATGTAATATTACATGCATTTTTTACAGTGAACATTTATTTCCAAAGTTTCCGACAGTAAATTCCGAGTTGAATAAAAAACTATTTAAACTTTTATTTGTATCTAGTAAGATATAAGAATTATTCACTGAGTTATCCCTTATCGTGAACACACTGTTGTGTACGCAATACCCAGAAAATTATGATTTAAGAAAATCAAAAAGAAACATTTCATTATTACTTGACAGGTTAGGATTAAAAATATTTAAAAAAATTAGTTAATATTACGTTACGAAAATTTAATAATTAAATATTCGTAATGCAATATGAGGCTCGATTTCCAATCTTCAGTCGCATATATAAAACAAAATTAAAAATATAAGAAACGAAGTAATATACGAACTAAATAAAACAGAATGTACAAAAAACTGTCTAAATATTAAAAATTGACTTACCAATAATCCTACAAAAATATCAAATGAATTACTTTGAAAATTTTGAACGACAAAATTCTAGAACTAGCAATGCCAGGTGTAAATCACTGAAAGCACTGCCCCCTAAGTTTTTATGATTTTCTGCTTATTGTATTTCTACACTTTACTGTTAAAAATTTATTATTTTAACGTTTTGTTTAGTTTTGTTAAATTTTCATTTTTATATAATAAAAACAATTTTAATTAAGGATGTAGTCTAATCTGTTGGTTTTGAAAAATCAATTTTTTTAAATAATTTATTTTGAAAGTACAGGGTGGCTCAATTTCAAAAACAAAAGAAGATCGGAAATTCCTACATCATTATATAATTGAAAAGAGGATAAAAAACTCTATTTAAATAATTTATAGCCAACTATGGTTTCCTTTTAAAAAAACACAACTTTATATTATAACTCGGAAACTAAGCGAGATATTTAAAATTTCTTTATCCCATTTTATTGCCCTTAAAAAGGTGTCTGAAGAAAGTGTAAATATTTTTTCTATAACTTTACAAACAACTGAAATATCGACATTTAACGAAAATCAAAAAAGTGAACTTTCTGCCATAACTTGAAAATGAAAAAAGATATCGAATTCGGGTTTTCACCATTAACCTTTTCTTAAAAAAAGAGATCGAGGATGCGCCATCCATTTTTCGATATCTCCTATAGTTACCGATTTCCCCATAAGAGGAATCGATATTGAGCCACCCTGTACAACATATGAAGAATATACTGTAGAAATTTCCAACCGAAATTCAAAATATTAATAAAGTTTTAGCACATATTCGAGAGCATCTTACAGCTTAACTAAACCAGTTACTCAAACTTTTAACGCGATTTTCTCGATACAACATTTTTCCGATCGGTCCAAGCCAAAAAAACAAATTTACCGAACCGATTGGGCTGAAATTTGAATATGTTATTCTAAACATCAATAGCTATCACAGGTCGTAGAATTGTTAATTTTTATCAAATATTTCCTATTTTTTACCTCAAATTTCGAAGAAAAAAATCGCAATTTTTGATTTTCTGTCTTGACAAGTCCGTAATTGGTTTATTTATTCTATTAAATGTCTAAATCTGCTACCTGCGATAACGACAAGCTTACAGAACAATATTTTTTTTAAATTTTTTGTTTAAGATTACCTGGACCTACTCTACCGCCTGGGCCCAGTCACATGCCTTTTTTTTATGTGTGCACGTTGACCATATGAAGCACTATATAAATATAAAAAAAATAACGTAAAAGAATTATTTTTGTGAAATTAAAGTTGTCAAAGTTGTCGCATATAAAAAATTTGAAATGATTTGATTTTATTTTGTAGTAAAAAAAATTCCTGAAATATCCCTATAAAAAGTGCAATTACATCAGACTTTCAGACTTAATCGTAATTAAGTCACAATCGGTGTGACGTACATGTATGACACACATGTACGCCGGTCTGTGGCCAGCTTAAAGAGAGTGGTGAGATAAAAAAATAAAACATGTACTAAGGAGAAACTAATATAATGGACTTCCAACCAATAAATGGCAGATTGGCATGCATTAGAATGAAAACATCGGAGAGAAAACTGCATATATATCTATATATGCACGAACAGAAGAGACAGAGGATTAAGAAAAAATACAAATGTATGAAGAAATAGAAAAACTGTATGAAAAAATTCCAAGGAAAGACAAGGAAAGAAAAGTGATGTTAGGTGACTTTAATAAACAAGTAGGAAAAAAGGAATATATCAAATAGGTAGCTGGTGAGGTGTACCGTCAATTCATCGCGGTCAATTCTTCGTGTGATAATTCTTCGCGTGCGACAATTCATCGCCGCGAAAATTCATCGCATTAAATACAATTAAAATAAAAACAATAAAAATTTGATATTACAAAATTAATTAAAATAAAAACAACATATATTTTTATAATTATTGCAGTTGGAACTTATGAGCTATATCTCGAAGAAAATCTAAAATAGGTCTATTAACGTAATCTGGCAGTATTGTTTTAATTCTTCTGGCAGTGTCTCTGTACAATACTTTTTGTAAAATTTCATTTCCAGCAACTAATTGTTCTATCTTAAAGATATAATACGTATACCGGGTGCTGAATGAGCTATCCGAACATAGGAAATTAACATGTAAAAACTTATTTATGTAAATTCCTGCTTCCCTAATAATTATAAAAAAAAAAATGAAAGACCAAAAATAATGCAGAAATATAAACTACGAATGATAAGAGCATTAAATTTTATCTAACTTTTACTTAAAAAGCCAAAAAATGCTTTTGAAATTGTTAAAAGTTTTATTTATCGGACTGGCCATGAAAGTTTCCATGGTAACTATTTTGGAAAATATAAATTAAATTGAATTTTTTGCCAGTGCGATAAATGAAAATTTTAACAACTTTGAAAGCATTTTTTGATAAAAATTAGTTAGATAAAATCTAATAGTATTATCATTTGTAGTTTATATTTCTGCATTATTTTCATGTCTTTCAGTTTTCGTCTAAAATAATTAGGGAAGCAGTAATTTGTATAAATAAGTTTTTACATGTTAATTTCCTTTGTTCGGCTAACTCATTCAACACCCGGTATAGATATCTTATAGTATAGCTCATAATTTCAAACTACAATTACAAAAATTTTCAATTTTAATTAATTTTGTAATATCAAATTTTTGTTGTTTTTATTTTAATTATGTTTAATTCCGATAATTTGTTGCAGTCGATGAATTGTCGCACAACGAATTGTCCGCGATAAATTGTCGAGCGATGAATTGTCCGCGATGAATTGACGTAGGTTCACACTATACATGAAGTAACAAATGAGAATGGAGAGAAAATGTGCAATTTGGCAAAAATGTGCAATTTGGCAAAAATGTGCAATATGAGAATAATTACAAGAGACTTCAAGGATAAAACAAAGCACAAAAAAACAGAAGAAAAACATTTGAAGTGTGCGACGCAAGATCGTATGCACAAGCATAGTGTTGCTTGCTTCTTGGCTTATAATAAAAAAATTAATTATTTTGGCTTCTAATTTGATTTAATTGATAAATAACACTTAACAAATATTTACATTAATTATATACAAAATTGGAGCTCTTGCAGTGTGAAACTCCGAGTTCTTACTATGCTGAAACAAAATATGAAACTGACGACCAAAGGGTTCCTTTGGTCCGAGATTAACAATAAAATTATGATCTGGTATACCTGTTGGGAAAAACCCAACTGGTTAAACAATAGTACATACAACAAAAGATGGTCCATTGTCTAGTCAAACGGGGCCGGAGAGGCGTCGGTGACAAATATTCGAAAATGCACTTAACACATAGACACCGATCATAACTTAGTAATAATGGAAATAAAAGAATCCAACGCAAGGAAATACTGGACAAAAACGGTAGGAACAAATGAAAAACTGGCAGTCGAGAAAGTTGAAGAATATCGACGAAAATATAAACAAGAAATACAAGAACAGATAGGTAACAGAGAACGGAGACACTATATCAATGGGGAATGGATAAATATAAAAGAGAGTATAATGCAAGTGGCGAAGATAATGCTAGGAAAAAAGGAAAGACGTAAAAGAACGAAATGGTTTGATGAACAATGTGAAAAAGAGGTAGAATTGAAGAGAGAAGTAAGACTGAAATGAAAGATAACACGAAATGAGAACGATAAAGAAAGATACAAAGGAAAAGCAAGATTGATAGTAAAATTATGCAAACAAACAAAAAGGCAATGGATGGACAACGTAATGAAAGAGATTGAAGAAAATTACAGAAACCCAAGAGAATTATATAGAAAAATAAAGAACCAAAAGACAAAACATCAACACCAAGTTAGAGGACTACTACTATGATCAAAAAGTACTCGAAACTTCTCAATAAAACGAAGACGGTTCAATTATTCATCGATATTTATCATAAAATTCGCAGAATACACAAAGTAATGACTTGTTTACAAAACTATTAAGCATAAACTATCTGACAGATTGTTCTCAAAATTGGCATGTAAATAACTGACAAATGTACTGACCCAGAAAAAAATTATTTTGGCAATATCTCAAGCACGGTTCGTTTAATTGAAAATTTCCGAGTACTTTTTGATCATAGGGTAAAAGACAAAAATTGAGAAATCAAATACGAAGAGCACGAAATAAAGAATAGATGGAGAAACCACTTCCGAGAATTATTAAATGTTAAAATAGATCCAGAAACTAGAATAGAAAATGTAACCAAAATAGTAGAAAGTGATAAAAGGCTAGAAAGAGATAATGAACTTACACGATAATAAAAATGCAAAACACCAAAATTCCAAGAATTGAGAACAACTTAAATACGGAATTATTAAAAAATGAAGATATAATGAGAAGGTTGTATGATCTGATAATTATTGAAGTATGGAAAAATTGACAGAACAATAGAGTGGTACTGGTACTGATATATAAGAAAGGAGACAACAGAGACTGTAAAAATTACAGAGGAATATCACTACTCAGTAATGCATACAAAATATTAACTAGGTTGATGCATGTAAGATTACAAGAGCATATTGAGAAGGAGATTACCAGCAGGGATTCAGATCCGGAAGATCAACAACGGACGCATTGTTCATAATTATACAAATTATGGAGAAAACACATGAGTATGATATAGATATTGAAATGATATCGAAGTTGATTTTGTTTGACTTTTTGCTAGGGCCCCTTTTTCTCTTAAAATTCACAAAAAGTAGTTATACTATATGAAATACATCAATAACAACGCAAAAATGTGGCTCAGATTTGGCACAATCATTTGAGGTTGGATTTCAATTATCACTATTTATTAGCAATTAAACCGCATTTATAAAAAACCATACAATCAATCATTGAATCAATATTATCTTCAAAAGCGCTAAGACCATATTATTTAAAATCTCTAACTTTTTTTGACCATCTATGAAATAAATAATACTTATCACAAATTTAAAATTCTTTAAAAACCAATCGCACACACTATGAAAAGGTGAAGTTGATTGTTACACATCAAAATTTAACCTACAATACCTATGTGAAACCATCAACCAAAATATAGGTAAATAATGACATTTTAAATACCATTTTGCTAACTTGCTTGGTTTTACTATTTTAGAATATGCAAGAAGGACAGATTTGGAATACTGGTCGGTGTTACATCATTTTCGCCTACTAATAGTTTAATTTAAGGTGCTTTTGATGTGGTTGTGTTAAAAATTTTAAATTTCGAATTTATCGTAAAAGGAATTCACTTCAGTTTAAAATATTTATCCAGTTTAAAAATTGTAAAAGTATTTATATAATATAATAGGTAACTGCACGTAAGTCGTTCAAATAAATCATAAATATATTTTGTAATATCACAGTTAGCCATATAAAATTAAATTTTTATCTTTATAGGTACATGCTTCGATGATCTTAAAAATTTGAATATCGTATCGCGGTTCAAATATTTTTTATTGTATTTTTCTTACATAAAGTGGTGTACGCTTATTAGAGCGTTTTCACACGGGGCGTATTAACGCTAGCAATAAAACGCCGCGTTATTGAAAATACATGCTTTTAAATACTACCATACCATTTATTGTATCGCGTTACGTGTGAAGACCACTCATTTAAAAGCATGTATTTTCAATAACGCGGCGTTTTATTGCTAGCGTTAAAACGCCCCGTGTGAAAACACTCTTAAGGCCTACTAAATTTACCATAGTCTTTATTATGGTATCAAAGTTTGTTTCCTTTATAATGTATTTTACAGTACTTTTGAGATATTACGAATGTAAATAATTAGTAGGCATATTTATTACTAAATTATTGAGCGTTATTTTTAGTGATTTGGGCCGATGCCTCCTAAACGAGCCACGTGGTCAGAAATCGATGATTTTGAGTGCCCAAGGCGTTGTAATTAATACTCTTTTTTAAAGAATGTTTAGTTGTTGCATTTATGTGTTTATTGATTTCAAATACCAAATAATATTACTTATAATTTTATTATTTAAATATGTTAAAGCCATGGGCCTTATTATGGTACCATATTAAAATAAAGCCTACTGGCAAGGTTTTTAAAAATATTTAATTTTGTTTTTGTCTATGGTACAAGTTTACCATTTTTCGTTTATATTTTGTAGAAAATGTACGAAAATTATGATTATTATTAAAACATGTTGATTAAATTGGATATTTTTCATTTTATTGCAAATCTCCCTTAGCTAAGCCTTATTTGGGTCGGGTACCTTAATTATATTAGTAAAGATTAATTTTTGCGTCCCTATCTGAACTGCAATGTTACTGTAGTTACTATACCTACTGCCCGACCTACTGCATTTGACATTCTTAAATCTGTGAACTTGTAAATTTGTAAATGTAGGTATACAGGTCTGAATAAAATGGTTTATTTGTATATGTATTTCATAGTACACTATATTTTAATGTGATGAAGCGGTATAAACATTGATCTTTATTTTTGACAAATTTTAATATCGCGGAAGTGATACGATACCAATCGATTTTAAAGAGTAGTACTTACAAATAAAGCAAACAGCATATTTTGATTTCAGGAAAGTAATCAAAAGTTTAATATTTGAAATTATCAGAAAGCTTTCTTCATTTTCATCTAGCGTATTACATCTCCCATAATAAATCAAAATACCCAATCGTGAAAATCAAATTTTAGGAACGTTACATAAATTTTTATTTTTATAATTAACTTTCCAATTTTATTTTATGTTATCTAATTATAATTTATATTCAAAGAATTTTTCAATTTTCTCTAAAAGAAACGAAATATAAAAACGTAGTATTCAAATCATTTTTACAACGAAGTCGCAATGTTATTAGATATACTAGTAAATAAAAATATTTTTGATTCTTATATAAATTTCAGAAGTAAGAATAACAGTTATTGATCGAATATTTATTCGGTGAAACATAGCGCTCAACATTTATAAGACAAAATGCGAGTTACAAATAAAGTAAGGTATATTAACGTCTGAGCCCGACTTGGAGCAGGACTGCAACTTGTCACGTTTCGTTTTCTGTTTAAATTTTTTACCGCATTTTCACTTTGTGTTTAATTATTTACACATGCATGTACATACATGCATGTATACATATATCGATTCATTCGCCGTTACCAGACCCGCTACGTTGAACAGGTAACCTCAGACCCATCAGAATTACTTAGTTGAGGGGAGTATACATTATCAAATATTAAATAAACCGCATATAACTTCATGAGCAACTGTTGAGGGGAAATTAATTTAAAAAAAATTTTTTTATGTATTGGGCCGTCGTTAACAACCCCCCCGATACATTGCACAGTCACTTCAGACCCGATGTATAAAATTTTACATAATGAATCGACGTTGTCAATCCTAACAACGTTGCCACTTCTAAGAGGCTGACTTAGTTTAATTAATATCACCATTTAATAATAATATGGTTATTAAGATTATTTTTATCGCCTAGTATTTCGCAACGCCAAGCATTGAGGACGTATATTTCTTAAAAAATAAAACAAACGGTATAGTCACACTTTTTTCTAATTGTATTTTTCTTATAAAAAATTTGTTTTGAAACAAATATTATTTAGCTAAGCTGTTAGACAAAAACAGTCAATGTAAATTG
Organism: Cantharis flavilabris; assembly: GCA_949152465.1. Taxonomy (NCBI): domain Eukaryota; kingdom Metazoa; phylum Arthropoda; class Insecta; order Coleoptera; family Cantharidae; genus Cantharis; species Cantharis flavilabris. The sequence goes on from OX424441.1 coordinate 11,279,441, forward strand.
CATAGTAATTTTTGCCAAAAAAAGATTTAAATTTTTATTAATTGGGTATTTAACTTATTAATATTTTCAGAGGCGTATTAACCAAGTGTGACACCACAAGCCTATAATATTTTGTGTCCCTATCCTTGATTTTTCAGTTGACCTTTTTTTTTAAATTAGAAAAAATTATAAAGAAAATTCAACTTATTTTTAATAATAATTAGAACGAAATGAAACCATAATGTACAACGAGAGAGATGCATAAGGCGAAATTCGAGTAGAACCACCGTGATGATAAAGGAATAATTCCACATATTATGTGTAATATAAGAAGTAGATATGAAAATGATTATGCATAGGTAAACACATAATGGTATGATTGCATTTACAGAAAAAAATTCCTGGTTTGAAATTATTTTTAGTTTTAAATGATACGTTGTTACGCGAACATCAGTAAGTTGTGTTATTTCTGTGCGAAATTATATTAGAGCCAGGTACATTATTTTTGATGAAAATTAAATATTATTTAAATTTATTTTTAAGTAAGGTAAGAGCTGCTTATTGTCTTCGTATAAATCCAATAACATCAAATTTTTAATTAAAAGTAGCAAGATGGGACGCCGAAAAGGTTTATGAAATGAAGAAATTGCTAAAATAAAAGTATTGAGGGAAAGAAATGTATCTATTAGAAGCATAGCAAAACAAATAAAAAGATCACATCATTTAGTAGCAAATTATTGCAAATTAGGTGAAAATTATGGTAAAAACAGAAAATTTGACCAAAATAGAAAACTGTCACATTGAGATAAACGCAGAATTCTTAAAGAAATAAGAGGTTCTTCGAAAACTGCATCAGAAATCAAATCAAAATTACAATTACCAGTAACAGCGAGACGAATTCAGCAAGTGTTACAAGCGGATAAAAATTTAATTTACACAAAATCAGTAAAAAAGCAACCATTAACACCCCAACATAGAGAAGCTCGTCTTCAGTTTGCTCGACATCACATGCATTGGAATAATGAATGGAAAAAAGTTATATTTAGTGACGAAAAGAAATTTAATTTGGACGAACCAGATGGTTTTTCCTATTATTGGCATGATATTAGAAGATGGTTTAGTGCCTATGATAGAAGAAATTATGGCCGATGACTGCATTTTCCAACATGATAATGCGGCCATACACACTGCTGGACGTGTGAAAGATTGGTTTTCATCTAGAGAAATACCATTGTTGACTTGGCCAGCAAGAAGTCCTGATCTAAACCCAATAGAAAACATATGGGGACTTCTTGCTCGACAAGTGGGAGGCAGTAAAATAACTTAGAAGAACTAAAGAATGCCATACGTGAAGCATGGAAGAAAATTTCAATAGAGGTATTACAAAATTTTATAAACTCAATGTTAAATAGAATTTTTTAAGTAATACTTCATAATTACAATGGGTAATTACAATTTATAACTCCTGAAATTAAATTTTGCGTCTCCTGAAATTTTGCGCCACAAGGCCGGGCTTCATAGGTTTATGCGATAATACGCCACTGAATATTTTGTCAATAACAATCAAAATTTTGCTCTATTGAATTGCCGCTCCGGACAAAATATCCGGTTTGTCCGCCCCCCAGACCGTACTCTACAGAGGACTAAATATTTCCACAAATGTTTTAAAATGTAAACAAAGTTAGCAATTTTGTAAATTCGTCTCCAACTACTTACTCGAAAATCTTTTGGAATAATTTTCATTTCGCCCATAAATTTTTAAAAGTTTTATGTAAAAATTGAAAAGTAAACATTTTTTTTGAAAATATTAAAAATTATATTATCGAGACCATTTGAGAGACATGCTGGCATTATAAAATTTACGCGCGTTTCATGGGATGGAGAACGGAGCAATATGCTTAGCAAAGCAAAATTGTACTACGTTTGATAAATTATTTGCAATCTTTCAAAGATAACAATATCCGGTAAATAATTATTTTGTTTATTAACAATACAAAAAATTAAACGATTTTTGGTACTTGGGGGACGTCCATTAATTACGTGAGGTGATTTTGGCGATTTTTATACCCCTCCGCCCCCTTTGGTGAGATGTCGTGAGATTTGGCTCGACCCCCCCCTTTCAAATCTCAAGTGAGATTTTTTACAATGCGTATTTTTAGTATAAATTCGTTAATCTGTGCTTGATGGCGTTGGATTTATTAAAAAAGCATAATTTGCTTAATTATTTTTATTTAAGAATAGTTAACACAAAAAAATTACGTGATATTTGCCCCCCCTCTCCCCCACGTGAGATTTGGTGAGATTCGGCTCGACCCCCCCCCCTAAACGCCTTACGTAATTAATGGGCGCCCCCTTGCGTACGGATTTAGAGTTCTTAAAATAATATTTGAATTTGAATTATTAAATTACTGTCACATTTCTGTAAATATGGCATCAAATCAATACCTCGTAAGTTCCATTGTACCAATATTTGGATTTATGCCGCAATGGATGACAATAGTTATTGTCGGCTAGGCATTGCGAAGTAGTAGGAATATTTTTATGCTTATGCTTATAAATAGTCATAGCAAACTCGTTGACATTCAAAACAATAATAAAATAAATTACTAGACTACCTACATTTAAAATCGAAAAAATTTCTACTTACGACGTATTCATTTGAGTTTAGTAAGTCCTCCGCGTCCTTTATATCAAATAGAGACCATAATTACCTCGACGCCACTTGCTCGGAGTTCCAGAAAATTTAATTGAGCTAACAAATCGATTTTTACACTGACTTGAAACTGGCTTATATTCTTTTTTAAAAAGTTTAGTAATCTTATGCTAAGCTAAAAAACATATAAACATGTCAAATAATTTTATGTACTAGCGATCTAGACTTGAAGATTCATTTCTTTGAAAACGGTTTTGTATTAAAAAAAAATTTTTATTTTGATAATATTAAACGATAAAATTATTTTAGTGGATCTTAGCAGCTCGCTAGCATATTTATTTCCACAAATGTTTTAACGCTTGCCATACTGAAACCGGGTCTATTCTGGCCCAGAATTTTCATTTTTGTAAATATTACGATTTTATCTCTTCCTCTTTTGTAATTCATTTTGATTACTGTTTAAAATACAGTATTTTTACTTTTGTTGCGTTTAATACCATTTCAAAACATAAAGGTACAATATTAGATAAAATACCTAAATATAGCCAAAAAATTATTAAATTAATTATAAATTAGTCATTTAAGCTGTAAACTAAGGTTGAAAATTATTTTAGTACAAGCGTTAAAATTCTAAAAAACAAAGGTAGCAATTTTGTAAATTCGTCTCCTTGAAAATCTTTTAGGATAGTTTTTATTTCGCCCATAAATTTTGAAAACTTTTAAATTATACATCTTATTAAAATTTGCGTTATCAAGACCGTTTATATTTCTTATATGAGAGACAAGCTTAGCACTATAAAATTTATGCGCCTTTTATTACATACTAGATGATGTTGAGCGAGGGAGGGAATGCTTAGCAATTTTTGCAAATGTTTGATAATTGTTTAGTCTTTCAACGATGACAATATTCAGTAAATAATCATTTTTTTATTAACAATGGAAAAATTAAACGGGTTTTGGTACGGGATTATAGTTTTTAATTTTTTTTTGAATTTTACTGAATTCTAATCGCTTAGTAAAAACTGATCAATATTTTAAGTAACTTTAGAAGGTTCTCCGCGTCCTCTGTATCAGATCGAGTCCATAATTACCTCAACGCCACTAGCTCGGAGTTCAAGAGAGCGCAATTATTGAGCTAACAAATCGATCAATTACTAATAAAACACAAGAAAAATAAACAATATCAATAACAATAATATAATAAATAATAATTTTTGAGTAGTAACCGAGTAAAATTGATTAAGGTACTTAATTTAAATTGATCATTTCCATTCCCCACTCCAAGTTGGCAGCCGATCAGCTGTTTGCTTGTTTGCTGGTCAGATCAATCTCCATAAGATTTTGTTAATGATTGAAATATTTTCTTGACATATAAATGTATTTTTTATGAATTTTGGCATTTTTTATTTTACCAAATCAAAATGGCAAATATTTCATATAAACAGTTTCTTGCCAGAATGATTTTGTAAATAATTTTTTTTACGTATCTGGGGCTTAATGCAATAATCTAGTAATCTTTTATCTATGGCTTAATCGCTTAATGCATACTCGATTCGAAGACTTGGTGATTTTTAAGAAATAATTTCCACATTTAGTAAACTCTTGATGAACTCACACTGACGAGAAACCAAAACCAAATTTGAATTCTGTTTATTGTAAATTAATGAAACAAAAAACTGACAAATAATATTACAAAAAATAACAGCTGAATTGTTATTTATTTATTTATTGCAATTTATTTTTATTTAAATCAGCTGTTAAATAAATAAATTGTAATTTTCAAAAATTAAATAGGTAATCTAAAATTTATTCAATTATTTGGAAGTACCTACTATAGTGCATTTTAGTTGTCCCGTTTATTATAAATCAATCTCATGTCCAAAAACTGAACTATAAACTAGCCAAAATTCGTTAAAAAACACATTTTTGGGAGTTTTTAGAAAGCCCCGAGCAACATACTACATGGAAGTTGTAAATTTTGCAAAAATTTTTAAATGCTGAAATGATAATTTCAATAAATGCCAAAGTTTTAACGAGAAGATTTATTCTGTACAAAGGACCCGTGAAATCTCATTTTTTTAAATTACAATTTTGAAATTATAATATTTTTTTTCACTAAGTATTTTGTGTAACTATTTTATTCTACTTTTTGTATTGATCCGACAGTCGACTTTACTCAATGCCATTCTGCTGTGTTAACAATATTCTTATAACAACGCTCAATCTTCCCGCGTTTTTTTCGTAAAGTACCTCGCTGTAGTACGAAATTCAAAGCACTAAAGTTTGATTAGTAAAAGAAGTTGTTATTTTTAATACGGATTTCAAGAAATAACATGTTATGAAGAGTCATTAAATACCAGTTAACTAGTATTTGAAACAACAAAAGAAATGTTTTATTCAAATTTGTTGTAATTGTAAATGAGCTGCATTAATCGATAAAACTCGAAAATAATAAATTATTATATCAGGCAAATAAAATACAAAGGCAAAATATATGAAATTTATTGGAAAAGTGAAATTTAAAAAATAAATGAGTTAATAAAAATAACGGTACAGCATTCCGCTATACATAATCTTTGCGATGACTGTTTACTTACAATGACCAAGGTCTAATAATAGATTACCGCCGAAGCGCTGTTGCAAAATGTAGGGACCGATAAAGTCGAAAAGATGGATCGGGTCTCACATCGTTATATTTATTATATACAATCCTTTCAACGCGCTCGCTGGCGAGTAAAATGATGAACTGAATTAATATATAATTGCATGTTGAACCATCGTTCCCAGACCCAGCTGAAAATGTGCCAGGGAACGCCTGAATGCATAGGGAACCCAAAAAGCATTATAAACGCTACCAGACCCTCGACCGGGTCTGACAACGTCTTTTTTGGCTTGGGAACGTCGGTTGTATATGGCATTTCGGGTTTGTATAAGCGGTTGAACAAAGCTATTATCACCGATGAAGGCAGTCAAGACAGTTTTAAATGGTTTTCTAACCACACTTGCTAATATTAATCAACCTAAATAATACATACTATATACTTACTTTACATTTTTATCAAGACGACGCCGACGCGACGGTTTTGAAATGCATAATATAAAAATTTAATCATCAAGACATTTAAGAACATTAAAATAGATTAATTGAAGTATGATAAAATATAAAGAGGGGGGAGGTAAGATTGAAAATTACACGAAAACTAAGAGCGCATTTATTTCAATCCTAATATTGGGTTTTCTCAGGTGGAATGTAATTGGGTTAACCCAACAAAAGGAAATTAAATTCGAAAACTTAGAAAACAAAAATTAACTTTTTAAAACTATTTTAATAATAATAATTAATTGGTTTATCTCACATTTGTATGTAAATAAGTAGTAGTAAGTTTATAATAATGCTGCAATTAAATGCAGAACATGAAGAAGTTGCATCTCTGTATATTGTCGACAGGATTGTATAATTAGTACTATTTGTTAAAATACGATATCACGATCTCTTTGTAATGTTTCTTCCTTTGCTTTTAATGTTCGTCTGTTTGTTAGAGAAGCATTATTTCTGTTTTGCGATCATAAAGATAATAAACCCCGTGGAGAAACAAGTAATTAAATGGCTATTTTAAGTGGTTAGATGTTTGATGTACCTGCTAATCTCAAAATATCTTTAAATTAAAACTCGAACTTTATAAACTACGATTGTCAAATAATTATTTACTTTTAATATTATAATATATTTAACAAAGATCGAGAAGTAATTAAGAATATAAAACTCAAACCAATTTTTCTTTACTATAACGAATTTTTTTGTAAATAATTTTTTTATGGCTATTTTCATGGTACATTTTTTATATTAACAATCAGGTGTTATTATTTATTAAGACAGCTTTACTACTAGAATCCTCCCTTTGCTTTCGAATTTGCTTTATTTGTAATATTTGTTCAAGTTATGATTACTACTTAGTTTCTTTAAAGGTCTGGTTGGCTCTTAGTAACTGATGTAGATATATGATTTCAAAACATACGCGACTTTGCTCTTATAGAAATATTTCGTTTTGTTATAAATTCTGTTTTATATAAATTAAAAACATGATATCGCAAATTATATTAGATAATTATAATTTTATTAGTTATATGCATTAGAATTACGTACGAAACTCAATCAATTCTTCACATTTCCACTTTTCCACTCGGTAATCTTATGCCAACCGAAAAAGCTATTTAGGTATAAAGAAAGAAACTAACAAGAAGCCCGTTTTCAAGAAACCCGTTTATAAAATGTATGAATGGCTTGCTTAAAATCTATTGTTGCAATTTTTCCTATAAAATTAAGTCAATCATAAATAAAAGAAAACGGGGTGTGTGTAACGCAAACTAAAAGATAAAAACAACATTATTTCTTAATATTACAAATTTTAATTGTTCGTCCTCGCTTTGAAACGTCCTCGGGTTTCATGTAACTCAAGGTACATAACCTAATATTAAACGAATAGTAGAGTAGAGGCTTGCAGGTTGCCACTGCTTGCAGGTTGCCACCCCTGCCGAATTTCGACATTCTAGCAGTGTCATCCCCTAAATTTCGACGGACATCGATGTCAAACGGGTAATTGTCGCTTTTAATCTAATTTTGGTGCACTCGAACACAATAACAGGGTGTTTACTAAATAAAGTGTGAAATTTTATTTGTGAAAAAAAGAAAACTTAACTTGTACATTTTCATGTTTCATTATTAGTAAATAAAGATTTATATTAATTTTTAAATATTTTGAAAGCGTTTACGTCAATATTTGTCAATAGGTAAATAAAATAGGCACGGGGGGGGTTAATCCCCCCCCCTTTTTTTGCGCAAGAACCTGTCCTGGGCCGATTTAGGGGCTCATGTCGCCACTGGCCCTATACAGTCACTGTAATATACGTCACAATGTAAAATAACAGAGGTGATATGTTTAGAATTTTTTCAGAATATTGAAAATTGAAAAAAAAAATATCGTCAAGAAATAATATTTTTGCTATAAGAAAATTTTCCAAATAATAATGAACAACAAAATATTTGGTGAAGTCAAAGCGTGGCGCGTCCTTACAATTAGACACACGCGCCTGGCACGCGTGCTGGCGTTCGATCCTACCCGCGTGCCAGGATTGTGTGTCTAAAGGCACCTTTTGTATTTAATATTCACTAAATACAATAATTGCATTACATGTTAGAAAAATTAATAATTGAAAAATCTTACTGGTTTTTTATCAATAAAATATGCAAATACATGAATAGTTTGCGACACATAGGCCCTAGGTGTTTCGAATTTCGGATTCTTATCAGGCAAACCTAATGAAACATGTAATGCAATTATTGTATTTAATAAATATTTTCACATGTTAACTATTATAATTTATAGTTGACGCATATTTTATAGATGCCATTGTAAAAATTGCATAACTTTCATAACACTTTCGTTAATATTGAGTTAACGACACTTTTGGAACTTCCTCTCAGATTCTACTAGGCTATTACACAAAAAGTCTTTACAAAGATTAGGAAAATATCTCTTGGGACAGTTTGAAGCTATGACTTCTTAAGTACAACTTTTCATTAAGCGTGGACATATTTCCATTAACAATTATTACAATCATTGGAGAGTCAGTTAAATAGTATTTAAACATTATTTTTTATTGTACACTTTAGTTTTAATGCTAAAATTTAATAACAAGGTATAATTATTATTTATCATAAACTCAAATAATATTTACTGATTTCTTAACTTAAATATATAAATGTTATGTCGAATTATTTAAATAAACCTCCGAGTTTATCAACTAAGAAAATTAAAATTTGATCAAATCCTGGAAGTTCTACTTATACTCAACTAGTAGCAACAACTAGCTAGTGTGTTTGATAGAGATAATACTATCAGAAAAGAAATTTAACATTTTAACATTTTTATTCAGTTATATTTGAAACATAAGTTTCAATAATGATAGTTGGTGTTGGTGGGTGAGTAAGGGCGGCAATCTAAAATGCCCTGTGCAAATTATTTACAATATACCTGTGATTATCGGCTTAATTTGAAGGGTGGAAATTTTTTATAAAAATTACTTTGTAAGGTAACCCTTCTTGACCATTTAGTATGAAAAAATGCAAAAATGATAGGTAGAAAGAATTTAACCGAAATTGACAAACAGAAAATTTTCGTTTTACGTGGTGAAAATAGGAATTTTACTGATATTATTAGCGGATATTAGTGAGCAAGTTGGGCATGACAGATGTACTATAAGTAGATTTTTGAAAAAATATGTTATTAGTGGCAATACAAAGCCACTTCACAGTTGGAATTCGGAAAGAAAAACCATGAAATCGCAAGATCGAATGCTTCGCAAATGGGCGTTAAAAGATCGCTCCAAACTTCGAAGACAATTAAGAAAACAGTTGAAAAATGAACTTGGCGTAAATATTAGCACAAAAACTGTTGGTAATCGTTTAGTTGAAGTCAAATTACGTGGTAATACTTCTGTCAAGAAACCTCTTTTGACAAAAAAAATGAAACAAAAACAGTTAAAATTTGCCAAAAAATATCAAAATTGGACAATAGATGATTGGAATAGACCCATCTTTTCAGGTGAGTCAAAATTTTCACTCCATGGGTCGGATGGAAAAACATATGTGCGGTTAATTCAAACCGAACGTTTATCGGACAAATGCACTATGGGGATCGTGCACAACATAGGGTGACGCCACCAGTCGCAGATTTTGGCATTTTGGTCTCAAAAGCTAATTGCTGCTTATTTGATAACATTAAAATAAAGTAAATGAGCTTAAAAATTATGATTTTTCTTTTATATTTGAATTTAAATTATATAAATTACGTCCTGTATAAATATATTCGGTGCAATTTTTCTAAAGAAGTTGCTATTTATAAGAACTGAATATAATTGTTATGACAGAAAATTCTATATTTGGTGGAATTTTTTAAGCAAAGTTGTTAATTATAACAATTGAATTTAGTTGTTGTGAAAGAAAATAACCTGTGCAATTTTCTAAACAAAGTTTTATAAGAAAAATTATTAATAACACTGAAAATTGCAGTTGCAAATTCTACCTTTGTGTGTTCTACCTTATTGCCATATTTCAACATATATTCTGATATAGCTATTTTTTCAAATTTTCTACCGTACACAAGTGATGGAATATTATTGTTAAAACCTTCTTCTTTCAAAAAGTCATTGATCAACGAATCATTAGTTTTTCTAGCTTTTGTTCGAATAGAATGTGCTTTTGAACTAGCATTTATTTTGCATTTTCTTTCAGAAAACCATTCGGTGCATTCACTTTGATTTTGCGTCAAGACACACAGTTCAACTATTTTGCATTCAGACTTTTTAACTGTTTCTTCATAAAATATTTTCAATTGAATATCTTCAATATTATCACGAAACGAGTATGCATCATGATCATTTCCAAAATTAATTAAATTTAAAGCAATACTTTCACAGGTTAAATCACAGCTTTTTTTAATTGTTAAATTCAGTAATTCATTAATTATACTGCGGACGTTAATCTTACTTTCCTGTAAAGCCTGTTCTTTAAGAATTGCTTGTAAAAAACAAGGGATATCAACGAGATCTGAGTATTGCACATTGTATAGTTCGACCTCATCTTCATCTGAAGTGACATGCATGTTATTTAATTTAAATAAATCTGCTACCGTTAGCGGCTTGCTATACATTTTTTTACCTAACTGAGCATCTGACGGCTTTCCCCATTTTTGTTCTATGCTAGTTTTTGAGGAACTTCTATCAGAATTGCTCAAAACATTGTGAACCCTTATGCAGCTTAAGGAATAAGAGGATTTTACTTAACCATTCTGACCATGAAGGCCGATGGGACGCAATTTACCCGTACCCTTGACCGTGGGACGCAATTCGGCGTCTCCCACAGTAGCGTGAAGTTGATAACATTTCGAGCGCCGACCCCTGTACTTAGTCTATTTCAATACACAAAAAATACATTATAGTCGATCCGCGATATGAATAATGTAGATGTCACATCAAATGCAAAACTACATTTACAAAAGGAAATGTCATTAAAACAATAAAATCGAATGCGTTAGGTGTGTTGCCTAATTTAGAATGTTTATAAGTTTACATCATAATTTTACAAAACGTATTTTCACAAATATATATTTCAATTTTAATCCGATTTTGATAAAATAAATAAAGAAATTCTGCATAGGAACTATTTAAAATGATACAACAAATTTAATAGTATCTGTCAACAACACGTAAATTTGGCTAGTGTGAAACCGCCTAATTTCAAACAAAATTCTATTGGTTAATATTTTGAGGTCATCGGTTTAGTTCTTACTAAATAAGTATAAGTTTTAAGGCAGAATTCTACTTTGACGCAAAGTAATTTTTGCGAATTTTTTATGAGATTATTAATAAAGATAATTGATGTAAGGTTTAAAAGGTTTAATAAATATTCTCTTGAAATGTTTAAAAAAATGTTCTAATATGTTTTATGCATTCTTTATATACAGAAACATTATCTGAATGAAAAGTAGCGCTGGTGTTAAAATCTTGAAAATGGGCCATCTAAACCAAAACAAATCAGAAGTTTTAGGTTCCATATAATACTAGCAACCGCCTGAACTAAAATTATCTTAAAATTTTAATTTTAACTAAATTTTTTTGCAAAAAAACAGTGGAAAAAAAATGACAATTTTTCTGATTTTTTCATTTTTTTATAGCCATTTCATTATTTTTGCATGTATATTAAAAATTTTAGTTCAGTGGGTTGCTAGTGATATACTGAACCTAAAGCTTTTGATATTTTTGGTTTATCAGAACATTTCATATGTATGTTTAACAACCTCGCAGAGATTTTGCTCAACTTTATAGTATCAGTACCTATTTAGATTGAGCAACATTTTCTTGTTTTCGTTAATATACAGGGTGACCCAGACCACCCGTATCAGTACTTTTTTTCAAAAACGGTAAGTCGTAGAGAGTTGGGCTAAAAAAATTTATTACAAAAGCCCTAATGACGAATCTAATGGTGATATTATTATTTCCGGGAAAAGTCGGCATCCAGAGTAGTTTGCTCCAGAAAGTCCAGAAATCCAGAATTTTAAATGGCACCATATGTCGAAAGTGGTATCGTTAGAAAGCTCTTTAAAAAATAAGCAAGTTTTGTAGTAAAAATTTTTTTATTACTCCCACCCCTTTTAAGTTATATTCACTTGAAATTATTAAATTTCAATTTCTTATAACGAACTTAACTTTAAAAGTCAGCACTTGAAATCCAGCTACCGCGTTAGAGCAATGTCACAAGTGTTCAAAATGTTTTCCATTTACTTCTAAACACTGTTGAGCTCTTCTGGTTTATTGTCTAATTATTGCCTAACCCGATAGCTAGATTTTGAATGCCAATTTTTAAAATAAAGTCAAAATAATCAAAATAATCAAAATAATAACTTAATAAATTAAGTCGAATATAACTTAAAAGGGGTGGGAGTAATAAAAAAAAAATTCCTACAAAACTTGCTTATTTTTTAAGGAGCTTTCCAACGATACCACTTTCGACATATGGTGCCATTTAAAATTCTGGATTTCTGGACTTTCTGGAGCAAACTACTCTAGATGCCGACTTTTCCCGGAAATAATAATATCACCATTAGATTCGTCATTAGGGCTTTTGTAATAAATTTTTTCAGACCAACTCTCTACGACTTACCGTTTTTGAAAAAAAGTACTGATACGGGTGGTCTGGGTCACCCTGTATATAATTTCTATTCTATCACTGCCAAAATTTTTAAAGTAATCACTAAAAATTGTCACCTATGTATATAGATATAAAACCAGATTCAATGTTACCAATTGGTAACATATCACTTATCTTGATTATATCTATCCATGGGTTAACTTTCGTTCGTAAAAGCGAACACAAAATTTAACACCGAGATAAAGTTATACCATAGGTTAGTTATCCCAAACTATAACCAACGATTGTAAAAGCGGCCCTAAGTGTATAAGAAATATTGTGTCAAGATTAACCACTACAAATATTATTAATTTCTATTTGCCTTAAATACTTTTTTCCGTTTGTCCAATCTTTTCACCAGCTATAAGAGTGCTGGGAGATGACGAGTTCCACCATATTACAAGTTAAACATTAAAAATCAAACGCACTAAATTCATTTAAAATGTAATATAATAATTAAAAAACCATCCTGTATATAAATAATTATTTAAATCGCATTTACTTTGAAATCGTATACTATCAAGCAACTAAGGCATTATGTAGAGGTAATTAACTATAGGTGACAATCGATAAACAAAGCAGGTCAGCTAAGTGCCAAAATTATATATTAGCAGATATTATGAAGAATTTAATTCTAAATTTGTAAGAATCGCACGGATATTTCAATTTTAAGTATGTGACCAACTTATTTATCTTTCGCGTGCATTTCATCGGCAATAAATTTATATAGTACAACAATTGAATGACTAAGCGAGTACAGTTTAAAGCTTAACTTCGACTTGAGCTTTATTCTATCAACAGGTTGATTTTTGGGATCTAAAAAAATAATTAATTTTCCGTAGATACGAAATAAGTATTAATTTTGTTATCTTTGATTTTGTCCGTTATAATTATAATAATATCTTTCGAATTTACTTTCCAATTATAATAATTTTTTTAATTTTTAATTTAATTTTTAGTTTAATTTTAATTTTCGACCATTATTACTATTATTTTTAACTTTTATTAGAATTTTTTTAATTTTCCTGTTTTTTACTTTTGATTAATTTTTTTAATTTTGATTTCCAAAATTTTTTTGACATTTTAATTAAGTTTTATTTACTAGTTATTTTTGGTTGATTATGACGGCGCGGCAATTAAAGTGAATTTATAACACTTCATTTTTATAAGTAGATATACATAATATTTTGCTTGTATTGAAATATTTCAACATTTGAGTTTGTTGATTAGAGAACTAGCTTATACTATTTAAACTTAACCCTCGAGGATGTGCGCTGGTGCAAATTTGCTACCAAAAAAATATAATTTCGAAATTGGGATATTTTGAGTTGACTGACGAACTTTTGCGCTTGAGTATGTTCTTAGACGCCGATGTTAAACCATATTTCAGCATAAAATATTCAATTTTTATAAGTGTTGCAAACATACACAATTTAACACGATTCGCAGCAAGCTAGAAGTATTATTTTTTTACATCTTTTATTCGTACTTTATTCTAGGTAAGATTACGTTAACTTTTATATGATGCATATCAATTTACATATAGGCACATATTGTTTTTACACATATTATTATAAGTTATTAAAAAATAAGTTTATCGGAAAACATAGTCAAAGCGATGCTTTCCGAGTCTTCTCGAGTGAGAAAGCGAAGCATTCCTAGTCACTTAAATCGACTAGTAATGTAAAATCGACTAGTAATGGTTTTCATTACTGGTCGCTTATGTCACTTCAACATGTCGAATCATTTTTATTATAAAATGCTATTACAAAAATTTAACAGACGTTAGGATCGAACTCACGATTTCGAAGCGATAAAATTATGATCCTAGCACCCAAGCCGGTTCGCCATACTGGGTTGACCTAATTACATTGTTTTAATTCGTCTTATTTGTTTCGATTGTAATTTTTTCCCATTTTAAGCAATTCTAACCTAAAATACGGATTTTTTTTTGCGCGTGATCGATCTGAATTTTTGCATATGCTTTCCTACCGATAATTCACGGGGGGTGAGTACAAGACCAGGGGGGGAGAATTTTTTGCTCAGTTATTCGATATCTAGCGCCGTTCTTGAGTTATTGCTAATTCAAAATATTTCATAATAGGTACTTGTGTAGGATTTTTATTTTTGGTGTAATAGCTAATATTTTTGTTTCCCGATAAAATAGTATACTAACCTCTACTCAAAAAATGATTCGTTACTGGGTAACGGATCATTTTCGAGGCTCGGCCAGTAATCTACTATTACACCAATGAGATGTGACACTTGTGGCAATTTTGTGTGCAAAGAGCAGAGTAATATGAACATTATGAGCAACGATTGTACTAGTGTAAACTCATCCGTTGAAAATTAATTTTGTGTATTTTTGTTCTTATTTTTAATGAAAGCAAATAAATATTCATTTATATATTATCTATTTGGGTTAATAAATAATATTTAATTAAATATTTTTGTGTATTTTATATGCATATTCGAAGTGGTAGCAAAATTGATACCACGAGAGCGCTCATGTAAAAAAATGGGGCGCGCGTCTTCGAGGGTTAAGAATCAATACAAAAACTAAGTTATTTTAATTTTCTGCATATAAATAATACTTTTTTGCATTACAATGCTTAAAAGAGCATAGATCTTAGTTATTTATTCAAAAATATATAAGATTTGATACAAAGTCACTAATGATTATTAAGGATTTAATATCATAAAGCATCTTGCTAAGTAATTGTAGATGTTCCGCAATTCGTATATTACATTGTTGTATAGCAGACTAAGCCGACAGATAGATGTTCAGATTGATATATCACCACTAAAAATCATAACCTATAAGGGATATAATGGTGTTTATGCGTTAAAAGTTGGAAGTTTTCAGACAGTATACTACCAGGCAATGACTTCTACAAAATGCCATTCTTACAGCTTTCAACTGAAAGAATTATATCCGTAGTTGTTCTTCAAAAAGTACTTAGTGATATGCCAAAAGAGTAAATGCCTTTTGTGAGTTTTAAGAAATGCAATAAAATCAACTTCACTTCCATTGTGAAATATTTTCAAAGTATTAAACAAAAATATTTTATACCATACCATTTATGTATTTAAAACACTGGAAATGGTTTTTTTTATAAAATATTAAGTGATATTAAAATTACAAGTAAGATCATAATAGTTGCATTTTTTATATTATTATGTCGCTTACTAATAACAGGGCAATTTATTACATCCAAGCTTAAAAGGTGGCTAATGTACCTACTGATTAATATTTAACAGAAAGTTGACTTAAAGTAGTAAACTTTACACTTACATCATATGCATGAACATTAAATTACTGCTAATAAATGTTTACCCAGTTTGGACAATGTAAATTACGTAAGTTTTAATGAACCAATTTTATATCGAAATAAATGTTTAACTATTCGCTATCTAAGAATTGTTAAGAGAGCTTAGTATAGGTACATTTTATGAAGCAATAGTACCTATCTAATTATTTGTCGACACTTATTATGTTAAACTAAAATCATTTATTTAGATGATTGCATAGAATTCAAACCATGCAGGCCGGACGGGACTTATGCCTCAGAATTCGTTTTCGCTGAAAGATATTGTTCCTTATACAAAATGAGAAGATACGTATTTTTTTTATAACTTGAAATAATTGTTTACGCTTGACGGTGACTTTTTTATCATTATTTTCAAAAGTTCAATGTATAATCTGTAAAATATCATTTCCAATTCTGCAATTTTATAGTTTTTAATAGATTTTACCTTTTAATAAAATAATAAAAATCTGAAAAATAAAAAATATAACTTAAAAATTAAAAAACTTACTGATTAAAGAATATCTGTAAGTATTGACGTGTGGTGTTGGGATGTCCACATTTAAAATATTTATTAAGGTGCCAAACTATACTGCACAAGAACTTGAGGCTCTTCAAATTCTAGAATTTATTTTTTAAATAAGATCCAATTTTTAAACGTTAAATAAATTTTGTACCACTACACGGAAAGAAAAAATAAGTACCATTTGAATTAAGAAATTCTCTGTTTTCAATAGCCGCACGAAAATATTTTCTTTTTGTAAGAAAAAAATATTTCAACTAAAAAAAATATTCTTTCTGGAAGAAATCTGATATTTTTAATACAAGCATATTTTATTGCACCAAGAAATTATATTTTTAAATGAAATAAATAATTTCAAAAAAATATTTATTCTTCATTTAAGAAATGCTTTTTTTCCGTGTATTACAGCCTGATTTGTGCTTGATAAAGATCACCTTTATTTTAGAAGTCAACCATTTTGTTAGTTTCTGATAAAATTTAATAATCGTAGTTCCAACGAGAACGACAATTCTATAGATTAATAATCAACCTGATTTTTTTATTTCAGATGTCAAAGCCGAAATCACTCGAACCAATTACGTATCTTTTTTGAGGCGTCTACTTTGACCAATAATAATAATAAAACGTTGTAAAATTAAGTCTAAAAATATTTTTTTGTATTCTTTAGATGCCGATAATATATTAAAAAACCAAATCCATTAAATTATTTTCCCAGACAAAAAAGATTCCCAATAAAGACATAAAAAAGTGCAAGTTACCAGACTATAAACTTTGATTATATACAATATACATAATCAAAGCTATAAACTTAATACAATACATTTGAGTGTGATGGATGGATGAATCCACTAATCAAAATCTAAAAAATTCAAAAAATCAAGAAATCCACAGTCCACAATTGATCAACTTTAACAATAATATTAATATAATTAACATACCTATAATAAAAACTTTAAAAGACTTTATATAAAATAATTTAAATAATAAAAAAAAACATTCATCAAGGGAAATTTAGATTTAAAAAAATTTTCCAAAATGGATGGAAAGAATTTTGTTAATCTAAGCACATAGTCAGAAAGATCTAGGAACAAGTACACATTCTAGGTAATCGCAAATTGATTAGGTAAAAAATAGATAACTTGTAAGGGAATAAAAAAATATAAAAATGTTATTAATGTTGGCCCTTGCTGTCTAAGTTGGCCCACCATTTAGTAGAATCGACACAATATTGATGCAAAAATGTTTGAAAATGACCTTAAAAAATTAACTGGGTGAAATTATAAACCAAATTCGTTTTATTTTTTTATTCAACCAAGTAAAACTTTACACTATAATGTCGCTTTACCGAGAACTGCTTTACATGAACGTTATTCCGAATCGAAGTATTGGCAAATGAATTAGCTCCTGGCCATTTTGGCACATTTCAAATGCACTTTTTTCTTGCATTTGAAGCATGCAATAGAGTTGTTGTGGTTCCGGCGAAGAAGCATCGCTCCCAAACAGATGATGTATAAGTCCTCATCTTCATCCAAAGATTTTGATTTTTTTTACTGGTGTGGTAACCCGCAGAGGTCCGATTGAGGTCAAACTCAAAGAAACACTTGAAATATGGGACATAGATGTCAATGGCTAAATTCTCGTGCCTTGTTTATGCTCGCCAACTTCGGCAACATTTGGAATAGTTACATGGCGCTGTAATTCCTTGTAATTGACTTCGGCTTCCGTAATAGCTCAATCGTTCTCTCAACTAAACACCCCTTGCACGAAGTCCTAATCCGCAAGAATGTCTGGATTGTACGGGGCAATTTCCGTTGCGGGAAATCCGGCTTAAAAGTTTCGTGGCTTCCGCACCAAATTCAGTGTGGATCGGACTAAAGCTAAAGTGTCGGATTTCTAGAAATTGACTAGCATGGTTCTTTTGCAATGCATTACAATGCAATTTGTAGTAGGCTTTTAAGATGCTGCAGTGTGGCGCCATTTTCAACAGCCAAATCCAATGCCTGTTTGGAGATTAGTTTATTTCCAATATAAATTCGTTTAAATTATATACAAATAAATAAATAATTACATAAATCACTCAATTAACCACGTGGTTGTCGTCGCGCTGTCGTCACTGGAATCCCGCTCCAATTCTTCGCCTGTTGGTCATCTTTCTGTTGGTACCACTGACTCATGACCGCCAACTTGTTGTATTTAAATTTGAATTTAAATGCGCCACACCTGTATGGAAAGATGGGAGGCGTGATTGCAACTTGGCAACTGCTCAACTCGGCAACGGTTAACTCGGCGACAGGTTAACTCCGTGAAAGTCAACTCTTTAATTATTCTGAAATACAAATATAGTAGTTAATATAAATTTTCAGTACATATGTATACCGGGAATCCTACAAATATTTTACTAGGTAATACGATACGACTTTAGACAAATGAAAATAATAATAAATTTATAATAACTTGAAATAAAAACATTCAGATTATAATTTTCTTTAAATAGGAACCATATTATTATTTTCTTTAAATAATTGGTAGATTCATGATATATATTATGTACTGAAAATTAATATTAAGAACTATTACGTCTGTATTTCAAATATAGATAATTTTCTTTACGAATTTACCGGTGGTAAATTTATTAGTAAATTTATATTTATCTGAGAGTGTATGCATTACGCCATTCTGATGGCTTAATAATGTTTAGTATTATTTAAAATGCTTCTAAATAATTGAATAATGATAAATTATCAAATACAATTTGAAAAGTGCTGAACAGAGTATTACAACTTTAAACAACTATAGTGCTAATTAAAACAAATTGAACAAATTTTAAGAAAAATAAGAATGTATTTGCATAAAGTTATGTATTTCTACTTTTTAAATTTTTCGTAACGGGCCACTAGAAAACTGAAAATATAAAGACAATGTTTCCATTTTGTAGGTAAATTGTAGTATATAATCAGTTAATTTCTATGCAACCAAAGTAGTGTCTACGAGTACAAAACTACCAAAAACAGTTTTAGAAAAACAGAAAATACAGGCAAGTATATAATATATATCCTTATTATTTGAATGCTTTAACCATGTTTGCAAAAATTAACTTAAAAACCCAGTACGTGTTTTAAATAAATTAAATATTTATTTTAAACTTTTTGTAGATTTTTAAATAACCTGTGCATATCTCTAGAAATTTAACTAAAATACTTTCAACTTAAATAACATAGTAGTTGCATTTGGTTAGGATGTGATGAACACGTTTACGTAGAGTATTATAATATTGTATTACAAGGGCTTTCAAGAACAAATCAAATTAAAATATCAATTTGATATTGTAATTTCATTGGTTGTTGCAATCCAAAACAAGAACTACTAATTTTGGCGCAAACGTAAGCGACAATTAAAAAACGGAAATGTCAAAAACTCACAAAATGTCTCAAAACATTCGCAATCCGACCGTTACTGATATTATTATAAAAAATGTATTATAGTATCAGCCAAAATTTACACTGTTTGATAAAAGAAATTCATTACCTAAGCGTAATTGCTGTTTAGAACCCTAATAATTTCAGAAAGAGTTTCCTTAAATACCTATCTCGAGGGTAGCAAAGCCTCGTCTCTTAAGACAAGAAAATCGATTTCTTAAGTTGTTGTTTAAAACAAGCTCTTACAACAAAATTACCTTAATGCAAAATTTACCATAATTAAAGTTTCCAACAAGCAGATTTTAGAAAGAAAAATCATTAAACCGTTAATAACACATATAAATGAACGACAATAAGTTTCAATCAAAATTTAATTACTTTTACTTGAACTTCTATATCAAAATGTATTTTATGTAAAGGTAAAATGTTTGTTCAATCAGGTTCTCATTGAAATATATTATTTTTTATTCTAAAACCTTCTAAAACAGATTGAAATAAATATTTTTCTTAAAATACTGCTGTTATAAAAATATAAGTCAGTACTTCTACTATGTATATCAAAATGTTGTCTATATCAAATTTTCTTGTACTTCTTAAATATCTTCAGATAGAATGACTTAACTCTACAATTAGTAGATCAAATTGTTACTTTAAATAGAAATCTAACAGAGAAAACATATTAACTGCTCTGTTAGTATTTCGAGGTTCCAACATTATGATAAAAGAAAACTTGAAGGCTATTAATTATAAAATATTTTATCCAAAGTTCGGTGGAAAAGTCGTTGGTCCCTATTAAGTCAAAAAAATATAAAGAAATTGAGTAATTTATACAGATTTGTGTAAATTGGAATTTCTTTAGCCATGATTTTTAAAGTTGTTTGAAAATAGGCATATTCTTTCAGGATTTTTGATTATGCACTACAGACAACAGACTTATAGTTAATAGTTTTTCAATGAAAGAAATGTTTGTATATGTTACGGTCAATGACGTAAATTGGGCATTGACGTTAATCGCCGGGCAATGACGTCAATGCCCATTTACGCTGGTCATTAACGTCAATGACCGGTCATTGACGTTAACGCCCGTTAATGGTGGGCAATGATGTAAATATTTTTATTTGATTGCAATATTTTCGTCTTTGGCCGGTCAATGACGTTAATGGCCAAAATGGATTGGACAATGATGATATTATAGAATAACTACTATAAAGAACACAAAAAAGGCAATTAAAATTTGACAGCCAACTGGCAAGTGATATTTTCGTACATATGTTGTATTTATTGTATTATAATAGTATAATTTAATCATTTATTAACAAAAATAATAAAAATTAAAAAATAATGAAATAACATTTTTTAAATGAATCATTTTCATTCTGGTACGCGGTGACCCATAGTACTTAAAATTGCAAATTTATTTACTGGCGCGACACGCACATTTGTTATTTTTGCATCCACCGTTGCAATGACAACGCTTGTAACCGTGGTTTCCTAAAACACTGCTTTCAGCTGCTGCTTGTCTAAGAGTAATCTCATTTTCTTTGGACGTATCACTAATATTTTCTAAGAAAATTAACTTTTCGGTATCTCTTAATAACTAGTATTAATTGCAAAGGCACATTTAATATATTACTTTCGGATGGAATCTATAGAATAATAATTTCATCATTGCCCACCCCGTATTGGGCATTGACGTCATTGCCCGGACAATGATGTAAAAACTGCACATGAAATTTTAAATGTCAACATCGCCCAAAATGCATGGTCATTGACGTCAAAGGCCGGTCAATGACGTCAAGCTGGGCATTGACGTTATTGTCCGGCCATTAACGTTAATGACCATGCATTTTGGGCGATGTTGACATTTAAAATTTCATGTGCAGTTTTTACATCATTGTCCGGGCAATGACGTCAATGCCCAATACGGGGTGGGAGGTTCCAAAAGGCACGAATTTACAACCGCTGCTGGAACCAACAAAAATCCCAAAGCTCACCAACCAGTGAAAGCGAAACAATTATGATAACAAAGTATCACTTTATTAAAACTTATTAGTTATTTCGTTAGACAACTTTGTACTTTGTGTAGTTAGTTAAACTTCAACTAGTTATAACTGCATTATAATGAAATCGTACTGTCTAGATAAAATTTAAAATCAATAGAAATGAATTTAAAAGATAAGAATTTTAAAGAAATTTTGTAGTATTTAATATGTATTTAACATATTATTATATTTAACAAAACTAAAGTGAAGTAAGTGAAGAAATACATACAAGCATAGAAATAATTTTCTAAGTTCTAATTGTGTGATATGTAGTACATATTTGTTAAATATTATACCTACTACTTTCAAATGATTGATTTTATTGTTCATTTAGGTAAATTATCTAAAAAGTAATCAAAATCATCTAATGTCAAGTAGTCGAATCTTTTAAATAAATTCTTTTGTGAACTAATTGGAGGTAGATGATAAGTTAAATATTTATTTTACAGCATCAAGAAAAATTGTACAACAACTATTATATTTTAAGCTTTTTAATAAATTATTTTTAAATTGAAGTTTCTATATTGTACTTGTTGATGAAAATAAACGTTTTAATTAAAATGATAATTTAAAATCTGGAAACTGTTCTTCTTAAATCGATATTTAAATTAGCAATATGAATTAAATAAAAAATTCTATTGAGTTGATACTATATTATATTTTTGTAACTTACAGTTGTGAATATACGAGGGTTGTACGATAAGTACCTGGCCTAAACAAGAAAAACCATTTTTTTGAATAAAATTTGGTTTTAGTTTTCAACATAAACACCTTTTAGCTCGATACACTTAGTCCAACGCGGATCTATTTGTTGTATCCCCTCTAAAAGATAATATTGCTGAAACCCTTCAAAATAAGTGTTTGTTTCAGCAAAAACCTCATAGATTTTTTCCGCCGAGCCATCTTTTCATATTTTGAAAGAGGAAATAATCGCTGGGTGCTATATCTGGAGAATATGGTGGTTTCGGAAGCAATTCGTATCTTAACTCATGGAATTTTGCCATGGCGAAAACGCAAGTATATACGCGTTTTTTTCTTAATCGAAGAGAATCTTTTTACAGCATGGTTGAAGCAGTTCAATAAATTGACGGAATACTCTCAATTAATTGTTTTGCATTTTTTTCGGCCGTTTTGTCCAATCGACGTGAAGTGGTAACCTCACGACTTGCACGATCTTTTCCAAAAATGCATGTACGACCGCATTTTAATTCAAATGTCCAAAATTTAATTATTGATAACGAAGGTGCAGAGTCCCCATATACTTCGTTGAGCTCCATTTTAATTTTTAAATTTTTTTTCAAACAGTAAAAAAAAGAAGAAAAAATTATTTAATTATTTAATTAATAAAAATTATTTAAAATTATCGGCCTTTAGGCCGATTTTTATTGGCTAGTTTATTTAATATATCCTCACTACCGTATTTCTTATTGATTGAACGTTTTGATCAATACCATAATGCTTAGTTTTACGTTTGTCTATATTTTTTAATTATTATAATTTTTAAATATATAAATCTAAACTTGTGAGAAAATATAAACAATAAAACTTCAATAGAACAAGTTAAATAAATACTTTAATATAATTGTAATTATATTTTAAGCTTTCGGCGATGAATATCGTCTTCGTTAGAAATTTATTATAAATAATATTAGATTACATGGAAACCGAAAAAACACATTGTCATTTGATATGATCTAAGATCAAACAAAAAAAAAATAAGATCGTGAGTTAAGGAACAACCTATAATGAGTTTCTGTCAAATAGGAAAAACTTAACTCCAATGTGTGCAAATGGAAATTAAACAAATAAATGGCTGTAAATGTTGCTCAAGCCGTCTATATCTGTTTTTCTATTCATGCGCGTTCTTCTCTTTTCTAATACATATCATCTCATGAAGAAGTCGATCCTTGTAGTTGGTAACAGATTTGATTATTTTGGCGTTCTTAAAATCTGCATCATGTCCATCGACTAGAAAGTGTTTAGCGATAGCTGTAGATTCGGGCTTATTACAGCATATACTAGAAATATGTCGGTAGTACGGTATCTTTTAATTTAGTATAAAGTTGGTGGTTATTGGTGGATTTGAAGGTTACATCAAGCTTAAAATATAATTTCAATTATATTATTTAATTAACTTGTTCTAATATTGAAGTTTTATTGTTTATATTATTACTTTTAGCATTAATCATTTTTTGAGTTCTCCACCATACAACACCTCTAAAGGTTTACCTTTAGATAAGATATTTTTTCTAGTAATGGGATCGACTGCAATTATCAAACGCGTTTCCATGCTTCAATCTCGACGTTTTAACTATAATCATTGAATTAATGATTTTTCTCATAGCTCTTTGTTCGCGTATTTTTTACACATCATTTGGGTTTTTTGCTACTACTTCGCTCATTCTTCTTGCGTTAGGTGTCGCTGATGGTTCCAGATTGACGTGGTGCACGTTAATATTTGCTGCATTCACATCTGTAACAGCTACAAATCTTTGATCATAGTCGATAGATTTCACTGATGATGTTGAACTTGCCAGGTTAACATTTTTTGTGCTGTCGATTAATTGACTTTTAAAGCACTTGAAGGTTTTCTATCATATAATTTTGTTTATCAAGCTTTGATGTTTGCTCGTACATTGTTTGTTTCAGTCAATCCATCGCGCTTTCCAAGCCGTGTACCTATATATGATGCGAATCTTTTGTTAAGTTTTACAATTATTTGATCAACTTATGTTGTTTTTATTTCACACCTTTATTTTTTAATTTTACGACGAATTTGATAACATTAAATAATATATTCTTTAGGTAATCTTGAAAGCATATTTTAAATATGTTTTCAAAATTTCTCTTTTTTTCTTAGTTTTAATATCAAATTTTGTTCTTCAGCAGTGCAACGTTTACCGCTAACCCATTTTTGGAAAAAGACGAAATTTAAAATATTTTTATTTTAGTAATTAATTTAAAAAGAATAGGACATACTAGGAAATAGGTACTAAACTTATCCGTTTAGTAAATTTAATAAAAAAAAACAAATTTTTGCGCAAATTCATCACAGGTCATTCTTACACTGCTATTTTAATGTTACTTCAAAATAGCGTGAAATATCAAATAGGTATTTGTAATCAGCAATTATTTTCCGTTTCATGAGTGATTTGAATTTGTCATCTTCTGAAGATATTACATATTACTAGTTGTTTATTAAATGTGCTTACTTTTACATTGTAAAATTTGTATAACAAAAAAAATGAAGTGTTCTATTTTCACTATGATACTGCTATTTTTATATTAATAGCTGTACATGCAATTTTATTCATATGAGAATAATAAAAAAATATTTGAAATTAACCTAACCTCACTTAAGATTAATAACTGATCAACAGCAGCAAAAACACAATGATAGTTAAAAAGTTACGAATTAAGAATCCCGAGATCTATTCTTTCCGTAACTAATTCTTAATTCTAATAAGGAAGCAAAATAATAATATTTATATTAATTAATACATTACAGTTATTATGTGCCCAACAATGGCATTCTACTTGATTTGATATCAAAAAACATAATCTAATTTCTTTCGAATTAGCATATTATTATTCACTTAATGTATTCGTATTGCTTTTTTTATAAAATGAAATGGTTGATGGAGCATCGTTATAAGATGGTAGAAATACCGCAAGTCGCAAATCAACGTGCATGGACATGGTTACAATAGTATAATGAGTCAAGTGGATTGATTCTTTGTCTGCAGACAACGCACGTCGGAAAACAACGACATTAATCGGTTAATCTATTTAAATACATCAGCCACATCTCATTTCAATGCAAACTTGCTTAAAAATCAAGTAGACAAAAGAATCGGATGTCGTATGTATAGCAGACAGACAGTTGTTTCAATGTTAAGCAACTAAAGAAATGCACTTTTTCAATTTGAAATGCACTATGTAAATACCATCTACTTATAATGCTACAATGTTCTGGATATTTTCAAACTTTTACATAAAATTTCATTTATTCATTAGAATTTTATGGCATTACATAAAAACTCACAATCTTTCATAATATAACTTCAATTTAATAAAGATGCAAAATAGGCTAAGATTTAAATGAGAAAAGTACTAGTTTGCTACTTTATTGCAATAGCAATAATTATTGTCATATAGTTATAGTACGATAACACATAATTTGTTGAAAATGAACCCAAAATAAAATTTTAAGTAGATTTGTGGTATGTAGTATGTATTTATAAATAATTTTAAATTTAAATTAAGAACATTGCGTAGAAAATCAATAATTCAAAAAATCGAAAAAAATACATAATTATCACTTAACGGGTCATCTAAGTTAGCGCATTTATAGAAATGCAAAATTAATTTGGCATCAAAATTACTTTGGAACTTAAATATAATTTGACAATATTATGTGACAATAAAAAATTGTCACAATTATTTCAGCCAATATGTCGCAAATACGAGGTCTTATGAAAATAATTCCTAAATTAACAAAGTCTTAGAAAAGCAGTTTCATATGCTCTAAATAAGTCTAAACAAAATTAAACCATCTCAAATTTTACATAAAAAATAAAATAGAATTGTTCTAACTCTTATAATTAAGTTTGAAGATGTACTGCCCTCCAAAACCTGCAATTTTTTAAAAATACAATATAAAACACAGCAATTATCATTTTAGATAAATTATGAATTCAAGTCTTTTTTCTTTTTAGCATTAGCAAATACTTGAACAATGCAGAGTATTGCTAAATTGCTTAGCCTTCTAGGAGATTTCTTAAGCCTACTTCTACTTTTTAAGTGGCTTATTTACTTTAATTTTGAAAATGATTTTTTTGGCAAAGCTGAAGTCATAATTCACAAACAAAAAATTTTACTCCGGTGCTGGGAAAATGAAAAATCATTGCATATTCATATTTTTTGTATGTTGTACTCTATGTCGGCAATTTAAAAAAGGATAAATGATGCCCACTTTGTTTACTTCAATGAAAGAAATCTCCCAATATATAATATTTTATTGTGAATATTAAAAATTAAATACTAAGACCTTCGCACACTGGAAGATTTTAAATTTCAAACATTCTCATTTGTTTTACAATTGTATCAACTAAAACTATATGCGCTATTTTAGGTAAATCGGGATATCTTGCTAGAAGTGCCTGTAAAAAATACATTATAAATTCAACAAATAAAAGAAAACGACTTGAATTTGCAAAAGAGTACAAAAATCATACGGAAAAATGTTGAAATAGTTGGGTATTTTCATATGAGTCCAAGTTCAACATTTTTGGTTCAGATAGGATGCAATTAGTTTGGAGAAAAAAAATACCAAACTAAATAAAGAAAACTTATGTTCTACTACAAAACACGGTGGAGGTATAGTCATAGATTGGAGGTGAACGAGTGCGTTCGGTGTAGGAAATCTATACTATATTGATGGTATTATGGATCAGAAGGATACCTACTTATAGACATTTTCCAAAAAAGTTTGTCAGTAATTTCTAAATAAATGGGATTTAAAGACAATTATATCTTTATGTAGGACAACGATCCCAAACATAAAGCTGGGAATACACGAATGTGGATCTCATATAATACATCGCGACCGATCGCTTCATATCGAAACACCACCTCGAAGTTCATATATTAATCATATCTAACATTTATGGAATTAATATATAAGAAATCAAAAAATATCTAATAATAATGACTTAAAAACTACGCTTTTAGTGAATTTAGTGAATTTAATGCCTAAGCAATTGCAGGCAATTATTAATGCCAGGGGTAATCGTACTAAATATTTAAAAAAACTTTAAGTTCGATATTTATGTATATTCTTTAATGTACGAATACTTCTTATTGGGTGATGCTTATTGCAGCACAAGTGAAATAAATTTTTTTTTATGTTAGAAGTTATTAAATTTTTTATCTTTTTTAATTTGATCGTTAGTGATGTAATGTCGAGACTTGAGTTTGAATCTCGCGCCCCCACATTTTCAAACCTCAAATCCCCGTCACCAAATACCTAGCCGCACGCTCGTGATCGTCAAAGCCAACATCCATACGTCGTTAGGAACCTCCAGTTTGTAGTAACCCAATCTTCAGATTCTTTTAAAGAACGGACAAGCAGTTTGTGAGATCGACATAACCTTTGCTAAATATTTAGTTGTTGACATAAACAAGATGCAACCCAACTTACAGTTTCCTAGTTGGCCTGAACCAGTGACGTACTCAAAGCTATTTGATGTAAGGTTAGTAACAATTAGATCTCACAAGTTGATGCAATCAAGAGCAAACATCCCAACTTAATATATTTACATAGATTAATATCCCCTTTTAACCAAATAGACATAATAAAACACAGAATGAGGTATATTTTGGTATTTATTAGTAGATAAAAAAAAAAGAAAAAAAAACTTGAACGGAAAATTCGAACAACAGCCAAATCGGCAACTCTAGTCATTATTCATTAATATCATTAAAAATTAAATACAATACTTCATATTTTATATTACATATTGGTAGTTTTCTGTATTATTTCATTGATATAATAAATTCATTTTCTAAACTCCACTTTCTTGTCCCTAAACTGAAATGATTGTTATTATTTTCTTGATAATCTTTAACTTCAAACTCCCCATTCATCATTAACATATAATTTCCTAGCTTGACTTTTTAGTCAGAATTAACTTCATATTTATAATAATTAATTATATTTGTATGAAATTCTTGTTCTCTTTGAGAATTTTATATCATTTTGTTTGGACTTTTTAGTCATCGAAGTTTTTGTATAAGAATCTAAAATACAAAAATAACACATAAAATAAATAGTAATAACGCAAAACCCACTGTTGCTTGTCAAACAACGAAACCAACTCACTCAAATAATGTAACGATTTGAGAAACCACATACCAAGATTAACATAGGTCAAATGGGGGGGTCATAGGTCAAATAAAACCATCGATTCAAGCACACACTGCCCTAACTAATATGATTGCCTCATCTCCTGATTAAGCAGCTATACCATATGATTTGGACTCGGTTACGTGCAACAAATCGGTAAAAACCTCATATTATTGTTAATTCTAAATAACATACAAACTCCTGGTTCGAAACGGTTACATTATCAAATAAGTCGCATCATTGTATGCAAGCGTTACCTACGCCATTTTGTAAAACCTAACCAACCCGCCATTTTGTAAACCAAACCAAATTTTAATATAACCAACCTTTCCAACGATAATCGACGTTTCACTAAATAAACTACCAATATCAATAAATTAAACACATTAATTACCACACATGAATAAAATAATACCCCATCATCACCTTCTCAAATAAATATAGAAAACCAAACACCAAAATATAATATTCACGAAGTATAACAAAACAAAACTAATTTATAATTACCAATAAGCAAAACCCTTCATCCCTGATTATTTAAATAAATGAAGATTTAAATGCATTAGACCAAGCCACCATTTTAATTTAAAGCTTCACAATAAGTCACCTCGTGGTTAAATCAACTTTAGTTAATAATTATAATAATAAATATACTTACTTGAGAATTTCAATTTTATGGAAATACCTGATTTGTTGGATTTAAATTTAGTATAAATTTAAATTAATTTAATTTTGAAATTACAAATATTTTATTCACACTTTGAATGTACGTCCGATCACTTTGACCATCCCCAGCATAAGAAAGACTCA
Source organism: Cantharis flavilabris (assembly GCA_949152465.1). Taxonomy (NCBI): domain Eukaryota; kingdom Metazoa; phylum Arthropoda; class Insecta; order Coleoptera; family Cantharidae; genus Cantharis; species Cantharis flavilabris. Next base: position 11,308,824 of record OX424441.1, read on the forward strand.
AGCCTCTTCAGTTGTAACCAACCCCTCTCTTGCTTATAAAACTTCTGTTACCCTCCCACAGATGGTGCTTTCAAATATACAGTGTCGTATCGTGAATATTTAATAACCCGGTAAATTCAAATGTCTATTGTGAATATTACAGTGAAAATATAGAAATAAATGTTTTATAAATAATTTTTGAAATTGCTTATTGCTGAAAGGTACGACAACGTTTTTAATTTTAAATCTTCAACTGTACGAATACTTTTTACCGTCACTGTACAAATATGTGCCATGTATTATTTTGTTTTTATGTCATATTTTGTTTGTACGTTCAATTATTGTAAACCATGTGTGTGTTGTATTTTTTTTTTATTTAATATAATAATTATAACTTTATAAAATTATTTAATCAAATGAAAACCATAAACGATTTTTTTTCAGTTTTGTAATGTTTGCTGTTACGTTGTTCTTTGGTAGCATAACAGAATAATGTAGTAGCCTGATTGAGATAGAGTGATACTATGACAAAGTAAATAAACATCAGTAGAACTTAATTAATATATGTCATATTGTAAAACTTTTTGCCGCAGAAGCAAATAAAATTAGGATTTCATGGTTTTAATTTTTTTTCAAAATACCTATAGCAAATAAAAAATTGTATGAGATCTAAATTTACACAATTTGAGTATGTTTAAGTCAAGTTTGCTATTGCAATAAACTAATTAATATTAGTTTTTTATAACTAATTAATTATTACGACTGGTTTAATTAAAAAGAAATTGTGGTATAGAGGAAATAGTTTTACAATTATTAGTAAAGTATATTTTAGTATTACTTAAATGTTCAGTACAATAATGAATTAAGAAGATATGAATGTGGTATGGGAATTTCTAAAACTGAACTAAATGTATTATATTAATTTATTAAAATTGAACTGTTTTATTATAAAATTGATAATTAAAATTAAATACAATGAAACGCTGTTGATAAAACAGCTATAAGTGTATAAGACGATTGCGAATTTAAAATAATTGCAATGCATTCGCTAGTTTTCATTTTGCAAGATTTCATAAGGTGTAACAAAATCGACATTAATTAATAAGAAAAAGCTACATTAAGAAATTACTCTAAATGAGCAACCCTGTATACATATTATATACACTACTCGTGATTATACACTAAAATATATTGTAAACGTTACTCTTAGAGTTAGCTGAGTGTTATAGTAATTAGGTAACTTCATAATTTTTTTATCGTGTACATATTTTTTATTTTAATTGTGTTTAAAGCTTCAATTTCTCTTCAGCACGATTAGACTAATTAAGATGTTATTTTTGATTACTTCTAAGATAACTATTGGTTGGTTTAGAAAAGGAAAAGTAGTCATTGAATTGGCTTTTATTTACAGTTAGGTACTTTATCGATAAATTTTTTAATTGAAATGCTCAAATTAATTAGTAAGCATGGCTGAAAAACTTCCAGTAAGATGCATGCGTGCAGATTGTACTCGACTGCATCTTAGCATGCTCTTAAATTGCATTATTCTACCTTCCAATACTATTTATAAGGAACCAAGTCCAAATAGAGATATGATTATATAAGTTCTGATTAAGTTTAAAGTCTTATAGTAGTAGTAATTATAATTATAATGATTGGAACATTTAAACTTTGTGCCAAGATACCATTTAATGTAAGCTATAAGATAATTTGGAAAATAACCGTTAAAGTTAAATAGTGAAAACTAATTTTTTCTATATTAAAATATGTGCGCACTCAATACATAACGTTCAGTCATAAATTTTGAATATGCATGTACCGGTTTCGGTTTATTAAACGTTCAATTATTCTTACAATGAATTTTTAAAGTATTCAACCAAATTAATTAAACAATGTTTTATTCGCAGTAAACATTCTCTTAGGCGAAAAGGCAAAAGTGAAAATCTCTCTATTAGAGTTTGTGCCAAATAGAAATGGAACCGTCAATCATTATAGTTGGTAACAATATTTTTAAAAGTCATTGACCGGCGGATGCATATTGAGTTCGCATGGAATCCGTCTGCTTTCGATCCTTTCGGATCATTAAAGGTGGTCATAAAGTATAAAAGGTAATAGTTTCAATGGGCACTGGTTTCCAAACTTAAGATTAAATGGGTTTTTGGACCATTTTTAAGATAAACAAAAAATTGTTACAAGTTTGTTTCCATAATTAGGTACACGGGATTTCCAAGGGATAGTTAGTTTTATTTTATAAAATTTAGTGAAGTTCTCTTTAAAATTCAGGAGAAAGCAGTCCTGAATTTTTGTAGTAAAGCGATTAAGATAATTTTTGTAGTAAGAGAGTTTTAATGTAAAAATAGTTTTTATTCAATTTTCTATTATATTTTAATTTTTAAAACAAACGACTATTATTTTCTTCAGCGTTGTGCTTCTCATAATTGTCGTAGGATTCACCACGCGACGTTAAGTAGAAGAACAGGTTTCATGCTCTACGATGGACTAGCCCGGAACAATTTGTTAAGAAAGAGTAACACAATTTTCATAAAGATCTTCAATTTACTATGAAAACAGAAATTAACAAAAGTGTTCTTTTTCTTAACATCTGGAATTTTGGACGATTTTGATGGTAAACTCATCACTTCTTGGTTTCCCAAACTTATTTACTCTGGACGTTGATAAAATCGTAGATCGTGTGACACCAAAAGTTAATTTTTATACAGCCTTTAATAAAAATTGATGTTTAGATCCCGTTGTCTATTCAACGTCCAACTATGATGTAATTTGCGATAATTTTCGATAAAAATATCTAAAAAATTTAAGGGATTTCCAAGAAATTCCAATGATTTCCAATCATTCCAGGGATTTCTAAAGAATTTCAGTGATTTCCAAGAATTCCAGGGATTTCCAAAGAATTCCAGTGATTTCCAAGAATTTCAGAGATTTCCAAAGAATTTCAATGATTTACAAGAATTCCAGATTTCCAAAGAATTCCAGGGATTACCAAGGAATTTCAATGATTTCCAAACTAGTTGAAATCCTCTTCCTCTTCCTCTTCGAGTCGGGAAAATTGCAAAAGCAACAAACGCATTCGTGAGCTCAAAAAAATTGTCGACAATTTGAATGCACTTGGGATATTGTATATGATTATTTTATTTTAGTTCCTGAAAACCAATAGAAACTTTCAATTTCAATCAAAGTTGCCAACCAAAACATTACACTAGTGGGAATAATCTACTTACATTATTACCGCGAGAATAATTTGAAGTGTGTATTTGTTTTAATAGCAACATATTTATTTGATTTGGCGTCTGTCAATTAATTATGAATAAAATAAATCAAAATGGTTTAGTACATCGTCAGTCCAAGAAATTAATATTAAAATCAACAAAAAAAATAATAAATCGAATATCACACGAGAATTCAATAAATTAGAAAATAATTTGACATATTTTTTCAAAGTTGTCGCCGTTCGGCACTAGCTACTCGATCCCTTCGGGCTCTCGTATCCATTGCCTGGCAACAACTTTTCGAAAATATGTGAATTTATTTTCAATTTATTCTCATTCTCTTGTGATATTACAAGTGAAAATAATTTACTCAACTACTCAATTTATTCAAAAGTTTTTATGGTAAAATTATATTGCAGTGGCAGTGGTATTACAAAAACAATTGCAATAAAATTCAATCAAGGCAACTAAAATTATTTTTAAAATCTCATTTTTGCATTTTATTATTGAGTTTTTACCAGTAATTAAAAAACAAAATATCAAGTGTTAGGTATCTTTAGAAGCGGAATAAAAATCTCTTTAAATTGATACGATTTTCATTCTTATCCTTTGTGATGGGAAGCAGGAATTAAAGAAAAATCTATTTCCTATGTTAATTTCCTGTGTTTAGATGGTCGACCGGTCACCCTGTGTAGTACTTATTATAAATATTATAAAAAATTATAAATTCTATATATAGTTCATAGTACAATGTACAACGCAGTAAACGATAATATGAATTTTTAATTTAATAAATATTGCATAAAATAGTACAGTAATATAATTAACAGTGGATGCATGAGTCTACCTACACAAATAATATGATATCTAATATCTGTCATTATTCCATCTCGTTTTATCAGCAATTATATCCGGCAACACTGTTGGAGTTTTTTACGACCATTTAATATATACAATTTGTACTAATTGTGTCCATAACGTCGTATCGATATACGGAGACCAAAGCGTAATGCCACTATACCAATTATCTGTATCACAAAACACGAAAAATCCTTTCCCCTCTCCGGTTGCTGTAGGAGTTCTAATCGTCTAATAGATTTATATATATTTTCTTTATATCTAAGGTTGTTTTTAAAGGCGGATAAACTGTCGTCCTATGAATGTACGGAGTCCAGTACGATACACTTGTACGTATATATAGCCTTGAAAATGGGTCAATTATAAATGACCTAAAACGTCGGACAATAGTTTAATTTAAAGGTAATTCAATATAAACAAGAACTCAACAATGATCGACATGTTTCGACCTTATTAGATCTCATCAGTATCATATAGTGAGATTCTTGAAAATATTGATTTAATTGTTTACCTTATACAGCATTTTATTCGCGCAATGCTTTGTTGGTAACGACCCCCGATTATAAATTCAAATTATAAACACAGGGTGTCCTACGGAGCACTTAATAACCTTAAGGCTATTAATCAGGTTCAATCCTCAACACTCCCCTGTACTGTCCTTATGACATGACATTTCAACCCCTTCGGGAAGTGCTCTGTAGGACACCCTGTGTTTAAAATTTGAAGGAACACTAGTATAGTAATAGTTGAGTTAACTATTCTTTATCTAATTAATAAAAAAGATCAACGATAAAAGTTATTATTAGGTTTGTTCGTGCTAGTTACACTTTTTACACTTAAAGTGTAAGTAGTGTAATTTACACTTTAACTTTTTCCCAAAAGTGTAGGTTTAACGCGAACGCAAAAAGTGTAACTCCTCCCCTTGAATTCAAATTTGCTTTGGTATAAGGTTATGTAAATCAAAATTTAGATATTGGTGAGCAATAAAATAATTATAATTTTTACGATTTGCAATCATTTTCCGTAAATTTTACATAATTTAAATTTAAAATAATTTTATTTAAAATTTTTAATTTTAATTTAAAAAAATCGTAAATTGTTAATAATTAATAATAAATAAAATATTAAAGACAAGGTACTTGACATAATACATTTTTAACATTTTATTTTTGGTAACTCTTATTTTTATTTCTTTAGGTTTGTATTTTTAAATTTCATTTATGACAATCTAACAGCCAATCAAAATTAAGTGTAAAAAGTGTAAACGTTTACACCTGCTCCAGAGCAGGTGTAAAAAGTGTAGAAAAGTGTAAGAAAGTGTAGTTACACTTTCTAGCACGAACAGCGCGCTCTGCTAGCACGAACAGAAAAGTGTACACTTTACACTAAAGTGTAAAAAGTGTAGCTAGCACGAACAAACCTATTAACACTGCTAATTTTTTGATAATAAATTGTCATTTATATAATAAATTATGTTATTGATTTTAATTATTATTTATTTAATAAGAATTGTTAAAAATGAAATTATATTAATAGAATTTCTTTCGTGTAAAAAATTATTTGATCATAGAATCATATTGCATGAAAATAACAATTCAAATGTTTAATATCCATGACTATTCAGGAAGCAAATCTTTATGAGAGCATCCATCAACAAGTTTAATAATTGGTGCAAACAAGTAAATTTCTATAAATACTAACTTCAAATATTTACTCTATACGTAAACCTTCAAAATGTACAAATTCTATTCAAAATAATATTATGTACTTATTAGTTGTAATAATAATTATCAAGCTGTGCATATTATTCGATTTTAGTTTAAATCATAAAAATAAATTATTTGATTTTTATATTCATACCTTTCTAATTTTCAAATAATTATAGTGCTTTATTTTTTGTAATATAATAATAAGATAATGTTTTATTAGAAAAATAACTAAAATTTAAAAAATATTATTTCATATTTTTATGCGAATTATGTGTCGTTTACGCGAATTTTGTGTTCCAATCGATTCATGAAAGAATTAATTGTTTTCGTATATTTTTATCATTAGCATAAAAGAAATACTAGATCATAATTTTCTGCTTTTCTGTATTTTTTATTGAGTCGCAAATTATTGCTTAAACTATCTTCTAGCTAATCTTTCTTCTAGCTAACATATTACTTAATTACGATATCACGGCTAACTATGACCTTGATAATTAATATAAAGGAGGTTTTAGCCCCCCCCTCTAAATTTGGCAATGGCACTGTTAATTAATATAATAATAACAATATATTATATGTAATATAATAATAACGCGTTATATAACTGAACTAGGAACTGAAGAGTAGGGTATATGGGGCCCCCACCCGCCAAAAGTATTCAAATTAGTACTATAATTATCTTGTAATAATTACAATATTACAATATTTTTTGAAATATTTTTACGAGATATTATCATGTAATCTATAGGACTAGCTTTTAAAAGATACCAGGTGCATTTCTCATAATTCATCCTCGAACTATTTGTCCTGGAATCATATGGGCCATCCAAATGTATGCCAAAAAAAAACGAAAGTAGTCATAATTTATTAAAATTGTTATTGTTCAATAGTAATAATAATTAATAATGATTCATAATAATAATACTTAATATTGATGCACAATGATAATACATAATAATAAATAATAATAATAGAATATCTAAATATAAAAATCTTAACTTGTGAGAATAAATAAACATTAAAACTTCAAAATAACAATTTCTGCTCAAAAATATAATTTCCATTATATTATTTAATTATACTTGTTATTTTGAAGTTTTAATGTTTATTAATAGATTATCATAAAAAATATTGCAATAACTCGTGGCTCATTAATTTTTAATTTTGTTAAACGTGTTGCCTACAGTCTTAAGTGGCTGTTTATAAAATACGTACAAAACAGAGAGGAAAGGGAAAAATTGCCTTTACCTGACAATATGTGACGAAGACGGAGAAGCGAATCTAAACATACCCAGGTTATAAGGAAAATTTCAATTTGTACGAAAATCAGATAAATTTAACGATTAACATATAAAAACTCGACACTTGACTTTATTCCATCCTGTATATTTGTTCCGTTACATAAATAATTTCGTTTAATACCATCGTAAATTTCTTAAAATATTTATTGAAAAATTACGCGTTGCTGTTGAAAATTTTCTGAAAAACACCCATGCTCGTGACCCAAAAATTACCAATAGGAAACTTTTCTTCAAGCACCGCCAAAATTTAGATGACCAGTCATTAGATCTCGAAGTCAGTTTTGAAGGCAATTTCAACAACTTCGCCTAGGGGCTCCGTTCCGATTCTTAATTTTAAAGTAACGCCTAGTGCAAATAGGAATGTAGAAATTAAAAAATTTAAAAAAATTAAAGTAATTCGGATGGTTTAAAGTTTCAACGGAAAACTAGCTCGAACACGTTGAAATTGTTCCCAAGTTACCGTGAGAAAATTCCAAGTATTACTTCGCCGTGTGCGGAACATAAAAAAAGAGAACCACAACCACGCCGTGCCTTGCCATCTTGAAGATGGCAACCAGCACTTAACATCAACCACAATTATTTTTTTATTCTACAACCCAACTGGCATTACAACTTTATATACCAGATGTTACCAAACTTTGGCATCTTGCTTTTCCTGCTTCGAGTTCTATAACTGAACGGCAATTTTCAAATTATTAACATCAAATATCTATGATGGGTGCTTCTTCATTGGTAGTTCGAGTTGGTGATGAGACAAATCAACTGATATGAAGGTATGTCCCTAGTTAATTGAAATATTTATTTGTTGTAGTTTCCAACATAAGGTTTGAGTAATGAACGGCATTAAAAATGATACAGTACAAAGCCCAATTCTCTTTTTAAGCTGTGCAATAATTTATTATCTCACCAAATTAGTAAGAAACCAAATCTCGTCCAAATGAAATGATGAATAGAAAAAGGGAGTATAAGGTTATTTGGACGAGTTATATCAAATAAATTTACAACTTGTCAGCTGACGTTTCAGAGGATTATATTCTCTCCATCTTCAGGATTGATATGGAAACAAAGTTCACAATAAGCACGTAAATTTTACAAAGAAAACTGAGTACATCTACCAAACAAATTTAAATAGTAAAAATGTTTGATTTTAAATTGATGGAACGTGGAAAACATAAAGCCAATACTGTGGTAACATTGAACGTTGTCCAAATAATAAATTTGTATAAAATATAATGCAGTAGAACCCCTCTATAACGAGAGCTCAAGAGATTCTTACTCGTTATAAGCAGATTTTCGCTATAAAAAATCAGTTTAGCATGTAAACAAAAGTCAAGGGACTAAGCTTTTACTCGTTATATCCGATAAATCGTTATAACCGGACTCGTTACAGAGGGGTTCTACTGTATTAATAACAACATGTAAAAAAATTTTAATTAAAAAAAACCGATTTCAAAAACAAAGTTAACTAAAAAGCAAAAAATAAATACGTTTTATTCACAATTTAATACTTACTAATATTTGTTGTTCCGTTTATGGTAATTAAGAAATTATTGTTTATTATATAATAATTTATTAATTGCTTTATAATCATGAAGTCCGTGCCAAGTAAAAGCATCAGTAGCAAGTAGATAGGAATCCTATATCTTGGTGACTTTTACCTCTAAACTAACGATTTGTGTTGCAGTTTCTGGCGAATTATGTTTTACTTGGCACCGACTTCATAATTATAAACCAATTAATAAATTTATTATATGATAAACAATAACTTCTTAATTACCTTAAACGGAACAACAAATATTAATAAGCATTAAATTGTGAAAATTTAGTAATTTATTAATATTTCATTCATAATTTATTAATAATTCAATGTAAAATCTATAGTATAGATATCAAGGTAGACATCAACTATGTTTTTACATTACAGTTTTTAGAAAGAACATTAAATAGTAGTAAATAATTAATGTAAGTAAAATTGTTGAACAAAATATAAAATAAGAACAGGAATAAAAGAACATCATCAAACATCAAACAATAATATTAAATTAAATTATTCAACTTAGGAATCATTTTTGTGATTGCGAAGATGAAAGAATTCGTCCATAACCGCTACCGAGGGCATCGTACCGAGCACCGATGCAGCATTACCTCGTTGTATGCATAAACTAATTCTTTGTTCCAAGAAACATTTTGCTCAGCTGTCTCCTGATACATCAATTAACAGTCGACCGATTTTAGTGACCAAATCCTTTGTATCTTTACTCCATCGTCCAAACGTTTCGACAGCAAAAGCTGAAAAATCGTAGTGTTCTAGAATCATACCATATTTTGTAAGTTTAAGATTTTCAGCTTTTGCCGATGCCGAGCCTGCCACCTGACTTGAAATATACAGATGACTGGGAGCCATGGTATCTACGCATGTCGCATCCCACACCTAAGCTCGCCCCTGTAGCCACGGTACGAGCGTCATCCCATCGGGTCTTTTTCCATCGTCACGTGAAATTCCTACGTGCTCTAAAATACTGGGGTAGTTTGAAGTGGCAAGAGATCGTCTAATTATTTCGTTTAGAGCGGCGTGTCTTGATAACCTGCCAGCGCTTTGAGAACACGAGAGACCGTGGTGGCCAGACCGATCGACTGCTTTACCGCATACACAAATGTGGTCTTGACATATCTTAGCTCCAACTCTAAAACTTACACAAATTCTAAGAAAAACTTTATCTAGAAGTGTACCTAAATGAGATGACGGATACGCTTCTAGCCAAGCACCGACTTCCTTTTCTGAAACAGCCAGTATGCGTGCACGATCAATGTCCGTCGCATTATTTAATAAACTTGAAAAAATTTGTTTGGAAATCGGAAGATACCACTTGGATTGAGAAAAATTTAAAGATGGTAAAATTTCCGAAGGACATGTCGTCTGCCAAGCCATCACTGCTTCTTTTAAATGAGAGACCTCAAAATCTGGTAAAGATGGACTAAGGATAGAACCAATTAAGGTCTCAGTAGTATAAATAGAAGAAATAAAGGCTGGAAGAGCCACATCTGCAGTTTGTCTAATACCCAAACCACCCAAGCGTATTTGTAGAGTAGCTTGTCGGAAAGAAGAGTCTTAAAATTTAATATTCAATAATTTTTCTAAATGGGACCTCATTAAAAGATCGATAGAAGATATTAAAGGTGCATGTTTCCATATAGGACTTTTGCGTAAAATATACATTAATTTTGGAATAAAACCACAATCTTTTAAAATAAATAAAGCCATGTGTGGATTAATTTCTTTTAAACGATCGCAAAGTTTTGAAATATTTCGTTTTTTTAAATCTATCTGAGGAAAAACAGCTTCATCTTTAATTTGTGTTCCTAGAAGGATTAAATTTTCACTACTTAAAATTTTTAAATTTGGACTTAGATTCTCGAAAACATTTATAATGTTTTGTTGTCTTTCCGACGAAAAATTTTCATTTATAAATTTTTCACATTTTTCAAAATTTAAAACTAACCCTAAATTTTTAAAACCAATTATCAATTTTTGTAGATCCTCTAATACAGTGTCCACCTTACTGGCCAAGACCCCGTCATCCAAATACCAAGTATTAAACTCTGATGACAAAGATTTAATGAGTTTATTTATCGTTAAACTAAAAATTGGTGGTCCTAAATGATCGCCTTATTGAACCCCTACACACGAAGAAAAAGTATTATCGTTGTAGAAAAGTGTAGAAGGTTCAAAATACGCTTGCCACAAATAAGGATATATATTCGGAATCACCATTTTCACCGCGGATAGCATCAAGTCCGTTTCGAGGCTATTAAAGGCATTCTTTACATCTACTTTTAAAAGAACTTCAAATTCATCGCGATTTTCTAAATACGTTCTTAAAGAATGAACTTAGGCTTCACAGCCACCTTTTGTACCAAAACCTAACTGAGTCGGACGGAAAGAAGTGCCAAGAGTTTCTGATATATCAGTGCAGCGTAATTCTGATACAAGTCGTCTAAATGTTGATCCCACAGCAATAGGACGAATTCCTCCATCCTTTTTCTTCAGTGCTGTGACAGAAGCACCATACAGGATTTTAAGAAAAGGTGGAAATACTCCGCCATTTAATATTAAATTGGACAATCTTGTAATTTCAAAAAGCAGGGATTGACCGGTCTCTCCTGTGGGTTTAGATATCATATCTTTCAAATGATGTGGTCGAAGGCCGTCTATACCTCCAGCACTTCCATTTGGAAAAGAGTTTATAGCATGGTAAACTTGGCTTTCTGTTACTGTCAGACAAGGGTCTGAAAATAAAGGTGGATCAGGAAACTCTGCGAGTGTTTCTGTCGTATCGGGAGCCAAAGTATCATCTGAGGAAAGTAGACAGATAGCTCCTCGAACGTCACCGTCTGAAATTTTGTTTTCCACTCTTTTCGATAAAGTGGAATTGGTTCTTTTAGAGTAACTTGTTTGATCGAGCGTGTTTGACGGGACCACCTTATAACTATGCTGAATTTAACGCTGCAAGAATCATTAATATCGGTTTATAAACAAAAAAGTTATGAGTGAACATACAAAGAAGTCGTTAAAAATTGAGGAGTTTTATGATGTATCTTCGAAGTTCAAGGTCAACTACCAATGAAATCGAAACGGGACCACCTTGGAACTATGCTGAACCCAACGCAATGAGAATCATTAAAATCGGTTCATAAACAAAAAAGTTATATGTGAACATACATTTAAAAAAATACATACAGACGAAAACAGAACCTTCTCCTTTTTTGAAGTCGGTTAAAAATACTTTTCACTGAACGGATTATAATAAAAAATCTAGTGAGAATAAAATCAATAGTAATAATATTTCTCTATTTCCGTTGCTAAGGGTAAATACAGGGCCGGATTATTACTATATATGCGTCCCTAATAGGCAAAAATTTTGAAGTGCTCCCCGCTCCCCAAAAAAAAACAATGTTTCTAGAAAATTTTGAGCTTAAACTCAATGTTGAAACTTAAAATTATCGTCCTACAAATCCTAATATATAAAATCCCAGCACGCTGCTTTTTACTAACCGAAAAATATATTAACGTAAAGTTGGGACTAAAAATATTTAAAAAGGAAAATAATGAATAATTACGTTATTATAAAAACAATTAAACCATATAATAACCATCCTTAGGCAGTCGGGTAAAAAGTTAAAACGCTGCGCTACAGCGTCTTATATTTTTGTTTAGAAAAACTCGAAGACGCAAACATGATTAATGAGAATAAAAACAAAGAGAAAAAGTGAAAAAACAAAGAGAAAGAGGAAGTTACAGCAATTAGTGAAGATACATTTCCAGTCAAAGATATAAGATGAACACTAAATTGATGAGAAGAGAAGCGACGAAAGAAATATAAAAAAGAGAAGAAGAACGGCAATTACTGAAGAAGCACCGCCAATCAAAGATATAAGATGAAGATGAAGACATGATTAATGAGAAGAAAAACGAGGAAAGAATTGGAAAAAGGAAAATAAAAAAGAACAAAACAAAAAAATTAAATAAAATAATAGAAATAGAGGGACGACAACGAACTACAGTTTTGTACATAAATAAATCCATTAACCATATAAATTTTATAACTACCAATACCACGATGCTACACATCAATCGAGATCGCAACGAATCAAGTTACACATCAATAGAGTTGCCGTTAAAAAAGAGATCTACCGGTCAAGCTGTATATTACAGAGTAGCGCTACAACCCAGGGTGGGTTTTAGCTAACCACTTCATTTTATGAAGGGTTTTTAAGACAGATTACCTTGGTGGTTTGCTATTGCGCGCCGACCGAGGACAGCTAAAATACAGTTCTTGCTCCACTCGGGCTCGAACCAGAGTTCCCTGCTTAGTAGTCGACGCACTTAAGCATGAGACTACAACCTCCCTCAAGCTATATATATATAAAAATTTAAAAAAACCGGGAAGCTCCTCCTACAGCGTGTCATGTTTTTGTGTACGTATGTATGTAAAATGTATGATACAAAATTGATGATGTATCAACGTCTTATTGAATAACCGGTTAATCGGATAAGTGTATAAGCGGATAATCGGATATTTTATGTTGAATCATATTTTCTATTTCTATTTAGCATATTTTTAGCAATCAATTTAGCATAGATTTAGCCTTAACAAGAACAGACTTGCTTTTTGTTTTAAAACGGCGCCAGCGACAGTTTCCAATTAAACTTGCCTTTTCCATGACGATCAACAAGGTTCAGGGACAGATGTTAGAAAAAGTAGGAATATATCTGCATGAAACTGTGTTTAACCACAGTCCAACTCTATGTAGCAATGTGTAAGAGTACGGAGATCTGAAGATAAAAATAGTTGATAGAAAAGAACAAGTAAAATTGATTCAAGGTTCACAAGCAGTGTAGATGAAGGAATTTTTTAATAAAAATTAATAATCAATAATATTTTAATTAAAATCCACCGCCTAGCTGCCCGTCCGTGGACGGGCTTTCCCGCTAGTACAATTATATTTAGCTTAAAATCGGTTCTCGCGGAGGCACCAATTTTTTGTAAAATTATTTACCAATTTTGTGATAGTTTTATTCTCCTGAATTGATTCATATCTAATAAAAAATATAAAAAGAACATTGTATTCGATAATTATTATGACAAAATACATTATTACAAAAGTTAAATTCTTCTTCTGGATTTTGTGTTTGCAAATTCTGTTATAACTTTTTCAAAATTAACAGTGTTGCTTAGCTCATTATTTATAGACAAAACAAGCTACATTCGTCAAGTCCTTCTTGAGAAATTGAATTTCTTAAATATGTTTTTGTTTTCTTTAAGTGTCCGGGTGCGAAATGTCCGGGTGCGAAATGACCGGGTGCGAAATGTCCGGGTGCGAAATATCCCGGAGCGAAGTGTCCTAGAACCATTCTGAAGAGTGCATTTAATTCAAATAATTTATTGAAAATATTGAAGATGTTAGCAATATGAAGCAAATTTTAACTTTCATTCAAGAGAAAAAAATTGATTTCAATGTTTCCCAATTTAGAAATTGCAACAAGAATATTTTTAACCAATACAAGTGGGGAAAGGTCATTTTCAACGGTTCTAGGACACTTTGCTCCGGGATATTTCGCACCCGGACATTTCGCACCCGGTCATTTCGCACCCGGACACTTTGCACCCAGGACATTTCGCTACCGGGGACATTTTGCACCCGAAAATTTCGCACCCAGATATTTCGTTACCGGAGACATTTCGCACACAGACATTTCGCAAATAATTTGAATTATTGTTATTATTTAAAACTTTTTCAATTTTTCAATTTAGCCACCCCTTGCTAGTAGCACCTATTCGAGTTCTTGGTTAACATTCATTAAAAAATAATGAATAATAATATGCAAAAAGGGGTATCAACAACAGGGGTCAGGTTGAGGCCAGAGAACCAACAGCTTCTTTGGCTGTAATTTTTTTTATCAAAAAAAAAGATATCAAAGCAGAATTGACATTTGCCGCCATTTGCATCAATTTTAGCATCTTCTGAAAACTAAACAATTTTTAATTTATTTTAATTGTAATTAATTTTTTACTCGTTAAATTGTATTTCATTTAATTATACTATTGAAATAAAATTTGTTATTTTGCTAAACCAAATGGTACTGAATACGGACCTGAACCCTGTTGTTTTTGATACCCTTTTTTGCATATTATTATTCATTATTTTTTAATGAATGTTAATCAAGAACTCGAATAGGTGCTACTACTAAGGGGTGGCTCAATTGAAAAAATGAAAAAATTATAAATAATAAAAATAATTCAAATAATGAATAATATGCTAAAAGTGGTAGCGAAATGTCCGGGTGCGAAATGTCCCCGGTAGCAAAATGTCCGGGTGCGAAATGTCCGGGTGCAAAATGTCCCGGAGCGAAGTGTCCGGTCACCCTTCAGAATATTCCAATTTCAAGTCTTCACAGCATATGGTTTGAAGATTTTTTGAATGATTGCGTAAATTGCCATCATCAAATTGCCATCATCGTCTATAATTCCAGATAAGTGTTAATTCTCATTTCAGCTTTCCCATCAAACCCGACTTCCCCATACTTACTTTTGCCAAACTGTCTTTTACAATAAGTTTTCGTTTGCTTTACGAGTAAATCGTTTTTATATTCATAAATATTCGACAATTGCTTTCCACGTTCTTGATGAACGTCTGATCTCTAAATCTTCTTTGATTTTTTGAAGAGATTTGCTAGCTTTGTAACATTTATTCAAAATGTCGGACCAAAGTTCTGTTAAAATTCCAGTTTCCAATAATCCAAAATTTTGTAGTAACCCATTTGCTTCAGCCTTTTATAAGGTTTTTCAGTTTCAATATAAGCTAAAATAATTTTAGCGCCCCTTTGCTGATCGGCACCTCTAGGCAATTGCCTAGTTTGCCTATTGGATAATCCGGCCATGGGTAAATAACCAACTGAAATTAAGTAGGCAAAGATAATCACAGTGACAAAATATATTATTCAAAATTCCACATATAAATTTCCACAAATAACTTTAAAATAATGTCAAAGTAGTTAGTAACCTCTATTAATTATAGTAAGTATTTATATTATTTTTAATAAGCAGTTTAAATTCGAGTTACAATAGACATAATACGGAAATTAACAAATTAATGGGCACTTACAAAAAATTCGTGGTACTATAAAATTTAACAGTCCAAATATAATTGTTCGTAGACAAGCTTTGCAACTAACAAAGTAATTCAATACACTTATGCTTACTTCGGATGTATAAGCAGAAAGCCATCTGAGAATATAGACGTGTCATGAGGTGACGTAATATTAAGTTAATAAAAGCTATGCGAGTATTTTTAATGTTTAATTTACGTGGGTGAATTAACTTATATAGGGGGAAACTTGGTTTCAGTTAAGTTTTTTGACTTTGCAGCAATTTTTTAGGGGTTGGTCAACTTACATGCCAAAAATAAAAAGAGCCAATTTTAGCTTCTTTGGGAGAATGGTCATAACTTCTTTCTTTTTCGAGTAATCTAATAAGTGTTTTCAGCAAAATTTTAGCTAATGACGTTTTCTTTCCAATGGTATCATTATATATCCAAAAATATTAATTTGAAGATGAGTTATGAGCGCAAAATGCTAAAGGTGGTCAAATTATAAGCCTCTGCCCTAAGTATAGTAAACATCTTCAATACGAACATTTTAGCTCAAAATAAATTACGAATTATAGACCATGTGGTAAAAAATTTTGACCAAACAGAGGCGAAAATAACTGCGAATTTTAGTATCATGCAAAAGAGGACCCTCAAATGCACGAAAATAATCGATAAGAAATGCAAAAAATTTGGGGATGACCAGCATAAGAAAAAATTTAAAATAAATTATTAACATAGTGCCCCCCGCAAACAAGTAGAAAATAATCAAAAATATTTTATGCTAAATGGTTTAAAATATGATGTTCATTCCATAAAACATTTAGTTTTACCATAGTCGATTGATTCGTGGTTTAAGTAGTGTAACTCAATATTAACATATCATTTTTAATATCAGTTAATGTTAAGATTAAGATATTGCTCCGAAACTACAAGAAATGTCTAAAAATTAAATTTATATTAGTAAGCAAATTTGTTAATTGAAATTACAATTATATAAATAATTACCAAATTTATTTTTATTTGCTAACATCAAAATATTGGTAACGATATTCAGCAAAATTGCACCAATATTTAAAATACGAAGGACAAATATTGCAACAATATTGGGTGCTACCTAGGTTTTTTAAGCATATATCGTAGTTCAAAATTATACCTACTATTTTAAATACGGTAAATGTATATACCTATAATATACATCTGCAATATGAATATTTTAGCTTAAAATTCTACCTGTGATATAAAAATATAATGTTAAGTGTTTACGTTTATTAAACGTTTATCGTAGTTCAAACATACACTACTTACTTTAAATTATGGTTAATTTATACGTAGGTATATAATATACATTTACAATACGAACATTTCAGCTCAAAATTCTACCTGTCATATAAAAATATAATGTTAACTGTTTACGTTTATAACAAACGCTTATTAAACGTATATCGTAGTTCAAACATACTATTTTAAATTATAATATATTTATACGTACTATAATATACATCTACAATACGAACATTTTAGCTCAAAATTCTACCTGTAAAAAAATAATGTTAAGTGTTTACGTTTATAACAAACGTTTATTAAAGGTATATCGTAGTTCAAGCATATAATATTTTAAATATAGTAAATTTATACGTATAATATACATCTATAATACGAATTTTTTTCCTCAAAATTTTACCAGTCATGCGTAATTTATAAAAAAAAAAGTTAAGTGTTTACGTTTATAAAAACGTTTATTAAACATAAATCCTAGTTCAAAAATATACTATTTTATATTTATTGTTATATGAAGAAACCAACCCTTTATAATAATACTAATAATAATTAATCAATTTACTCTAACTTAGAATAAATCCTTGTATATAATTGTTCAAGAAAATATTGTTAAGTAATTTCCTTGATCTTGTATAGTGACACTCCATATGTTCATTGACTTATGTACTTCTGTTTATAAGAAAATGTAATAATAATTTATTGTAAAGCGCTTAATTGAAGTTTATGATTTCAATTATGAAGAATTTCATAATCAGTCGAGTGTGAACTTTTGAATAGTAACATTTAAATTAAATAAACGCAACTTCTCTTTATTAATTGGAATTTTTATTTTAAACACCTCTTCTCACATTTTTGGAGCCAAAATTCGAATTTACATTAATTTATTAAATTTATATATTATATTTTATATTATATATCTACTAAACGTATTTCCTAGATCAAAATTCTACCTTTGAAATGTAAGCTATTTTTTAGTTTATAAGCATCGTATAATATACGAACATTTTAGTATTAATTTTTATATTTTTCTAGTATATATTGTCATGTTTTTTTTTATTAAATTAAGTTAATTATGAGCCTTTACGGTAATTTTAGTTATTCAAATTTCATCACCCGATGAGTAGAAATTAAGTTTTTAAATAAAATAAAATAATATGTTGATTTGTGGTATAATCCTAAAAAGAGGAAAGCTTTAGTTATAAATTTCTAAAATAAATACTTACCCGATGAATTATTTGAGATCATTTCATAGTTTTGTTTAAGAATAAAGATGTTTTTAGATCATAAAATCTTCGAATGAGAGGATGATGATTAATGATGATCAGGGCTGTAAATGATAATGCATTTAGGGCCTAAAACTTAAAATAAAAGTGTTAATAAAAAATTAAAAAGAGAAAGTGTAACAACAAAAGCTGAATCACCCACCGATTGAATTTGGCGCCATTGTTTTATGTTTGTAAATTGGTAATTTTGAAAATGGTAAGAACAAAATGCGCAGAATACAAAAAGGACATTGCGACTGAGACCACGAAACTTATAGGTTGATTAAATTGTGTCTCTTGATAAAATATAAAAATTTAACCTGCAATCATAAAAAAATTAGTTTAAATTTATAAATGTCGCAATCAACAAAACAAAGTTAATATTACTTGGCTTCAATGAAGAGTGAATTAGTTAGTAAACAAGAAATTAATAAGTGGAATTATCAATTAAGTGCACGAAAAATCAACACAAACAAAACTTTTAAACCAACAGTAGCCGTTTAAAACGTAGGAAACAACAGCAGAATGATCACCGAGAGAGGACGCTTCCAACTTAAGTACAGGGTGAGCGCATTATTGTGAATGGGGGAGTTCTGTAAAGGGTGCCAACTTCGAAAATGCTCGGACTTTTTTGAGAAGCTTTTTTTAAAAAAGTTTTATGCCAACATAATCTAATTTTAAATCTGAAGATGTTAAACATTACACGAAAGTAAAATAATTTCTTTTTTAAGAGAAAATTGAAATTAAAATAAGTTACCAGATATCCCTATACAAAATGTATGGTGGCAACCTGGAAAAGTTAAAATAATGTAAATATAACCTAACTTTAATTATGTTAATCCTATTTATCATCCAGGATTATTTAATAATTATGTCTTTATTTACTATATAAGAGTTTATTTAGAACAAATTAATATATAAGAGGTTATTGTAGTAGTTTAAAATCATCAAAATGGGTAAACAATGTTATTATAAAGATTGTAAAAGCAACTCGAATATCCAAAAAAGACTTGCATTTCACCCATTTCCAAAACCCAAGAGACAACGTTAGAAATGTGAAAAATGGTTGAAACTATGTGGTAATAATAAGTTAAATATAGAGAATATTAGTCGATGGACTTACATATGTCATAAACATTTTACAGGAAAGTTTACCAGTGATTCAGATCCATTGCCATTTGCCAAACTCGAAGCTTCCCAGAGTGATACTGAAGTCTTACAAGAAGAATCTTTCGATACAAGCGTTATAGAATTAAATAATGAAAACTTTGAAGTTGTTCGTGACGACAGTGTTGTAAATAAGAACAGTGTTGTAAACATGCCAACACAGTGAAGTTTTTGATAGGTATCTGCCCGAGTGGAGCAATAACTTATGTAAGTGAAGGATTCGAGGGTGCTATATCTGATCGACAATTATTTGAAGACTGTGATTTGAAAACTTTCTTAAAAGAAAATAATACAGTAATGGCCGATCGAGGATTTCTAATACACGATTTAGCTAACGAATTACATATCAAGCTTTATACACCTCATCTCCATATGGGCAGATCAAGGTTGACTGCAGAAGAATTACTTACAAAAAAAATTGCAAGATCACGAGTTCACGTTGAAAGAGCTATAAGTCACGCATTAAATGTTATAGGATTTTAAAAAAACAATGCCCAATCTTATTATTTCTTATTATTGCCAATATTATCCAACATGTTTACAGTAGTTTGTTTTTTAGTCAACTTTGAAGACTGTTTAGTAAACTGTTAAATATACATTTAAAATTTTTAAAATTATTATAATAAATATTATAAAATACCATTATATCAACAAGCGAACAATTAAAGAAATTATATTTAAAACTTGTAGCTTATTTTTATTGTATTATTTAAAATTTAAAAAGTAAGTTATAAAATTATGTAAAAATATTGCCGATTACAAAATATCTAATTTAATGGGATTTAAATTTCGTACTGTTCTCATTGCAAACATTTCTGGTACGTAAATGTTACAATAGAAACGAGGAATAGCAATTTTGATTTCTTCAACAATATCTTCATAATCACGCTGAAAAATCGGCATGGTAAGGATTTGTCTAGGGGTCAATTCTATATCCAAAATAATTAAAGACATAATTATTTGATATAAGTATGGATGGTTCTTCTTGATAGAAATTTCATTATTTTTCTTTTCTAAAAAAAATTACTTAGTTGACTCTTGCTAAGAAACGAATCAAAGTTGGTTATATTAGGACATCGTTCTAACACTTGGGGGCATTTAATTTCAATAATATGTTCTATTTTATTACCTTTCATTATTATTCCATCAAAGCTTGCTCCAAAAAATGGATGATTTTTATTCACCATCAAACCTGCAGTTACAATCCAGAAACCATCTTGAAGAATTTACTATATTCTCGCCTGGCCTTGGATTCGTTATTTTTACCATACCTCATTGCTTGTGTTTCTACATTTGGCGTTGCTCTCCATAAATTTTTTAGCAAGAAGTTCTTTTTTGCACTATAGGAGTAGAGTTGATGTGCTACAATTTTTGCATTAGATGCAGTGATGTAAAAAGACCTCCAGTATTGATCGGCCCTCCTAAATGGTCTCACAGTTGTTGTGGTATTAACGTCTGCTAAATTAACAACTGAATCTTCATTCTCAACATCTGCTCCAACAATAGAAGTATAAATATGCCCTTTATTGAAATATTCGGGTATAGGATGAAAGGGAAACGGATGCCACTCTATTGAATTTAAATGCGATGATAATCCACTAACTTGTACAACACCATCAAATATTTTATTTCCATTGCCGGAATCGATGCAGTTATTTATTCTGATAATTAAATCGTTTTTCTTTCCATTTTTTTTCAATCCTCGGCATTCTAATCATTTTTTTAATTCTAGCACGGAATGGTCTTCTAAAGCAACAAAATCTTTTAAAACTGCACCTGGTACATCTCTGGGTTCTAAGATAGTCATATTTAATATCAATGTTTCAAATCGTTGTTTAAATACTAAAATAAACTCCTATATAGTAAATAAAGACATAATTATCAAATAATCCTGGATGATAAATAGGATTAACATAATTAAAGTTAGGTTATATTTACATTATTTTAACTTTTCCAGGTTGCCACCATACATTTTGTATAGGGATATCTGGTAACTTATTTTAATTTCAATTTTCTCTTAAAAAGGAAATTATTTTACTTTCGTGTAATGTTTAACATCTTCAGATTTAAAATTAGATTATGTTGGCATAAAACTTTTTTAAAAAAAGCTTCTCAAAAAAGTCCGAGCATTTTCGAAGTTGGCACCCTTTACAGAACTCCCCCATTAAAACTTAAACATTTTTTTAAACAATTTAAAAACTACGTCGTGATGTTATAAAATTTTATTATTATTCATAATTTGAGTCATTACGTTAAATTTTCAATTAGCTACGTTGCAACAATTACGATTTAAATAAATTGAAAATTTAGCTATACGGCTTCTGGTTAATTATTAATCGTTCTTATGTTAGACAAAGATTTAAAAACATCAGTACAATTTTGCTTCAACTCAAGTAAATATTGAGGATTGGATTGGTATTTGTTTGGAGAATTTATAAATAATTTGTGTTATTAAATTTAAAATTTATCAACGTATTATCGTTTTATTTTATAAAAAAAAAACATCACAAAGAGTCTCATGTTGAAAGATGTGTGCGCTCCAGCGAGGCCTTTTTCAGTAGCGGGTGGTTTTTGCAAATTTATACCGTTGGGGGCATAGCAATATATATAGTAACCAAAATTAGACGTATACAAAATATATCCTAAAAATATACGTCTAATATACTATCGGGTGTTACCTGGGTGGCAATCTGTTTGTTTATGAACATTGTTGACCGTCTTCGAAATGAACGCTGCTTCCATAAAAATTCTTTTCTGGTAGTTGATTTCATTTGCCAATAGTTTGATGTTGTTGAGAATAAACTTGTGTGCAGAGGAATTATTGGAACTATGTTAGCAATGAAATTTATTCTTTTTCAAGACTATTTTTGACCTATAATAATCATATTATGGGAAAAAAACTAATTCACATCATCAGAACCTTCTACAAAAAAAACACAAATAAGTTGTTGTAACAACAAATGTACAAACAAATGTGCTGTAACAATAAATTACTACAGTAGAATCCGCTTTCTAAATTTCTAAATTTCGCTAATTGTTATCAGTTATCAGCTATCAGTTAATATTATTAAAATGTCCTTGGCCCGAAGTGATCACATTAAGCGGATTCTACTGTACTTACGTACACGTCAATTAAACTAACACAACAAACAAAATTCTTTTCATGATCTTATACTTATACATTTAAATCAATAAAATTAGTTAAATTTTAGTTAAATTTTAATAAATTTAATAAAATTTTAATAAATTTAATAAAATTTTAATAAATTTAATAATAATTATTAATTATTTATTTATTTAATTAATTAAAAATTATAATATAAGACACCTGGTCATCTTTAGAACATTTTCCACTAATTTACAAAGTTTAACTAATTTAAATTTTAGAAATTCGATAGTAGCATCTTCTTCCCAAATTTTTTGACGTGATGATTTTATAAACAAATAAGATTTTCTTTACACATAATTTTAAATAAAAAAGGTATAACAAATAAGAGTAGCGTTAAAAAGAAATTGCTGAAATTTTTGTAATACTCTGAAAATAAAACTCATAAAACCTTGGACATCACACGATTATTTATATGAATTCTTTACAAAGAATTACAAAGATTTTCAAAGATAATGTAAATAATATATTTGGCAATTTATTCTTGGTTAAATGTTAAAATTAACAAGAAATTAAAAAATATTATCCCATCTGTTTTATATATATAAATCCTGTTCTTTTTTTTAATTTTTCTTTTAAAATTAAACATTTTCAACAGCTTGGTCATTACGCTCACTCAACGGCGAATTTAGATCTAAAATCTACGACTATTTATTCCTAGTCGCTTACGCTTTCCATTATGCCACTATGTTGGACTATATTTCAATTTTATTAGATTTATAACATGAGCTTATTGTTATATTAAATAATAATTTTACCTCGCGGTAGATACAAACCTATATGATGTTTAGATTACTAAACAGCGAAGCAAACTAATTCAATTCTATTAAATTGTCATATTATCTGTTCCACTGAAACTATAAAGACACTAGAGACTTTATTAGATCTATTACATCTTTATTAAAACTAAAACAATGGAAAAAGGAAATTTTATATTTCAAATTGGAAAAACACAAGTTTTCAATTTCATATACAAAAGTATATGGAAATTGGGTTTCGGTTAAATTTGCTGATTTTTTTATATCTTGTAGTTCATATCATTCTGAACAAAAGTTATCATGGGCACAAACAATTTCTATGCACCGTTTTCATTTGGCATCCTGCTAAATGTTTAGATCAATTATATGGGGTTTCCCTACTATCGACGCGAATTAGTGCGCGATATAAAGTTTCTACGTCATTCAAAAGACTTTGTATTTTATTTAAATTATAAATTAGCAATATAAATATATAATTTAACAATAAATGATTATTTAATTAATGGTCCAATATAATATTTATTTTTAAAAAAAGTTTAATACTACGTTTAATGCCAAGATTGGAAGTTTTATAAAATAATTTTTTATTGCTAAATGTATATTTCTTTTAATTATTTTTATTTATTTGTTTAATATTTATTTATATATATTCATTCGGTTACCACTGACGCGCATGAATGGATTCACGAGATTTTAAAAATATTTTGATTTTCCCCCCCACTGATATATTTATATTGTTAATTCAAAATTTAAAATACAAAGTCTTTTGGATTACGTAGTGATAAACTTTATATCGTGCACTAATTCGCGTCGAAAGTAGGGAAACCCCATAAAATTAATCTAAACATTTAACTAGCTGCCAAATGAAAACGGTGCATAGAAATTGTTTGCGCCCATGAACACTTTTGTTCAGAATGATATGAACTACAAAATATAAAAAAAACAGCCAATTTACTTTTGTGCGGGGTCCTTTATATTTCAATTTTGGATTACGTTGAAAATAATTTAGATTAGTTTAAAAATTTTGTACTTTAAATTATTAATTGTGTTAAATGCTGTATTTTATAACTCGTCAAAATATTAGTTTTAGCTGATGAGGGAAGAGTGTAACTCTATGATCGAGACAAGCTTTGCCAGAATGAAAGAGTACTAAAATGAAGCGCACACCTGTTTATTTTAAAAGCGCTACGTGCAATAGTTTCTGAGAAGATAGTTTTCAAAGTTTGAGTACATTACTTCAGGTAGTTTATTCAACAAAAATTCAAAGATGTTTTAATTGAGATGGTACAGTTTTTGATTTTTTCAGTATGCCGTGTTACAAAGGTAGCAAAATCTAGTGTGTTCTGCATCAAATTCGGGAAGATATGAAGAGATCTGAAGAAAAATACCTATTCCTGCAGGGAATTAAACCTAGGATCTTTCAATCTACTTGCGGACACATTAGCATTTTCTCAGCTAGAAAACCTTTGAATTATTGTTTCTCAAAAGCGGTTGCTCGTAGCACTTTAAAAAAACTTGTGTTTTGCTTAATTTTAGTGCGCTTTCACCCTGCCAAAGTTTGTCTAGATTTTATAGTTACACTTGAGCGGTTCCCTTCGTGAGACCACAAAACTTTCAATTTAACTTCAAAATTTGAAAGCTTAATTTTTTCTTTTCAGACTCTTCTCTTTATAGAGAATATATTTTTGGTTAGCTGGAAGGTAAGTTACGCATCTTTCTTTGACCAGTAAGGGTATGAGGTGTAACAATGAATATCGCCGCCGTGAAAATAGTGAAATTGACACAGAGTTCTTGCACAAATTTTACTAAATGAATAAATTTAATTTCTGTAGCTGTTGCGTTTTGGCTTATAGAGGGTTGCTTTTTATGTTTCGGAATTAGATTTCAAAAACAAATAGTTTTATCTAAATTGGTTTTATAATTTAAAAAAATATTCTTCATGAAGATCAATATACTTTTGGATGCTTTTTAACCAATTCTTGAAGCACTTTTTCAACTCCGCTTAAAGTACCTCCAAAACATACATTTTAAACACTTCAACCGCTTCTTAAGGTAGCTGTGGTATTTAGTTTTGGGGTCATACGCGTAGATCCACGATTTATCACCTGTCAGAATGTCATCCATGCTATTTTCAAGCAAAACCTTGGACTGAAATCGCTGAATTTTTGCAATGTTGGAATTACTGGCCGAACCCCACAGCTAGATACCGTAAGTCCATATGGGTTTTAAGATTGATCTGTACAGTAGCACTTTATTGTCCATAGATAAGGCCGATTTACACCCCATAAGTCAGTACATCTTTTGATACACTATGACTAGTTGAAGGCGTTTGCTCCAGATATGTTTGGTCCATGTTAGGCGACGATCGAGATGAAAGTCTAAGTATTTGACGGTCTCTTGTTCAGGAAGGACGTTGCCGTACATCATTACACTTGGACAGGTTTAATTGTTCCTCTTTTTTTTGCTTTTTTTCAATTCGCACTCTTCGTTATCATATTATGAATTTAATTAATTTTCTTTAAATTAATCAAATCACCGAACAGATAAATTCAAAATTTTTAAATAATAATATACCTACAGGTACCTACTTAAACTAATATTGTCAGGGAAAACCTGGAAGCTTGTGGTCGGCTTCCAAGACCCTCTGTACAATTTGCAGTGCCGTGGAAGTCCCTCACGTTACTTAAATTAATTAACTACTAATTAATTAATTACTTAAACTAATATTGTTAGGGAGAACCTGGAAGCTTGTGGTCGGCTTCCAGAACCCTCTGCACAATTTGTAGGGCCATGGAAATCCTTCACGTTCACACTTAGTATGTGTTTCATCGCAATATATACTTAATAACAAAAAGAACTTGGAAATTTTTTAAAGTTAAAGGTAAGAACTTATAAATAGTAGGGTGGACCAAAAAAAGCTTTTAATTTTTTTTTCTTTAGTTACCATGAAAATATCGTCCAAGATGACAAAAAAAAATTCTGGTAAAGTTTGAGATCATAATATTTATATTAAGAGGTGGCTAATCGTGATTTTTGATTTCCCATTTAAATAACATAAGAAAAGACTTTTTTTTTATTTGGAATTTTAATTTTAACATTTGAACGAATTATCGTCTAGTAAAATTAAAATTAAACGATCTACAAAAAAGGTTGAAATGATTTTTCGCTAAGTCGACTCGTTCAAAAGTTATTCGAGGTTTAAGCTCATCCTCAAATGATAGAAGATGATTTTCAGAATAATGGTTCAAAAACATAAAATATGATATTTTTCGAAAAGTTTATCGAGTGTTATTCGATAAAACAATAAACTTTTTACGAAATATCAATAATTGTTAGGAAAATCGATTTTTTTCTATACTATAATTTCTATAAAATTCGAAGTTTTTTCTTCACCTGAGTAATGATTTAAAAAAATTAATCATTATTGATATTTCGTAAAAATGTTATTGTTTTATCGAGAAACACTCGATAAACTTTACGAAAAACATGATATTTTATGTTTTTGAGACATTATTGTGAAAAATCATCATTTACCATTTGAGGTTGAATAACAAGCCAGCAAGTGGTGTTCAGGTTCAACTATTCTATGATACCACTGTAAATTTTACTTAGTTTTAAGGCGTCCTCTCTAAAATTAACACAATGATGCGTCCTGATGTAGTACATTTCGCCGATATTTCTTTTTAAGTTGTTCGATTCGAAATCTAATATTCATCCATTTTCAAACTGTAATTTGTGTCCTGTTTTTTGATGGTGTACAGCTAGATCTGTTTTATTCTTAGTATCGGCACCATTCAAGTATTTCAGTCTCAGCATCACTGTTGTGATGCTTTAATCCATGTAATGCATTAAAGCCACCACATATTAACAACAGTTTTAGAGGGTTGGAAGGTTTGATTGATGGACTCCATCCATATGGAAGAATGATAGATAGAGTAGCTGAAGATTTTAAGAAGAAGGTGTTAAACATTGAGATCAAGATTACCATTTGGCAAATTGAACACCTAAAGAATGTTACGCCTATGATTTCTATTGTGTTGAAATTTAATTATTTACAATTTATGCTTAATAAGTTCCGTTCCGATAGCGTGAGTTCTGCGTCTTCAGCCACTAAATAAACATAATTTATTATGCCTGTTAGGTTCCGGTTGAGATCGTGTGGAATTCAACATTTCAGCACTCGATAAATATTATTATGCTTTACCAGCTCCGCCGTAACCGTGGGATTATTTACAATTCAGCATCCTGTATTACAGACAGGAGGCGACCGAGGTATTGAGATAGGTAATAGAAAGGCCATATAAGTAACTCACATGGGCAGGGAAGAGTAGTCCCAGCTAAACCATAAAAATGGTAACAAGCATTCGCGAATCCAATTTATAATTTGAAATTGTTTAAGCAAGTGCTTGGTTAATTACGGTTTCGGGATTCAATGAACTTCGTTTGTGAATTATGTGGTTGTGGGTTGATCAAGCTTCCCATGGAATATCGGCAAATTAAATAGGATTAAGGATTGTAACTTAAAGTCAGATTTATTTGTAATATTTAAAAGTGTTCCAGCCAGGGCCGACTATAAATTGTAAATTAGAATAAGTTTATTTTAGTCCAGCCACGGCCGTGGTGATCACTTTGAAATCAATGATTTTGATTGATAATTTAGCATTTGAGTTAATGTTAGGTGTTGTACACCAAAACTGTGTAAATGATTGTACCCTTGCACTCCCTGATAGCTGCTTGTGCAAGCAGCGGCTAGCTTACCAGTACGGAGAGAGGCTTTTGAGTCAGCGATACTTATAATTAAAAAAACAATTTGCCGGGCGCCAGAAATTACTATTAAATCCATAAAAATAATAAAAGTTGAGTAAAATAAAAATTTGGTTTAATGTAATTTCAGAAAAGTTAAAATATGAAAAAAAAATTTACAAGATAACAAGGGATACTGAAGGTATTACCTTCACACAAAAAAAACTTGAAAGAAAAACAAGCGTATGCACTGAAGGTGCCAATTGCTTTTTTTATTGAATTAAACACGCTCTTGAGTGACACTTAAATCGGCTATACCGTTTAAAAAAGAACAAACAAAGTCACATTAATTCTCCTGCGGAAGAAAAATCATAACACAAATCTGTTTAACTCACCAAAAAAAAAAAATAACCAGGTGTTACGGCCAAACTCCAGCTCGACTTCTCCACGACTTCCAGAAAGCTTTACTTAATTCGCAGCTTATCGGCTGTTCCACAAAAAACGGTTTGGTTCTGATTCTAAAACAACAAATTTGTATTACAAATCCCTCCCCCACATTCGATATAATGCGACCCGTCTATCTACCGAAAAAATAAAGTAGATTAGTTGTTGTCTTGGTGTCCCTCAACTGCGTGTAAAATTTTCAACAACCAACAAAAAAAAAAACAATAAAAAAACCAAAATTTATCACAACTTTATAAACAACGAGACTCCTGTTTAAATGGAATTTCTGGATGTTCACCAAAAAGTTTAATTTCCAAAATGAACCCCTTATCTCAATCGGATAACATATCTTAAATATTGTAAGCTGGTGGTTATCTTCCAGTGTAAATTTTCTAATTAACGTCTTAGAATAGAAAATTTTTGAGCGCAAAAAAAAACCTCCACCACGTCTTCTACGGCTGAGTCAAAAAGGTTTCAAAAAATTTAACTACAAAAAAACGCGACTAAAATAAAGAAAAAAATAAACTTCACCAACAAATACCTATATAAATTATCAAATAATGCTATAAAATCGGTATGAAAAAACCCAACACTATTCGTTTATAATTAAATTTTAAATTTAAAGCCACAGTTATCAAATTTGAGCTGTCGTCTATTAAAATTGAAAAATAGATAAGCCACATTCGTTTGTTCATACCAACTTCGTAACTTCAAAATTAGAAGAGGATATAAATTAAATTTAAAGCAACAAAAATTTATGAAAAATTGTATTTCAAGGATATTAAACATTTTACATGTTACATGATATTAAAATTCATTATATCGTTATGTTACAAGGTGTTTTGAATCTTTCTGGAAGCTTCTTAATTAATCGCCACTCACGCTCGTCTCATCTCTTTGGATTAAGAAAGTTTGAATAAAAAGTAAAGTAAGTATTCCGTAAGTAACAAGAAACAGATGGATGATACTAAAAAGAAGCTCAGGGCAACACTCGACCCGACATTGAATGCAAGATTGAATGACTTGGAAGTCATTGGAAGAATTTTGAACGGATGTTTAGAAAAATTATAACCAGTAACCAGGAAAAGTTAAAAAGACTACTAGACAGAAATACGATTACAACAGCCGCCACAAGGACTGAATCTGTAAAGAATTATACTAATGTGAATATTCCTGCCTACGTAACGGACACGCTAAGTTTGGGTCCAAAGTTTGGTAGACCGATTAAAGAATTACTTAAACTGAATTTGATTAAAGATATAGAAGGATGTCAATAAGGCCTGAAACTACCTGAATTAAAGACGGATGCCATGAGGTCCAAATGCGTTAATTTAGTTATGAACTATAGACACAGAAAACCTGAAACAGATTTCAATGAAATATTAAACAGGAGAAATTTTATTAGAACCAAGACCTTCATAGATGAACACCCCGAATTAGTTTTTTCTCTTTCAGATAAAGGAAACAACATAGTCATTATGTACAAATCCGAATATGAGAGAGGTATGAAAGATATAGTTCAAGACACAACTACTTATCAGCTCAGTAAAAAAGATCCAACACTCGTTTATCAAAGCAAAATTAACGAATTTTTAAAGTGTCTAAAAGGAAGCAAATCCATCGATGAGATGGACTACAAGAAAATGATACGACATAATTCGATTGCTCCCAAGATGTACGGACTCAGAAAGATTCATAAACCCTCATTTGTACTTAGGCCCATTGTCAGCTGTATTAAAAACCCCTACTTACAACATAGCTAAGTTTGTTAACGATATCTTAACACAGGTGAATTCTACTTCCCATTATAACATAAAAAATTCTAGAGAAGTAGTGAAAACTATAAAGGATATTATGCTACCACCTGACCGCATCTTGATATCAATGGACGTTGTATCCTTGTTTCCTAGCATTCCTAAGAATTTAGTAATAGTGATCATTAAGAGAAAATGAAGGGTGATTTAATGCTATACCTCTCTGAATAGAGAAGATTTCATCCGACTGGTTTTACTGTGTGTTGAATGTAACTATTTTACACTGAATGGTGAAATGTATATTCAGATTGATGGTTTGGTCATGGGTAGTCCAACTAGACCAACAATGGCGATGTTGGTAATGGAGGAGTTGCTGGGTTGGGTTTTACAAAAATTGCCGTTTGAGGTGCCGTTCTTTTTGCTATATGTGGACGATTCATTAACAACTATACCGGCTGAAACACAAAATGAAGTATTGAAGATTTTTAACTCTTATCGCCCAAGTCTTCAATTTACCATTGAGTTAGAGAAACAATGTAAGATCCCGTTCTTGGATACAATGGTTTATAGACAGGAAAGCGGCGCTTTAATTACTGACTGGTACTCTAAGCCCACATGTTTCAACGTGCTGTTGAATTATAATTCCTACCACCATAACTATGTCAAGAGAGGAGTGGTAATGGGACTCTTGAAAAGAGTCAGGGAAGTGACACATCCATCACTTCTAATGGACACTAAGAACAGAATTTCGGATATTTTGAAGTCAAATGGCTACCCAGCTTGGTTTACCGGTGCACAGTGGCGGAAGGCGGTAAGAGTTAATTGTGGGGTAAAAGTTAGCAGTTTTGATGAAGGCACAATCGAAAACAAAAAGTTCTTCAGGTTACCGTTCATCAAGGGACTAACTCACTCTAAGTTTCGTATCTATAATCTCAAGAACAATAAAGTCCTCTTGACTAGATTAAAAGATAACACACCGAAAGAACGCCTATAAGAACTAATTTATGAGATCCCTTGTGGAATGTGTGACAAAAGTTACATATGCCAAACTAAACAGTGGCTAAAAAACAGAATGGCTCAACACAAATATGATTGCAAGAGAAGCTCCCAAAAAAGATCAAAAAATAACAACAGTGATGCTGAGACTGAAATACTTGGTGTAGATGGTGCCGATACTAAGAATAAAACAGCTCTAGATGTACACCATCAAGAAACAGGACACGAATTCCAATTTGAAAATGTCCGAATATTAGATTTCGAATCGAACAACTTAAAAAGAAATATCCGCAAAATGTACTATATCAGGACGCATCATTGTGTCAATTTTAGAGAGGACGCCTTAAAACTAAGTAAAATTTACAGTGGCATCATAGAATAGTTGAACCTGAACACCGCTTGCTGGCTCGTAGAGGTGTGGTGCCTGCCTTGCGGCTTGAATATGCGTGCGCTATCTTACTTGTATGATAATATTTTAATTTTCCAGTGTTTGGTATTGCAATTTTGCGTTGTTCAATTGATAATGTATTTTAATGTTAGTTTTTGCATGTTTTACAGCTTTTTTGAGAATTTTGTATTTTACAGTAGTTTTTATTTATTTATTAAGTTCATGATCACCTGTGTTGTTTTGACTATGGTCACCAGTCTTCGGCAGCTCTGCTTGGTTATACGCATTTTTTATTGGTGTGTAAATGTATTTTTAACTTAAGCTAAGTTTGTAGGTGACATTGATTATTATTGCAGATCCCGAGGAAGAGGAAAAAATAAAACCTCGAATCGTAGATCGATTAAAAACCTGTGTTTTATTGACTGTCCAATTTCCCCACTATTCCGTTTTTTCATTGGTTGGTATGCACGCGACTCAAGAAGTTGATTCTTAAGGATACTTACGTTAATATTAAAATATTAAATACTAAATTTCCGGTTGCACAATGTATTCAGGGTAAAATTGTAACGACCTATAGTATATCGGCGACGGTGAAATGGCAGAAAAAAAAACGGTGACGGCAAAGCAATGACGATGAAATGTTTTAAACCGAGGTAGAGTAAATAATTTTCTAGAAAAACTAGCACATACCATAATATAATATAACAAACAGTTGGTACCTTGAGATAATTGAATCTCAAACCTCCTTTCATATTTTCACCACAAAAAATTATAAACAAAAAGAAACTGTAAACAGTCTGGACCAAGATTATATTACATATTATAGATATGAAATCTAACAAAATTGTACATATTTGGAACTTAAATGTAAAAAATCACAAATTTTATAATTTGCTTTTTATTACAAAACGAGTTACATTCAAATATACATACATCACTAAATACATCACTAAACAAATTCTTTTAGTAAAAAATTTGAAAAATACAAATGTAATTTAAAAACAATTTCTTGTAAAACGCAAACTGCATTGCCTTATTTTCAATAAAAATATAAGCACTCATTAATCTAACAAAAATATTAACTTTACATAACGTATTATATTACGAAGTTGGATTGTGACTTCTATAGTTTGAATGATCCACAGTTGTAAAATCATAACAAGTTTTGGCCAAATTGATCAAATACTCACCAATTTGAATCAACTCATTGTCTGTAATACTCATGTTTTGTTTATAAGGAACAATTTCCAACCCATTTTTAGGATTGCAATAAAAATTTGTTGTCAAGTCATCTAGAATAATTGTATTGGTTGAATTATAAAGAGCGCACCTCTCCCATATAACTTCCAGAGATTTTGTCTAAAAATAAATTTTTTAGAGGGTATTTAGATAC
The DNA here is from genome assembly GCA_949152465.1 of Cantharis flavilabris. NCBI lineage: Eukaryota > Metazoa > Arthropoda > Insecta > Coleoptera > Cantharidae > Cantharis > Cantharis flavilabris. The sequence goes on from OX424441.1 coordinate 11,341,896, forward strand.
AGTACAGGAAATAGAAACAGTTTCACTTATGTTTTTAAAGAAACCTCAATTATTCAAATTGGATTAGCCCCATTCAACAGTTTTTGAAAATATAATAGTTTTACATAATAAATTTTAATGATTAGTAATAATCATTTTGATTAAGAAAAACAAAAAATAAGTAATCAGGCATTTAAAAAACTAAATTTGTAATATCTGTGAGGATAATTCCATCTATATTTTCCGAATACTGGTTTTCCACCCTTCAGTTGATTAAAACTTGTTAAAGTTGCCTTAAAATATTATTGTACTGGTTATCTTTTAAAGTTTAAATAGAGACTACAAGTTGACTAGTTCAACATTGCAATATTTTTCATCTAACCTTTTTTTAGATATGATTTTATATCTATTTTTCTATTTATCTTGATGCTGTATTTTCCCAAAATCTTACTTTTAATAATTCTATCTATATATCGGAATTCATCTTAGACCTAAGGAAAAATGCTATGAAAGAGTAAAAGTATGTACAGACCGGCCAACAAAATGTTGGCAGTATGCTGATATTGAGGTATGTACAAACCAGCCAACAAAATGTTGGCAACATGTTGACGGATGATGGCAACATGTTGAGTTGACGGATGTTGGCAACATGTTGATGGATGTTGATTCTTTTTTCAGTTGAAGAATTATTTGAACATAATTTTAATAATTTACCAGATTCATGCCCAGGTAACATTACGTAACGAAAAAGCTACAGAAAATATGAAGTTTTTATATTTCGTGAGTTAAACGAAATCCCGAATTCTTGACAAAATTTGTGACTAATACGTTATAAAACCGCTCTAAATTTAACACCCGAATTCGTCATTGCAAATAACTTGGGCAGAAATTAAAGAAATTTACAAAAATAATAATCCGATCAATTTTAAACAAAATTTGAAAGACAAGTTGGATAATTTAATTGAAGAAGGAAAGTGGGAGTGTGAAGATGTGTTTCAATTAGATCGCTCTTATTTACTGGCCGATGCAGCAGATTGTGTAAATTATTACGTGATCGGTTATTTGTGCAAACAATTAAGAAACCACACTAAATGCGGAAATTGTTTGGTAGCCTTCTGCAATCCAAATTTTGATACAGTGAATACGTATTCTTCTCTAGTAAATATTAAGAGCTTAGGAAGATTGACACTTCCAAACTGACATTTTTTTTAGAATAATTCAAATTATTGAATCAACTTTGTTGAAATATATTGAGCAAACCGATTTATATGAACAAATTGTTACAGATTTGATTCAAAATGTAAAGTTTACATTTCCATGTGTATCACATAAAACTGATATATTGTCTTATATTATTGATTATTATATTACGATGAGGTTAAGACAATATACTCATCATATGAATAAATTGTGAATCAAGAAAAGTTGCTTCTGAACGGAAAAAAGTATCCAAGTTTTCAAAAACCTAATTTTAATTGTTTATTTGTATTTGTGATTATGTGAAATATATATTTTTTGTCTCAACATTACTATTATATTACTGACAACATACGCTATGTGAAGAAAATATTCAAAAACATCATAAATATGATTAATTTTTATAAAAACTCTCAGCATTCTTTTGAATATTAGGCCTATGAAATTCTGCGTCATCTGGTATCATAGTTTGGCGTGATTCGCTTAAGAGATCGCCATTTCTTCAGTAAAATATTATTTTGTTATAAATTATTAATAGAAATCCATTATGAGTTAATATTTTTGTATTCGTCGTCTCTTCATTACACTCCTGAACCATATCGGTCCTCTTTGTCTTTCAAGAAAGGTTTTGGCATTAAGACCCCACGGTTGCTTAAACCGTATTGGGGAATGCCTGTAACGCTGTTTTAAATAGTTGATGGCTACGGCATTCATCAATATTAATCATATTTGCTTCGACACTAATTACGATTTGTTGCTAGGATATCTAGGTTTATCAAGTTTGGATGTCAGAAGAGAGTACCTTGACCTTTTATGTTTATGTTCAAACCTGTTTATGTTCAAACTCTTGAACAACGATATTGATTGTCCATCGTTGCTGCAGAAAATTAATTACAGGGATAACCCGTATTCAGTACGGAAGCCAGATCTTTTCTTGGCCAATTTCCATAGGACCAGCTATGGGATGGATTCGGCTATTACAAAGCTCTGCTGAATCTTTCCAATAAGGTTGGAGTTGATTAAACTTGCTCTAAACATGTAACCTGTTTTTTGTTTTTGTGCTGTTTTTTTTTTATTGTTTAAAGGAGATTTATTCCGTAAATAAAGATTATTATTATTATTAACCAAGAGAACCGCCGGCTTTACGTACCCTCCGAAGTACAGAGGGGGTCATTTTAAAGTTTTAGACTCTTCCCGGATAGTTTTTGTATTACTATTGATGAAATATAAGTATACAGATCAAATAAAATAATAATTACTTTGAGTTTTCTTAAAATACATAGGTGGGGGCTATTTCTATTACCTCTCTGAAGTACATATTATTTATTACGACAACATTGTACTTACTAGTTTATATTCTTTGTCTCTTTTCTCATTGATGCTTATCATGCTATTTTTATCCAGCACAAAACTTATTTGAAAATTTTTGTTATTGCGTATGCCAAGGCTGAGCATTTTTGTCACTATCGTTTCATAGGATGTAGCCGACCACAAGGCTAATTCATAATGTTCAGAAACGTTTTTTAAAAATGTATGCAAATGTGGGCGAGCTATAATAGGATTAGTACTACGAAAACTTTTTTTTCCAAAATCGCACAAAGTTTTATCTATGTCCAATACAAGTAGTTTTTCTTTTTTAAAATTTTTAAAGTGCTTATGAGACATTAAATTTTGAGGTATAAAATCTCGATTATATTTGCTTTTACGTTTCTTTTTGCTAGACATTCTGGTTTAAAGAATTTTTTTGTGTTTAATCAAATGTTTTAACCCTACAAGTTGAGAAAAGTAATGCATTTGTTTTATAGGTTTCAATTACTTACCTTCAGCAGCACAAATTTTTTAATTTTCATACACTTATCACCACATCCTATAAATCACTAACACAACGAAATGCGAAGATTTAAGTAGACTACACTACCAATACTACCAGAAATGTTACCATTGATCCGATAAAAGTAAATACTTTTCACCAACTTACAATAATTATTATTAGAATAGATACGCGTCTAGTTTTATTTACACATATTATATTATTCATTATTATCAATGTTTATTATTTTGAAACTTTATCATACCAAACGCTCGCTTGAAATATCGCATAAATTTATCAATAAATTTATACCATTAAAATTATTGGAATAACTTAAAATACTTTTCTTGATTAAAAATAATCTAAAACAATAAGAAATTTCTAAACTTTTTTCAAAAGAATTATTTATAGTTGTAGCTTAGTTGGGCTTGAGGAAAAAAAGTTCCGTACGGTTTTCATTAAAATTTTATTGATGGATTGATGTCAATGAAAATAATTTTAAAAATTTGTAATTTTGTTATTGAATAAATATATTATTTACAAATTTATAAAGCTTTCAAATCATTTGGTTCAAATTCTTAAGAAATAATTGGAATTTAATCAGTCTCCATATTTTATTGTCGGCTGGTATACGTATATCTATATAGAAAAACTATGGATTTTCTCTAAATATCCTAAAAGTCCTAAGAGTCTTAAAATAATTCATTCCCGAATCACTTTGTTGAAAATCGTTTTGTACGCGTACATTTTCTCTATTACAATTTGGACAGTTACAATAGTCCCAAATCATTAATACCTCTTCCGCTTAAGTCCTTAAAATGAATAATTAAAACTTATTCTAATCAAGTTATATTTTTAGATCAACGACTCCAAGTTTACTCAAGCATTATTTTTCCAACAAATACTCATGTTAACCAAGTTTTCATCGAAGTTGTACCAAAAAATTGTATCATTAATCCTATTTTACACCATGGTCATCTGGTACGTTGCCAATCTTTTATTAAGTAAATATTAATTGTTACTACATTTAGCTAAACAAATACTACTACTGGACCATTGCTTTTGTATGTTAACCCTGTATCTGGCAGGGTTAGAAATAATAGTGAAAAAAAGTTGAAACTTCTCATGGAGTTTTCTAAAAGTCTACCTATGCTTAAAAAGTCAAGACTTCAATTTTGTCATTTTTTTTAACCTTGCCAGATACAGAGTTAATTTAATAAAAACAGTTTAAATGTCACTACTCTTGTAAGCGATTTCAAATGCTTGTAGCTTTCAATCAGCACTCCCAGTGTCATGTATCACTGTAAAGTTAAGGGTAATCATTTAAATCCATTTTATAATATAATTATACTATGTTGCTTGTATTATTAATTGTTGCTTGTTGCTTGTAAGCAACAATTTCAGATATCGGGTTAAATAAATCACAGGATATGTTGAAATATTCTGATCGACTATTCTGACCAATACGAATAACGAAACACTCAAGATCTTGTTGGCCTAGCGTAAACACTGCAATATATGTACATACAAGGTGTGGCAATTAAATTCCGGGAATTTGTCAATAAAACAGATGCAAATTAAGTTACAAGTAAAATTTTCATATGGACCTTCACAATAGTTTCCCTCTAACTCTACAAAACGATTCCAACGCTTTTTTCACGATTAGAAACACCCTTGGTAATCTCTTGAAGTTAACTCGTTCAGCACCGCGGTTACAGCTTCATTGACCTCCTATAGGCCACCATGATGAGTTCCCTTGAGGTGCGACTTCATCTGGTAGAATAAGGAAAAGTCGCAGAAGGCAATATCGGGACTATAGGGTGGGTGCGGCACAGTTGGAATGTCTTTTTTCGTCAAAAACTCTGGCACAATGAACTAGGAATCGGCCGGCGTTGTCGTGGTGCAAGATCCAGCCGTTCTCAGTGAGTTCTGAGAAAATGCGTGGTCGAAGCCGCTCCAGGACGCCAACATAGAACTATCCAGTTTCTGTGTGGTCGGCAAGAAGATATTCACGGTGAACAATGTCGTGGATATCGTAAAAAACGATCAACATTGCCTTCAGTCGCGACTTGGACATTCTTGCTTTCGTTAACCGCTCCCAACACTTTTCCAACCCCTGCCGACTTTGTTTACGGGTGTCAGGGTCCATACTTAATGGTCATTACAAACAAATTCTTTATTTTGCTTGTATAAAAGTTAAATATATCCATCTTATCAAATTTTTCAGTCTGACATTATTTATATTCCATCGAAAGCAATAGCAACATCCTCAGTAATTTTAATCATCAGAAGCTTTTTTTAGTAAGTAGTGGTCCCGAAGAGTCCATGAAGCAGTCTTTCCTGTAATATGGTACTATATATATTTCATTATTATCTTCAGAATCAGCTTTAAATGTAAAAATAGCAAGAAAAAATTATAAACATCTTTAACGAATGACATGTTTTGATTTGTTCACAATTTTAATCATAAAACTGATCTTATAAAATCCGTGATAGAAAAAGAATAGTTTTGTTTTTTGCAATAATTTGAATGTTTCGAAATTATAAGATGTAGTACGTACACGTATACTAGTTTCCGCATGTGAATTTTAACATGACTCATGTTCTTGAAAGTTTCAAAATTTTAGAAACTACTACAATAACAAAACTTATATAAATCAACATACTATTTTCTTCAAATAATTATGAACTTAACTGCCAAATGTCTATGTATTACGATGATGTAGTATAATATGAAAGGCATGTTACACGTCGGCCAACTTCAAACAAACTTAAAAAGCTTCAATATTTTTAAAGTCCGAAAAAATCAAAATAAATAGTGTAATTTAATAGGGCTTTAACTCTTGACGATCGATAAGACGTAAAGAGCAATGACAAAAAATATTTTAAATTTAATTTATCACTTATATAATTTTATATGCCGTTTGTCGCCGTTTGTAATAACTAGAATTTCACAATTTAATCGGTGAACTAATATTTTTCCTTTTAATAAACAGTAACTTGAACGTAGATTAGTTATGTGGTTTTATAATTAAATGACTTACATATTTTAAATACGTAAGTATTATCTCATAAAATATAATAATCCGGTAACTTACTTTTAATGAACGCTTTTATTACTACAGCTTCAAATGGTCTTGAAATTTACTTTGCCTTATGAAGTTGTTTACAGTTTGTTTTATTATTGCTTCTTGAAGTTGTTCATTTTCTTTTAAAATAAATTGCAAAAGTTTTAGGGACTTCTAGGGTGGTTTTTTGGTGCATTTTCCACAACTTAGATCAAGTCATTCAAATCAGAACTGTATACCAATTAATACAAAAATATTATATTATTATTTATATTAGTTATAAAATTCCAATCAAAGCTTTTTTTTGATAACTTTTTATTGATTAAAATATAATATTTGATTTTAAAACATAATCAATTTTAAGAATCATTTCATAATCACATTTTGCATTTTTCATAATTAGTGAAATTGATAAGTGAAGAATATTGTATATCCGGATCAATCTAAAAAGCTATATTACACGTAACGAGTACAGTGGCGAGATAGTGTTCTCGGCCGAGGGCTCGGTCGACCTAGTAGAATGGCGAGACAGTCACTCGGACCCCTTTGCCTTAATTACACGTAACGAGTATAGTGGAGAGACAGTGTTCTCGGCCGACGGCTCGGTTGGTATAAACATATTACCGAGGGTTCTAGGACATTTCGCTACGGGACATTTTGCTCCCGGACATTTCGCTCCCGGACATTTTGCTACTAGGACATTTTGCTCCTAGGACATTTTGCTCCCGGACGTTCTGCTCCCGGACATTTCGCTACCACTGCTTAGTAAACTTACATAACATACCTTAAGTCTTCGTATGGATCTCTCTTTTATGTGCAATTTTTTTTTTAAACAAAGAACTGAAACTAACACTAACCTATATAACAGACCCATGTCTTTGCACGAATCTTTTGTAAAAGCGATTTTGCTAAACAAATACCTTAAACTAACAGTAACCTACATAACAAATAAGCCATCGAGTTATCTTTATTTTTTAAAGATATTTTTATCTTTTTTATTAATAATAATAAAATTATTAACATTAATTAATATTTTAAATATATTTTATGTAATATTTCACAAAATAACTATTTAAATTTTGTAACATAATAGGAAAAATGAAATGTCCGGGAGCAAAATGTCCTAGTAGCAAAATGTCCGGGAGCGAATTGTCCGGTAGCGAAATGTCCGGGAGCGAAATGTCCAGTAGCAAAATATCCGGTCACCATTACGGAGCGCTCGGGCGAGCTTTCGGCCTAGTAGAATGGCGATACAGTCACTCGAACCCTTTTCTACTTATTATACCTAGTGCCCCTCCATCCCATTGGTCCTGCTCGTTAGCTCGTTAGCTCGTTCGACATGTTTAAACACACATTCGGTGCGTATTTACGTATAAGGTTTCCTTGTATTTTTACAAATTCAAACGCCAGATGAAAATTATATGCATCTACTTACAATGAAAAACTGTAAGTACGGGCGATATATAGGGTTGTCTTAACCTTACGAGTATCTAATTGCAATTGAATATAATGCAAGCAAGTGGATATCACCCAGTGATCATTGTTTACATCAGGTGCATGTGCTAAACGAATAGAGTATAGTGTTGTTGTTATCACTGTTATAAAAATGCCTAATAATAACTAGCAAAAATGAACTGACTCGCCCGCCACAAAAATCGAATATGTATAAACACTCACTCGCTCACACTACTCTCTCGGCCTAGTGACATTTTGCTATCTCGCCACCAGTGCCGTAACTAGGGTATGGCAAATATGGCCCCCGCCATAGGCGCCGTTTTAATTAAAAAAAAACTTTTAATTAAAAATATAGATTGAATAAAGCTGCCGTTTAAATAAAGGCGCCGAAATTCAAAAGTTCAAATTACAAAAAAATATTTCCTCTGTATTCATAAAAAAATTAAGTACTAAAATTTTCCTAATATGGAATCCTACTTTGGCTCCAGTACTTCAGCCTCCAGTAGGACAGCATGTGATTTAGCTAATTGTTATGTGGGTCACCTCTGCATTGTTTATATCGTGGAAGAGGGTTGTATCGGTTTCAGGTGGTTACTCGAATCATGTTTTGGTCTGGTATATTTGGGTTTTGTCTATAAAAAATTTGAACTACGTTATAAAAGAACAAGTAGCCTTATTTTGGAAGGTTACTGACCTAAAGTTAAAGAAAGCAACAAGAAACCTCAAAAATATAGCCGATTTTGAAAATCGAGAATCAAACCTGCGATGTTTGAAAATTTTATTGGAATAAGTAATGTTTAGTATTTAAGGAGTGTTTAAGTGTGATTTTAGGTAGTTTGATGAGGAACCAAGTGTAAATGTGAACTTTTATTAAAACCGTGCAACTGTCAAACTTTAAAGTTTACCAATTTTCGCGAATAACAATTTTTATGTGGACTGAATGGAATGAAAATGATGGGAAGAACCTCTAGAACATGTTCAGAGACAAGTAAAATCCATTTGGAACGGATTTGAGCAGATACAAGGAAATATATAATTCCGTAAAAGCACGTACGTTTTCAATTTTAAATCCAGCTGGAAGACTTCAACGTGTTTAGAATCTCGTGAAATATTTATTGTGGGTACTCCTGAGGTCATGAAGGATCTTTCCACCAAAAATGGTCAAGATCTGAAAGGCAGAAAATTTGAATTTTAAATTAAATATTCCTTGGATTTGAAAATTTTACAAGAAGAAGCGATTTTTAAGAATAAAGTAGGTAAAAAAGCCAAAATTTATAAAAGGACGGCCGGAAAAGATGCAGGCCAGTCTAAATTTAAACGCGGTATTGCACGCATTTATTGCTGCAATGAATTTATGAATTTAGAGGTCACGACGATTTTTCGGAAAGTCAAATTGAGGTTACGCATGGAAATTTTTGAACGTTCATATTATTGAAATGAATTAAATGGAAAATTTAATCAAGCTGATTATAATTATAAGATAAGTTACCAGGGTTTCGCTGTTTCGGTTTCTATAAGTGAAGTGTATCAATGTAGTTTCTATCATATAAAATGATTGTTCCCCAAAAGGAAATAAATTTAATGAAAATTTTGAGCACGTAGGAATTGGCAGATGAAGTTCGCACAGATAAGGTAGAAACGTTTTTGTATTTTTGTAACTTGGTTCCCTCGAAGATTTAGTATAACCTAAAAGGACATTGCGTTAGTATTTAGTTTGCAATTTTAAGTATTTTAAGTAGCGTTCCACAGCAGTCAAGTATCACAAAATTAAATTTTTAAAAGTAGGTATTAAGATTTTCAAGATTTTCCAAGGTAGGAAAAAGAGTCAATTCATTTGACGCATCAACGTTTGGTGGGTGATATTCACGCACGAACACTTCAATATATAGACAGTAACTGTAGAATCAGCAGTAAGTGGCAATGTTATACAAAAAATGGAAGTATTAGTCAGTAAAAGGAGTACCGGCAGTAAGTAGTAGGAGTACTGGCAGTAAGCAGAAGTATTTAATCATCGGATACTGCCAAATAGCAGTAAGATGTACATAGTGATCATAGTGTAGTGATTTACTCCCCGGATATACTTTTTATCCTCTGACGATTATTTTTTAATCTTCTCCTTTGTTTTTTTCTCAGGATCACTAATCGTTAATTATAGAATTGTTTTGTTTTAGATTTGTTCTTACCTCGAAATGATTGCTATCTATCATCAATGTTCGAACTTTTTTTTTCTTTAGTTCTACTAATTTATTCTGTTCTCTACTAAAACAGTTTATTTGGTTCACTTCCTTTTGAGCTGGTGTTGTCCAATGTTATGTTCTACTAATTCTGTTCTTTACTAAAACATAGTCAAATTGGTTTCCTTTCTTTTGAACTGGTATTGCCCAATGTCAAGGTCTTTTTTTTCTATTTTAGTCTGTTGGTGTTAGGTATGTACCTATTATTTGCATGTTAGATTCAATGTTGTACAATCTGTTATAAAACATAATAATTTGATATTTTAATATTTTACTGGAGTTCAAAGTACTCCAGTGCGACAAATTTCTTCTATATTAAAAACACTAGTAATTACCGGAGCTAAATAATTTTGAATTCTTAATTTAATATATCTAAATATGTATAAGTATAAAGTATAAGTATAAATAAATATCATGTGCATACGAGTTATGCATGACGTTGTTACAAGTAAGTATAATGAACATTTAAGTGCATAAATGACACTATTGCGTGTTGCAAACTAAATACTTACAGAAAAGAATCGATGTAAAAATAAAATAAAATTGCAGACAATAACATAAAACATTTTACAAAATTGCAGCGTGGCGTAATGATTTTCACAATTCTCAAAATTGGAAACATTTATTAAATTAATATATAAAATTTTATTAGGCCATTAAATAATGATATTTATAACTTATAAAATATAAGATATTTTAAGTGTTTTCTACTAAGTCTTAAATCTTGAATAGTCTAATACTTATGTAATAAAGTTATTTAGTAAAGTAATAATAACCGCCATAAATATGATGTTTTCATATTATTAAGTTTAGATTTATTTGAATGATAATTTAAACTTTATTCATTTAATTCCTTCTAATTTCCTTTCTAAGGTTTAATGAAATTTGTTTCATATAGTTACGATTAACCAATAAACGCACTTTTATTTTCCCTACAGGGAGTAGAGTAATAAACCCTGTGTAATTTTATATGGAACATATAACATTATATAGAAAATTAATAGACAGGCAATCAAAAATTAATTTATAAAGATTTAATAAATTATAACGATTTTGGCTATGTACTATATATTATGTTTAATACTTGGATGAGCGACTCTCCAGCGAATAATGTTTTGTTGCCATTGCGCTTCGGATCCCAATTTAAAAAACAGGATTACTTATTATTAATCGTACTAAGAAAAGCAATTCTTCACCATTAGTTGATGAATATTGGCCATACTAAAAAAACAATTGCCTTAATGACATTTTAGTTAAACGTTTTTATAGCTGATAATTATTAGATATTTTCGAGAATGCAAAGGTGTGGTAAACCAATAAAAGACTATAAACATTTTTGGATTGCATGCATATATACAACTAAACAAAATTTGATGAAATTTCTGCTCACCACAAATTATAGCTTTATATTTGAACATGTTTTTATGGTTGTGGTATATTTTTGATATATTTTGTTTTTATACCTTAAATAGTATATTTATTACTATCTAGGTATATGATTGGTGGATAAATTATTTTAATGAATTTGGGTTAAATTATAAATAAAATATATAATATTTAGATAAATGATAATTATTACAATAAAAGTATTGCATTTATCTTTTCCATCGTTGGATAAAATTGGACGTATGTCTGTATTCTTGTGACGTGAATGAAGGAACTAAACTTGCAAGCGTGAAGAGGAGGCAGTTTGCATGATACCTTCTAATAATCATTGCCGCTCAGGTGGTTTGTACGTTAATTGTTTATGAACACACATGCAGACGCAACAAAAAAAGGAGTGGTTAAACGAGCGCATCATGTAGTTTATCTGCCGAAATTCCGGTCACATGAATTATGTTATTATAATTTTTATATAAAGGTGGTCTTTACACATCTAGAACGAATGCTTTACTTCTAAGGTGTTATTTGTGACGTATTGTGTATATGCAAATACAGGATAATTTCTAATTACTGACATTTTATTTCCATCTTTTTTCCTCATCATTCTTAAAGAAGATAATAAATCTTAAATATATTCCACATTAATTATATAAATAAAACAGACAAAATGTACGCTGAACTAAGTAAATAAGTAAATAACAAAACTTCGGTTATGGTAATAGAGATTAGAAGATAATGAAAGAAACAAAAAGATATGTATATATAAATAAAAGTAAAAATTATTCAGTACAATACTTTTGTTCAAATGTATTACTGGGCGCGGCTCATTTTCTAGAGCTAGGATCGCGCGAACTACGTTTTTAAACGCAAAAGGCAAAAAAATAAATTAAAGGAAAATCTAATTTTTAATTAAATCATAAAAATACGTTTTAATATAATATATATAAATAACCTAAAATTGAAATATTTAAATCAACTAAAATGTTGTAGGTTTCATAAATCTCTCAGCAACGCACTTGTGGTTGGTCAATTTTGTTTTTGTTTTTGAATCCTTACAAAGTCTGCAAAATGGTTAAATTATTTCGTGGTTCGGGTTTCACGTTAAGTTTTAGATCGTGCTTCTTAACATGATAAAAATAGTTTGCTATTAAATGCATTCTTAAACACTTAATGTCGAAAAAAGTACATCGTGTGATCCAATAATTGGTTTATAGTCGGGTTAAATAAAATGACTATGATTGGTATTATAATACAATGGATAAGCTGTTAGTCCCAAATAAATAATTGTTGAAGTTTATGAAGAAATTGTGTAAAATAATATTGCCTCTTTAAAATATATATCTACGTTATTTTCTTTAGAAATATGTTTCTCATAACCAAAGGGTTCAAACATTATTTTGATTCTAGCACACTAAGGAAAATGCTTACGCTCTAAAAACTGTGTATGTTAATGTGTTATTCCCTGTTGCCCTATTATATTAATTAACTCTTCTGTAATGACTAACTCTACAAATTAAAACAATGAAATCATTCCTTATTCTGTTTGAGTATTCATTCTTAGATTTGTAATTGTGTAATTATGTGTATGCCGTTATGTGGGGCGCATAGTTTTTAATTGATTTTTTAATTTTTTGACCTTGAATTTACACAAAAAAATTTTTCCATTAGTTGAAAAATTATATCAACAATTAAATATTTTAATATAATATGATGTTTGAAAATATTTTACAAAATAATATTTTAAGTTGTACCAGTATTTATAGGCTAAATTAGTTCGTTGCGGGTTCAAGGGGGGGGGGGCGGTTCAAATTATTTAACATCACATCGTGATTATGTATGTGGTTTAAGAAAGAATTTTCTAGAGCATAAATTTATTTAAAATTATATGATGTAAAACGTGTTTTGATGCCTCTCTAAAGGCGTTTGCAGGGTGGTCTCGAAAATTCAAAGGAATAAACGCTATACGGTATAATGTGGTTGGATCTACTGATTGATTAAATAACATAAGAATGTAAAGTCAAATTAATTATGATAAAAATTTTGAATTAGTTAAGCGTTTAATTACTGTTTTTAAATATTTTATAAACATTAGGTTTGTCTAATTATTTTTATTATTTCCTTTTTCTTAATGACAGCTTTCTTAGCTAATTAAATTAAAATTAGTATGTAAGAGCTACTTGTTTTATAGTTTAATTTAATTTTATAAATGCTACATGTGAAACTCCAGTTCTTTGATAATATCTTATTTTTTAATTTTAAATTTAATTGTAACCATACCGGAACAGAACCCTTGGGCTAATTCCTGACAAGGTGATTTTAATGGTGAGCGATAAGAAACTTCCAATGTCTTTTTAATTAAACGCATTTTCAATAAAAATTAATTTTTACTTTCTTAGTTTCACTTGAAAACTTTTTAAATTAACAATTTTCAAAGTATATAATTATTAGTCTAGCAGAATAAGAAACTACAAGCAAGTAGTTATGCATTTGAATCTCACATCCGTTTGTTGAGTGAGCGTAATCACTGTGTAGATGTTGAAACCACTTTATTAGATTTTATAAATCTTAAAAAAGTGGGTAAAAGCTATCTACTTTACTACTAGATAATTTTTTTATTTTTTGATAAATATTGTTATTTTCTTCAAAAATCTAATTCTTTCTTGGTTTATCTTCATCACAAAATAGACTTTGTCAGTATTTGCATAAGATTATCGAATGTATTAACTACGATATATTTGTAGTATCCAGGCTCAACCAGAGGGAAGGGGCGCTCGGGAATTTGTCCCCGGCACCCGGGATCCCTGAAGGGCCCGGAAGGAAGAATTCCTAAATAAATTTCATAAAAGCATCTTGAAAATGAAAATAAAGTTCTATATATTGTATCAAACCAAAAATAAGTAGATTACTCTTTTTTTTAGTTAATTTCACATATTTTAGATGTTTTGTGCGTAGTTTTTCTTGATAAAAATACAAAGTTTCATATTTTGCTTTTTTTTTTCTTGTTTTATTTATGAAATTGGTAAGAAGAGCAGGCGCCCACGAAGTCTTGCCACGGCCCTGGTAGTATCTAGATGGTAGTATCTAGATCAACTTTACTACTTTCTTCGTTTATTATTTTTTCCATAGGTGCTGTTGTACCGTTGAAAGTAGTACTCATAGCATCACTTTTGGTAGCTTCAAGTAATTATTGCACTTCTTGAATTGCTACTTGTACTTCGTTTGTGGCCCATGTATCATTTCCATTGATTAATTTTATGGTACCTTCCAAATAATTAATATGTGTAATAAAATTATCTACACGAACGGGAAGCTGTGTTCCAGAAAATGCTCTATTTTTTATATTATTATAATTACTTTCCATCGGAGCAATTGATGCAATTATTGATGGAGAGTTAGGAAACAACGGAATCATAACTCTTGACCATAAAGGTTGTTGTTTTGTATAAATTATTTTCACCTTTGAGTAAATGAATTGCTTTATTTCATCGAATTTACATGCACATGATGCACACAATTTGACTGTGCAATCAATACTAAAAATGGTAACATAAGAACGAAATGGTAATTACAAGATCAAACATAATTGGAATAACTTCAAGTAAAAACATTAAAGTGGCGTTGACTAGTCAATAATTGAAATATAAAAAATATATGAATAACACAAACATAAAGTAATACAGTTAAGTAAAATCAAATATAATAAATATTGGTTTAACTATTTTGCTCCATTGATAATATACACATTTTTGTCACTCACGTTTAAAGATAGTTCCGTTGGAACACTTCACACTAACCACACGTACAATGTTGTCGGTGCCTGGATGGATCTCTATGATTCTTCCTATCTTCCAACGTGCTGGTGGTAAACCATCTTCCTTGATTAATACTAACATATCAATTTTTATATTACGAGTATTTTGCTTCCACTTGGTGCGTTGTTGCAGTTCACACAGGTATTCCTTGGACCATTGTGACCAAAACTGTCTGATTATTGATTGAAGATGTTGATACCGATTTAAACGGCATAGTTGCACATCTCTAACATCCGGGTCAGGTATTGTAGTAAATACAGGTAAATTAAGAAATGAGCAAGTGTAAGGACATCAAGGTCGTTTGGATGAGTCGTCAATGTGGTTAAAGGTCGGGAATTGAGGATGGATTCAATTTGAATTATGAGTGTCGACAAGTCTTCGTAAGTCAGTGGTGTTGATGAAACAACCCGTTTTAAATTTTTACGCCAGCTTCCCACAATCCCCCAAAGTGTGGAGATCTTAGTGCTACAGCATTGACTATTGCAGTAGCGTTGTTGGTTAAAAATTCACCTAATTTAATTAATTCATTTTTTGCACCAATGAAATTGGTACCATTATCACTAAAAATGTTTAAAGGCCTTCCTCGCCGTGCTATGAATCGTCGTAATGTAGATAAGAAGCAATCGGTACTTAAATCGGTTACCAATTCTAAATGTAAAGCCTTTGTCGAAAAACACACAAATAAAGAAATATAACATTTTGAAATCTTCCTGCCGCGGCCCTGTCTGTCTTTGATAATAAATAGACCTGCATAATCAACACCAGTTGAATGAAATGGTGGCATGAGTTCGTTCAGTCGGTAATGTACCCATCATTGGGGTAACTAAATTTGGGTTAAATCTAAAATATTTAATGCAATTTTTGACAATTTGTTTTGTTAGTTCGTTACCACCGATAGGCCAAAATTGTTCCTCCACCATGTAATAGTTTTTCGTGTTCATTTATAATTATTAGTTTTGTCAGATGGTGATTTTTTGGCAATAATATTGGGTGCTTTTTTATCATATTTATAAGTTGATAAATGCAGTCTTCCTCCTACTCTTATGAGCCCCCTTTGGTCGATGAAAGGTGCAAGACTGAGGATGTTGCTTTTTGAATGTAGTGCCTTTCCTTTAATTAAGTCATTTAATTCATTAGGAAATGCAGACAATTGTGCAACTTTGATTAATCTTGTTAATGAATCTTGTAATTCATGAATTGTTAACGTGCCGTACTTCCTGTCATCTTTTGGTGACAAACAGTTATTTTTGAATCGTATGCATAATGCAACAATTTTCTTTAACCCTACAGTGCATAGTGATGCATATATGCATCACTTGGATTTAATCTTATATAAATTTGTTTTGAAAACATTTTATATCGCAAATGCATGCTGTATCTAATATGAACCAGTAGCCTCCTAATGAAAACATGAAAACACAAAAATAATGAAATTACAACCAATTTATGACCATACAAACGTGCGATGTACGAATTTGGGAATTTCAGCTATTTTGTGCTATTTTGTAAAATGATAACGCCTGTTGTGTATTAAAGGTATGTGTATTTTTTACTTCTTTGTTTTTAACGGCAATCAAAACTGTTCTAAATATTTTCATAAAAGTTAAATATTACTTTTATTTCATGCCCTACAGGATAGGGATGCAAATTTACATCGCCCAATATTTTTAATAAAAAACTATGAAAATTTAAAAATATATTTTTTTTTATTTTTCCCGTAATGTAATCATTATTTCTTCTTAGTTTTTAAAGTTCATTTTACAAAATAAAATGTCATGCATTGTAGGGTTAATTTCATTATTGATGAATAGTTGTGTATTGGGAATAACATTTTTGATTCAATCACAGGAAATGAACTTGAAAGAGTTTGTTTTCTCAATTCTGATGTTTCAATCGTTTCTGGTTGGATGTGATAAGTTAGCCATTCTTCTTTATCCCTTTCTAGTCAGCTCTAAGCGGGGTATAGTGTTGTATTTTTTAGAGGCGCTACTCTTGATTTTGCTGCTAACAGGTTTGTAGTAATTTGATTATTTCGATCAATTGATCTCAAATAAATACATGTGCCGTAACCCCTTTCGGAAGCGCATAAAAATGCATGTGGTTCTATGTAAATTGCTCTACTTTTAATGACATGACGTGGAATTTGTATACGGTTGATAACCTTTAATTCGTTTCTAAATTTAAACCATTTTGATTGAACATCTAAAGGAACGGATTTGTCCCATCCAAGGTTTAGTTGCCATAATTCTTGATTAATCAATTTAGCTATGATTATAATAGGGGCAAGTAATCCCAGTGGGTCGAATAACTGTGCTGTTGCTGCTAATATTGTTCTTTTGGTAGTCTGTTCGTGATTATTTAATCCTTGAGTAGAATAAGTAAAGTTGTCAGAATTTGGATTCCAGTTGATTTCCAAGATTTTCTGAATTTTCTCTGTTATTGGAATTGACAATGAATCTGACTTACACAATTCTTTTACATTGCTCTTCCATTTCCTTAGTATAAATCCGTAAGGTTTCAGTATATTGTATAAATTGGTTTTAATGTTTTTCACATCGTTAATTGAATTTGATCCAGTTAAAACATTATCGACAAAGTCTCTTTTAATTATCGCTGACTCAACCGGAAAATGTTCATTTTGAATTGCAATTTCATGTAAGCATCTAATTGCTAGCAATGGGGCTGCCGTTGTCCCATAAGTGACTGTGTTTAACTCGTAACATTGCAGCGGTTCATTGGATTCATTTCTCCAGATAATTCGTTGATATTGTCTGTCATTGGGATGTACCCATATCTGACGATACATTTTTGCAATATCACCAGTTAATACAAATTCGTACGTTCTAAATCTTACTAGTATTGAGAATAGGTCATCTTGAATTGTTGGCCCAACATATTGAGTGTCATTTACAGATAATCCTGCGTCAAGTTTGCATGAACCATCGCAAACAACTCGTAGTTTAGTTGTTTCGCTTGATTCCTTTATGGAAAAAAGAAACCCTTGTTGTCAAATTTGATTTTTGTCATGTGCCCTAGTTCAATATATTCCTGCATGAATTGAGAATTCTGAATTTTTAAATGGTGATTCTTTTGAAATCTCTTCTCCAACGCCTTTAATCTAGATTCAGCTATCGACATTGAATCGCCTCTCTGGTTTACATTTGTTTTGAATGGAATTTGAACTATGAACTTTTCATCTACGATGTCGCGAGTTGTAGTTCGTTTGAAAAATGATTGACAAGGATTTTCTCCTTCGGTGAATTGTGAGTTTAAATTATTGAATTCGTCAATCTGCCAGAATTTCTCCACTTCTTTGTGCAGTTAATTTAATGTTAAAAATGCTGATGTTTGCTTGTCTTGACTGGTTCGGAGAGCACTCAATCTTCCCGATACCACCCATCCTAACTTCGTTTTTGTAGCATCGCATCGGTAGGGATGGTTGTTTTATCTGCCCAACACACAACAAATCATAAAATGTATCTGCACCTATAAGCATGTCAATGTATGTTAATACGTTGAATGTGAAATCAGCTAGTGTAATATTTGGTGGTATTCTAAATAGTTCGAACTTGCATGATTGAGATGGCAATTGATCAGTTACTTGAGGAATTACTAAACATGAAAGGTGTACTTTATAATTGTTGGTTTTAGATTTGATTTTAACTTCTGTTTTGTGTGAGATGCTTGAGATACCTTGATAAATTCCTGTAACGTTTATGTCGATTGGTTCTTTTATTGAACTCAGTTTGGTACACATCTTCGAGGTGATAAAGTTGGATTGTGAAGCAGAATCCAATAAGACTCTGACTTCTGGCCAATGCTTTTCTTTATCTGTGACACGCACTCTTGCTGTTGATAACATTACTAACTTGTGAGCCTAACCACATGAGATGTACATGCTATTTATTACATTCTCTAGCGGCTGACTTTCATTAGAGTTTGATGATTGAACAACATCTTCTAAACATGCAGCGACTGTAACATTATGATTATTGTTAGTCGATTGTGGATTCCAACTATTTACATGCAATAAAGTGTGATATTTTTTATTGCATTTTTTGCACACATTTTGCGACCTGCAATTTTTTGCAAAATTCCCTTTGCGCAAGCAATTTCCACATATAGTTGTAGTTCCCTTGCTTTGTTACTTCGTGAAACGACATCTAATTTAAAAAGCGCCTCACAAAAAACTATAAAATGGCTTTCGTTTCAGAAGTTGCAATAAAATATTTATGGTATTGAATGTTTTAGTTACGCGGTTGATTGAATTATTATTTGAAGTTATTTTAAGTTTGTCATAAGGTTTTGGTTTTGCGATCATTTCCAAGGTAACTTGCCTATTGCTTAAAAATTGTAATAATGAGTCTAATAAAGGAACTCCCTTATGGTCATCATTTTCATTGCCTAGTTTTGCTTCCCAATCTTTATTTGTGTGGAAATCGAGTTTAGCTGTAATGATTGGGACTATTAGTGCCTCCCAAGAATCTACCGGCTGATCTAAAGAGTTTAAACATTGATTGTTAATTATGTGCCTCAACGATTCATGCGCTTCACGAGTCATGTGCTATATGTCGAGTATCGCTTGTACATGATTATTAATCATCCTACGTTTATTATTATAACGCTTTTGCAATAATGTTCATGCTATGCTATAGTTTTGTTCAGTTGATTGAAACGGTCGTAATAATTCGGCAGGTTCACCCTTGATTGTGGATTTTAAATAAACTAATTTTTGCACATCTGTAAGATCTGGATTTGTATGTATTAACGTTTTAAAGGAATCAAAATATTCTTGCCACGGTATGAATGTGCCATCAAAATTTGGTAATTTTATCAATGGAAGTTTTACTGAAGGTTTTTTTATATTGTCATTGTTGCATGAAATATTTGATTTAACGTTTTTCTCTTTATATTGTAATATTATGCGTGATGCGCTACTGGTTAAATTTAAAAAATCATTTTGAAATTGTTCTCTTTCAATTAAGTTGTTTATTTCATTGTCTGTTTCTAGAAATTTCATCAAATATTTCATAAAATGGATGAATTTTACTTAATCTAATTTCTAAATTTTGAATTTCGTCAGATTTTCTTTAGCTGTTAAATTTTCTAAGAACTTTTTGAATAGCGTTAATTTTCATTTTTGAGAACCACGCTTGCGGTGTAATGTTTTTAAAATAGTTTCTTCGGTCAATGTTTCATCAGTCATTCTTTCATCAATATTTGTCATTTATCAGTCAAAATGTAATGTCTAGTATCATTTAGGAATGTTAATGGGAACAATAGGATCTTACTCTTGTATGTTTGATAGACCCGACCTGATGTCCTTATTAATTGATTTGGTCGACTGGAGTGACACTCTGGGTGCACGTGTACTTGAATCTGTGGTGTATTTTCTTGTCGTTTTGATAGCTTGTTGATTTGATTTTTTACTTGTAATCCGGCTCGAAAGACCAATGTTGTTTTGTATAATTATTTTCACCTTTGAGAGAGAAAAATCGACAACGCAGGTTAAGGCAAAGAACTAGAGATATAACACATAAAAAACTCTATACAAAACTATCACATCAGGTAAAAATCGAACTTGATCAGTATCACCTTAACAACTATCAAAAACATATACAAGAATTTGAAAATAATGATCCAAATTTATGGTGTACTACCAAACGTATTTTGAACACACCGGAAGTAATGCCAACACTATGCGTTGGAAGCAAGATATATACAACCAACTTGAAAAAAAGTAATGCTTTGGCAAATCATCTAGAAATAGTCTTTACGGAAGAAAAACACAATAACAAACAACAAAAAATTATAAATAGTGTAAAATCATATCAGTTACAACCTAGAGATCCAAGTGATTTTGAGCCTACCTCTGTATGTCAAATAGTAACATATATTAAGCAGCTTAAAAACAAAAAAGCTTTAGGCCACGACAAAATTCCAAATATCTTACTAAAACATTTAACAAAAAAATCCTTAGCTGCATTAGCCACCATATTCAATGCATGTCTCGATTAGGGTACTTTCCGGAGAGCTGGAAACATGCTCAAATTGTCACCTTTCACAAGTCGGGAAAGCCAAAAGCGGATCCAGGAAGCTACAGACCGATTAGTTTACTTCCTACGCTGTCAAAAGTACTCGAAAAAATAATAAAAACAAGACTTAATAACTTCGTTGAATCAGAAAAAAGGTAATACCATTTCATCAATTTGGATTTAAACAGCATCATTCCACAGTACATCAACTACACAGAATAAGCGAATTCATAGTCGCAGGATTTGAAAAAGGCAATACACATTAGCAGTATTACTTGACGTTGCGCAGGCTTTTGATCGAGTATGGCATCCTGGCTTAATATTCAAACTAATAACTCTAAAAGTAATCTAATAACTAAAAAAGTTAACAATCTTGAAAAATGGTGCAC
This sequence comes from Cantharis flavilabris, assembly GCA_949152465.1. Taxonomy (NCBI): domain Eukaryota; kingdom Metazoa; phylum Arthropoda; class Insecta; order Coleoptera; family Cantharidae; genus Cantharis; species Cantharis flavilabris. The sequence continues at coordinate 11,363,258 of OX424441.1, forward strand.
AAAATAGAAGATTAAACTCAATCCAAATAAAACCAAAACAAAAATCTTCACCCTGAAAAGATTTGTTAACCCACTAAACATAAATATTTATAATCAAGAAGTTGAATGTACAAATCTATAATCAGACCTATATTCACTTACGCGAATATAGTGTGGAGACAACATTAAAAACAAATATCAACAAGTTGCAACCCATACAAAATAAAATATTGAGAATTATTTGTAATGCTCCCTAGTTAATAAGAAATCAACAACTTCAAGAAGAACTTGTGATACAAAGCATTTACGAATTTAATAAAACTTGTGCAAACAATTATTTTATAAACCTAAAGGAATATTCGGACGCAGTGAACTATAAAATAGGCGAGAAAAGAAAGTTCACAAGATTAAAATCAAAAAGACTTCCACAAGATGTTTTTCTGAGTTAATTTTATTTTTATTATGTTGTAATCTCTATTTTTTTTCATGATTAGTTGTTACATATAAAAAATTGTTAAAAATGTTGTCTAGAGCTGAACGTAGCTGAACCGCAAGAAATATATTAACAAAAAAAAAAGAAATCAACATGCCTTTCAATTTCAGAACTCATCAATCGTGAAATTCTGACTGTACTGTATGTAGCTGAAGCTTTCTAGACATCTGCTTCGGAAGCTGAGGTGTAAAAATTGAATAAAACGATATCCTCGTCTTGCTCAGAAAAGCTGTTGGAACTTCAGAAGCATAAAACTTTGAAATCTGAAACTATACGCAAAATAAAATTTCTGCTTAACGATGGTAAAAAACATTCACCAGGAATATTATGCCATTAAATAATTAAAAGTAAATTTATTTACATTTATAAAATTTATAAAATGCACTATAAATACTTACAGTTACTTAGAAACGTTTTAGTTCTAAAAAGTGTTTGTGCATTTTTTTTGGGTTTTCCTAAAATATTGATATGGTATTTCATATATTTTTTAGTTTCATTTTTCTTTGTGTAGGGTCTCGTGACTATTATAAATTATATTTTATTACTTATTAGTTAATAGTATAGTGTGTAGATGCAGATGCAACTCGCTGGAAATAATCCTGCCGGCGGGCGCCTATGCGAGGAGGATTACTTTGAATGGGACAATATCAACATTGATGAATAATCAGAATTTCTGACAACAAAATTCCAGTTTTTTTGACATACTTCAAAATTTGTGTGTGTCCTCTTATGCACGGTTTCAATTTCATTTAAATTTCACCATATTAGGTAGGGATACTTCTAATATAAAATCTAGAGCAATTAAAAAAAATTCAAAATTGGACCAATATTAATTAATATTTAATGTTATAAAATATAATAGTATATTACAAAATTATAATACATTTTAAAATGTTTGAACTTGAATGAAGGTGTAACAACCGAAACATGAATTTTAGAATAACTAATCGTTCCTATTTAAAGACCAGAAAAATGTTGTTTGAATTATTTGTTAATATCATGTAATATTTTCTATTAGCATTTAAATCTGACACTACCCAGTATATTGTATACTTCAACTTTTCGATCGTTCACGTTAATGTTGCCATCTTCCCTTAATGGTTTTAATGTTTCACATCATCTAGGTCTATGTAGGTTATAAATTTATAATAGACAAGCTCGTGTTATAATTTTATAGTTAGTTATTACCATGTTACATAATAATACAAAAAATAGTCAAGAATAACATTTCTCAGTTTTCACAATAAGATGTGATAAATATTTTAAATGAAATTTTATGAATTAAAATTTTTTTATTTCATTTCCTGGTTATTTTGCTATTCGAGATTATATGAGATTATATTGCTCGGCAAAAAATCATTTTTCTATTTTATTCAAAAGAAATACTTGTGATTAGATTACTGGACTAAAGCAATTCTATTTACGGTGGGCACTTAGACGGGTGCCCGCTTTAAAAATTCTTTATCATTTCCAAGCTTTAAATTGAAGGTTAAGGTGCTTGTCTGTCTCTTCTGTCCCTCATAAAAAAACAAAATTTACTAAAAAAATGTTTTTTTAAGTTTAACTTTAAAAATTACTACCTTATAACAACTGAAATTTTATTTTGAAAATATAATTGCTATCGGAATTGGTAACCAGTAAAATACTAGTTACGCAATGGTCTACATAAATCGTCAACGGTGGGAATGAGATCAACAAGCTGGAGAATTATTAAAGTTTGCTAACAAAAACATAAGAATAACCCACGCCGGACGGAAAATAAATATTCCGAAAAAGATTTGGAAATGGTCAAATGAATTGGTTTAATCATGAGAAAATTTAATAAATACGGTTTACAATACTATGGAGACAAGAAAAAACAGAAAGAACAAGAAATTTTAAGGGTCGCAACATGGAATGTTAGAGGAACGTTTTTGGAAGGTGCAATGAAAAATATGATAAAAAAACTGAAACGACACAAAATAGACATAAAGCACTGCAAGAAACTAAAAACAGGAGTAGAGACGTTCGACATGGAAGAATGCTATTTTTTTCGGGAGTGGAGGTGACAATAACCATTTACGGATAGAATGTGCTATAGTAGGTTAAGAAGTAAACACGGAAAAATTAGTTTTATAAATATTCATCGCGCACTCACAGAACAAAACGAAAATGAAAAAACAGATTTTACGAAGATTTGGGTAAGCTATACAATGAAATTCAAAAGTATGACTTCAAAATAGTTTTAGGAGACTGCAATGCAATGGACGTTTCAGCAAACATCTCGAAAGTAATGATAACGGAACCAAATTGATTGCATTTGTAATGGAGAGAAACACGGCGATTAGCAGCACCTATTTCTAACAAAAATATATCCATAATGAACATGGAGAACACAAAATGGTAGAATAACAAGTCAAATCGACAATTGCTTAATATAAAACAGGCACGCTAAGCAAATTAAGAACTTTCATTATCTGGTAAAAGTCAAATTTAAACAAAAGGTTCCTAGAGAAGAAAGGGTAAATAGAAGTACAAATTACTCAGTTTCTAGAGAAAAAAACACAAAATGAATACTAATAGTTAATAGAAAGTAGATTACGCAACATAGAAGAGACATAATAATAAACGAAAGATGGAAAATTCTAGTCCTGTAGATGATGTTATGAATGACATAAGCCTGATTCCTTTGCACCTGCGCTGCGTCGACTCGGATTTGGCTTTTCTCTTTAAGCTTGTGAACTCTACTGTCATATGCCCGGACTTGCTCGAACTTGTGGAACTTATGCTAAGGTTTACACATGCAATGATTTAGTGGCGTCAGTTGTCGATGGCGCGCCTGAGTTGGTTTACACTTAAAATGTAATTTTATTTCGCCAGTCCGCATAACCTTGGCTACTTTTCTTAATTGCAGCGCAGCACCTCCCATTAGGTATTGCACTACTAGCTAATATGCTTGCATTATTAAGTTTACATGTGTAAATTTTGGTTGTCTGGCGTATGATTCACTGCTGTCGCGCTAGAAAATTGGATAGATCCAACTTTTTCCAACCATGTATGCATTGTTAAGACTTGCACGTCAGTAAACGTTTACATATGCATTTTTATTTTACTGATGCACCAAAGACTGGCGCCACCAAATCATTGCATGTGTAAACCTAGCATTAAGCCCGCCCTAAACGTACGTTTAAGTTTGTCGGACTTGTTTGTACATACAAGTTGCACATTCAAGATTTAAACCTACACTGTACATCTTTGGAACAAACATATCAACAAATACAAGTTTGTACAAACTTGCCTTCACGTGTAGGTATACGATTTGATGAATACGTCGACTTCCATGTTTGATATACAAATTGTTTGTCTAGACGCAGCAACAAATCTGTACTACTAAATTTTATAGAATGTTTGCTCAATTATGTTTGATAGTATAGTTGATGAACATATCATATTGAAAAAGTGCGCACACATAATGTAAAAGAAACGTTCCCAACAACAAGTATCTCCGCTAGACGTAAAATTTTAGTATCGTTTGTCCTTTCAACATGTCGAGCAGAAGAAAAATTGCAGCTGCGATAATAGCTGTTAAAACATTGAGTGAAAAGAAAAATAAACGGAAAAGATTGTGGTGTAAAGAATGGTTAATGAAAAGACATAAATTTTCACATATGAACTTAATAAATGAATTAAGAATTTCTTCAACAGCAGATCTTAAAAATTACCTACGTATGGATGAAGATCAATTCAAAATATTACTTGATAAAATTGGCTCACAAATAACAAAACAGAATACCGTAATGAGAGAAGCGATTACTGCAGAAGAGAGATTAACAGTAACCTTAAGATTCCTTGCTACTGGAAGATCTTTCGAAGATTTGAAATTTACATGTGCCATATCACCTCAGTCATTGAGAATAATTATTCCTGAAACATGTTCCATCATTTATAAAGTTTTAAAAAATGAATATATGAAGGTAAGTTATTGGTTCAATAATCACTTTGATTCTAAAGGATTATTTAATCCTATTTAATTATTAAATTATTCCTAATTTTTATAATAAAATCCTAATATTTATACAGGATGTTGAAAAAACACATTTGCACAACTTATTAACTTTATTCTATTGTTTTACAAAAAAAGTTCTAAAATAAAAAAAAAGTGAATAGATATAGATAATACATAAAAAAGGGAAAGAATTTACAATTCCCACAATTGCTTTTCCACAGCATCTTCTGTATTACTTGGTGGGATAACAGCAGCCAAGGGAGTACTTGGAGTGGAATAAGATGACAAGTTGTCAGAATATGATGTTGGGGTTTTCTTTACATTTTGTACAAAGTTACCAAACTGTACAGCTGTTTGTAAATTAAGTTGATTCACTTCACCAAAGAATAATTTTTCGTTTATAATTTTTTTCGCCACAATTTGTTGACTTCTATCCATTCCTCGTAACTGATGTGCTACGTTATTGCCAAAAGTTACAAATTCATCATCAGTTTCGTTTAGAACTGCATACGCCTTAGCTAAATCCTTATTGATGTCATGCATCTGAGTTTTTCTTTTCTTTCCACCTGGTGCCTTTTCCTTTTCACCTGACACCTGCTTTTCACAACTTGTTCCACTTCTTTATTCTAGTATATCCTAAAGAAAAAATTTTGTTTTAGTTTCCAAAATGCGAAAACGATTGGATGCATATTGAAAGAGATTTTCGACAATCTTGGAATTTTCCTAACTGCTGTGGAGCAATAGACGGAAAACATATAAAAATTATTCCGCCCCCTTGTAGCGGCAGCTATTTTTATAATTATAAAGGAACACATAGCATCGTTTTGATGGCAATAGCAAACGCTAATTATGAATTTATAATGGTGCATGTTGGTACCAACGGAAGAGTTTCAGATGGTGGAGTTATTGAAAATACTGAATTTTACAAAAAATTAAATGGTAATGAAATTTCACTTCCAAGTGAAGTACCACTGCCCGATAGCACTGATAAAAAGCCCATGCCACATATCTTTGTGGCCGATGATGCATTTGCATTATCGAAGTACATAATGAAACCTTTTTCTAAAATCAATTTGACTAGAGAAGAACGTATATTTAATTATCGCTTGTCTCGGGCAAGACGAATTATAGAAAATGCTTTTGGCATACTAGCAGCAAGATTTCGTATTTTTCACACAGCAATAAACTTAAAACCTGAAACGGTTGAAGAAATTGTATTAGCTGCTTGCGCTTTACATAACTTTTTACGAAGGGGTTCCAGACAAACTTATACTCCACCACAAAGTTTCGACTACGAGAATACCGAAACTGGAACGACTGCACCAGGCGAATGGCGATCTGAAGATAATTCATTTATACCTCTAGGAATGAATCATAACAGGCATTATCCAAGGGACGCAAAAGAAATACGTGAAAATTTTAAAAATTATTTTAATAATGAAGGGAAGGTCTTATGGCAAGATATGATGATCTAATCTCAATTTATGCACATTTTTTATTATAAATATAAATTTTGTATCAATACATACCAGATCAATTATCTCGATGTTTGAATTTCCACCTTCCTCTTTTGTTTCAGAATCGTCTTCCATCATATTACTTTTACCATCCCTCGCAATCTCTTGGTCCGAAGTAAAGAGTAATAAATTGAAATACCACAAATGTGGCTCATACTGTTCATCGGATCCAGCTCCTGATGAAGTGGAGGAACGAACCTTTTTAAGCTCTCTTCGAAATCCGGTTCTTAAAGAATTGATTTTTTTTAACGCCATATCTTTGTCTGCGTTTGGTTCCACTTCTTTTAATTTTATTATTAATTTTTCATACGCACTGACCCGTAATAGCCTATTACTATAATCTTTGCTCTTAATTTTCCATAAGCAAGGCAAATCCTGGTACATCTCAATAAATTCTTCGATAAATTGTTTGGAAAAATTTCTTAAATCACTCATGATTGCACGCTAAACTTCAAGTAATTGAATTGCATTCAAACAAAATATCAAACCCTGCAGTTTATTTAAAAATGCCTGTGTGATTAGATTGTACAATCAAGTATCACAACTACACGTTGTTTTTGGAATGTGCAAACCTACTCATTCACACAAAACACATTAAATGTTTTTACGTGTAGTGGGAAATTATGTTGATGATAACAAAGTTTTTAAAACAAGTCAATTCAAACATGTTGCAGTTTACTTTTCTATCTTCAAACATGATTGTGCAAACATAACATACAAGCATAATCCTAAATGTAGCTCGCCTTCATGTTTGCGCACACAACTTGAACCAAACATATTACATATACTTGTATGAACGTCTAGTTTGGATATAATTTTTTACTCTGTCTTGATTGTGCATACAAGCCTAACAAACTTGATGGTACGTTTAGGGCGGGCTTTAGGCTACGTTTATGTTGGAGCTCTAAGCAGTGATGGTTGCAGTGATTCTTACGAAGCAGTGATTTGTAATGCATTGATTCTTATGGAACCGTTTATGTTGAAGCAGCACGCAAGTCAATGTCAAGACATAGAACAGCGATGATTCTTTGCAAGAATCACTGCAACAATCACTGCTTACAGCTTCAACATAAACGTACCCACACTAGATTATTTTCTCTTGGGTGTCATGCAACTAACTATGCATATTACAGTCTCTTGACCATAATGATGAGGTGGGGTAATAGACTGGGCGAACCAGTCGACTTTTTCAATATGAATTTTCTTCAGTTTGTTAGATTCGGGAGATGCATGGCAGTAGACACATCTGTTGCGCTGTGAGAGAACTAACGTTAGCTGGGTATTTTTCCTTGTTTTCTTTTTTGTAATTATTTGAATGGTTGCTAATCCGCGATAATCTAAGACACCAAAGGTCCCGTCAAGATTCTTTATGTAAAATATTTATATGTTAAATCTATGTATCTACATTATTGTAGCGTATGATCATGTATTGATGTAGTGTTTGCAAGTATAGCAACTGCTGTAAATTTAGTTTTTGTATTAAAGGGCTACCTGCCCGTATATTCTTAAATAAATAAATAAATAAAAAGCACACTATACAAGAAGCAACATCCAACAACAACCAAAAGAAGGAAGACAAAAGGAAAAGACTGGTTTGACGAAATCTGTGCAAAAGCAATTGACGAATTAAAAATTTTAAAAACCCCTGACTGTACATAGCAGCTTAGTTTAAAAACTACTGTTCCGTTTAAAAAGAAAGAAATAATTTTTTCTTCTTCACTCAACAACATAAACTCTCGGACACTTAACTCGAAAAATCAACTTATCATTGTCCGCCCCCCCCCTTATGACAAAATTTAAACATTAACTTTGAAGTCAGGGGAAACGGAGAATTTTTAATACTGAATGTATAAACAGGTTTCGTAAGTGGAACAAATCTCCGTTTCCCCTGACTTCAAAATTAATGTTTAAATTTTGTAATAAGGGGGTGGGGGCGGAGGATGATAAGTTGATTTTTCGAGTTAAGTGTCCGAGAGTTTATGTTGTTGAGTGAAGAAGAAAAAATTATTTCTTCATTTTTAAACGGAACAGTAGTTTTTAAACTAAACTGCTATTTACAGTCAGGGGTTTTTAAAATTTTCTAATTTTTATTTTATTTCACTCTTTTTGGAGTACATCTTGTTAAAATGTATACAGAAAGCGAATATATGTTTTAAACCGCTTCGTGATCCAGTCAGCCGATGTGGTAGTGCGAATAAGTAGCAATGATATGAATTTGACCCTACATAATCTTACAAATGTAGAGAACGGAGGGGGGATCATTTCACCCTTAAGTTGAATATTGGTTAACAAGCGAGAACGTCTACCATCTTAATCCAAGTTAATACCGTTTTACCATCTACTAGAACTCCGTACCAGCGGTTGAGATAAGTGTTTTGCGGCCGTGTATGTTATTAATTGTTAATTTTTTGTTGATGATTTTTTATTGAGCCTTAATTTTGATTAGACATTATTTACCACCAGTCACGATATTGTTTTTGCCTCCCAATTGGAGTTACGTAATCGTGTAAACTTTTCTGTGAAACCACATATAACTATATCGGGTTGATTACGCTTTTTGCAAGAAAAGGTATTCGTGACTTTTTGTAACCATTATTTTTTTTTTGGGTTAGATTAAATTGCAATTTGGCGCTATTTTTGTTATTCATTAAAATCACGTTATCCAATTCAAGTGTATATTCTTGTACCACTTTCACTTTTCCTTTTATTTTGAGTTGAATTACGCTACCGTTCGTGGTTCAGGTAGTAGCACGCTTTGGGAGGTTGATTTTTAACCACGTGGCGCCTAGGGCTAAACATTCAGCCCTCCCAATTATTATTGTTAACGATTTTTGGAACTCACTGGTCGTAGATAAGAGAATTTCGGTCTCTATAATAGCCAGGGATTGCGCTACAAGTAAGACTGAAGATTTGTTTCTGACCCCCCCCCCTCTCGAGTAAATAACGCACATTATTGTAAGGATACAAAGCTTTGAAATTATTTGGGACAGTTTTTGACTTATGGGAGACGACACAACGGTAAATGGGAAATTTATAATCCCTCTTTAAAAAATTAAGAAGATGTTTCGACAAATCAAATAGTTGGAGTCATTTCTTATTTCTGTCATTTTCTTATCTATAGCATGTAAGCCAATATCGGAACTCTTAAATAAATTACATAATGTTGATTAACAATAAGCCTTAAGCTGTTAAAACATTATTAGTAAAGTTTAGAATGGGCGGGGCATGTGGAATCTATCATCGCTCATGCGCAGTGGAATGAAACATTTAGACATTTTTATCAAATACTAATTTGTGAAAAAACTGTAACGGTGCTAGCTTGTAACCTTCGGTTTTTACATAGATACATTTTATTTAAAATTAAGGCTTTCGTAACACCCTGTAGTATAAAAATTTAAAAATTGGTATTAAAATTGAATATAAAATGGATTAGGAGAGATAAGAAACATTCGAAGATAAGCGTACGCCATATTAAGTTTTGGTATTGAATTTTGAAGAAGTCAAGTTGATTTTTGATGTCCAGTAGTTAGCTTGGTATATTTTTTGGAAGAAAAATTATTGTTAGAATTTCCATACCGTTTTGGGATTTACATATCAGCTGACTTTATTCGGAGACCGACATTTGGTTTATTTGGAAGTTGGTGTACCGATCACGCATTTGCGGATTTGTTTACTGTATACGATTATCATACTTGGTTTTTTTTGAAGAATATCCAAATCTAATATTTTCATCCAATCAACCTTTTTTTTAATATACTCGAATCAGGGAAGGTTCCGTTCGTTAATACCGTTGGTTACCATAATATTGTTCGATTTGAAGATAATTTTATCAACAGCAGTAGTTGTCGAGATTGGTAGCGCACCCGTTGTTCCTGCCCTACTATCCAGTGCCGTGCCGGCTTTCGGACTATTTGGGGTGAGCCAAAATTCAATCTTATTATAAAACATCGTGGCACACCTGTTTAGTGTTGTGCGTTTTTCGTCAGCCAAATTGCGTTCGTCGTCATCATTTGAAGTCTAGTATTTTTGACATCGTAATTAATTTATTTTATGTTTGCGCAAAGTACGACATTGATCGTACTTGTAAAAGAAATAACTTGTTAGCGTTATCAGATCTGACGACGATACCTTTTGTTTTTCAGCTGCGTCTGACCACTTTGACATTTTTAATATTTTTTTCAATAACGCTTTTTCAGTAACTGTTACATTATTTTTGTTATTAAACTTTTGTTACCCAACAACGCGTTTCATTTATCTTTATAATTTTCAGCTTTCGTACTTTCAGGCAAACATCATCAGCGACAAAAAGTACGTGGCGCCTTGGTTTTGTTTTAGCGAGTCGGAGTCTGTACTCCTTTGACCCCCCCCCCTTTTTTTTTGCTCAAACAAAGCTAGCCGTAGCGTCGCTAAAGAAGTTGTTGAGGTAACGTTTTCTGAACTGAGTCCGCGCAGTTGGCTTGCTGCGATAGAGCCGGGCTCAGGTTACAGAATTTGGCGCCGAACGTGGGGCCTATAGTAGAAAAGCCATTTTGGGTCTTCAACCGAAATATACAGTTAAGTCAATAGTAGTCAGAACAAATAATTATTTAGGTGCGCGATTGTATTGTTTTGTTTTTGGTATTGGCGAATTATACAATTTGGCAGATTTTTGTTTCATATTTTATTTAGTAGTAAAACTCACAATTTGCGCGTTCTTGAGGCACGATATTTGGAATCGGCACTTTACGGGACTACTGAGCTCGAGACTATCGGTTCTAGGTTTTCATTATTTTTGTTTTGGTTTGGTATAAACGAACGATGGCCGAATCTGTTAAAATTGAAGTAGATAGGTTGGCGCGTGAAGAGTTGGTGTATGAAATTGCCATACGCACAACTATTGACGATCATAGTAATAAGAGAGTGGATGATTTGAGAAAAATTTTAAGGGCGACTATTGCTGCCAAACAGAAAGGTTTAGTTATTTCGGAACCCGCTTATCCTTACACATTTGCGGAAGATTATAGTGCAGTAACCAAATGCGTAGATGACCTTTCTGTTTTGATCGATGAATATGCGGGAGTAGAACGGGATAGTAAATATAAAAAAATATCAACCAAGCTAACACACGCGTTAGGTCGCCTCGGTAGATCTGTTACTACTACATCGGTGGAAGTAAAGCAGAAGGCTGCTATCAATACCCAACTGCTAGTTTTGAGCGATGATTTCAGGATAAAGGGTAAAAAGGCAAAAAAGCCTCAAGATAATATTTTTGACTTATCGGTTCTAAATCGTTCAGTGGGTCAGTTAGGAGAAGGGGAAGATGACGACCAAGGTTGTTCAGAGTCAGATTCGGAAACAGAGATAAAACTAGTTCAGAGCCATGTAAAACCTTTACCCGTTAGGGACTGGGGTATTAAATTTTCGGGTGAGAAAAACGATCTTTCTCTTAACGCATTCTTGGAAAAAGTGGATGAGTTGCGGATTCCGCGGAGCATTTCTAGGGCACAATTATTTATTTCGGCTTCGGACTTATTTACCGGTAAAGCTAGCATTTGGTTTAAAGCTGCTAGGAAATGGGTAGGCGATTGGGACGGTCTTGTAGCAGCATTGCGCGAAGAGTTTCTCCCTCCCAATTATGATCGGAAACTTTTTGAGGAGATTAAACGTAGGACACAGGGCCCAGGCGAAAGCATAGGCATGTACGTGGCGGTTATGTCAAATTTGTTCTCACGTTTGAATACCGATATTCCAGAGGCGTCAAAGTTGGAAATCTTGATAGAAAACATAGATCCAGACTATCAACCGTTTTTAGCTTTTGTTGAGATAAAGTCCGTTCAACAGTTGGTTGAGGGTTGCCGCAAAATTGACATTAAGCGAAATATCGCTAAAGATTACGTTCCTCCACCGCGTAAAACTAATTGTATGGAACCTGATTTGGCATTTGCGGGTCCGGCACAAACTCATTTTGGGGAAGTTGCTTCCGGTAGCACAAGAACAGATAAGTGTTGGAATTGCAATAAATTTGGGCATCTGGCCTTCGCATGTAGGGAAAAGAAAAATGTTCATTGTTTTGGGTGCGGACAGGCAGGTGTATATAGAAATGAATGTAGCAATTGCCAAGGTTCATTTAGAAGTAATTCCGCTAGAAATGGAAGTGTAGGTAGATTTAGGAGCGAACGAGGGGCACGTTTTAATTCGGGAAACGCGCGGGGTCGGTACTAAATAGTCGTACTAGACTGACCCGAAAATCCATTCCGACTGATAATTACCTTAACCATGTGCTGAGTTACATACTCGAGCATGCCCAAGGCGACGAGCGACCATATCTTACCGTCGACATTTTTGGGCATAACTTTAAAGGATTATTAGATTCGGGTGCGAGTCACACAATTATGGGGTCTCCAGGTCAAAAATATTTAGACCATTTGGGTATAAAATTGGAAAACGATACCACTGAATGTACAGTGGCTAATGGACAAATAGTTAAGAGTATAGGCAAATGTACCTTACCAATGAAAGTTATGGACCGTACTAAATTAATTAACGTAGTTGTAGTTCCGGAATTGCCACACTTATTGATACTTGGGGTAGACTTCTGGAAGACCATGGGTATAATTCCAGATTTGCGGAGTGAGAAGTGGTATTTCGCCAAAGACATTGTAGAGTGCTTTGAGGTCGGTAACTATTTGCAGGATTCTGATAATCTGAGCGAAGAACAGCGCAATTTGTTAAATCAGCTAGTGGAAAAAAGTTATAGTTTAATGGGAGACAAATTGGGTTGTACAAATTTGGTAGAGCACAAAATAGTAACTAATGCGGAGCCAATTCGTCAACGGTATTACCCGGTTTCACCCGTAATACAAAAACACCTTGACCGAGAATTGGACGATATGATTTCTAAGGGCATTGTGCGTAGAAGTCATAGTCCTTGGGCATCGCCGGTGATCCTGGTCAAAAAGAAAAGCGGTGAGTATCGGTTTTGCGTGGACTACCGCAAATTAAACGCTGTTACAGAAAAGGACAGTTATCCATTACCGCACGTAACGAACATTCTTGATCAGCTCAAAAACGCTAAATATATATCCTCGTTAGATATTAAATCGGCATTCTTTCAAGTTTCACTAGCTGAAAATTCGAGAAAATACACTGCTTTTATAGTTCCTGGGCGGGGCCTTTGGGAATTTTGTAGACTTCCATTTGGACTCTCTACAAGTCCAGCTACTTGGCAGCGTTTGATGGATAGGATCTTGGGGTTTGATCTTCTACCTTACGTATTTTGCTACTTGGACGATATTATAATCGTAACTGATACGTTCGAAAAACATCTCGAAATTTTGGAAGAGGTGTTTCGACGTCTTAGGGAAGCTAACATTACTGTAAAAAAGGAAAAATGCCAATTTTGTCGTCCTCAACTAAAATATTTAGGGATATGTAGTTGATAAATTTGGATTACACGTTGACCCTGACAAAGTTAGGCCATGTTGGAGTTGCCGGCGCCTAAAAACGTGAGTGGTGTTAGGGGAATAATTGGGACTTTTAGTTGGTATAGGCGTTTTATACCTGATTTTTCGTCACTCGCTGCGCCTATTACATCGTTATTGAAAAAGTGTAACAAAAAGTTTGTGTGGACCGATGCATGCGAGGTAGCGTTCCGCCGCTTGAAAGAAAAGTTAACGACAGCTCCGATTCTTAGTTGTCCTAATTATGAACTACCGTTCGAAGTTCAAACGGATGCTTCGGGATTTGGTATAGCAGCGGTACTAAGTCAACCTCACCCGGATGGTGAGAAGGTGATTTCTTACATTAGTCGTTCGTTGACGCAACAGGAACGTAAATATAGCACTACCGAGAGAGAGTGTCTGGCGGTTTTATTTGCTTTAGAAAAATTCAGACCGTATATTGAGGGCGTAGCTAATGTCAAGGTCATTACTGACCATTATTCTTTGGTTTGGTTACAAAATTTGAAAGACTTGAATGGTAGGTTAGCTCGTTGGGCATTGAAAATGCAACAGTACGATGTACAAATAGTACACCGTAAGGGTAAAGACCACGTTGTTCCAGACACTTTGAGTCGCGGTGTGCCTATTATTGATTCGGTAAAGGTTAATTCGGTACAGTTAGGGATTGCTCGCGAAGATAAATGGTACACGAAATTAGTGAAACGTGTTAAAGATGAGCCACTGAAATTTCCACAATGGCGATTAGAAAATAATGTTTTATATAAATATGTGCCTCCAAAATTCCCTGCTTTGACAAGTCAGTGGGAGTGTTGGAAAATTGTCGTACAGAAGGGCGAAAGAGAAGCTCTTATGATCAATGCACACTGCCCTCCAACATCGGTACATACTGGGGTTTACAAAACTTTTGCAAGGCTACAGCAGTCATATTATTGGCCGGAAATGATAAGCGACGTACAACGCTTTGTTAAACGTTGCACGGTTTGCTTACAACATAAATCGTCAAATAAACCACCGGTCGGTTTAATGTTATCTCATCACCTTCGAGGCCTTGGGAAATGATTTCCTCGGACCTTATGGGACCTTTTCCGAGATCTAAAAGCGGAAATCGGTTTTTATTGGTAGTTACAGATTATTTTAGCAAATTTGTATTGACTTTTGCGTTAAGAAATTCCCTAGCAATTAACATAGTCAAAAAGTTGGAAAATGAGGTGTTTTTAATGTTTGGTGCTCCTAGAGTAGCGATTAGTGACAATGGTCCACAATACGTAAGTAGGGAATATAAAACTTTATTGGAACGGTATGACGTGCAACCTAAGTATACGCCTTACTACCATGCACAGAGCAATCCAACCGAGCGCTCTAATAGGACAATTAAGGGTATGATTGCCTCGTACATAAATGACGATCATAAGGTATGGGATGAAAATTTGGCAAAAATATCTTGCGCTATTCGTACTTCAAAAAGCGAGGCAACTAAGCAAACCCCATATTTTATTAATTTTGGTAGATCACTGATCCTCTCGGGTAAGGATTTTGACCGTAGGGATATTTTTGTAGATGAGGAAGTCATTGATGACAATCATAGGGTAGATAATTTAAAAAGGCTGTTTGCTGTAGTTAAGAGAAAGCTGATAGCCGCTTCCAATAAAAATAAAAAGGTATACAACTTGCGTAAGAGACAAGAGCAGTTTAGAATAGGACAGGAAGTATTTCGTAGGAACTTTACGTTATCAAGTGCACCCGATTTCTTTAGCAAGAAATTAGCACCAAAGTATGTTGGTCCCTTTTACGTGAAAGAGAAAATTTCTCCCTTTACTTATATATTAATGGACGAGCACGGTGTAGAAAAGGGTATATGGAGTGCTAAAGATATTAAGGCTCGACCCCCTGACCTAAATTAAATTGTCTTGTTTTGTAAATAAATATAGTTTGGGCCCATGCTAGAATTTGTATTGCTCCATGTTCATGTGAAGTATTTGTAGGGATAGACGTACATATGGGTTGGCGCAACGGGATAATTTTTTTGAGTTACTTTAAAGTTACCGAATGAGAATTGAACTGCGTTTCACCTACGTTCAATTCTTTAGGAAAGAGGGGGACTGTAACCTTCGGTTTTTACATAGATACATTTTATTTAAAATTAAGGCTTTCGTAACACCCTGTAGTATAAAAATTTAAAAATTGGTATTAAAATTGAATATAAAATGGATTAGGAGAGATAAGAAACATTCGAAGATAAGCGTACGCCATATTAAGTTTTGGTATTGAATTTTGAAGAAGTCAAGTTGATTTTTGATGTCCAGTAGTTAGCTTGGTATATTTTTTGGAAGAAAAATTATTGTTAGAATTTCCATACCGTTTTGGGATTTACATATCAGCTGACTTTATTCGGAGACCGACATTTGGTTTATTTGGAAGTTGGTGTACCGATCACGCATTTGCGGATTTGTTTACTGTATACGATTATCATACTTGGTTTTTTTTGAAGAATATCCAAATCTAATATTTTCATCCAATCAACCTTTTTTTTAATATACTCGAATCAGGGAAGGTTCCGTTCGTTAATACCGTTGGTTACCATAATATTGTTCGATTTGAAGATAATTTTATCAACAGCAGTAGTTGTCGAGATTGGTAGCGCACCCGTTGTTCCTGCCCTACTATCCAGTGCCGTGCCGGCTTTCGGACTATTTGGGGTGAGCCAAAATTCAATCTTATTATAAAACATCGTGGCACACCTGTTTAGTGTTGTGCGTTTTTCGTCAGCCAAATTGCGTTCGTCGTCATCATTTGAAGTCTAGTATTTTTGACATCGTAATTAATTTATTTTATGTTTGCGCAAAGTACGACATTGATCGTACTTGTAAAAGAAATAACTTGTTAGCGTTATCAGATCTGACGACGATACCTTTTGTTTTTCAGCTGCGTCTGACCACTTTGACATTTTTAATATTTTTTTCAATAACGCTTTTTCAGTAACTGTTACATTATTTTTGTTATTAAACTTTTGTTACCCAACAACGCGTTTCATTTATCTTTATAATTTTCAGCTTTCGTACTTTCAGGCAAACATCATCAGCGACAAAAAGTACGTGGCGCCTTGGTTTTGTTTTAGCGAGTCGGAGTCTGTACTCCTTTGACCCCCCCCCCTTTTTTTTTGCTCAAACAAAGCTAGCCGTAGCGTCGCTAAAGAAGTTGTTGAGGTAACGTTTTCTGAACTGAGTCCGCGCAGTTGGCTTGCTGCGATAAAGCCGGGCTCAGGTTACAAGCTCTAATAATTTGTTGCTAACTGGTGCTAGCTATATAGATTACGGAGCTAGCTTAATGGAGCCAAAATATTAACTGGGGGTGGCTAGCGTTACTTTAGCCGCCCCCTTTTTAAAGTGGATTTGTGAAAAAACTATAATGGTGATAGCTTTAATATTTGGGTGCTAGCTCCATAAATTCTGGAGCTAGCTTTTTGGCCAAAAATTTTAACTGGAGGGGGGGCAAAGCAACGGACCCTCAGTTATTTTTTTATCAGTTTTAAAACTGACTAACCACTTTTTCTATTTAGTAGCTAACCAGGGCATTGCCAATTTTACCCTGAGATTGGGTTATTACCATTGAATCCTTTGCTTAGAGCGTGGCAACTTAAAATTTTAATTATTGACTTGACGACCAAATTGTGCCACCTTCAAAACCAACTTTAAAAGTGCCACTCATTAATTGTTTGATGTTCGTAAACTTGTTTCAATTCCAACTAGAACTTGTTCAAAATTACCACGTACTGTCATCTCCAACCTCCTGTGAAATTTTTGTGTGAACTTGCATTTTTTTGTTTTAATTGTGACTATGGTGATGATCTAAATTTCATAAATTAAATTATTCGAAAATTTTGTCAACAAAAATTTGTTTAGAATTTTTTCTAAATTTTTAAGAACATAGGAGTGCACACTTACTAACAAAATCGATTCGATAACAGTAAATAGCAGCATAGATCTTTTATTTGTATCCATGTACCAAACTTTCATTTTATATTTTATTTAATTATAATTTATGTACATTTTTATGTGTTTTGTTTTTGTTTTGTTAACCATTTCTTTCAGTTTGTGTATTCCACTGTTAGCGCAATCAACCACCACGGTACTGCCAGCGCCGTGAGAGATTCAGCTTTCAAATACTAAATCGTACGTGCATTGTGGTTTCCACGAGGACCCAGTTGATTTGGCACTTGACTCTTGTGGTGGCGCCCATCTTATTGATTGACTTTTGTTGCATTGGGGATTCACTGAACTTAAAAATTGAACCATCAACCTATAAGGCGATTTCAGTTAACAACGTCCCCCTTTTTGCATTCACCCACGACCTCCCGCTAGTAAGCCGAGCACCCCAAATATTCTGGTTGAGGGACATTGTCAAACCGCAGTTTTGTAGCTTAACAGAGATGGGAACCGTAACAGGAATTTAAATGTCTGATACGGAAAGTGCAGAAGAAAAAGAAGAAAAAATTAGAAACTTCTATCAAAAGTTGAAAAAGACAAGGACGGGCTACCAGAATAAGGTAACTGCCTATAGAAAGAGAATAATACGTGCGGAGAAAATCAAATTATATAAGGATGGAGAGATTTACTCAATGAATTATTAAATAAGGTGTGTACAAACGATAAAGAAGAGAAAAAAATGTACGAAGGCAACTTGGGGCAGCAACAAGAAGTATGTCCGCCAACCATTGTTGAAATTACAAAGATTATATGAATGATTAAATATTATATTTAATATTTTTTATTTTTAAAATTTTTTTATATTTTTTATTTTTTAAATTTTTTTATATTTTTTATTTTTTAAATTTTTTTATATTTTTTATTTTTTAAATTTTTTTATATTTTTTATAATTTAAAATTATACAGGGTGACCGGTCGACTATCTGAACATAGGAAATTAACATTGAAAATTGATTTTTCTTTAATTCCTGCTTCCCATCACAACGGATAAGAATGAAAATGGTATTAATTTAAAGAGATTTTTTATTCCGCTTCTAAATATACCTAACACTTGATATTTTGTTTTTTAATTACTGGTAAAAACTCACTAATAAAATGCAAAAGAGACATTTTAAAAATAATTTTAGTTGCCTTGAATAAATTTTATTGCAATTGTTGGCTTTTTGGCATTAGTTACCACAGATAAGAGATGAAATAATAAAAACGTCAGTGAATAATAAGCTAAAAGGACTTATATCCATTTATTTTGTAGATACATAAGGCATTTTAACTTAGTATTAATACTTATTATACTCCTAGAAATTTCGATGTGTAAACCGCTATATTCGATGTGTAAATTTAGCTTTGTAAGTTTGTGTTAATTTGTAACACAACACTGTAAAAATTTACACAATATTCTGCTTACAAATAAAAATGATTATTTTAACACGTTATTGTGTAAATGTGTGATTCCCCGACAAGAATGTGGGTTATAGATGGAACAAACGCGACAGAACAGACTTTAGGTACCAGTTACCACGCGTGATTATACCTAGATCGAGCACACGTTTAATATCTCCAGCATTTCCAGTTGTTTTAAATAATAAGAAATTTGTGTATGTTACGAACAAGTAAGTATTATATTGCTTAACAAAATAATATAAAATAGGTACCCTATTGGTAAACATGTGCTTAAAATTTAGATTTAGATCAAATTTATTATTTATTTTAAACAATATTGATGTGGTGTTCTGTTTAAATATGGTATGGACGATTATATCCACTCAAGTAAAATTCAACCTTTAACAAAGAAAAGTACAATTTGGGTAAAAGTAAACGCCATCAGTTTCCAATACGAGAATTAGGATTACGTAAAATTAGGTAAGTTTCATAAAGTTTGTCTTTGCATGTAAGGTAATTTTTTTAATTATTTTACAGTGCAGTCGATGAAAATGATACCTAGACATGACGCGTCAGGATGACGACTTAGCCCCGTTTCACAGTCACACGCGCTACGCGCTACGCGCTACGCGGCGCGTGTTGGAAAGCATTGTACCTTATGGTTGCTTTCACAGTCACACGCGTTGAAAACGCGCTACGCGCGCGTGCTGTTTTATGCCGAGGGCAAACGCGCGACCCGCACGCCTCGCGTGCCTACGCGAGGCGTGTTGGCATTGTATCTTATGGAGCCTTTTTTTGCCAGTTCATTAAAGAACTTCTTGCTGTTGTGTGGTTTTGCGTGATTTCAAGCAAGGTGGACGAAATTGATACGGAAATGTTAATAAATGCTGTTCAGGAAAAGAAAAATCTTTGGGACGCTCTCTTAAATCAGAATATAACGTTACGAAAGCGCCCTTTAGTAATCTCTTCTCAATCAATGGATGAACCTATAATCGTTTTGTTTTGTTCTTTGCACTTTGATTGTAATAGTACGCAGCTATGGCAACAACGTTCGAAGTATACTCGTCCGCGTTCGTTTTAATACTAATAAGTGTGAAACGAGAAAACGCGCTACGCGCTACGCGGCGCGTAGCGCGTAGGGCGTAGCGCGTGTGACTGTGAAACGGGGCTTAGAAGCGTTGAATACCTGCTTACGATGAAGTTTTACTGATCAAACAAATTTAAAATTTAAAATGAAGAATAAATTGTGGGGCTACCAATATTTGGAGTTAAATTCATTTCAATACCACATTTCTATCAAGAAACAAGTTTACTGTATTTTTGTAATAACTTATGTACATAAATTCGTGTAAAATTTACACTAGAAATAAGGAAATACTAAAAATTTTAATTATAAATGTGTTAATTTTTTACTAAATTTTATCAATAAATACAAAAATTGGTGTAAGTATTTTACATTTTTTTGTGTCAAGATTTTACACGCTGAAAAATTGACTTACAAAATATTTCCGTGTAAAATTTAACACAATTCCGTGTGGACCTGGATTAACACAGGAATGTGTTAATTTGTGTTATTTTGTGTAATTTTTAGTAAAAATTTTTTCACAATGTAAGGTATTCTACCCATTGAGAATCATGACGCGGTGGAGATACAATTATTTTGTTCTTTAATTATTGTGTGTTTCTAATAATTTTTATGGTAGTTTAGCCTAGTAATATGAAACTTTAATAGATTCTTGTGCGTTTGGAACATCTAACTCATTTTAGCAAATAATTGGAGTTAATGCCTTTTTTCTTAGGACGGCAGTAATGGTCTTATCATTTGTAGTTTATATTTCTGCATTATTTTGGTGTCTTTCATTTTTTCTCTGAAATAATTAGGGAAGTAGGAATTTGCATAAATAAATTTTTACATGTTAATTTTCAATGTTCGGCTAACTCATTCAGCACCCGGTATAATAAATAAAAAAATCGAAAAGAAATCAAAAAGTAGGTTTCTATGTAAATAGCTAGGTAGGTACGCCAACTATTTTTTTTTCTTTTTTTTATATAGGTTGCATAAGTTAAGGGATAACAATAGAAACTGCGGTAGTAAATTTAGGTAAAGCTCTGTTTACGTAACTTTAAGTAGGGTAAAGACGGTAAAGAAGGTAATTACACCCACAAATACATATTAATAACAAGTTCTGCTTAGAATGGTCTGCGTTAAACCGAATGACATGTTTTTCCAGTACACACTTAACAGTCCACATCTTGAAAACTACTGAACCGATTTTTATGAAACTTGCACGGTTCCATAAGTTGAAAGATACTTAATCCAATAAAAATTATTGGAATCTGATTTATAGTTTCAGAGAAATACGTGGACATACATACATACATACATACATACATAATTAATGTAATTTCGAATTTGGGTTCCAAAAATTTGAGAAGAGGTGTTTGAAATAATAACTCCTATTAATAGAGAGAAGTTGCGTTTATTTAATTTACTATTTAGTTACTATTCAAAAGTTCACACTCAACTGATTATAAAATTCTTCATAATTGAAATTAAGAACTACAATTTAGCACTTTACAATAAATTATTTTTATATTTTCTTATATACAGGCGGATGCGAGTTCAACGTCTGGAGATATCGTATTATAACATTAAAGGAAATTACTTAACAATATTTTCTTAAACAATTACATAGATTTATTTTAGATCAAATTTATTAATTATTAAGTAGTTTATTATAAAGGTAAGCTTCTTTATATAACACATACATACATACACTTATGAAATTTGGTACACGTGTTTAGAAGCTCACATCACGTTGGCTGGAATAGTGGCACATGTGGAAATCTTGTATACATGCAAAACAAGGTTGTGTTTATGTGTAATATTATTGTCGCGAATTTTGTTTTAATTGATTGGTCATAATGAGTTCTCGGACTAAATTAATATTTCAACCAGTATTCAAATCTAAAAAGGACATTACTATTTATTTATTATCCTGTATGTGACTGGAAGGGTACTCGGAAACTTTTTGCAGTTTGAATCATTCATATTTTTTGCATTTCTTGGTTATTGTAAAATGCTATTACGAAACAAAAAATAAGAATTTAAACCATATTTCATCAAGAGAAACTAACCAAACCATCGATATTAAAAAACATAACTTATATGTAACTCCCAAAATTTTTAAACCACTGATTAACAAAAAGTTATGGCCACCATATTAAAGATTTTTGGAAAGTTACTCGAATCATTACATAGTATACATTGTAATTTCATAACCGCAACCATATCAAAATTATAAACTAAAAGCATCAAATCGGTAAACAGATTGTACAAATTTGAAAATAATATAAATTATTCACTTAGTACCTACATAATAATCCAAATGCTAGAAATATTTTGATAAACAAATTAACTAGTTGAAAATCAATATTTATGCTTTAGGCAATTTAAATTAAAATAATTAGAATTAAATTATAAGAGAGGAACACCGAAAAAGATATTTTTATTGTGTAATTTAATAAATTAAAATCGTACCCCAAATATTTTCTTCAGAATTATTGGGTTTTCTATTTTGTGTTGTATTAATTAAATAATTATAATAATATAATATAATAAATATACTAATAATAAATAATTGTGATAATTATTGTATTCTTATTGTGTAATTAGAAATTCTTTCTTTCCTTTGCAAAGAAATAAAATTTCCTCTACACGCTGGTAGTAACCAGCTTTCTCTTAGTGTAGAAGCCCACGATGTTAATAACTAGCTGATAATAGAACGGAAGCAAGAGCGTGGCTTCCAACAAAAGAATAGCTCCCCAAAATAAAACGCAGTTCAAAGAAAAAGAAAGCGTATTTAATTTACTCTAAATACAGAGAACAAAAATTATAATTGTTGTTATCAGTCGCATACAGGTTATCGGTGTTGATAATAATAATATAGATAATCTCAAACAAAAGTTTCGGGTGCAATAAACGTAATCTTAAGCAGGAGCATCGGGCAGCGCATAAATCAACCTAGGCAGTGGCGGCACACTCAGAAAAACAAAACAAATTACTAAAATTTGTTACAATTGTTGTAAATCTTGAAAATAATATAACAACCCAATATAAAAACATTATGTGTACAGGGTGGCTCAATTTCGATCCTTCTTATGGGGAAATCGGTAACTATAGGAGATATCGAAAAATGGATGGCGCATCCTCGATCTCTTTTTTTGAGAAAAGTTTAATGGTGTAAACTCGAATTCGATATCTTTTTTCGTTTTCGAGTTATGGCCAAAAGTTCACTTTTTCGACTTTTCGTTAAATGTCGATATCTCGGTTGTTTGTAAAGTTATAGAAAAAATATTTACACTTTCTCCAGACACTTTTTTAAGGGCAATAAAATGAGCTAAAGAGATTTGAAATATCTTACCTAGTTTTTGAGTTATAATATAAAGTTTTGTTTTTTTAAATAGAAACCATAGATGGCTATGAAATATTTAAATAGAGTTCTTTATCCTCTTTTCAATTATATGTAACATGTGAGGTCTATTATTTCACTTTCTACCCCGTTATATTACAAAATGTTAAATAAAAACAAAAGAAGATCGGAAAATTAAAAGTTGACTTTTTCAAAACAAAACACTATACAAAATCATTATTGGCATCTAAAACAATTGTCTTCAGTTGTTTTTAAAGAGTCTTTTTAGTACCTAATACTTCGATACCTCTTTTTATTTTTATTTAGTACCTATTACCTATTATTTCACAAGAGTGTCAAATGGCTTATGAAAACTATGAAATATTATAATATAAATGTATAATGGATTGTTTTGATAAATCCAACGTTTAATTTTCCGATCTTAGTTTGTTTTTATTTAACATTTTTTAATTTAATGGGACGAAACTGAAATAATAGATCCCACATATTATATATAATTGAAAAGAGGATAAAAAACTCTATTTAAATATTTCATAGCCAACTATGGTTTCCATTTAAAAAAACATAACTTTATATTATAACTCGCAAACTAAGTTAGATATTTAAAATCTCTTTAGCCCATTTTAATGCCCTTAAAAAAGTGTCGGAAGAAAGTGTAAATATTTTTTCTATAACTTTACAAATAACCGAGATATCGACATTTAACGAAAAGTCGAAAATGTTAACTTTTAGCCATAACTCGAAAACGAAAAAAGATATCGAATTCGAGTTTAAACCATTAAACTTTTCTCAAAAAAAGAGATCGAGGATGCGCCATCCATTTTTCGATATCTCCTATAGTTACCGATTTCCCTATAAGAAGCATCGAAATTGAGCCACCCTGTACAGTACATCGCTCCACCATGTTGTTCAGTAGATTTGTATAGACAAAACATGTAACTGCAACATGTAACTTTTGACTAGTTTCATGATTATTTGAGGTATAAAAAAATATTTTGGTGGATTATCCATTCGTTTTTGAAAAAAAACGACGTTTAAACATCGAAATTTTTACATATAAAATACCATATATAAATTAGTGATTTGCCAGTTGCGCCAGCCAAAACTGACCCTTCGCAGCTCATCGCTACGCTCAGAGCGCTCCGGGCTCATTAACCCTTTAACGCTATCTGGTAAATAGGTTTACCAGTTCGGAATAACGGAGAAATATTACTTTTTTCAGGTATAAAATTTTTTTAAACACTTTTTGAATGTGCAATAGAGATGGTAGATGTTGTCTTTTACCACTCGTGATAAAGAGATCAAATTTCAATCGTTTACCTAGAATCTGGAAGACCGATATTTCTTAGTGGCGGGGACCGTAAATTGCGCCAGCGGTTGAGGGTTTTTCTGATCCTACCCGTAAATTGCGCCAAAATTTTTTAGGGTTGACCGTAAATTTGGGTCTAAAAAAGGTTGTTATATTATAATCCTTTGCTTGTTTGATAATAGGATTAGCATAGCCTATAAAAGTTATTTTTATTTTATACAGGGGTGCATTTAGCCCGAATTTTCACACTGTAGAGTTTCAC
Source organism: Cantharis flavilabris (assembly GCA_949152465.1). Classification (NCBI taxonomy): domain Eukaryota; kingdom Metazoa; phylum Arthropoda; class Insecta; order Coleoptera; family Cantharidae; genus Cantharis; species Cantharis flavilabris. The sequence goes on from OX424441.1 coordinate 11,388,038, forward strand.
TGATTTATGAAGTAATTTATTAATCTTTTTAATCTATTAATTACCAACTAACAAATTTTATTATACAGGGTGACCCAGACCACCCGTATCAGTACTTTTTTTCAAAAACGATAAGTCGTAGAGAGTTGGGCTAAAAAAATTTATTACAAAAGCCCTAATAACGAATCTAAGGGTGATATTATTATTTCCGGGAAAAGTCGGCATCCAGAGTAGTTTGCTCCAGAAAGTCCAGAAATCCAGAATTTTAAATGGCACCATATGTCGAAAGTGGTATCGTTGGAAAGCTCCTTAAAAAATAAGCAAGTTTTGAAGGAAATTTTTTTTTATTACTACCACCCCTTTTAAGTTATATTCGACTTAAGTTATTAAGTTATTATTTTGGTAATTTTGACTTTATTTTAAAAATTGGCATTCAAAATCTAGCTATCGCGTTAGACAATAATTAGACAATAAACCAGGAGAGCTCAACAGTGTTTAGAAGTAAATGGAAGACATTTTGAACACTTGTGACATTGCTCTAACGCGGTAGCTGGATTTCAAGTGCTGACTTTTAAAGTTAAGTTCGTTATAAGAAATTGAAATTTAATAATTTCAAGTGAATATAACTTAAAAGGGGTGGGAGTAATAAAAAAAAATTTCCTACAAAACTTGCTTATTTTTTAAAGAGCTTTCCAACGACACCACTTTCGACATATGGTGCCATTTAAAATTCTGGATTTCTGGACTTTCTGGAGCAAACTATTCTGGATGCCGACTTTTCCCGGAAATAATAATATCACCATTAGATTCATCATTAGGGCTTTTGTAATAAATTTTTTTAGCCCAACTTTCTACGACTTACCGTTTTTGAAAAAAAATTACTGATACGGGTGGTCTGGGTCACCCTGTATATAAGTCTCAACAACACTTTCCAGAAACCAGGTTAGAGAGAGAATAGAAGCGAATTAGATAATTTAAAAACGGCTAGAATTATGCAAGAAATTGTGAGCGAACGTGGACATGTGATTTTGGTAGTTGGTGGTTTTAAGTTTCGTCAAAGTATGTAACACTTTACAATCAGGTGAAATAAGATGGCGATGTACTGATAAAAAATGTAGTGCAACATTGCACACTACAGGAGAAGCTGGGAGTCGTATTCAAACTAGAGAAAACTTAAATCACAATCATGTGGAAGATGAAGGTAAGTTAAATCGACAAATAATAAGTGTAGCTACAAAACGGAAAGTTCAAGAAGATGGTTGGAGGCATGCACCGCCAGCTAAAGTTGTCAATGCTGTTTTAAAGGAAAATCCGTCTGTTTCGATAAACGTTGCTGATATTTCAAATATAAAGCGCAATGCCTACAATGAAGTTAGAAAACAACGACCCCCCCTGCCAACTTCTATTGATGACGTTCATTCTGCATTAGACTCCATAGACATCAGAACACACCGCGGCGAGAACTTTTTGATGGTTAATGATAGCGTTCAACATTTAGTTATATTTTCATCTGAAATCAATTTGAAGTGTTTATGCGATGTTGAAAGTATACATGTGGACGGTACTTTTAATTCTTGTACGAAATACTTTAAACAGTTATTTACAATTCACGGATTCAAAAATGGTCATTATATTTCTTTAGCATTTTGTCTCCTACCGAACAAATTAGAAAATACATATATCAATTGTTTTCAAATGTTGGTAAATATCTGCAATGAAAATTATAATTTACGTTTTCAACCTACATCGATTGTTGCCGATTTTGAACAAGCTATTCAAAATAGTATAAAGAAAGTTTGGCAAAATGTAGAAATTATAGGGTGTCGTTTTCACGTAAGTCAAGCTTGGTACCGAAAACTTAAGGAATTTGGACTTGCAACTGACTATCAAGATAAAAATTCACTTCTTGGAAATTGGTTGAAATGGACATTTGGACTGCAGTACTTACATCCCACATAAGTTTCGGAAAGTTTTGCTGAAGATTTAATTCAAATTATGCCTGCAGATGCGAGACTTTCTAAATATTCTTCGTATTTAGATAATACATACATACAAGAAAATTGTCTCTTCCCCCCAAAAATTTGGGCATCGAATACATCAAATATGTTCCGAACAACTAACGCGTGCGAGTCTTTCCACAATTATTTTGCAAAAAATTTCCATACAGCTTATCCAGATCTTTACACATTTTTGGACGCTGTGTTGGATATGCAAATATCGGTTTACGTTAAAATTGATAGTATTAATCAACAGAAGCAAATCCGTAGTAAAACAATAGAAAAGAAAAAATCATTACAATTCAACATAGCATCGTATCAATCGAAAGAAATGAGTAGATTAGATTTTCTAAAACGTATATGTCATCATTTTGCAGATATTTATTAACAAATTTCTTATCTTTATTAATAATTAAAAGAAAATTAATCAAATAACTTTTTTTTTGTTTTTTTGAAATAGTTCCATCCATATACCTTCACAAAACTGCGCCACTGTGGGGATTATATAATTATATATTTAACCACCCTTTGGGTATTACGACTTAAGCTACCCTCACCAACCGCTGGCGCAATTTACTAGTTGTCCTTAAGCTACCGACCAAGAAAATATTGACCGCTGGCGCAGTTTACATACGTCCCTTAGTGGTATAACAGGTATACCAGAGCCTATTCACGCCTAAATATATTTCATACTATTGCACTTCGAAAACGTGTTTAGTTTGAAATTCAGTTTTTTGTGAAAACAAATATATTTAAAAGTAAGTAAGTTAGGGTGATAAAATATGTCAAATGTCCATTAAAAATTAAAATATTAAAAATTAAATATTAAAAAAAAAATTGATTTTAGAATTTTACGTAACTTTCAGAAAATCTTATTTATGACTTATATATTGGATTTCATAGTATTTCCGATCAAATTTCTTAGCGGATAATTTTGCGCGTTAAATGGTTAAAACATCCCTGAACTCAATCTACCTCGACTGGAAAGCCCGTACTCCGCGAGGTATGACACGCGTATGACGGTTATCACTAAAACTACTTCAGAGTACATGTACCGTCAACAGAAAACCCGTGACTTGCAATTTCTATGTACTCCCATGTTAAACATATGAAAAATTTAAATTTTAAAATGCCGTTTTCTCGAAAACTGATGGATAATCCACCAACATTTTTGTTTTAATATACTTAAAAAATTGTCCTCTCTCCAATGGTATATAGGAAAATGTGAAATTCGTGGTACAGATTAACTGATAATAACCGATTTATTTTATTAAGTTTACTTGGCACTCGGAAACAATATACATATATATTATTATACAGCTGGCTACAAAATAAGCACCAGAGTTAAAAAACTGTCCCGATTCCAAGTCTAAAGATAATATAAATAATGTTTTACCTCCTTCCAACCAAGGCCTTTCGAAAGATTGTGTAGGGTTTACTACTTGTTAGTACTTGAATGACAGTATCTATTGTTATAATTTTCAGTATAGTATTATGTAAATAAAATAATAACAACCACTTTTTATTGTATCAATTTTAAGATTTCTTGTAATTTGTAGTTATTTAATTATAAAATTTATTTCAAAAGAACATTGTTTAAGAACAAATTCTATACACCTGCTATTGTATAATATTGTAAAACATTATCATATCGCTTTAACGAGCAAAGACATTTATATTGCTTTAACACATTTACAAGTTTAAGTACAAAAAGTTTCTTATTAATCTAAATCTTAACTACATAGTAAGTATAACTTTTACTGTTTAATGTTACTACTGAGATTTGCAAAATATGTTACAATTATAAAATTTTGGTTTCGGTTTTTGGTTTTCGTTTTATGTACATAAATCATTCAAATAAGAGACCTCTTGCTTTACTTTAAGTATTGTTGTAAAATTCAGTCAATTCTTCAATTTTTCAATTATATGCCAAATAAACTTATTGTTTCACATCCGACCCAACTATTTTTATTAGATTTTAGCATCCGTTTTTGTGTTTATTTTTAAATTAATCAATTTATAATATAAAATTCAAATTTTATTTAAATACAAATTGTAATAAAAATGAAAAACTAAAATAATAAAACAATTAGAATAAATCTTATTTATTATCCATCCAATTATTCATTAGTAGTAGCTTGATGGAACACTTTTGGTTTAATGTAAACATTTGGTGATGCTAATTCATCAGTGTTTGCTGTTAATCGTTCTTATTTGGTTTTGATTTCCAACGGTTTTTTTTTATCGATCGAATTATTTTTCTAATTGTACTGCAATGTCTTTCATGACTTCATCTTCAGTTTTTTCGAGGTTGAATTTGTGGATATGGACAAATTGATTGAAGTACTTCATGCTATTATAATCTATCATAGTTAGATTACTTAATTGTTAATGTGTTGAGTGAACGATCAAGCGTATTTAAATCAAAATTTGTTTTTATCGATTAATCAAAATTGATTTCTCATTTGCTGCAGGTGGAAGTGCAGATTTATCTGCAATAATCATTTGGAAATAGTCGATCAGGCAATTAAGTTTGGTATAAATTCTATATCTTGGAATAAATTTTAAACCAAAGAAAAATACTAGAATTTTAAATCCATTTAATGTCACTCTAAAGCGCGGGTCACATTAGGCTTCTTACCAGCGCTGGTAAGACGCGGCTGGTAAGAAGCTGCTGGTAAGAAGCCTAATGTGATCACACAATTCGCCGCTGGCGTTTAGAAGCCGGCGAGTATTTATCAGTGCTGGCGAAGTTCGGCATGTTCAACTTTGGTAGCTAGAAGCGGCGACTAAAGATCACGTGACCGCTGGCACCAGCCGGCAGCGCAATCTGACCACTATCACTTTTAATCAGCAGCGAGTAATTCTAATAATTACATTCTACAGGTAGTTTTTTGTAAAAAGGTTATTAAAATTTTTTTTAAATTAGTATTAATGTCCGAGGTAAAGTGGACTGGGAAGGAAATTATTTCTTTTTTTAGACATTTTTCAAAATTATCCGTGTTTGTGGGACGTTAGTTCTAAAGATTACTTAAACCGAAATTTAAAAGATGTGTCAATTAACAAATTATTACGACAGTTAAAAATTTCAGAAATACCCAGTTCCTTTAATTCAATAAAAAAAAATAAAAGTTTACGGGATACCTACCGCAAAGAACTACAAAAGGTACAAAAAAACAAACTGGCGAGTGGCGAAGAGCAGCATAGCCAGCGGCCACGTGATCTTTAGACGCCGCTTCTAGCTACCAAAGTTGAACATGTCCAACTTCGCCAGCGCTGATAAATACTCGCCGGCTTCTAAACGCCAGCGGCGAATTGTTTGATTACATTGAGCTGATCGACGGCTTCTTACCAGCCGCGTCTTACCAGCGCTGGTAAGAAGCCTAATGTGACCCGCATTTTGTTTGACATTTTGTAACCGAAGTTTCAAAAACTGCACGTGGTGTCGCCACTCTATGCTGTGCACTATCCCATATTGAGATTACAGCAAAGCTAGAATCCACCTTAATGGGTTCCTATGCAAAAATGTACTCTAATGCGGACCCACCAGACCATCATATTTCAGCAAGACAACGCTCTTTGCCATACTTCACAAGCGAGCAATGTGTTGGATTGACCAGCACAATCCCCAGACTTCAATCCGATTAAACATTTATGATCAACTTAGAAGCTAAACGTTGCTAAACACAAAAACACCAACAAATAAAACACAAAGCTAAATCAAAAAATAAGCTACGACTGAAATTGCAGGTGGAACGAAATAAATTATTTCCTTCTACCTGCAAATCATCAGTTTCAAGTATGCCAAGAAGAGTTGCAGTTTGCAGTAGTCATGAAAATCCAGGGAGGATCCACAAAATAATAATATTTAGTATTAATGGAGTCACACTACAGTCCTTGAACGTTTTTTAATTTCTTAGTTTTGAATTATTAAGATAAAACATATTATTTATTAGAGTGGCTCACTATTATGAATTTAAATTTCATAAATGAAAATGAAAAAAATATTCTTCTTTTACAGAAATAAATATTCTTTTATTTCAAAGAAAAATCATTTATTTCAAAGAAATATTTACTTCCCCGTATACAAACAACAATTTATTTAAATGAAACAATCTTTTTTCTCTGTGAACAAGGTTTTCTATGATAAAAAATGCAGGACAATAATATTCAAAAGCATATACCTTAAACAAGAAGTTATTTATATAATTTACTTTGACTAAAAATACATACCTTCACCTAATTACTTTTAATAATTAATTTTAATTTACAGAAAAAAAATTTGTCGTATGCGGTAGTACGTAATTTCCATGCTAGAAGATTAGCGTTGGTGTGACGAATGCTAAGCAAAGGATGTTTAGGGGAGAGTGGGGTGCTTTCTGCAGTGGGGTACATTCGGCCACCTCAAATATATCGCTTATAATGTAAATTTGGAGCCTGCTTTTCAGTATAGCCAGTGTCAGAACCCGTCTTTACAGATTAGTTGTTAAACGAGTCGAAATTGGTGTTATATTTAAAAGTTATCAGTGGTTGTTTAATTTTGTGCATTTATGGTAAATTTTTAGTGTTTAAAACTTAAGTAAAACAAACTACGAGGTGCTTATATTATTTTGCTTTTATTTAGGTGTTTACTTTGATATGTTGCTATTAGTCTTCTATAAGTAGTCAACCTCAAATCTTTCACATAATTTAAGTACAATCGTTTTTTCTAAATAACTAAATAACTAGTAGGGTACTTTCGTCATAACTACAGTGGGGTACATTCGGCATGTCGGATGCACCCCACTCACTATATTTAGTTTTAAAAACGTTAAGTAGTACATTTTAAATTCTAGATGCCTCGCAAGTGTATTTAAGAAAAACTGTAATTCTTTGGAAATCCCTGGAATTCTTTGGAAATCATTGGAATTCTTTGGAAATCGTTGGAATTTTTGGAAATCTCTGGAATTACGAGTCTTGTGTACAAAAATTTCACTGGATAATTACCCATTGTAGATATGTACTATAATTAATTTTGTAATTAAACTGCAATTACTAAAATGTGTTTATTACTTGATATTTTACTTTTTTACCTTATGACGAAAGTACCCCACTGGTGGGGTACATTCGGCCATTTGACAAGTTTTTTATTTTATACTATAAAATAAAAATAAATTATTACAACTAAATTACTAATACAGAAATCAAGTGCCCAAATAGTATATAATTGGTTAGAGAAAAATATTTATGAAAAATGTACTTATTCCTCGAAAATTTAAATTTATAAGAAAAGTGGCCGAATGTACCCCACTCTCCCGTACGGGTAATAACAGAATTTTTTATCATTTTCTCTTGTTCGTACTTATCTCACGTACAATTTCCTGGATTAACATCAACTTGGTCATCATGCTTGGTTGCGAGTAGTGTAATAAAATAGTTGATAGATCCGCGGAAATCGTATTTTGTCACGATGACAAGATTATTTTCTTTGGTGTGATAAAGAAAATCCAAAAAGCATGTGCCAATAGGTGGAAATATACTTATAAATAAAATTAATATGAGGGTAGTACATGTATTTCTTGGTAGTGTAAACATAAATTGGACCAGAAAGGTTACATGCTTATATTAGGTAAATTTCCCGTAGGTAATTCAACTTGACTAAGTCGAATTACACTTACAACGCTTGCTAAGCTGTCAAAGTTTTGCAATTCCGCTTTGTAGAAGTTATTCTCTTTATTATACAAATATTTTAAACATAAATTATAATATAATAAATTTTGAATTTATTTTTCTTTGAATAATTATTTTAACTGTCGACCTATTTTAATGTTAACCGACAGCATAGGTATTATGCTACGCGAAATATGAAATCATACACCGGATGTTGTAAAACTATTGTTGTTATTATATTTATTAAAACCCTACATCTCGTGTAATATTTGAATGTCAGGATGTGCTGATAATTTTATCAAATTCTCAAGCTTTGTGTGTCCAAAACTATTATCTTTTCATAAATCATAACGAGTGATTTTATATTCAAACAGGATTTTAAATTTTCTAGCTTCCTATTTATAATAACGACAGATAAGGGTTACGTTGGAGAAAAGTTGCAGGGTTTTATTTGTACTGCATTATAGACTGCATTATTGTATGTTTTCAACAAAAATTATGTGCAGTACAACGATTCTGTTACGGTTGCAATAAAAATGTTAGATATGAAAAAGGAGGAAAAGCATGCTAGTTCGCAGACGATTCTTAAAAACTTAAAATAAGAAATAAAAAATTGTTGCTATTCCAAGATTAAACATTAAGTTTTATAGTTGCTGGTGCACATTAGCTAGAAAATTTTGAATCAAACATTATAATTATGATTTCATAGTTTTGATAAAACTCTTTTCGGCAAACTGATTTTACACGAAAAATATCTGTGTTGATTATGTGTTAAATCTGCTTGTTGAAAATCTAGTAGCATGCACAAACCTAACAATAGACGCTCGGTTCATTAATTTACAGACATTATAATACCGTGTTTCGTGGACCGCACACTGAAGCATTAAATAATAGCCGAAACATGATCTCGGTTGCCTGTACCACTCACGCACACATGATCAATATAATATACACTGAAATTTAAAAATATGTGGGGCTATTATTTTCAACCCTTTCGCCATAGAACCTGTCATAAACAATAACCAAAATTCACTACATAACATTCAAACTTGTGACCACATTAACACAAGTTCATTATAAATCACTTGCGCTTGCATGATTACTTCGTCCCTTTACAATGTAAATATTAACTATATTATATTGCTTTTTACCTGTAAGGAATTATAATCTATTCATAAATTATTTATAAAATTGCACATCTTGAATACAATTAAGAAAGTACCAAATAAAAGCAAAGAGAAGTAGCAATATTATTTTAAATTATATGTATGAATGAATATATGATCATACTTATGTTATATACTTAACTAATGTTAGTTCAGGTTAGAAAGTGGAATCTTACGTGCCGATAGTTGGTGGTATACATACCCCCATCCGCCATATAGTTGGCTTGTCGTTTTTTAACCTAATGGTTTGGGATCAAAATTTGGAAATTATTTAAATTGCTTTATTTTGGTCTAGGATGAACATATTAAAGTTTCCTCAAATACCTATTATCAAAATTATGAACAGGTGCCTTTGTTTCAATTAGCCACTATGTGGCCCTTATCTGCCAAAAAGTTGCCGACCGCTGATCTAAATAACAACTACATTGTTTCCTAATATTGCTAATATTATCTTATTTAATTTCCTTGTATTGTTCTTCTCCTGTTGCTATCTTCTTATATCTTTGACGGGTGGTATCTTCACTAATTGTCTTTACTTCTTCTTACTTTTTATTTCTCCAATTCTTCTCCTCATTTTACTTTTTTTATGCTTCTTTTCGCCGTTTCTTTTCTTCTTTTTTCGATGCCTTTTCATCAAAGGAAGTTGGTGATAATTATGGAAAACTCCTCTCTATCTTCTGCTGTTTCTATCAGTCCCTCAACACTCAATTCCGTCCAATCTCTAATATTTCTCATCCATGAGATCTGCCCTTTTCCCGGTCCGCGCTTACCCTCCATTTTACCTTTGATTATAAGTTGTGGAAGCTCGTATTTGTTACTACAAAGTATGTGGCCTGGATAAGCTGTTTTCGCTGTTTTACTGTTAACAACAATTCTAGATCTTTCTACATTCGTTGTAGAACCATGTTGTTAGATGTTCTGTCTATCTATTCTATCGTTTCTTTTCTCATAAATTCTGTTATCATTTTCATCTTATATCTTTGACTGGCGATGTATCTTTACTAATTGCTGTTGCTTCCTCTTTCTCTTTGTTTTTCAATTTCTCCTCTTTGTTTTTCTTCTCATTAATCATGTCTGCGTCTTCGGGTTTTTCTAACCAAAAATATGACATGCTATAGCAGAAGCAACACCTTTCGGGCTTTTTATATACATATTAGGATATAATTACTAAATTTTAATTGCTTTTTTATAACGTAATTATTTATTATTTTTTTCTTCAAATATTTTTAGTCCTAACTTTAGTTCAATATATTTTCGGTTGATAAAAAAATCGACCAATCAGAGTGCTCACCAAAAAATGACACACTGTAGCAGGATCAGCAGCAGCGTGCTGGGATTTTATATATTTGGATAGTCAAAATGTGCTAACAATTCATTATAAGGGAAAAGAGTTAAAATAAATATTATCAAACATGTCCAAATTGTAGCCTGAATTTTATAAAAAAATCATTGGGCCCAGCAGTTATTTATCATCTTAGCTATCGGTAGGGTGACCCGTCAAAATAACCCCGACAAAATAGCCCCGACAAAATATCCCCGACATAATAGTCCGAAACATAATAGCCCGTGCTAAAATAGCCCGGCGACAAAATATCCCTGACATAATAGCCTGCTATAAAATAGCCCTACGACAAAATAGCCCGTGCTAAAATAGCTCCGGCAAAATAGCCCAAAGACAAAGTAGCTCTGACAAAATAGCCCAATGACAAAAGGGGCCGCCCATTAATTACGTAAGGGTCTGATGATGAAATGAAGGTGTCGGAAATCTCATGGACCGTTACTTTGTGGGAGTCCGACGTATTCTGTCTAATGCAGTAAGCGATACGCCAAGGTATATTACAGATTGCTGCAAATGGCATATTATACCATGGTTATTGTCAGTTAATTTATACCAAAAATTGAACTTTTTATTATATACCATTGGAAAGAGTACAATTATTTAAAAATTTTATCAAGAATACGATTTTTTTGGATTATCGGTTGGGTGTTTTTAGCGAGTTAAGCGCCAGCCAAAACGGAGTGCCCGTAGTGAAGGGCTGCGTAGGAGCAGTTTTGGCAGGCGCAACCACGGCAAATCACGGATCCACCGTAAAATAAATTAATTAAATTAAATTAATTTGGCTATCGCCATACTACATTAGACTGAATTCGTTGGACTGCCCCACGTAACGCTCTATAAAATTTCTGATATACCCCCCCCCCCCAAACCCAATTGGGCTGTTTTGCCGAAGCTACTTTGTCATTGGGCTATTTTGTCGAAGCTATATATACATAATGCTAATTAAATGTAGCTCGCATTCATGTTTGGGCACACAACTTAAACCAAACATATTACATATACTTGTATCAACGTCTAGTTTGGATATAATTTTTTACTTTGTTTTGATTGTGTATACAAACCTAACAAACTAGATGGTACGTTTAGGGCGGGCTTTATAACACAAAGTAAATGTGACATAACAAATGTCGTATGGAAAGAAGTTTTGTGACTTAAAGGATTTAGCGTCGTTCTCATCCAATTAACGCTAACGCAAATTAATAAAAAATAATAGAAAAATATGATAGTTCTTGTTTAAAACCTTATTTTCATTGATGTATTTGACTTAAAGTGAATTTTTATTTATTTTATTAACTAATTCACGTCAAATACATCGATAAAATCGAAGTTTGAAATAAGAAATGTCATCTTTTATATTAATTGACGTCTAAATTACGTAGCATTAATTGGCTGAGAACGACGCTCTTTTCATTTATATGAAATTGCGAGCGGGCGAAACCGTAAATCGTCCTGGAAAATTGGGTCACCCGGGGGGTTGTGGGTCGCGAAGCGGCCAGGGGGCTAAGCCTCCCTAATAATATATAAAATTCTTTGAATAATTATTATCTAATCTATTAATTATCTAATTAATTAGCATCGGTAGCAAAAAAAATAAATAAAAAAAAATTAAACCACCCGATTTTATAAAATAACACATTTATGTTACTACTTCAAAGCTTAGGTATACAAATTAAGCAAGTTTTTAAAAAATTTTTTTGCAATATCAATTTAAAGTTGTCAAAAAGTTCGACGTGGTAAAACGTATGACTTTCCATAACTAAGAGTATTGAATTCAAAATTATATATCTTCACTTTAAAAAACTGTATAATGATTTAGGAAATTGGATTTTAAAGCTAAGTAGTCCTTAAATCGAAACAAACGAATTTGGATCCCAAAAAGAATGATAAAATAAAAATAGTCATTTTTTGACCATTTAAACTAAAATTTTAAAAAAATTTAAGTGCTGAAGCAATTTCAAGGTCAGATTAGTTTTCAGGGCAAAAAAATTTATCAGAATCACCCCCGTCCGTTCTTGAAACTGAGGAAAGTAAAATCTTGCAGGACTGTGTATGGAAAGCTGAAATAAAAATTCAGACAGATAATGGCTTTCTATAAATCATATTATTCTCCCGAATTTCACATATCCTTTTTTTTGTGAGATTACCCCATTTATTAATTACTCCAAAATTAGCTTTATACTACGATATCAATATTTATAAAAGTGAAATTAATCACATACCTGTAAGTGCAACTGAATTTTTATAAACCATCAAGTCCACATGTAATACAATAATTGAATCTGAAAATCAACCAAAGACTTTAAAGTTGTACGAATATTAAGTTAGATTTACTGAAATTTAACAGTTAAAATCGTTTATTTGATATTTGACATTTCATTTGAGGTAGTTAATATTAGGATTCAGAATTTGAAACACAAATATTAAATAAATAAGACAACTTGTAGACAAGAACCGAAGACCGACTATCTCAACTAAAACAGCTTAAATCTTAGAAGAGTAAACAACATATCTCTTAAGCATAACAGTCAACAGACTTTTTGGGCTTCTTAGGTCTCCGAATTTATAACATAATAAAAGCATAATCATAATCCTGAATGGAGACGACTGAGTCGTTAATGAGGCTCTGGTCAAAGTTCCAGCATTTTGTTTACCTTAGAAATCACATCAGCAGTCAAATGCTAGTTATTGGAAATTAAGGTATCAAAAAGTGAATAACATCTATAAATATCTTTAAACTGTATAGAAATAACGTATTAGTTTTTCGTATTAGATCTTGGACTGTCTTAGGATGGAACTTCTTGTATTGCAATTCATGTTATAACCCCCGTAGTCAAATACGTCCTGATAAAAGAAATTATTTGCAACTGCTTTCGGATAATCCTCGAATATATTTTTAACATCATAAGAGTTAGTAACATCATATAAAATTTGAGACAATAAAATTATTTTTATTTGTTTGTCCTGAAGATAGATTGAATATTATATTTTTCGAAACGTCGGCTTAACAAGTAATATTTATTTGATTTATATTCAATTAGCCCGATATTCTCTTTTATAACCAGAAACAGATATATTCAAAGTACACATACCGTTCCCAAAAGCACTAGAAACCTGTAATCTGTCGCTTCGCACCGTTGATAAGCTAGTCGTTCTTTTGTAACATGTTTTTCAGTCCATTTCATCAATTCGATCTTTTCTTGTCACACTTTTATTTCTTTTATTTGTTTAATCTGTTTTATTTTATAATACCTTTTTAAAGTTTTAAGAAATGATAATATTTGTAAAATATATTGAACGAATACGCGGTTATATCGTATAGTATATTATTGCAAAAATAAAAAGTTCAGTAAAAGATTTAAGAGTGATGTTCTAACTGATTTTCTGTTTCTTCGAAGATATTAAAAAACTGTTTTAAAAGAAAATCTTTTCCTTCCATAGTGAAAACAGAATATTGGTTCCGCTTTAATAATCTTTTAGAACACACTGCTATAGATTTTCATAAGTCCCGATATGAAATTGAAAACTGTAGGTATCTTTGTTACTGTTCTATTTTTCACAGTTTGTAGTTTTGTTATTTAAATTTATGACGTTTATACCTATTACTGATTACATTTTTTGTATAAAAATAAATATTTTATTTTGTGAATTCTTTATTGATTATGTTAATCAAAAACTTCCATTATATTCATTTTATCCTAACTGAACTATTAAAAGTGTTTTATTTTTAAAATGTGAATTTAATAATTAATTTTAATTTTAATTTCAATTACAAGAACACATTGTATTATAGCATTCAATTTATTAAAATTGCGACCTCAAATATTCAATTCAGAAAAGTTGGTGGCAAATCATAGATATTTAATTCAATTAATATCAAAAAATTCATCAGAGTCAGGAAAAAATACAAAAAAATAATCATCAAAAGACATCAATCACGATCGTTAATTATTACTAACCTTATCAGAAAAAGCAACAACAAAATAATAATAATAATAATTAAAAATAAAATTAGTAAATGTGAGTAAATAAACCGGCGCAACATAAATTTTTAAAATTATTAGAAAATATATCAGAAGTTTATTTTGTTAGGCCACAAAAATGCGGTTTTACAATGTCCCCTCTCCCAGAATATTTGGGTGCTCCCCAATTAGCGGGAGATCGAAGGTAAATTCAAACAGAATCCCCAAAGTAATAATAGTCCAACACTAAGATTGCCGCCACCACAAGAGTCAAGTGCCAAAATAACTGTGTCCTCGTGGAAACCACAAGGCACGTACCAGTAGGTAAAATTTTGGATTCTAAAGTTGAATCTCCCACGGCGCTGGCAGTACCGCAGTGATTAATTGCTCTAACATATGAATACACAAACAGAACAAAAAAATTGGTTATCAAAAAGCAAATAAACAAAACACATAAAAAATTTTAAGTGTACACATTCCTATTTTTAAAAATTTAAAGTCTAAATAAATTTTTATTGACAAAAGTTTTCGAATAATAATTGTAATTTACAAAATTTAGATTACTACAATATTAACTATTAAAAATGTAAGTCCACACGAAAATTTCACCGGAAGTGAGAGATGAAATGATGTAGTCAAGTTTGAACAAGTTCTAGTTGAAATTAAAACAAGTTTATGAACATAGAACAAATAATAAGTAAGTCACGTTTAAATATTAGACGAGTGGCACAGCAGTTAACGTGGTATTGAATGAGACACAAATAGGTCGTCAAATCATAAATCAAAATTTAAGTCGTTACCTTAATATGGGTGGTACATCGGTGAAAGGACGCGATCAACTTCCGGGTACAGCAAGCTCCGTGGTGATTTATTAAAACCCAAGTTGTAATTCTATTTTCATGAATTCCCGATTCTTCGAGTGCTGGCGCTCCGACTTAGTGGTTGTTTGAAAATGAATCCTTCGTTTGAAGTGAAACAATTTTCCAAATATCCAAAATTTTATCATCAACCTGCAATAGCACTTTGGCCTTAATGCAACTAAAAATCATTATTGAAACTTCACTGGGTGATTGGTGGTAACACAATGACTTAATTTTTGTAGTGAACCAAAAACTATTGGAACCAAAATTTAATTTCTGCCATAATGGGCGTAGTGAGATAAATTATGACCGTCAGTTCTGATGGTTCTAACAAATCTGCCCGCGGGGGAACTTGACGAGTGCATTCTAAACGTTGAATGGGAACAAATGACAAGGTGGGGTACCGTTGTACCGTTGGTACAAAGGTACCGTTGTACCAGATAAGTGACAAGGAGAAGTAATTGCATAATGCAGTAAAACTGATTTCCATGGCTTCAAGCGAATGGAAAATTCCAAATGCGACGTCATTTATTTTTATTTTATTTTATTTATTAGGCTTATAAATTATAAAATTTATTTATTTTATAAAATTCAAAAAATTAAAAAAGTAAAATAAAAAAAAATAAAAAAAATTTAAAAAAAATTTTAAAAATTAAAAAATTTATAAAATGTGTTTTATGTAATGAAATAAAATAATGAATTTAAATTAGAATTCCCATAATATTATATTATTTGGATAGGTAAAATTACAATATGAATTTAGAAAATAAATTTTGATTTAAACATTGTTGATAAACGGAAAAGACAGAGACGGTTTAAGTTCAAATTTTAAATTAACGGATAGTGCAAATAAGGAGTTTCTAGTAAATTTCCAACAAACGTTACAATTTATTATTAAATTCTGGCTGTATCCTAGACGGGTGGGCGAACATCGTCCGGTGCACGGAGCAGATTGCAATTGATGCAAGCAGATTCATGATTATAGTACGGGAAATCTTCAAGAATGGTGAAAACAAAATCTCGTCCGAGTGGAATATTGAAATGGAAAACGGTGTCTCGGGTTATTCGGACAGGTTAAATCAAACAAATTATAACTTGTTAGCCAACGTTTCGGAGGATTATATTCTCTCCATCTTCAGGACTGATATGGAAACAAAAGTTCAACAATAAGTACGTGAAATGTTAAAAAAAAAACTGAATACACTCACCAAACAATTAAAAATGATAAGATTGTTTGATTTTTAAAATTGATGGTACGTGGGACACATAGGCCAATACTGTGGTTACATTCAACGTTGTCAAAGAATAAAACTGTATAAAATATAAAATTAATAAATAACATGTATAAATGTTTAACATTCAGCGTATTGCAATATAAAAATCTAGTGAGAATACAGTCAATAATAGCAATATTTCCCTATATTTGTTGATAAAAGTAAATGCAACCAACTGATATTAAGTAGCCAAGGAAACGTAAAGATAAAACAATTATTCAAAATACCCACGTAAAATAATTGCTCCGTAGTCCGAAAATAATAAATTGTAACACGATGAAAGTAATCAGTATGTACCTAATTAGTCCTAAAATTTGTGAATGTTTTGACAATTCAGAACAATTTTGTGATACTCTTGGCTTTTGAAAGTATTGGTCCCGCGTGCCCTTTGATAATGAGATTTGTTGAGTCAACTCACTTATTCGTGTAGTCCATAATGGAACCAACTCACAGAATTAAGATGATCTGTAATCGACTTCGACATTATATATTTTGGGGAAGGCGCGCTAGGGTAAATTCAGACCAAAGGGCATAGACTAGTTGGAGATTTATTTTGGAAAGTCCGAACGAATTGGGAACTGCTTAAAAAATCTGATTGTACTCGTAATCCGACTGTGTAAGGTAAAAATTTATACTATTAAGTTAAGTTTGGAACGACATCAGGAGATTTGGATCGAAGCGAATTGATTGTGATTATGGAAAAGTTGCGCGGTAATTCCGATTGGCATGGGCCAAATTCAATGAAAATTGGTTAATTCAAAAATTATGTGGCTTGTTGTTATTTTGGAATTTGATGAAATTTTGTATTTTTGGAATTATTCATTTTGATTTAGAATTTTAGTAAGCTGGATCCAAACTCGATTTATACAATTTGTGTATGTTTGCCGTTAAGTTGTTTGATGTTCGAATTAAACAATTTACCCACTTTTGTATTTTTATTGTCGTTGTATTACAAACACCCCCCCCCCCTGACATGCTCTCCGTATTTTCAAAATTCTAGTTTTTGATTGTTTTTTGATTTTTACGTTTTTTTTTATAACGTAACAAAATATAAAAAGAAATCGACAAATTTTAACAAAACTTTCAAACGGGGTAACAGAGTCATCTCCAGCAGTTTTTTTCATTAAGCTGAACTGAACCCCTTTATCAACTTGAACTTGATAACACACCACAAGAGTAACAACTTTAGTAACAAACTTAAAGCTTATTATAAGCAAATTATTTAAAATTATAATATTTATTGCTCTTACCAAAGATAGAAGTATGGCACCTTCAAATCGTATATACCAGCTGATACGAACAATTTACGTTCGGTAATATTTTGATTTTCAATTCAACCACTAAAAACAAATGCCGGCATCTCAGTCGATCTATAGGGGTGAAAGTTGAAGCGATAAAAATAATTGGTGGTAACACATCGGTGATGTCTTCTGCCGGAGTACACGACCAATTGCTTACAGGGATCTTAGCAACACCCTAGCGTTTTACAAAGTTACTTATTCTGAAAGAAAAGTTAAAGGGCCACATTACACGAGGCGATTTTTTCATGCGATCGATTGATGCGCTAAGTTGCAGGCGCTTGGTAATACAAAATCGCTCATGCGATTTGTTGCTGCAACTTTGCGCACGTGCGATATTTTAAATTCGAACTTGTTCTAATTTTATGCGATTTTTTTGTGCGATTTCTTACTACCAACTTAAAAATGTTTGGAAAATGTCTCTAAATGATTTTCTATATACAAAAATTCACTGAATAAAACCAATAGGTTGGTATTGCAGTAAATATGTCATGTACTTATAATATTTTTTCTAGTTGTCAAAAATAAATATTGCCCATGCGAAAATGCGCAGCAATTTTGCGCAAGCCAAAAAATCGCTGCAACTTATTGCAGCGATCGATCGCATGAAAAAATCGTCTAGTGTAAAATCGCCTTAAGACATGAAAATACGACTTCGAGCTTCCACAGGCATTTAGACGGTACGGTAAATGACTACGTGGCGGCGTATTTGGTAGTCTTATCAAATAGGCTGTTGTCTTGCTTTTTCTTTCAAATGCGATTTTTATTTTTTTAGGAGTTTTGAAGTCAACGACGAAGTCAAGAAAATAGAGCCAGCCAGCATGTAGCAGCTTGTTTACTAATCAAAAAGCCTTTAAGACATTTATTTAACTTACTAGCATAAGCATTTTAAATGTGTGACAAAAAGTCACAAATTACGTCGTCTCCGTGAATTGCAAAAAACATTAAAATTTTGAACTGAAAACAGGATTCTTGGGTTGATTAGGTGGCAGATCAGAACTACAATTTGCTAGTCGACGTTTCGAACAATATACTTGTTCATTCTCAAGTCTATGGAAAAGAGCAAATAAATCTCAAACTTTAAAGCAGTCTAACAAAAGCACTCACCGATTACAATTTAAGATGGTACAAAATTTGACCTAATAGTGCCAGTTTTGATGAGGAGCATCATAGACCACGACTCAGGTAACATATTCCACATTCAATTGATAACTCACAAGGGGCTTCCATTAATTACGTGAAGCTTTTAGGGGGGAGGAGGGGGTCAAGCCCAATCTCACCAAATCTCACGTGGAGGAGAGAGGGGGTCTCGGCAAATATCATGTAATTTTTTTGTCTTAACTGGTCCTAAACAAAAATAATTAAGCAAATTATGTTTTTTTAAATAAATCCAACGCACAAATTAACGTATTTATACAAAAACTAAGCATTTTAAAAAATCTTACATGGGATTAGGAGGAAGGAAGCGGTTGAGGCAAATCTCTACCAGATTTGGATCAAATCGAGCCAAATCTCTCCAAAAGGGGGAGGGAAGGTCTAAAAATTGCCCAAATCACCTCACGTAATTAATGGACGCCCCCTAAGGTGTTCAAAGTAAAATATAGTCTATGTCAACCCATCCAGTAATAAAATTAAAATGCATTTCATCAAAATTACGTAATAATTTGAAAAGACTGGAAAATTCGGTAGTTCGGAAAAGTCAAAAACACAATAAAGATTTTGATCCCAAGAGACCAATAGTCAGAATAAATAAAAAACAAAAAACAGATCTCACATCATAAAGGTGCTGGCGAATACGGGTTGACAGTCTCTGTCTAGTTTAGCCAATATAGCACTTACCGCATTGACACATTATGCTATAAATAACATTGACTCCGTAAGAAGTTGGCTACAAAAGGTTGGCGAAGGCGAAGAAGAAGTAACATGTATGTCGCATGAACTCATACCGGACAGAAAGTTACTACGAAAGGCTGATGGTTTTATAAGAAAGTTTAAAAGAAGTATTCTCAATATACATATTAAAATCGCTATAAAAAAAACATTAAAAACTTCAAGAAACAAATAAGTTTTCAAATGAATACACTTCAGAGGGGGTTCCTCGGGACATTGTAGAGAGATTTGTCGACATTGAGAGATAGAATTACAGTAAGCGCTTCGTAGACATCAGGGGACGAATGTCCAGAAAATTCTAAAGGGAATCCATCAACAATGTCAAATGGATTCACAGGGAGATGAAGAATGGGTGCTTAACTTGACGGACATCCAATTACCAGAGATAGTATCTTAAACTATATCCTTAGGTCCTAAATTTATCATAACCCCGAACATACGGAATTTTCCTATTTACACCCTCCTTGCAGATTTAGAGAATGCTTTAGAAGTAGCCAATTTACCAACAACCAAAATGGAGTTTATCATCTTAAAAGTTTTTTGTATTTTTTTCTGAAAAGTACAATTAAAAACAAAAACAAAAATAGTTCCGAAAGTTCAATTTTTGAAAAAGTTATAGCTATTTGAAAATAAAAAAAAGCATTTTTTTGTAAAATTCATAACTTTTTTTGGGTTGGGTAAAAAATTTGAAAAAATTTTGAGAACCGTTTTTCATAGGGTAGAAAAAGACGAAAAACTTTCATTAAGGGTATTAATAAAATCTTTTCTCCAAAAAACTGCATTTATTAGCAATACTAGTTTCGGGGCTCTTTACTTAGCCCCATCTTCAGTTTGTTGCAAAAGCAAGCTACAAATTAAGAACAAAAGCATTACGTTACAAAATGAGCTGAAAATGAGCGGCACTCACCTTCACAAAATTTGTCAGATGTTATAAAAGAGAGGCAAAAAATCACAATCGTCACAATGAAAATAATATAATACAACAAAACGAAACCGAAATCCAATAATAAAATAATAAAACAACTGAACTGCGAATAAACAATCCAAAACGCTCAGCAGATAAATTATCCGCGAACAAGACCCAATCGCAGCAAGTTGCTGGTCTTGATAGTGGTATAAGTTCATAGGATGTTGTCACGTTATGGCATTGGAAATTATAGGTGCTTTTTCGAAGATGGTGTAACGTAATTTTCTCAAAATTCCACTACATCTGCCACTTGCTTAACCGTAGATGGATTGTACGTGTTAGCTAACTTTGTTATTTAAAACGCAGTTCTCGAGAGCGTGGTATTTCGAAAAACATCGTGGGTTCGTAACAAAAAGATTTTCAATAATTAGATTTAATCTCAGTTAAATGGAAAAATTCCGATGTTAATGTGGACGCCAGCTAATAAAATAAAACTAAAAAAAAAGCAAGAGTCGATTTATTGCATTAACACAGATAGGAATAAAAGATGTCGACAAGCTTAATTAATTCAGTAATCTAAACAAAAAATAAAACATACGCATAAGGATCAAGTAAAGAACTGATATCCACCTGAGGGGTAGATTCAGTCAATTAAAAAAACACAGTGGAGTATCCCTGAAGAGGATAACTCAACCAGAAGAAGTTATGCCCAGCAAAGATTAATTGAACACCGGATTTCATTATCTCGGGATAATTGACTTACAAATAGAACCTGGCATACAGCCTCATTTAAAACAAGCATCTGCATCTCTGAGACTTACCCTGAATGCAGTACTACCAACTTCACGACTCGACAATTGTCTTTCCTTCGTCAGGACCTTTCAAATTGAATAACATTTACTTCATCATTCTATTGGTCTACCATCCAGGAATGAAAGTCTACAAAATAGAGAACACAAAATACTCATTAAAAAATCAACAGCCTGCCAGTTCCAATACTCATCAACCGAGTAAGTGTGACTGCAAACTCAAATAATCTCTACTGAAACATCTGCATAAAAATCAAATCATCCGCTTGAAGTCGAGGTGTACCATCCCAAATAAAAAAAACGTAAATCCACGTCCGGGATTGAAAAGGTGCTAAAACATCAAATAGACACATCCACGAAGTTCGGTTATCCAATTTAAAATCAATTCCGATCTATCAGGTGCAAACACATTCACAAGGAAACGCCTCTTGTGAGAAAACCAACCATGGCAAATCGAAACACAAACGGGTAAAAAAACATTCTTCGGATAACTGATGTTAAATAATATTTTCCGACCCAAATCTTCCAAACCTATGACAGATAAATAAACAGCGTCATCGTAAAACCAAAGAAAAAATCTTGAAACCATATGCGGATAGGAAAAGATTTCCAACACTGAGATACTCCATTTTACGACGACCAAATAAAATTGTGCTAAAACCATAAACGAAATAATTACTAAAACATTTAACCCATAACCTGGTGCTAAAAATAATTTGTTAAACAAATTAATTAAAAAGAAAATGTTATAATTACCCGCTAAACGGCAAGATTAATTAAAAATTAAAGCATGGAAAACTAAAAATTAACAAACACCGATCATACGTCAATCTCGTATGAAATTTAACGCATAATGGCGCATGTCAAAAAGAACGAAAATTATTGCAACCAATAGCGATTCAGTGGCGTAGCATGAAAAATTAATATAACAGTCAAAACGTCTTTTGGCACGTTACAATGGCCTGTTTATTGAAAGTGTTGTTGGGGTAGAGTAATTTAGCTTTTTGTATTTCTATTACTTCAAGATTATTCAAGATGTTACCTTTATCTGCTACCCTAAGAATGTCGAAGTCTATAGTGTAGTCGAATGTGTGGCCAATTTTCTGTAGATGTTCGGAAAAGGTTGACTCCCGACTTCGTTCCTCCCGCCATGCCTTCAGATGCTCATTAAATCTCACGCTGAAGGGTTTATATGTCGCACCTGTTTCTTCTTAGTGGAACTTATTCTTTTGTTTTTATTCAATAAAAACCAACTTGTTTTTTTTAACTGTATTTGTACCCTTTACAATTATTCTAGCACATAATAATGAATGCTCATGCGCATCCGCCAGTCGACAAGAAAATCCTTGTCTCAAATGCGGCAACCAAACTTGCACCAAAGAGTGTTTGGTACTAAACGTACCGCCTCTCTTGAAAATACATGGTTGCATTTTCAATATTTATCTCTAAAAATACATAATGGTCTTTTAAACAAAGGTTTCAAATACATACATAAACGATTATTATGTTAAATTATACAAGTTTAAATAACCACGATTATTCAATCGGCAAGACACATAAATTGTTCACTGCTCTTTTTATTATTCCACTACGCACTCTTACTTCTACGACACGCACAACACCATCGCCACCCGGATGAAGTTTGATGACTCGACCTAAACACTATTCCTGAGAGTGAGCGTTTCCTTCCTTAACAAGAACCATGGAATTGATTCGTAAGAGTTGGCCAAAATTTTGCTTCCACTTTAATCTGACTTGTAACTCCGAAACATACTATTCCTTTGTCCATCTTGTCCAATAGTGTTGAACCATGGCTTGCAATTGTTGGTACTTGTTCAATCGATTTTCCTTTATAGTTTTTATATCCACTTTTGGGATCGACGTGATCGTTCGTCCAAACAGAAAATGGCCTGGAGTCAACGCTGTCAAGTCATTAGGATCAAGAGAAAAGGGATATAAGGGACGAGAATTAAGTACACCGTCAATTTGAACTAATGCTGTATTAAAATCCTCAAAAGTCATTGCTTGTTTCCCTATAACCCTTTTTAAATGAGACTTCGTGCTCTTTATGCCCGCTTCTCATAACCCGCCAAAATTTGGTAAACGTGCAGGTATAAAGTGCCACTTGACCCCTTGCATTGACAATTGATCAGTTATATTTTTTGTTTCTGTTTGCAAAAATTCATGTATTTTTTTTAATTCATTGTTAGCTCCAGCATAATTTGAGCCGTGTCTGAATAAATATTTGCCGGTTTACCCCGTCGATTTACAAACCGTTTCAATGTAGCTAAGAACGCTTTGGTGGACAGTTCCGAAACTAGTTCTAAATGCACTGCTTTGGTACACATACACACGAACAAACAATATAAGCCTTAATTAACTTAGGCCCTCTTCTTTGCGATCCTTTAATAGAAAGGGTCCACCACAATCAGTACCAACATTTTCAAAAGGAAACTTATTAGCAACGCGCACATCGGGTAGATTTCCCATCAAGTATTTGAACTCAGATGGTTTTGCCTTGGTGTAAACCACGCATTTTCGCACAATACTCTTACAAGCATTCCGTCCCGAGATCGGCCAATACCTTTCCCTAACTGACGACAATAACAAATGTGCTCCACAATGTAACAGTCTTTTGTGTTCCTCTTCTAAAATCAGCCTAGTTAAATTTGCACCTTGTGGCAAAATAATAGGATATTTTTTATCAAATGAAAACTTTGAGTTCGAAAGTCTCCCCCCAACCGGTATCAATTCATTGTGAATGAAGGGATTTAATGATAATAATTTTCTACCTTTGCTAACGTCCCTTTTGGCACTTAAGTTTTTGTATTCAACCGCGAAAAATTCACCTCGAACACCCTTTATTAATTTTTGCAGTGAAGCATCTACCTCGTTTACACTTAGAGACCTCAATTTTCTAATTTCTTTTTTAGTATTGTTTATAAATCTTTAGACGTATGCCAAAATTCTTTTAACCTTTATTATTGACGAACAATTATCTATTAATTCGGTGATTCGGTTTTCTTGAACGCATGCAACGTTTGATAATGATCGCTGTTCTGGTATTTCATCCCCTATATCTATAGCATTGTTCAAATTCCATTCGCTTTCTTTTTCGTTTAGCCACGGAGGCCCAAACCACCATAGTCTCGAGTGACTAATTACCGTATTAAGTCCTTGTTGGCGTCCCAGTATATACCCAACGTCTTGTTTTGCTCGTTGGCTCCGATATGCAGAACGCTTGATTCTAAATTAATGTTTACCTTAAATTTGTTTAATACGACCTGGTCATTGCATAGCCATTTTCTTAACTCGAAACCCGATTCTGCTAATAATTTGGTTACGTCCCGTTGTATTTGTAACAAATCTTCCTCGGTGTCCGCACCCGTTAACAAGTCGTAAACATAAAAATCTTCTTCTAAGACCTTACTGGCCGCTGGATAACATTCTATGTTTTCGATTGCTACTTGCATTAGCGCCCTATCACTAGGTAAGCCGCCGATGCAGTACCGTAAGTCACTGTGTTTAATTCATAACATTTTAAATTTTCATTTTCTTCGTTACGCCAAAATATTTTTTGAAATATGCGTTGCCCCTCATCAATTAAAATTTGACGATACATTTTTTTTACATCTGACGTCATTACTAACTTAAACTTCCTAAATCCAATCAGGATCGTGAATATATCCCTTTGCAGTGATGGCCCATTAAATTGGACATCATTTAATGATAGAACACTGTCCGTTTTTGCCGACGCGTCAAACACAACACGACATTTAGTTGTACAGTAGAAACTCCATTATTCGACATAAACGGGACCCATTTCCTGTCCAAACATAGAATTTGTCGAATAGAGAATTGAAATAAATATCTGTATTATGATATAAACATATCATGTTATTCTTGATTACGATAAGAATTTATTTACACTATGCAAACTTGATGATGTAATTTAAATATACAAATTTTGTAAAAAGAATTATTTTGCAAAAATGTTATTAGATACTTGCATAATATAAACTTTAAAATTATTTTATATTTTACGAATAAATTTTATAGATTAAATGACAAAATTGTAACGATACGCATTACCAAAATAACATAACTATTATACGATTAGAATGTAAATATTTTATTTTTATTAATATCGAATAACCTCTTTTTCAAATTTAAATTATCCTTCATTTTAGCATTGAAAATGACGTTATTTTGCTATTATCATGTAAGCATTATAACGTAGGTAATCAATCTGTCTGCCTACGTGCTGAAATGCAGTCGTGGATTTTGATAAGCTCACAACTTGTGCGTCATAAGCTCATAATTATCTGTCCATTAGCATGAGAAATTCTCGGAATTGTCCAATAATGGAGTGTCGAATGATGGAGTTTCTACTGTAATACTAGTACTTTTGATAACGGCATGATGAGATATGTAGTAACCCTCACCTTGACCTTCGTTATCGTTAGTCTCCCGCATATGACTTCGTTGTTGTAATCTTTCATAAAATGTACGTACTCTTTCTTTAATTCACCGTCACGCTTTAGTTTTCGCTCTAATTGATGAAAACGCTTAATTACCATTTCTCTCGATTCACCCAAATTGTGTACCGATTCCTTAAAGGGAATGTTCACAATAAACCTACCATTGCCATCGCGTTTTGTCGATTCGGCAAAATATTTTTCACAATACCTTTCACCCGCCGACATCATCATCACTTTATTTTTGTTAATGACTTCCTCGAGTTCCCAAAGTTTGGTTAGCTCTTTATCAATAAACTGATCGCTCGGTGTAATGTTGAGATGATTAGTCGTCACGTTACAATAAGTAGAGCTGCCGCCCCTGTTACCCGTTATCAGCCATCCCAAATTGGTTTCTTGTAAAATTGGTAAATTTTTTCTCAATTTTATTTTACCACCTTGCAGTATTGACCAAAATACATGAGAACCTAATAGTATGTCTATTTCGTTTGACAGATTAAATGTTGGGTCTGCTAATTTTATGCCATCCAGTATGTTTAATTTTGTTTTGTCAAATGACACCATTGGAAGTGTTTCGGTTATATTTGGCAAGATCAAACAGTCAATTTTCACGTTAAAATCATTGTAACATGACATAAATGTTATATTTACCTTCTTACTAAAATTGGTTAAGGTTTGTCCGACACCCTTAACTTTACCCTTGACATGCTTATATGCTTTACCCTTGACTCTGGTAAATTAAATTTTTTAAATAGACATTCTTTTATAAAATGGCTTTGAGACCCACTGTCTAATAAAGCCCGGCAATTTACGCTTTTGCCTTCTACCTTTACCCTTATAATTGCAGTTGCAAGTAACACTTGTGAAACTGACATTGCCATTTCACTGAAATTATTTACTGATATCGCAGTTGCTTCGCCTTCCTCCCTTTTTTCTGCACTGACCGGTATCACCGTTGCTAGTTCAGAAGGCCTTTCATTAATAATGTGCAATAAGGTGTTGTGTGCTTTATTGCATTTAAAGCATTTCTTCGCAACCTTGCATTTCCACGAAAAATGATTGTCCCGGAAACAAATCATACATAGTTTTTGCTTTCTAACAGAAGCAATCCGCTCCTCGACTGCTAACTTTAAAAATTCTTTACATTTGTATGCCGGGTGTTCCTTTTTGCAATGGAAACATTCTACCTTAAAAGTGTTATTGTTATAATAGCTATTATGAAAGCTATTGATAACTGATATTTAATTTTTGTGAAATTTTAGTTTTTCCGTTCTGTTGTTTTCTATCTTTTGTAATATTTCACATTTTCCTTTTAGAAAGTTGTTCATGTCCTCCATGCATGGTAATTCCGTATTAATTTTATATGATTCCCAATCACTCTCTGTGGTGGAGTCGAATTTATTACTCAACATAAAAATTATTAGCCTGTCCCAACTTTCTACGTTTTCACCTAACGTTTTTAATGATCTCAAATGTTTGTTGAAGGTGTCAAACACATTCCTCAACTCAACGAAGGATTCTTTTTGCATGCTTGGGCAATCAAACAATGCCTTTATATGGTTATGAATTATGAGCAATTTTTTCTCATATCTCTCTTTCAAAATTTGATACGCAACGTCGTAGTTATCCGCAGATAACTCGATCGCTTTTATGGCTTCAGCAGCCTCTGAAGATCGTAAGTATAGGAACTTTTGGATTTTGTGTATCTGAGGGTCCGAATTAATTAGTGCCTCAAAGCTGTCTTTGAAGCCTAGCCAATTCAGATACTGCTCATCAAATGTTTCTATTTTAATAACTGGGAGCTTAACTGGATACCTTCTGAAATTGACCTCGTCCGCGCTTCGGCTCAAATCATTGCTGGAGTCGGACTTTGCTTTACTTAATACAACTTTAATGTTTGCCATTAATTGAAAATATCCAGTTTAAAAATTTTCACGTTCTGAAACCTCTGCTTCAGCGGACTCTGCTATCTCTTCAATTTGAGATTGCAGCTCATTGAATTCTACCCAATAGGGTTGAAACTTTTCTAACCGTTCATTTAATTCAGAGATAATGGCTTCCGAAATTTCATTTCAATTAATTTTATTATAGTATGTAGCTTTTAAAACGAGTCAACTGACTTTTTACAACCCCACATTTCTTTTTTAAACCCTTCATAATTTTTTTTATACACGACCCCGAAATTGACTTAAGTTCAAATTGAAGGTATAAATAAAATAAGAAATAAGGGTTCTTACTCATGGAATACTTAGATTGAGGAACCACTGGAGATTTATTCCATTCCACGATCCTTTGCCTCGTATAAAAATGGATTCTAACCAAGCCGCTTGTACAATGCCACGCCTTGACTTCGTGGTTAAATTTCACAAAACACGTTTTCTTAACCAATTCAATTCGGTCGAATGGGCCAATGTTGATGACCCCCCCCCCCTAAACGCCTCACGTAATTAATGGACGCCCCCTTAAAAGGTCATAAGTCAATTTTTGACGTTTTGAGAAAAATGACATTGTAGTTTCAACTTTATTTCTCAAATCAGGGAAATTGGTGGAAATCTCGAATTTAAAGTTAATAAATCATATTTTAAATTAACTTTAAATTTGTTTTATCACTATGCTTTTAAACTAGTAAGTATATTAAAAAAGTAACACTTATGTCTTTTTATGAAAATAAGTAGATATTTGTTGTCACGGTAAAATGGACATAAGTTTATTTATTGTTCTATTATATAATGAAAATTTCACTTAAAAAGACATAAGTCGACATACAAATTTTGTACTGAAAAATACATACAAATACATACATTGATACAAAAATTTAAATTGAAGAAAGAAACTCTTTAAAGGAATTATGGTTAGTTATTGTTTTAAGGTGTACTCTCTCTAAACACTTGAAAGGACATAAGTCTAGTTATTATTTTATAGCAGATATTAATTAAACTATATTAATGCATAAGTATACATATATTATTTTTATAGTTTTCAATTCAGAATATTATTATTATATGTATATTTATTCCCTTTTAACAAACATAGAACTAGTAAAATTTTGAAATGGCAATTGTTAAACTTCTTATTTTGGCATCACAAACAGTATATAAAGTTATATCCTTTTTGTACAATGAACATTTGATTATTATTAAAGTGTATGTGCAAAAAAAACTCATTTCTCAAAAAATGTACTTATGACCTTTTAAGTGCCGACCACAGAATTATTCTAGCACATAATAATGAATGCTCATGCGCATCCGCTAGTCGACAAGAAAATCTTCGTCTCAAATGCGGCAACCAAACTTGCACCAAATAGTGTTTGGTACTAAACAGTACCTATGTAGAAACATTCGCAACTCTTGCATCTCAACCTATATACACCATTACGGTCCATCTTATCAATCGGGTCCTTGTTGTTAATGAAGTCGTAGGTTGTTGAAATGAGACCCAAGAATGAAAGAAGCTCTATCCCTTCCTCCATGGTTCTCTCTGGGATGACAAAATTCTCCCGCAAATATCGGGCATGTTTTATTTTTTCAATAAGCTTGTTGATAATAGTTTCGGAGAAGCCGTTGTTTTTGGCGATGCCTCTAATAGTGTCCCGTTGTTTACGCAGATTGGCCTCGCTGAGTGGGAGCCTCAGGGCTCTATCGACAAAACTATTGTAGGCAGCCAGCTTATGCTGGATGGGGTGGCACGGGTCAAAATGAATGGTCTGTCCCGTGTAGGTGGGTTTCATATAAACATTAAATATGTGTTTGTTATCTAAAATACATATCTGTAGGTTTGTCTAGGGACAAATTTTGTGAAGGTGAGTGCTGCTGATTTTCAGCTCGTTTTGTAACGTTATGCTTTTGTTCTTATGTTGTAGCTTGCTTTTGCAACTGAAGATGGGGTTAAGTAAAGAGCCCCGAAACTAGTATTGCTAATAAATGCAGTTTTTTGAAGAGAAAAGACTTTATTAATACCCCTAATTTATCCTACTCCAAATCTTGAGAAAAAATTAATGTGAAAAACTATCAGCTAAACCGAGAAGGGTCGGGGTCAAAAGTGGTCGATTTGGTATGAATACCCCATATACAATAAATTATTGCTGATTAATCGAGGAAGATTCAAAAAAGTCAAAAATTAGAATGATGCGACAGAACAATTTTTGTTTAGTGAAATTATTTATCTTTAATGTTTAAATTACAATTTGCTGATGATTTAATCATACATTGTTCACTTAGCACCTACTAAAGAATTGCATTATTACAAAATAATATTATGCATGTTTTTAAATTATTACTGGCCCTGAACTTGGTCATATACATACATGATGGTTTTACGTTTACATAATACATTTTACATACATATTTTCACTGTTGTTAAATTTTATAAAAGTTTTCATGATTAACTTGGTTAATCAATCAAATCAAAATCAATATTATTATAATAATTGAATTGGAAAGAAGTTGAAACTTTTTCAATTAATTGTATCAATAATATTATGATTCTTGTAACTAGGCAATGTACCATGGATAATAATTCAACATGTAATTGTGAAATTAAATTGGAGCTTCTTTGTTGAACTATTATTGGTTGTTTGCAGAAAGTTATGGTAATTATTAACGTAAACAGGTTTTTCTTGAGTGCTCCGGCAAGAAACGCACTACAATGTTGAATTGAAGAATTTGTTGGCATTGCTGAACAATGTTTAACTTTAATGCCCAAAGCATTGGCATCTGTTGTTACAAGATAATATAATGTTATTTTACTAATACTTATATCGTATGTGTATAGCCCCATCTGTTGACGTATTGTTGAGTGAAGCGTTATTATCCATGTGGTGGACTCTTGTTCTCTCTTGGAAATTGGGTGACTGGTTCTGTGCCATTTTTCAACCATTCCCAAAGGATCTAACTTTTTGTAACTTTGTCAAATCTTTTTGTAACAATTGGAAAACTTATAGCAAAGTTGAAATTGTCTGCATGCGTACCCTGTTGACAATAATTATCTATACAACACGTATTGCAGCCATAAGTGAAAAGTTATTTAATTACTTGACTAACACTACTTAAATTACAATTTCTTAAGAAAATTATTGAATTCAAATTCAGTCAATATTGTGGTTTCATATAGAAAATTTAAAAGCTAATAGTGCTTCTACTTGACACGAAGCGAGACTACCCCAATCGATCATCGTTATATAGACGATAGGAAAATGCAAACACACAATGTAATATCCAGAACTTCGTTTTTCAGAGAGCCAATGACTGTGTTATTTTATCTTCAAAGTTTTGATATAAACACGTTGGCAATTACGATATATTGAAAAGCTAAAATGATTGATGGGTACTTAAGCTAATAGAGTGTTTGTGTTTAGGTATATAAAATATAGTTTGAACTTAAACCTAAACGATAAGTCAAAATAAATATACAATAATTGATATAGCTTTTATTAAATTGTTTCACTTTTCTTTTCTGAAATAATCTAATTTTGTAACACCTGTACAGTACAAGCTGAGTTTGATTTTCATACAAATCTCTTTGTCTAACGCTCAGAACGAGATTAACGCTTTGAACCTTCCGAGGCTAATATAAATAAACATTGTCCATCAAAAGCACAGTTTTAACTCAAATTTATATAACCTTCAATAATTGAATTACGAATAGTAGTTAGTGTTTCAGTTTTGTTGCTAAATTGTTGGTTTCTATTGTATTATAAAACTACAAAAAAATGTAATAATCCAAATATTTAATCTACAGCAATTAACTTTGGTATCGTCAAGGATAGTAAACCAATTTAATTCATATTCTACGATGTAATATCCTACATAGATCAATTTACATACATACATACGTACATTTTATATTCTGTTTTCATGTTTTCTTTCTGTGGTTTTTTGATTGACATTGCGTCTGTGTAAGCTTTATATGTGTCAAATTAACTATCGCCACTTTTATTTTATTGCCAATGTGATGTAGACATATTAAAGTTTGTATTTAAATTCTTTCTAGAACGAAAAATAAAACATTTCCTGTATTTATTTAGTGTGTCTTAGAATGACAAGCCATTCGGATTATTAGCAATTATAATCGTAATTTGCATTAAATAATCACCAGAGGTAAATAAATCTGAAATTTATTTTGATCTAATTATATTATTAAAACATTGATGCCTTTATTAAGCATAAAAAAATAACAGAATGTTAAACATTATGTATATATAAACGGGAAATTGCTCATTGATTGATTTATAATAATTTTTGAAAAATCCATAGAGTTTGAGTTGCTTCAAAGTTTTTCATGTTTTTCAAGTTTTTGGTTTTAGGGTAATCTATTTTCCAGGGCTGGATTTTCTTATTTGACGCATTTAACAGAACTAACCGAAACGTTAAAACAAAATAGTTTTAACAACTCAAGTTAAGAAATACAGTACGTAGAAACATTAATAATTCAAACAATCAAAAACTAAATAATTCTCACTTGACAGGTCCGGTTTTAAACTATTTAGAAAAGATATATAACAAGAAAAATATACAAACTAATCAAACAAGAAAAATGGTTAAAAAGCGTGGTAATTTTAAACTTTCACTCAAAAATATTCAGATATCAACATAGGGGGCACTGCCTTCTGATTTTATCCTGGCGGTAGCAGTTTAAGAAAATCTCAGTTCAAACTATTTTTAAAGGGTGACTTTTGACATGACTTGACATATTTTTTTTTGATATTTTTGAGGGGTTATTGGTAAGTCATTTTTGTCAAGTTTTAATATTTTAATCATTATTTCCAAATGATTTTTTTGTTTAGTTTGTATATTATTCTTGTTTCTTATATATCTTTCAGTTTGTTTGTTTGTAACGGAATCAACTTTCCTAAGTCCTCTTGTTCACACAATGCTGGCCGGTCAGGCCCGCGCCTAGCACTTTTGGCGCCCTTGTGCAAATTTAAAATAACGCCCCAAATTTATATTATGTTCATATGTGAGTATAGATACGGGTTAAGTTAGGTATTATTATCGACCATTGAAAAATAATTTAAAAAAGTATTTTCATACATTTATTTTCATTTTTATATTTTACAAGTACAAGCCATACAAGTATTTTCTCATTGAGGTACATAACATAATTATAAACTTATAGAAAACAGAAATATATTCTAACAGTATTACAACTAAAAATTTTTGTATTTTATTTGAAATTTAATATATGATACAAAAGCACAAGAAATAAAAAAAATATTTAAAACATTAAAAATACTCGTTTATACACAGGACGAAACTGATCGACAAATTCAAACAAAACAATATATTATTTTAATAATGCAACATGTCACCTTTTGAAGTTTAATATCCAGGTATTAGTTATTGTTAATAATATTTTAGCTAAGTGAATTGAGCTTTCCGTGCTTTAATTTTTGCAAATTGTTTAATTAAATCTTCTAGCAGTTCCTTACTGGTTTTTTTTATCATTATAAATTTTGTTTTGACAATGTTGTTTGTTGCTTTATTATTTTTTTTTTTGAGGCTTGGGCGCTTGGGCGCCTTCGGCGCCTCAGCGCCGTCGTGCACCGCACGACTTTGCCCTTATGTACGGCGCGGGCCTGCGGCCGGTAGCTCTGTGGTAAATGGGAGAGCGAGTCGCAGGTTCCAAAAAGAAATTGAAGCTATGATCTTATACTGAATTGATTGTGGCCGCTTTCGATTAAACACATATCTATGTAGTTGATTTTTGAAGTGTAAATTTTGGCTGTTTTTTTGATTCTTTTGATATTTGGTTTGGTGCTGAAATAGCATTTTCTGGTTTTCTTTTGTGTGGTATGGTTTTTGAGCTGCTAAAGAGGAATTAACTGTATTGAAGTATTTCTAACCTCAAAATCTGAGGGGCACCTATAACTGATACCGTTTATAAGGTAACTTTAATGGGAATTTTTTTTTTGAATTTTCTATCTGTTTTTGGTGGAAGTTTTTCTTTACCTGTGTAACACCTTATTTGTTACCCATCCGTGGCCCAGTCTTGTGTTGTGTTATTTAAAAGTCACCGCAACGGGCCCTGCTGGTGTGAAGTGTGTATCCTTGTCCTTACCTTAAATTGATATGGAGGGTTCATGTAAGAGGTGTAAAAAGGGATGTGTCGATGTTTTGACCACATCTAGATGTAATGGATGTAGCAATGTTTATCACAGAAGTTGCGCCAAACTTGCAAAGGGTGTGACACCGATTGAAAATGATTGGAGTATCGTGGTCTGTAGTGTGCACAACGATCGTGGTGTCTCTCTCACGGTTCCGGGTTTTTCTCCTTCACCCTCGGCTCCGGGTTCTCCATGTTTCGCGCCATTTGATGTAGTGGCTCTCGAGGATATTATCTCCCGTGTTCTAAATGTACATCTTAATACTTTCCGAGAGGAAATGTTGTCATTAGTGGGGACTGCCTCTGGACGGGTGGTGACGGATGAGGTCACTGCGCTGAGGAGTGAAAATGCATTTCTGAAGACCCAGATAAAGTCGCTAAATGGGAAAATTGAGCGACTTGTTTCTTCTTCTGCACCGAACGTGGTAGTTGGTGATGAGGTGGGAGTTGTTGGAGATTTGAATGCTGATGCAGAGTCGTTTGTTGCCGATGTGGATGGGTCGGGGTCTGGCGTCAGGTCTGCCTCTACATACGCCTCGGTTTTGAATGCGACTCAGGGTTCTCAGCCTTTGACCCGTTCTGGGAATGGTGGTAATGTGGGTGTTTCTGCGTCTCTGGTTGGGGCGGCTGGTTCAAATCATTGGCTGCATGCCGAGGATGCAAATTCGGATCGCCCGGGGCGGGGTGGTCGCCCCCCCCCCGCATTCGTGGTTCGGGTGGCGATTTTTCCATTTCGGGAACTGCTCGTCGGAAGTGGTTCCATGTAAATAATCTTGCGCCTAACACCTCAGTCGAGGCGGTCGTTGGGCACGTAAAGAGTGTGGTGGGCATATCGGATGTTGTTTGTGAGAGCCTCACCTCGAATTCAAAATATTGCTCTTTTAAAATATGTATCCGGGAATGCGACGTTGCAAAATTGTTAAATGATAAAGTCTGGCCCAAGGAGACTACTATTCGGGATTTCTACTTTCGAAGACCGGCTGATAGTGATCACGCTGCCCACGATTTTTTAGAGAATCGTCAGACCGCGATGAGGTAGTGTGTGTTTCTTCTTCTCCATCTGATGTTCCGTCTGACCATCGTAAGAGTGAGTTTTCTTGCTCGATTACTGCTACTGGTTTCTCTGTAGCACACATTAACATACGATCTCTGCTGTCTGATTTCCACATTTTTTCCGATTTTGTGACTAGAAACAATTTTAGTATTATCGCAGTATCTGAGTCATGGCTCACACCTGATTTTCCTTCTCACCTGGTTAGTTTGGAGAACTACGCGATCGTTAGGTCGGATAGAGCGTCTCGTGGAGGAGGGGTTGCTTTCTATGTTCGAAATTCGTTTTCATTTAAGACCCTACATGAGGGACATCGCTTTGCATGTGGCCTGGAGCACCTATGGATTCGCATTAAAGTCCACGGTATTGGGTTTGGAGTTGGGGTGGTGTATAGACCTCCTACGGTTGCCCTTTCTTGCCTAAGCGAGTTTGAGGAGTTTCTTTCTTTGCTTGGTAGTGACTGCAGTGAGCTGATCATTTTAGGTGACATGAATATTAATTACCTCATCCCATCGCCTTCTTTGAGGCGCTTGCGGGGGATCCTTGATGTTTTCGATCTTCATCAGATAATAACTGATCCCACTCGTGTTACCGCAACATCCAGCACTCTGTTGGATGTGATCTGTATTGATAAGCATCGAATTCCTCTTCAGTGTGGCATTGTTGATCTTTTGGCAGCAACTGATCACTATTTGGTTTATTGTCGCCTGGACCTGTCTGTGCCGGTACAGGAGCCTCGCAAAATCACTTATCGTGATTTCGGTAATTTTGATCAAGCTAGTTTTTCGGCTGACGCGGCTTGCCTGCCTTGGACCATCATTGATGAGTTACACTCTTGCGATTCTAAGGTCGAATTTTTGAATAATATGATCCTGTCTTTATTTAATGTTCACGCTCCTGTACGAACTGTTGTTTTCAGGGGGAGGGATAGACCTTGGATTACGTGGACAATCAGAGAGATGGCTAAGTTGAAGAGGCGGGCTTACAACAAGTATAGACGCACTCGTGCTGTTGTGGACTTCGAATGTTATTGCGATCTGAAGAGGTACTTATCTGGGGCTGTCAGGAGGGAGAAGGCGAGCTATATAAATTATCAGCTTTCGCTGCATCGCTCTAACCCTAAAAAAGTTTGGCAATGTCTGTCTTCTTGGGGCGTGCATTCTCGTCCTTCCAACCAAATAGCTGCTCATTTGTGTGATGACCCTGATTTCATCAATGCGTATTTTCTCGACTCTGTTCCGGGAGGTTCCACCGGGATTGATTTGGCATGGGAGGGTTCGTTTTTGCCGGGAATACAGCCACTCTCTATTCCCGAAGTCACTCCTGAGGGGTTAAGTGCCATTGTTGGCGCTTTGCGTTCTAATGCTCTTGGTCCGGATGGTATTAGTCTTCGCATGCTTAGACTTGTTCTTCCTTTTTGTAGTGAGGTGATTTGTAATTTGTTCAATCACTCTTTTGGGACCGGGGAGGTGCCTTTTGTTTGGAAGGCATCCCGTGTGAGACCTCTTTCTAAGGTTCCACTGGCTTCGGAGCCTTCTCATCTCCGTCCAATCAGCATCCTGTCGCCATTTGCAAAAATAGCGGAGCTCCTTGTTAAAGATGCTCTATGTAAGCACTTGGCACTCTACAAGGTTTTGTCGCCTGCCCAGTCTGGTTTCAGGCCCCACCATAGCACTGCGACTTCTCTGTTGCAGCTCACATCTGACGTGGCTTCATCAGTCGATCGGGCTGAAGTCACCATATTGGCACTTCTCGACTATTCCAGAGCATTTGACTCCGTTGTTCATGATCGTCTTTTGGCCAAGTTACGTTACTATGGCTGTGATGATTTGCTGTGTAGATGGTTGGCGGGTTATTTGCGGGATAGATCCCAGATGGTTGAGTTAGCGGGAAACTTATCTCAGTCGTTGACGGTTTCTCGTGGCGTTCCGCAGGGAAGCATCCTTGCTCCATTGCTTTTCATACTGTATACAACTGATTTAGTAGGAGTGGTTGATTCTGATTGCCATCTTGATCTCTACGCCGATGATTCTCGGATACGTGTATCGTGTTTGCCCTCTGACATTGATACTGCAATTGATGTGCTAAACCGCAATCTTGAACAAGTGCGTATGTGGTCGTTGATTAATGGTCTGACTTTAAATCCGACTAAGTCGGAACTCATAATTTTGGGTAAACCGTGGCTTGTACGGAAGGCTTTGAGTGTTGCAAGGTCAGCTGTAACGATTGGCGATGAGGTCGTCAGGGTGGTCGATTCCGCTCGGAGTCTGGGGCTTATCTTGGACAGTGAGCTCAAGTTTTGTCAACATGTGGACCGAAAGCTTAAACTGTGCTATTTTAAACTAAGATCTCTTTATCAATTCAAAACAATATTACCTCCCCACGTAAAGTGGTCGATCGTTAGTAGTACGATTTTATCAAACATCGAATATTGTTCTACAGTGTATTACGGTTTTCTCACACAAGAATATAGACGCAAGCTCCAGCTCTTGCAGAATTCATGTTTGCGTTTTGCATTTGACTTACGAAGGTATGATCACGTCACCCGTTTTTATCGAGATTTAGGTATTCTAAAGGTAGCCCAGCGTTTCTCTTTGCTTTTTGGAGTTCTGCTTTTCAAAATCTGGAAAAGTGGAGAACCGGTTTGTCTACGAAGCATGATTAGGCCCCGTTCGACATGCCACGATCGGGTTTTGCGTGATTTGGGAAACTTCGATCTACCCTCTCATTCCACAGCAAAGTTTGAACAGTGTTTCGCGTGCTCGGCGCCCAGATTTATAGAAGT
The DNA here is from genome assembly GCA_949152465.1 of Cantharis flavilabris. NCBI lineage: Eukaryota > Metazoa > Arthropoda > Insecta > Coleoptera > Cantharidae > Cantharis > Cantharis flavilabris. Next base: position 11,425,579 of record OX424441.1, read on the forward strand.
GCATCGAGGACTCTTTGTAAACTCAGCGAGTGTGGTGTCTTTCCGACGTAATCTAACAGATGAACTCCGCTTACAAATAATGTAATCTGTCAATAAATATTATATTTATAGCCTGCTTTTATGTTGCTTTTATTTTTATGTATGGGTGGTTTGAAAATCTAATCTTATTAGAAATCATCCAATTAAGGAATTGTACTTTTTTTCTTAATAAATGTGTATTATTATTATTATTATTATATTATTATTATTGTCTTAAAAATTTATACGGCGCCACTGACTCAATTAGACAAACAAATGTTTTTCTATTTACGAGCAAAAAGGTAATAGAATAAACCCTCAAGTCAGAAAGGACTAATCTTTTAATAGATAAACAAATTAAATTAATCTTAACAGAAGAATACGGCGTCTTCAAAAGCCGAATAAACAAAAATCAAAATATACAGGATTTAATTTACCTAACGCTTATATAGCTATATACCTGCGGTTTTCATTAATCTTATAATGTATAAAAATTGATGTAATAAATCCAACAAAAATTCTCTAACTACTAAATTTATCTTCTTCTGCCGCAACGAATTCAATTCTGTTTAAATCATCAATCGTAGTACTCGTAAATATACAAATTTCGCAGTTAATCTTCCAATTAATGATTTGACAAGTTTTACAACCACACAAGTACGCCAAAACCAAATATCTTCTATGAGTAATTAAATTAAATATACGACCTTTCGAATACTCGGAGTCGGTAACAGGTTGAATAACGGAATGATAGGTACTCTTATATTGGCACTCAGCAATCATGGAACCAAAAAAATAACTCCAGATGAAACAATTGCTGCAACATCCAAACCAATTCCGGACTAAACCTTGGAAAAGATACCCGATGTAATGACGACTTTCCACCACATATGACTCGGATAAAATAAATTTGATGTCATACAAGAAACTCTACTGAGAACCTACGAAAAGAAAAATCGGAAATAAATCACAAACCATCAAACTATAAACTGAATTACCTAATCGTCGGTTCTCTGGAATGAAAATTTAAGACAACTAAGGAATTTCCAAAAATATAAGTGTCAGTTGACTCTTTAAAGGTTTGACAGAAAGTCTAGTGTATTTCCTTTCCGTTATCGCTCAGCCGTCGCGCCTGCTCAAAACGCGTTTTTGGAAAGTCACATGAAAATATACCGAGCAGTCAAAAATAATTGTTACATGTTATATGCGACTGAAGATCGGAAATAACCGTGAAATAGCATGTTATATCGCATTACTAATTTTTTACCTTTTAATTTTTCAGAAATATATTTTTTATAACATTCATTTTTCCCAAGATTTGGAGTAAGATAAATTAGAGGTATTAATAAAGTTTTTCCACCAAAAAACTGCATTTATTAGCAATACTAGTTTCGGGGCTTTTTACTTAGCCCCCTCTTCAGCTGCAAAAGCAAGCTTCGCAAAATTTGTCAGATGTTATAAAAGAGAGGCAAAAAAATCACAATCGTCACAATAAAAATAATAAAATACAACAAAACACAACCGAACTCCAATAATAAAATTGCGCACAAATAACAAAACTGCGAATAAACAATCCAAAACGCTCAGCAGATAAGTTATCGGGACCAATATTAATTCACATATTAATTCATCTTTTTTAATTATTTTTAATCCGGACCTGTCAAGGAATAATTGTCTATTTTGATTGTTTGAATAAATGATTTTTCTACGTACTGTATTTATTAACTTGACTTATTAAAATTCTTTTGTTTTAACGTTTCGTTTAGTTCTGTTAAATGTTACTTTTTACAAATTTACAAATACATACTTCATATTTTTATTTTGGGTTGATTTTCTTTCATATTTGGGGTTCGGTCATCTAATTTTTTTCTTAACATTTTGATTACTTCCTTGTTTCTTGTCTTCTCGTAGCTGGGTTTTTATTATGGTTTGTATTGTTTGTTATTGATTTTCTTCCAGATCTAGTTTGTCTTCTAGGAACCCGTACATCAGTGCCGAGTCCGCTCTTCTGTACAATCTGGTTGGGTTGAGAAGGTCATTTCCAAAGGAATCTTTCACCACCTTCATTTTTTCCCTGTACAGTTTCCAGTCAAATATCATGTGTATGGGTTTGTCTAGTTCGTTACATGCATGATCCGGAAACTTCTTCAATCTCTTGAGGTACTACTTGATCTTTCCGTTTCCTGTTAACAGTTAAAACATTTTTGCGCTGGTTGTTTCTTCTACTCTATATCTGTTCGGGAGTAAAAAGGTGTAAGTAAAGGCGTCCATATTGGCATTTATCCCATATTTCTTGCCGATGAGTTTTGATTATCAATTCCATTTATTTCTTGATTTCGGCCTTATACTTGAAGAATATAAAGTTTTTTTTAGGAAAATAAAAGATGTGTGCTTGCATTGTTAGTTTCGTGTCAATCATCATGCCAAAGTATTTCCGTTTCCCTACGAGTTTGATCTTTCCATTTCTTATTTAGAAACACCATGACATTTGATTCACTATTTCTATCTAGGAAATAGCTCATTATTTTTGTTTTCCAAGTAAAGCGTCGAACACACCACAGCGATCGCGGTGGCGGTAGCGGTGGCGATCGCGGTGGCGATCAAATGTAACCTATGTAAGCTTATGTACCTTTGCACACCAATGGCGATCAGCTGAATTTTTGCTTGCGTTTGGCCGTGCGATATCGTAGCGATCGCGATGGTTATTACAATGCAAATATAAAATCGCATGTACCTTTGAATATTGACTACAAACATCAAAATTTTTGCTCACGTTTGTTTTTGCTATTGTGTTGCGATCGCGGTAGAACGCTGCGTGCTGCGTTTGGCCGTGCGATATTAAAAATCGAATGGAAAGCAACGATAATTTTGTCGAAATTTTAATTGAGAATATTAAAAATCATAAAATTTTATACGATTTATCTAAACCAGAATACAAAAACATACGTAAAAAAAATAAAGTACCTATGGGATATTCTTGTAAAATTTTTATGATTAGTTAATAATTTTAATGATTAGTAATGATCAAAATTCTTAAGAATAACAACAGACTTCCCAGACTTCCTCAGACTTCCCCGGACTTCCTCAGACTTCCCCGGACTGCCTCAGACTTCCCCGGACTTTATACAAGCTGTACACCAGACTTCCCGGGAGATTTACCCCTCGATCTCCGGGGATAATTCTGTTCACATACCCCGAAAAGGGTTTTTTACTCTGCGGTTGTTTAAAACTGTTAATATTTTGATAAACTTGCCGTGAAATAATATTCCACATATTTTCTATAGGGTTTAAATCAAACCTGTAGAGTGGCCACTTCAAAACTGCAATATTTTTTATTTACACCATCCCTTGGTCCTTGGTGGTCCTGAAACCACGAATGGCAGCATAATATTGTTGGTAAATAAAATTTCCACTCAACAAGTTTGATGTATACCTCATAGAAAACATGTGGGATATGATTTCAAGACAGGTTTATTAAAATATTAACAGCTTTAATCAACCGAAGAGTTGAAAAACCATATTCGGGATGTGTGAAAAGAATTATTCTCGGAGATATTGCAAAATTTGGATTTTTTAATGTCTGACCGCTTATTTGTTGTTATTCTTAAGAATCTTGATCATTACTAATCATTAAAATAAATTGTTTAGAGCTATTAAATTTCCAAAAAATTTCGATGGTGAGTCTATGGTTTAGTATTACTATTATTAAAATAAAATTATACAAATCAATTAAAATAATAATTACTTAAGATTTCTTAAACAACATAAATGAGGCTATTCTAATTTCCTGTACTGTATAATGTGTGGAATTCATCTTCTTATAAGTTATAACTTATAAGAATAAAAATGACGATTAATTTGTATGCATGTTCCTCTTCCAACGGTGTCAATAGAAGTACCTCCTTCTTAAATTGATCCTCGTTGTCATTGCAATGCAGTATTTTGCATTTTTTATTAAAAAAAATTTTTTTCCTTATGTCAGAATTAGATCGCAATCGCGATATAAATCGCGGTGTGTGCAGGCACTTAATCGCCACCGCGATCGCTACCGCTACCGCCACCGTGATCGCTATGGTGTGTTCGACGCTTTAAAGGTATTAATTTCATAGTTTACTTGCGCTATTTTGAAGTCATTGAATTAGACCATCCTCTTTTGTTAGATGTAACTACTTTGATTAGATTATCCGCGTATGATCCACAGTTTGGTTTATGTACTTCGTTTTCTTGTTCCATATCGATATTATGAAGGTAAACGTCTAACAACGTGTTCCACAGGATTAGTCAGAGGACAAAATCCAGTAGAAAACCTGTAACGTGTTACAGGTTGTTAAATTTCTTGATGTTAAATTAATTTCTTACAAGATTGACGTAGAATCGGTGTGTACATTTAATTTTCTATGTTTAAATTTAATTTAATTTTACCGTATAGCCGGTAATTATGATATTTTCCTTTCAAATTAATTTGTTTAATAAATTATTTTTGGCACCCAGGTTACTGGTTGATCATTAGAATTCATTCGATTAATTTTATCAATTACAAATTTTAGTTGTCGTAAAATGGACTTTATGGATGTTGGAAATCTGCTTCATAACCATAGCAGTAGATTAGGGTTGAGCTACAGGACAGAAATTCTGGGTTCGAATCTCGGAATCGACAAAATTTCTTATCTTGGTTTTCCAGTGTACATCAGCAAGTTGTCGAATACATCTTTTTTTTATATGTGTTAGTACAATACATCGACTCTTGGTTTCTATATAGTTTTATTTGTATTAACTGGCGTCTGCATTTCTTCTCCACTGTGATGCTTTCTGATAATAAGGGTTTGCACAATGAGTGGAAGAAAACCGGTCATCATAGGTTGTAAAAAAAACTTGGATCAATTTAAGATTTTAAAATTGTTACTTTGTTGAGCGCATTACAATATTTTGGCGACATACATATTGTCATGGAAAAAAATGAAAAAATATGTAAAAATCTAGGAAGTGACAAATATATTAAAGATCAAGGCTGTGAGATTTGGAAGATGGCAGATAAGGAATCAATTAATTTAATTTGAATTGAGTTTGTTGAATTGACATGTAAAGGTAAAGAAAAATATATGACAATATTTCTTTAATTCCAATTGACCTTTTCTTTCCATGACAATATTATACAATATAAACGCTTAGTGGACGTTTTGCTGGCACAGTTCGGACCAAGATCGCTTGGAGTTCATTTATAAAATTTACTGAAAACAAACATTTTAAAACTATAAAAATCTCCAAAATACTATTAGTTATTATTTCTTTATTGTCCATGATTACTAAATTCAGCAAACATTATCGGGAGTGGACTATTGGTTAAATCAAACAACCTCCTTTTCTATCTCAGTCAACGTAATATTTAACTACTCATCATGACTACAATAAAGAATATTTTACAGCTCAAACACAACAATAAAAAACTTTTCTGAAAGAGTTTTCAGGGTCTTGCGAGATGGTCGGTGATGACGATTTTGTTTATTTTATGCCTGTAATTTATATCGTTATTAACCTCATTTACTGAAGGTAAAATGTAATTTTATTGTTGCATTTAAGCTGTAAAATATTCTTTATTGTAGTCTTGATGAAGAGTTAAATATTACTCGAAACGTTGACTGATAGAAAAGGAGGTTGTTTGATTTAACCAATAGTCCAATCTTGATAATTTTCGCTGAATCTCCTAAATAGTACTATTGTTTATCTTTATCTAGTTGGACAACCGTATCTTTGCGCATGTCTACAATAAGTCCGTATAGTGCTGTCCTCAAAATTTAGCGATACGCTTATAAAGTAGAATATGGTAGTATAATGGACATTGCAAGGGTTGGTTCGAAAGTCGACTAGATTAGAGACAGGTAGTAGAGCAGGTATATATTGACTGCGGTCATTCTTATCTTTAAGAATAGTAGACATATCGCTGAATTGGTTCTGTGCGATTTAACAAAGGCCTTCGACACTGTCCAGCACGACATTCTTCTGAAGAAGCTAGAATACTATGGTGTGAGAGGTGTCGCACTTCGACTCTTTAAGTCTTACCTAGAGAAGCGGACTCAAATCGTGACATAGAATGGAATAACATCGAGAGAATCGGAGATGAATTGTGGAGTTCCTCAAGGTTCAATCCTCGCCCCACTGTTGTTCTTGCTATACATAAATGATCTGCCGATAAATGTCAATGAGCAAGGAACTTGGCTGTTCGTAGATGACACTTCTTTTCTGAGGATCGGTAGAAGTCTACAAGAAGTGAATGCCGAAGTAGAAAATATTTTGGAAAAGGCAGAACGGTGGTTTGTGGCAAACAGATTGAAACTGAACCGTGACAAGTCACAGAAACTAACTTTCAATATTCACCAACAGCTTGATTCGGCCAAGTTCCTGGGTGTTCACTTTGACACAAAATTAAATTGGAGCGTCCATATAAGAGAGACAAGCAGGAAGTTGTTTGCAGCACTATACAGTCTTCGTCGACTTAAAGAAATAGCATCGCCTGTTGCGGTGAGAATGGCATATTTTTCTAACTTCCACAGTGTCGCAACGTATGGCATTCAGTTCTGGGGAACAGCATCTGAACCAAAGAGGCTGTTCATCATGCAAAACAAAGCGACACGAGTTATGTGCGGCTTAAGACAAACAGATAGCTGTAGAGAGTTTTTTAAGCATGAGCAAATACTTACCTTGCCTTCGGTGTACATGTTATCTTGTGCTAAGCAGGTCCATGCGGAGTCGAGTCATTCCACAAATGAGGACATTCACCAATATAACACCAGAGGAAAAAATCTTTTGTATACTCCGTATCATAGACTGAAGAAAACGCAACAACATCTAGACTACTGGGGAACTATGTAAAATCTATAATAAAATACCTAACAAAATTAAAGCCCAAAGTGCGAAACTATTTGAAAAATCTGTAAAAAGGCTGCTCATGGAGGCAGCGTATTATTCTATACAGGAGTTTTTAGAAAGCGAATAAACAATTATTATTATTTAAATAGGATTTAAACTTTTTCTTATGAAAAGTGAAACCTCCGTTATGTCTAATAATTTGAAGCTTGAAATATGTATGTTAAAGTTCACAAGCAAAATTGAAATTTTGTATATTCAAATTGAAAATAAAATAATTTTCGAATTTATCGAATTGTCGTGTGATATTCGATTGATTACTTTTTTCGTTAATTTTAATATTAATTTCATGGACTGACGATGTACTAAACCGTTTTTGATTTATATTATTCATAATTAATTGACACACGTCAAATAAAATTAATATTTATTAAAACAAAAACACATACTTCAAGAAATTATTCTCGCGACAATAATATATTTAATAAATAATCCAGGAAAATTAGACTTTTTTTAGGAAATAAGTGGCAGAAATAAATTCTAAATAAACAAAATCGTAGCTCATCAGGGCCGTCTTTGGAATTAATTAGGGGGCGTCCATTAATTACCTGAGGCGTTTAGTAAAATCTCACCCAATCTCACGTGGGAGAGAAGGGGGAGTCTCTACGAATATCACGTAATTTTTTTGTCTTAACTAGTCCTGAATAAAACTAATTAAGCAAATTATGTTTTTTTAAATAAAAAATCTACTTTGGGGTGTCGATTAACGACGTGAGGTGATTTTAGCAATTTTTAGACCCCCCCCTCTTGGTGAGATATCGTAAGATTTGGCTCGACCCCCTCCCACCCCACCTAATCTCACATGAAATGCCTCACGTAATTAATGGACGCCCCCTTTGTAGATTTTTATCACCATTATCTCAATAATATCCTTCATGTCAATATTTTAGAAAATCCAAAAAAATGCACTAAACACTTTTCAGAACTAAAATGTTTTTAAGTTAACCCATGTAAAATACACTATAAGTATAAATTCGCAAACGTTTTCAGCATACTATGGTATCATCAGGCGATGAATTTTTTGGGTTTTCTAAAATATTGATATGATTAATATCGAGTTACACTACTTGAACCACGTATCAATCGATTATAATAATATCCTGATTATTTTAAACTTTTTAGCTTTTAAAAAGCTCTTTTCAATTGATAATACAGGGTGTATAAGGGGCGGATATGCGGATAGGCTATATGAAATAGCCGATTAATTCTAATCTTTAAATAATATGTATAATAACAATTAATAACATTTTTTGTGTAAAATATAGTTTGTCTAGCAGCGGCCGTTCAGGCACCATTTAGCAGCGACCGTTAGAAAAATGATAAAAATAAAATTGATATAGATATTTCAAACATGTTTGCTCGGATTCCCCCCTCCCCTTTTGTATTTTATAGCGACTCCAAACACGACTCGCACCCCCGCATTAATTGATCCACCAATTCTGAACCGTTACACTACCCAATCAACCTGAAAAGTACTATTTAAATTAATTGTTATGTAAATTATATATTTTTTTAAATTTGTTATTTATTAAAAAATGCCACTGTGCTTTATAGCAAGATTTATAACGGATTGTAATAGTCTCAGCTTTAATACCATAACCATTGTTTATAACTATTGTAACAATGATAGTTTCTAATAATAGGCAGATTAGCATGTACCCCAAAAATGAGTAAATTTTTATATTTTCCTGCATGCCATCTATTATCAATGTCATCAACTGAGGTTTAACCATTTCAGTTGCAAACCCTATTGTACCAAGATAAAAGCGACTCGAAACATCCAATCCCTCTATCCGTCAACATCCATAACTAAAATATTTTGCAACCGAGGCTGTCCAACTAGATAAACTAGATAAACAATGATAGTACTTTTTAATGATTTCTGAAAAATATTTAAGAATCCCTGAGAATTTTTTGAGTAACTGTACATCAAAATTTTTAATCGAGTAACTCCTTGATCAGATGTTTATTAACGGTTGAAGAGATAGTCTAGTGGACGTCTATAGTCCTTCTAGTAGGTTGTAACAAAACTAATTTGGCCTCCTTAAACGGGAGATAGAAGTTTAGCCACTGAAGACCTCAGGAAAGGTGGCGTCCATTAATTAGGTGAGCTGTTTAGGGGGGAGCAAATCTCACCTAATCTCAGGTGTGGTAGAGGGGGGTCTGCCAAATATCATGTAATTCTTTTGTCGTAACTAGTCTTAAATAAAAATAATTAAGGAAATTATGTTTTTTTAAAAAAATTCAATGCAATCAAGCACAGATGAACGTATTTACACTAAAAATACGCATTTTAAAAAATATAACGTGGGATTAGGATAGAGAAGGTGGTCGAGCCAATTCTCATAACACCTCACTAGAGAGAGATGGGGTTTCTAAAAATCGCCAAAAACGCCTCACGTAATTAATGGACGCCCTCAAAGAGCCAAGAATCGACTGACTTGTTGAAAGTCAATTGTGCTAAATTATTAAGTTTCTAAAGCACTAAACCGATCTACCGGCTGAATACTCATAAAGAATATAACTAATTTGCATAACTTCAATTATTAATTTTTCATAAAACATGTAAAAAAAATTTCAACTTTTAAAATAACTTCACATCTTAATCACTATAACCATTTTAATAAATTTTTCATTAATTAAAACCTGTCAAGCCGACTAAAATACAGAAATAACAAATGAGACCTGTAATGGAGCAAGAGCACAGATTGATTTTTGTATTTTAGTCTTGAAGATAGAAAAATAAATTTTCCGAAACGACGGCTTGGTAAATTAATTTTGATTGATTTTGTTTCCAGTCAACCCGATATCCTTTTACATATTTTAATTAAAAAAATTTGTAAACAACGTGATAATCGTATTATGCGGTTCCGTTTTCATAGTGACAAATATAAAGAATTGCGAGTTTTTTTATTTGATTTTTGATTTTTTGAGAATTGATCAAGTTTGAACAGTTGTAAAGGTGATACAAAGGGTTAGTAAAAAAACTCACTAAAAAAACACTAAATAAATGTTATATTAGATAAATTATTAAATAAGGAAATAACAAAGATTAACAAAAACCTAATCTGATTAAACTAGGTCAAATTAAAATTTCTAAACAAAGAGCATATAGGCAACACATAAGGATTCACTTACCTCGAGACAAACAAGCATTTGCCCTAAAAACGGTAGAATGTTTTCAAGGTCTGTCAAGCTTTGAGTGTACAAGACGATAATAAAATATGATCAGTAGTAACGTATGAAAGCGAAGTTCGGACATTGAGAAAACGAGATCAAACAATATGCTAAGGATGTGGGTCCAAAAAATATTAAGAAGAATATTTGGAGGGAAGTATGTAAAACGAAGATGATTAAAGCAAACCAACCAACCAACTAACCATGAATTATATCATGAAGCTAGCAGTATAGGAGTGGATAAATTGCAATAACGTATAAGGTAATTGGGTCACTTAGTGTGAATAAGAAATAATAAATAGAGTAAGGAACGAGTGCCAAACAGGATATTGAAGATAAATATGGGTGGAATGTGAAGAAGAAGAGATAGGCCAAACTTAAATGGAAAGGAAAAGTACAAGAGGACTTAAATTACTTGTACATCAAGAAATGAAATGATGAAGCTCAAGACCGAAAGAAATGGTGCAGTATAGTAAATCAAGTCATGGATCTACAAGGCTCGTAGTGCTATCATATATAAATAAATGTATATAGTTGTCCCTCTCAGTAATCTAATCTAAAATCTCAGTTACATCCCGTGTTTAACGTAGGGCTAAAGAAAAAAGTTGGAATGCGTTAAATTGCAGGATCTTGGCAGCCATTCTAAATCGGAAAATCTGGAAAGAACGTATTCCAAGAACTTTTCTTGCAGAAACGAACAACTTTGTGCAACAAAATTAGATGGTATGGACTTCACTGACATGTGGTTCCAACAAGATGATGCGACGAGTTACACATATGTTCAAACTTACAATGATTTTGGGATATCCTAAAATATTGTTAAAATAATCCAGACTCCATAATTATTTAAAATTATGTTATATTAGGGCTTACTACTTGATTACTAGTTAATTTGAAGATGAAATATTTATATTTTAAATTTAATAAATCCATAATGCTAATCAATCAGTTCTACTAGTTTCAAATTAACAGCAAACTGTAAAAATGGCACCAGGTAAATGATAAAATTGACCTCTTTAGGAAAATCGAAATCTCACTGTGTGCTTTATATAATTGCAGAACCTGTACCTTTCATATTAATTTCATCTTTAGTTTAAAGAAGTTATTTACTTTTAAAAAAGCTATTTATTATAAAAATTTTACAAAATACATTTATTTTTGACAAAAATAAGAACCGCAATTTTACATAGAATATTGAAATACGTAACAAACAACTTTTTATTAAAACTTGAAATATGAAAACTTATAATATAGCAATAAATAATACAAAATAATATAAAAGATAAAATAATATAATATTATATAAAAATTATGCAAGTGGATTATAATTTCTATAGTCTGCATGATTCACTGTACTAAAATCGTTACAGTATTTAGCCAGTTTAATTAGATATTTGCTAACATCAAGCAAATCCTTGTCCACTGCGTGCATATACTGTTGATATGGGGGGATAGGTAATCCATTTTTAGGATTTAAGTGGAAATTTAGAATTTTATCATCAACAATAATCGTATTGGTTTCATTATACTGGCGATATTGTTTCCAAATCACTGATAAAGGTTTCACCTGAAAAAAAAGGGTTTATTTATAAAAATGCAGTTTCACAATAATTAATAAAAATATAAATTATTACTAATCCGTAAAATAAATAAATATTAAATCAAAATTTTAAAAATGAACTAGCTAAAATAGTTGAACGGTGATGAAAAAGTATTTTTCATTTTAGTTGTTCAATTATAAAATTTAGAAGAAGTTCAAAAGATTTTCCTGTAGTGTAAAAGCTTTAGCCGGGAAAACAGGCAAATAGCCTCTGGATGGCTGATTTTTTTTCAGAAGTGCCTTTCTAAGTTTAATTTTTTATACTTAGAGAAGCAAAATATTTCGAAATTTTAAAATAATTTTTTTTGAGAACCTCCGTATTGAATTAAGTGGTTTTATAATATGTTTTAATACAGCAAAACTGTTCATAAGAAGTAAGAGCGCATATTTATTATTAAACGTAGTGCATATAATTCTAATTATTCCTAAAACCTTTATCTATATTTCTGGGTATCGCGTTACTCATGATGACATTGATTACCTTTCATTTGTTTGCATGTTTTGTATTAAAAAACATTGTAATTAGAATTTCTTAGTATTAACATAAAATTTTATAAAAACGATTATATAAACATAATCCAGTATGCTCTTTAAAAATTGTCGCGGTCTACTTACTAAAATCCTGTCATAATAATATAATAGGGGAGAGGCTTGTAATTTGACCACCCTTAGCATTTTTGCTCATAACTCATCTTCAAATTAATAATTTTGGATATATAATGATACCATTGGAAAGAAGAAGTTATTTGCTAAAATTTTGCTGAAGATACTTATTAGATTACTCAAAAACCAAAAAAGTTATGACCATTCTCCCGAAGAGAAATTGGTTCCTTTTATTTTTGACCTTGCGCTTAGCAGCTAATTCCTTCTTCGCTTCTGCAATTTTTCGCCTTGTGGTCATCTTACATTCTCGACGATTTTGAAACAAACACAAAAACAAACACGCAAAAACACGATATATTTGGAATTCACTCTGGATTATTAAAATTCAGTGGAATACGAGTTTAGCACATATATTTACCATGGGATATCAACGAAAATTGTTCACTTTATGAGCAAACGAAAAAGTCAATATTTAAAAAAAAAATTTTTTATTTTCCCACACTGTTTGTCGGAGCTAGCGGTATTACCATTGACAGTTTTTTCTAAAATACAGGGTGGTCATCTTACATTCATGGTCAACTTACAAGCCTCTCTCCTACTTTATAATATTAATATTACACCTTATTAATTTATAAATGCAGGGTGGCAGTCTGAAAACGAAACAGACGGGATTGTGCCCAGTAGTATTTTTTTTTAAGAAATACAAAGATACGTCAATTTTATCATCGAGGGGGACAACTTTTGCGACCAATGTCATTCCCGTATTGTTTCATCCCTTCGCGCTGTGATGACAACCTCTGAAATGTTAATAGGGATAATATGGCAAGTGATACCTCATTTGAATGGTCTTGCTTCCCTGAATTCAATGCAATAATTTTTTTGAAGTTTTATCAATTATTTAAAAAAAAAAATTAAAGCTGCAAAAGTGTGAAAAATGAAAGAGGTAGGTATGGGAAATCTTACGGACCCTTACATGGGGGGGGGGATCGAAAATCCAGCGCCTAAAAATCCGGTGCCCAAAATTCCCAGCACCCAAACGGCGGCGCTCAACAATCCGGCGACCAAAAATACGGAGCTTAAAAGTCCGGCGCCCAAATGTCACGTACCGCTTACCCCATTTCTTACCTTACCTTAAATTCGACAAATAATTTATGTGGCCCGGTGTAAAAACCCTTACTACCACATCTAATTGATCATGCGAGGTCAACCATTTCCTTGGACCGACCTAAGATTAGTGACCCATCCGAATGCTTGAAATACGGAGTAAACTGATGTACCTCGAGCATTGTCTTAAGTAAGTAATTTTGTTATGTATTCATATATTAGACGGTATTATTTTACTTGTTTGTCGACCGAACTAAAGCTTTATCAAATTTGGTTATGGACCTGATAACACTGTAGTTATATGCAAGACATCGATCCTAAACATGCAGTCAAAATTACAAAAAAATGCCTCAAAAATATAATAATTCCAATTATGGATGCATATCCTTGTTCCCCGGCGTAAATTTCATTAATAATCTTTAGTGTATTTAAAAAAACAAATTTTAGGAGGAAAGGCATAACTTGAAATTATGGATGTCTTGTGGACCATGGCCAGCAATAAATGATAAATGGAATGAAATTGATTTTCTAATTTTGAACAACTTATGGGAAATTATGCTAACAAGGATGAAAGTATGTAAGTAGTTATAAAAGCAATAAAAGTCCACACACATTACTAAAATGATATTCTAAATTCATAATTTACGTTTACGTTTAGTTGCAAAACTGTTCATAATAATTTTAATTTTCATTTTAATTATTTTTACCCGACTGCGCGACGCAAAGAATGGTTATGTGTTTATCAGTCTATATATGTATGTTTGTTCCTTTGTGGCACTCTAGAGCCGAAACGCGTGGACCGATTTTGACGATTTTTTTTTCAATCGATTCGTATTAAAACTGCGAGTGTCACTAAAAACATGACAATAAGTAAAATTTTATATAAGGGCCACCAGACGCCTTTTTGTAGCCAAAACGACACGTATTGGTGTGTATTTTTTTTGTTGGTATAACAAAGTCACACACAAACGGATAAATTCTTTAATTCACCCCATTGTAGTGTAAAAATTTTGATTGATAAGGATTTTTAGTGAGTTCACGCATTTTTGCGAAAGGTCAGGCCTATGTAGCCTTGAGCCGGGTCCGATCTTTAGATAGATTAATCATCAGTAGCTTAGATCACCTCAAGTTTCTTAATAATCCACACGATATTAACTCGATATTAAATTATTAACTAAGATTGCAAAATTTACCATCATATCATAACTAAAAAAGGCAAAATAAAATAAATTATGAAATAACAAAAAACCCAACTGCGTTAAAAAAAAGAGCTAAAATAAAATAGTAGTTGAAAGAGATATTGCAGGCTGGGACAAGCAGAGAATTACGAAATATATGTGCTGTAAAAATTTACGATTAGCTTGTCCCCGCCTGCAATACCTCTTTCAACTACTATTTTATTTAAGCTCTTTTTTTTAACGCAGTTGGGTTTTTTGTTATTTCATAATTTATTTTATTACTGTTTTAATAATCATAATAAAATATATAAACAAATGTTTTTGATTTATTGTTGAGGTTTAAGACGAATTTAGTAAAAACTAGGTTTTTATGAACAATTTTGTTGGACACTTAAGTACCAAATACCTTTAAAAGGTAATTTTTTAGTAATTTTAACTTGACCAAAAATGAAAAATTTGATTTCTAAATTTCGAAAAAAAATTATTTTTTTACAATATAATGATTGATTGGACTTTGATATTATGAGAAATTTAATGTTACTTAATGAAGCACTTCTAAAAAAAATCAACTAAATCAATGCAAAAAGTCATTTCCTTAGAGTAGTACCTGGGTGTAGCCTTTCAACTTGTGGTGCTTGACTATCGAGATTTGCTGGGGTATTTGTATTATGCTATGCTACTGCTTGAAATAACAAAAAGACATTAACAAAACTCAATTTTGTCACTTGTGTCTGAAATACTACATCATTTCATATCAAATTATAACACAAAATAAGATTTTTCTAATATAATAAGACTCGGAGCAAAATAACATGAAGCGCCCTTTAAGCTGAAAAGTAGAATTAATTGTGTAGTTAGTAAAAGAAAGTGTGTATACTGATAGCAAAAATAATTGTACTTATTTATGCTTTTTAAAACAACAAACGAGACGAATTAAGTTAACCCGGCGTATTGGTGAGTTTAAATATTTACGTCTAGTTGGGGTGTGTAATAATTTTAAAAATTATTAATTTGTCAAACTACCGCATAAGAACATGAGACTCTTCAATTTTTATTGTTAAATATAATTTTGTACCACTCCGTCCATTATTTTAATTTTATTTGTTAACAAAATATGCATTACCATCTGTCCGATAACGTCATATGCCTTTTGCTATTGCATGAATTTTTTTTTGTTATGCTTTTATTTATTTATTCCAACGTAGTTTTATTCTTCAATTTTTAAATGTATCCTTTTCCAAATTGTCATCAATTACCCAATTAACCACTTTCAAAATTACTTAATTACAAAATTTTAAATTCTTCAAAAACTCCATTAAACTTAAAGAAACCGGATAATCCATCCAAATAATCAAACAATTATTCACTTACGTCAAATTAATAACACAGTGTTACAAAATTGAACTTTTGCCAGCTTATAGAATGGGTGGGGGGTGATTCTAATAGATTTTTTTCGCTGAAAACGAATCTGAGTTTGAAATCACGTCAGGTTTTTTTGAAATTGTAGCTTAAATAGTCAAAAAATGGCTATTTTAACCATTTTCAAGATTTTTTCAGGGAACCTCATTTTTTTTCAATTTTCCACAAGTGTATCGCGTAGTACTACTACTGAGCTTTAAAATCGTTTTTTCAAAATCGTTCTACGATTTTTTAAAGTGAAGATATAGCATTTTTAAGTCAAGAGGTTTCGTCATGCAAAGTCACCCGTTTTACCGCTCTGAACGTACTTTATAACAAGTTCTTTAGTATTCTGCCTACACAGGGGTTCTTGAGGTGGCTAAATAATTAATACTTAAGAACTTGTCAAAAAGTAAGTTCAGCGCGGTAAAACGAGTGACTTTGCGTGACTAAACCTCTTATGCACTTGAAAAAGAACTCAAAATAAAAAATTTTAAGTAAATTTGTGGTTTTTAGTATGTATTTATGGTTAAATTCAAAAAATATAAGAATAATACAATACGTAGAAAATCAAAATTCAAAAAATTTAAAAAGGAGACAATTAACACATAACAGGTCTGGATTAAGAAAATTTGAAAAAATGAAAATTTCGTAATACGAAGTACAATATAACGTTATTTCATGGTTATTGCCATTCTTCAGTTGTACGCATCGATTACGATTACATTGTAAAATAAGAAGAAAAAATTTTTCAAACTAAACAAAATTATCGACTAAATTGTACAAAATTGACTTACCATAACCTCCAAAGATTATCAAAACTGAACTTGTTACACGAGGTATGAATAATTTAAAAATGATTTGAACTAAGAAATTCGTTTACCTAGCACTGCTAGTTTGAAATCCGAAGGCACTGCCCTCTTAATATGATTTCTAAAAACTTTGAAAAAATTCAAAATTCAAAAATTTACCACGTTTTTTAACCGTGAGGCGTAAAACTAGAAAAAGAACTCAAAATAAAAAATTTTAAGTAAATTTGTGGTTTTTAGTATGTATTTATGGTTAAATTCAAAAAATATAAGAATAATACAATACGTAGAAAATCAAAATTCAAAAAATTTAAAAAGGAGACAATTAACACATAACAGGTCTGGATTAAGAAAATTTGAAAAAATGAAAATTTCGTAATACGAAGTACAATATAACGTTATTTCATGGTTATTGCCATTCTTCAGTTGTACGCATCGATTACGATTACATTGTAAAATAAGAAGAAAAAATTTTTCAAACTAAACAAAATTATCGACTAAATTGTACAAAATTGACTTACCATAACCTCCAAAGATTATCAAAACTGAACTTGTTACACGAGGTATGAATAATTTAAAAATGATTTGAACTAAGAAATTCGTTTACCTAGCACTGCTAGTTTGAAATCCGAAGGCACTGCCCTCTTAATATGATTTCTAAAAACTTTGAAAAAATTCAAAATTCAAAAATTTACCACGTTTTTTAACCGTGAGGCGTAAAACTAGAAAAAGAACTCAAAATAAAAAATTTTAAGTAAATTTGTGGTTTTTAGTATGTATTTATGGTTAAATTCAAAAAATATAAGAATAATACAATACGTAGAAAATCAAAATTCAAAAAATTTAAAAAGGAGACAATTAACACATAACAGGTCTGGATTAAGAAAATTTGAAAAAATGAAAATTTCGTAATACGAAGTACAATATAACGTTATTTCATGGTTATTGCCATTCTTCAGTTGTACGCATCGATTACGATTACATTGTAAAATAAGAAGAAAAAATTTTTCAAACTAAACAAAATTATCGACTAAATTGTACAAAATTGACTTACCATAACCTCCAAAGATTATCAAAACTGAACTTGTTACACGAGGTATGAATAATTTAAAAATGATTTGAACTAAGAAATTCGTTTACCTAGCACTGCTAGTTTGAAATCCGAAGGCACTGCCCTCTTAATATGATTTCTAAAAACTTTGAAAAAATTCAAAATTCAAAAATTTACCACGTTTTTTAACCGTGAGGCGTAAAACTAGAAAAAGAACTCAAAATAAAAAATTTTAAGTAAATTTGTGGTTTTTAGTATGTATTTATGGTTAAATTCAAAAAATATAAGAATAATACAATACGTAGAAAATCAAAATTCAAAAAATTTAAAAAGGAGACAATTAACACATAACAGGTCTGGATTAAGAAAATTTGAAAAAATGAAAATTTCGTAATACGAAGTACAATATAACGTTATTTCATGGTTATTGCCATTCTTCAGTTGTACGCATCGATTACGATTACATTGTAAAATAAGAAGAAAAAATTTTTCAAACTAAACAAAATTATCGACTAAATTGTACAAAATTGACTTACCATAACCTCCAAAGATTATCAAAACTGAACTTGTTACACGAGGTATGAATAATTTAAAAATGATTTGAACTAAGAAATTCGTTTACCTAGCACTGCTAGTTTGAAATCCGAAGGCACTGCCCTCTTAATATGATTTCTAAAAACTTTGAAAAAATTCAAAATTCAAAAATTTACCACGTTTTTTAACCGTGAGGCGTAAAACTAGAAAAAGAACTCAAAATAAAAAATTTTAAGTAAATTTGTGGTTTTTAGTATGTATTTATGGTTAAATTCAAAAAATATAAGAATAATACAATACGTAGAAAATCAAAATTCAAAAAATTTAAAAAGGAGACAATTAACACATAACAGGTCTGGATTAAGAAAATTTGAAAAAATGAAAATTTCGTAATACGAAGTACAATATAACGTTATTTCATGGTTATTGCCATTCTTCAGTTGTACGCATCGATTACGATTACATTGTAAAATAAGAAGAAAAAATTTTTCAAACTAAACAAAATTATCGACTAAATTGTACAAAATTGACTTACCATAACCTCCAAAGATTATCAAAACTGAACTTGTTACACGAGGTATGAATAATTTAAAAATGATTTGAACTAAGAAATTCGTTTACCTAGCACTGCTAGTTTGAAATCCGAAGGCACTGCCCTCTTAATATGATTTCTAAAAACTTTGAAAAAATTCAAAATTCAAAAATTTACCACGTTTTTTAACCGTGAGGCGTAAAACTAGAAAAAGAACTCAAAATAAAAAATTTTAAGTAAATTTGTGGTTTTTAGTATGTATTTATGGTTAAATTCAAAAAATATAAGAATAATACAATACGTAGAAAATCAAAATTCAAAAAATTTAAAAAGGAGACAATTAACACATAACTACGTTTTTTTACGTATTGTATTATTCTTATATTTTTTGAATTTAACCATAAATACATACTAAAAACCACAAATTTACTTAAAATTTTTTATTTTGAGTTCTTTTTCTAGTTTTACGCCTCACGGTTAAAAAACGTGGTAAATTTTTGAATTTTGAATTTTTTCAAAGTTTTTAGAAATCATATTAAGAGGGCAGTGCCTTCGGATTTCAAACTAGCAGTGCTAGGTAAACGAATTTCTTAGTTCAAATCATTTTTAAATTATTCATACCTCGTGTAACAAGTTCAGTTTTGATAATCTTTGGAGGTTATGGTAAGTCAATTTTGTACAATTTAGTCGATAATTTTGTTTAGTTTGAAAAATTTTTTCTTCTTATTTTACAATGTAATCGTAATCGATGCGTACAACTGAAGAATGGCAATAACCATGAAATAACGTTATATTGTACTTCGTATTACGAAATTTTCATTTTTTCAAATTTTCTTAATCCAGACCTGTTATGTGTTAATTGTCTCCTTTTTAAATTTTTTGAATTTTGATTTTCTACGTATTGTATTATTCTTATATTTTTTGAATTTAACCATAAATACATACTAAAAACCACAAATTTACTTAAAATTTTTTATTTTGAGTTCTTTTTCTAGTTTTACGCCTCACGGTTAAAAAACGTGGTAAATTTTTGAATTTTGAATTTTTTCAAAGTTTTTAGAAATCATATTAAGAGGGCAGTGCCTTCGGATTTCAAACTAGCAGTGCTAGGTAAACGAATTTCTTAGTTCAAATCATTTTTAAATTATTCATACCTCGTGTAACAAGTTCAGTTTTGATAATCTTTGGAGGTTATGGTAAGTCAATTTTGTACAATTTAGTCGATAATTTTGTTTAGTTTGAAAAATTTTTTCTTCTTATTTTACAATGTAATCGTAATCGATGCGTACAACTGAAGAATGGCAATAACCATGAAATAACGTTATATTGT
The DNA here is from genome assembly GCA_949152465.1 of Cantharis flavilabris. Classification (NCBI taxonomy): domain Eukaryota; kingdom Metazoa; phylum Arthropoda; class Insecta; order Coleoptera; family Cantharidae; genus Cantharis; species Cantharis flavilabris. The sequence continues at coordinate 11,445,834 of OX424441.1, forward strand.
ACTTCGTATTACGAAATTTTCATTTTTTCAAATTTTCTTAATCCAGACCTGTTATGTGTTAATTGTCTCCTTTTTAAATTTTTTGAATTTTGATTTTCTACGTATTGTATTATTCTTATATTTTTTGAATTTAACCATAAATACATACTAAAAACCACAAATTTACTTAAAATTTTTTATTTTGAGTTCTTTTTCTAGTTTTACGCCTCACGGTTAAAAAACGTGGTAAATTTTTGAATTTTGAATTTTTTCAAAGTTTTTAGAAATCATATTAAGAGGGCAGTGCCTTCGGATTTCAAACTAGCAGTGCTAGGTAAACGAATTTCTTAGTTCAAATCATTTTTAAATTATTCATACCTCGTGTAACAAGTTCAGTTTTGATAATCTTTGGAGGTTATGGTAAGTCAATTTTGTACAATTTAGTCGATAATTTTGTTTAGTTTGAAAAATTTTTTCTTCTTATTTTACAATGTAATCGTAATCGATGCGTACAACTGAAGAATGGCAATAACCATGAAATAACGTTATATTGTACTTCGTATTACGAAATTTTCATTTTTTCAAATTTTCTTAATCCAGACCTGTTATGTGTTAATTGTCTCCTTTTTAAATTTTTTGAATTTTGATTTTCTACGTATTGTATTATTCTTATATTTTTTGAATTTAACCATAAATACATACTAAAAACCACAAATTTACTTAAAATTTTTTATTTTGAGTTCTTTTTCTAGTTTTACGCCTCACGGTTAAAAAACGTGGTAAATTTTTGAATTTTGAATTTTTTCAAAGTTTTTAGAAATCATATTAAGAGGGCAGTGCCTTCGGATTTCAAACTAGCAGTGCTAGGTAAACGAATTTCTTAGTTCAAATCATTTTTAAATTATTCATACCTCGTGTAACAAGTTCAGTTTTGATAATCTTTGGAGGTTATGGTAAGTCAATTTTGTACAATTTAGTCGATAATTTTGTTTAGTTTGAAAAATTTTTTCTTCTTATTTTACAATGTAATCGTAATCGATGCGTACAACTGAAGAATGGCAATAACCATGAAATAACGTTATATTGTACTTCGTATTACGAAATTTTCATTTTTTCAAATTTTCTTAATCCAGACCTGTTATGTGTTAATTGTCTCCTTTTTAAATTTTTTGAATTTTGATTTTCTACGTATTGTATTATTCTTATATTTTTTGAATTTAACCATAAATACATACTAAAAACCACAAATTTACTTAAAATTTTTTATTTTGAGTTCTTTTTCTAGTTTTACGCCTCACGGTTAAAAAACGTGGTAAATTTTTGAATTTTGAATTTTTTCAAAGTTTTTAGAAATCATATTAAGAGGGCAGTGCCTTCGGATTTCAAACTAGCAGTGCTAGGTAAACGAATTTCTTAGTTCAAATCATTTTTAAATTATTCATACCTCGTGTAACAAGTTCAGTTTTGATAATCTTTGGAGGTTATGGTAAGTCAATTTTGTACAATTTAGTCGATAATTTTGTTTAGTTTGAAAAATTTTTTCTTCTTATTTTACAATGTAATCGTAATCGATGCGTACAACTGAAGAATGGCAATAACCATGAAATAACGTTATATTGTACTTCGTATTACGAAATTTTCATTTTTTCAAATTTTCTTAATCCAGACCTGTTATGTGTTAATTGTCTCCTTTTTAAATTTTTTGAATTTTGATTTTCTACGTATTGTATTATTCTTATATTTTTTGAATTTAACCATAAATACATACTAAAAACCACAAATTTACTTAAAATTTTTTATTTTGAGTTCTTTTTCTAGTTTTACGCCTCACGGTTAAAAAACGTGGTAAATTTTTGAATTTTGAATTTTTTCAAAGTTTTTAGAAATCATATTAAGAGGGCAGTGCCTTCGGATTTCAAACTAGCAGTGCTAGGTAAACGAATTTCTTAGTTCAAATCATTTTTAAATTATTCATACCTCGTGTAACAAGTTCAGTTTTGATAATCTTTGGAGGTTATGGTAAGTCAATTTTGTACAATTTAGTCGATAATTTTGTTTAGTTTGAAAAATTTTTTCTTCTTATTTTACAATGTAATCGTAATCGATGCGTACAACTGAAGAATGGCAATAACCATGAAATAACGTTATATTGTACTTCGTATTACGAAATTTTCATTTTTTCAAATTTTCTTAATCCAGACCTGTTATGTGTTAATTGTCTCCTTTTTAAATTTTTTGAATTTTGATTTTCTACGTATTGTATTATTCTTATATTTTTTGAATTTAACCATAAATACTGCAGTGTTACTAGCCTACAACACTATTTAGCGGTCGTGAGCAATTACGGAAACTTGAAATTGGCAATTTTACATCATTTGATACAGCTTGTGGTACTTCGGATACCTAAAATTTTAATAATTACTTGCACATTTTTCTAAATATAACATTGACGTTGGTCAAAACTTACCTAGGACAGCATGTGATTTAGCTAATTGTTGTGTGGGTCACCTATGCATTGTTTATATCGAGGGAAAGGGTTGTATCGTTGAGCGTTTTCCGGTGGTTACTCGAATCATGTTTTGGTCAGGTGTAATTGGGGTTTTGTCTTAAGAAAATTTTAACTAAGTTATAAAGGAACAAGTAGCCTCAATTTGGAAGGTTACTGACTTAAAGTTAAAGAAAGCAACAAGAAACCTCAAAAATATAGCCGATTTTGAAAATCGAGAATCAAACCTGCGATGTTTGATAAATTTATTAGAATAAGTTATGTTTAGTATTTAAGAAGTGTTAAAGTGCGATTTGAGGTAGTTGTGATGAGGAACCAAGTCTAAAAGTGAACTTTTATTAAAACCGTGAGCTGTCAAAATTCAAAGTTCGCAATTTTCGTGAATAACAATTTCTATGTGGACTGAGTGGAATGAAAATGATGGGAACAACCTCGGGAAGATGTTCAGAGACAAGAAAAATCCATTCGGAACGGATTTGGGCCGATACAAGGAAATGTAGAATTCCGGAAAAGCACGTGCGTTTTCATTTTGAAATGCACCTGGAAGACTTGGACGTGCATTTCATCCCGTGAAATTTATTGTGGTTACTCCTGAGGTCATGAAGGAACTTTCCACCAAAAATGGTCAAGATCTGAAAGACAGAAAATTCCAATTTAAAATCAAAATTGCCATGGATTTGAAAATTTTATAAAAAGAAGCGATTTTTTAGAATCAAGTAGGTAAAAAGGAGAAAAAGTATAAAAAGACAGCCGGAAAAAGCTGCTAGTTAGTGTAAATTTGAACGCGTTACCGCACGCATCGTTTGTTGCAATACAATTCGAGTTTATAGGTTACGAGAACTTTTCGGAAAGGCAAAATTGAGGTTACGGATGAAAATTTTTGGAACTTCACATTATTGAAATAAATTAAATAGAAGATAAAATCAAGTTGATTATAATTACAAGATAAGTTACCAGGCTTTTGCTGTTTTGGTTTTTAAAAGTGAAGTGCAAGTAATTTCTTCCGTATGAAGATTATCCTACGGTAAAGGAAGTAAAGTTAATGGAAAATTTGAGCACGTAGGAATTGGCATATGAAGTTCGCACAGATAAGGTAGAAATATTTTTATATTTTGTAACTTGGTTCCCTCGAAGATTCATATAACCTAAAAGAACATTGCGTTAGTATTTAGTTGTAATTTTAAGTATTTGTTTACCTGTATTTGGGGATTATCGAATACACTCAACCAGTCACTACACGAACACAAAATTTGATTCTCATTAAATGTGCATAAATTGTAAATGTTGCTTTTTTTGGAATCTTGTTGTTTTTCTTAACTACGCGAAATACCGAAATACAACATAATAAGGGTCCATTTTATATAGTAACCACTAGCGCCGGCAGAGGTACTCGACCATTAGCGTCCCATAGCAGTCAACATTACAAAATTTATTGTCATCAATAGTAAGTATTAGGATTTTAAAGATAGAGGAAGGTAAAACCATTTCAATTGGCACGCCAACGTGTGGGGCTCGAAACACAGCTCGAATCGAACTCACGACCCTAAAATATAAAATAGTTAAATTATAAATAAATTAAATTAGATAAACATGGAGACTAGGAGCGGTAGGAAAATAGGAGAAGATAGTGATTCTGAGGGGGAACAGATTGTACAGATTCACGAGGTAGAAAGAGTAGGTACGGGGGAAGAAGAGAGGGTAGAAGTTCATGCGGGAGAAAGGATAAACGAAGGCAAGGTGGGTGTAAGCGAAATGGAAAAATTAATGAGTATGATATTAAACATGAACGAAAGTATAAAGAGTGACATGTTAAACATGAATGAGAAACTGGATAAAAATAAAGAAAGTATGAATGAAAAACTAGATAAAAATAAAGAAAGTATGAATGAAAAACTAGATAAAAATAAAGAAAGTATGAATGAAAAACTAGATAAAAATAACGAAAGTATGATGTTAAGCATGAAAGAAATGTTCGAGAAGGAATTAAAAACTATGGAAAAAAAAATCAATGATAGAATTGACAAAACGGACGAAAAAGTAGGTAGAATGATAAGCGAGAATGAAAGTTTCAAGGGTACTTTAAACAACAAGGTAGTGGAACAAGGAAAAAAGAGCGAAGTGTTATGTAAAGAAAGGGAGAAAAGAATGAATGAGAAACTAAATGAAATAGACAAACGTGTGACAAAGGGACACGATAAAACGAAACAGAGAATCGACCAAGTAGAAAGTAAGGTAATTGAGGTAGAATCGGCTGTGAAGCCCATAGAAGTCATAGTAGACCACAAATTACAAGAAAGGAATCAAGGGGGTGAAAACCATATTTACCGGGAATCACTAATAGATCGAATGGGAAAATTTCATGGGGATGGGAAATCCAATCCTAAAATATTTTTAAAGAACGTCAGCCACCACTTGGGGAAAATTAAAGATACACAATTGTGTATAAACCTATTACGCACAACAATGGTGGGCGACGCAGAGACTTGGTTCTCTATGATCGAATCCCGGATAGGAGATTTTGAGGAATTCAAAAGTCTGTTCCTGCGGAAGTATTGGGGAGAGTTTGAACAGGACAAGGTAAAGTCACGTGTAAACTGGGGCAGGTACAAGGGCTTCGAAAGGTCGAGAGAGACGTACGCCATTAGGATAATCAACCAGGCACAACAGGTTGAGCCTAAGTATACGGAGCGAGAAATGGTCAGTGCAGTAGCGAGACACTTCGAGAGGGAGGTTAGGTCGAGAGTGGGGGTCGAGGGAATCTCCAAATTGGATGATTTCCTCGAACTCCTAAAGAGGTTTGACGAATCGGTAGAGTACAGAAGTGAAACGAGTCAAATTCCAAGAAATGTAGGACAGACAGGATATCATGGGGGTGATCAGAATGAGCGGTACAAACAAGACGCGAGACGAGAAGGTCCAGGAAGTTCAGGGGGAAACAATTACAACCAAAATCACAATTACCAGGGACAAGGTGCAAATTCATACAGAGGGGGATTCAACTATAGTAGGGGAGCAAACCAGAACAATGTAAATAGGGGTTATAACAGAGGTCGTGGCAGAGGCTACGGAAATCAAGAAGAGGTAAATGTTAATAATATTAACATAAGAGGGGATGATGGTAATACGCAGGCGGTTGCAGGAGAGATTGCAACGCCTGTTGCCAACCAAAAATTTGCCTAAAGGACAACCACATGGGTATAAATTCGTATGAACACCCGCGCGAATTTATATTCCATGAAAACAATGATTCGGCTCTTGCGGAGGAGGCGGTTGTATTGCCGAGAATTTTAATTAAGTTAGGAAATTTAGAATTAGTAGCTTTGGTAGACACAGGGGCGGAGGTGTCCTTGGTGAATGAACAAAGAATCAGGGAAAAGATCGAAAATTTTAAGGGACAAATTATGCCAATATCAACTTCAATGGGAACAGGATTCAAGGGGAAAGCAAAAAGAAAAAAATTTGTAACTTAAGGGATTTTACGATTGACTGCCACGAGGAAGATTTGGATACAATTAGAAATATTTTAATAAATTACCCAACTTTATTTAATGAAGAATCGCGAGTAGCGACGGGGTACGAACACAAATTAAACGTGATAGATGAAGGTTCATTTAAATGCAAGGTATACCCAATACCGCACCACCACAAGGAAAAGGTCAATATTGAAATCACAAAAATGCTTGAAGATAACATTATTGAGAGGGCGAGCACTTCTTTCATTAACCCGTTAGTGGTAGTAAAAAAGAAAGACGACTCGATAAGATTGTGTTTAGACGCTCGTAGAATTAATAAAATCACCAAGGCTCAGTGTGAGGCGCCTCCTAACATAGATAGTCTACTCAGTAGAGTAGGCGGTAAAAAAATATTTAGCAAATTAGACCTAAAGAATTCGTTTTGGCTGATCCCATTACACCCAAACTCCAGGAAGTATACAGGGTTCAGTGTGGATGGCAACACATACCAATTTTTAGTTGTACCATTTGGGCTTTCAACATCTTTGTCAGCTTTGGTAAAAGTGATGCAAATCATATTAGAATTATACGGGGAATTTTGCGGACATTACGTGGACGATCTGTTGGTGTTCAGTAAAAATAGAGAGGACCATTTAAAACACTTAAAATTGATACTTGATAAATTAGAACAAACGGGTTTGAAATTAAATCTCGAAAAATGTCAATTCATGAAAACAAGGGTAAAGTATTTAGGCTACATCATCAGCGAAACCGGAATAGCAATAGATAATGAAAGGTTAGAGGAAGTGCGACAGTATCCACAACCGAAAAATTTACGTACATTACGGGGATTCCTAGGAATTATAAATTATTATAAAAAATTCATTAACAACTTTTCGGACAAGACTCTAAATTTAATTTCATTACTAAAAAAGGGGGTCAAGTGGAAATGGGGTAAGGAACAGGAGGAGGCCTTTCAAAACATCAAACAACAGTTTTTTTCTAATTTATCTTTGATACACCCTAATTTTAAATTAAGATTTGTGTTACGTACCGATGCGAGCGATTTTGCAGTTTCAGCTGTGTTAGTACAAATAGAGGACAATTTCGAGGTGCCAATATATTTTACGTCTCGAGTTTTACGTGGTCATGAGCTCAAGTACACGGTTTCTGAGAAGGAAATGCTGGCCATTGTTTACGCTTTAACCAAACTCAAGTTTTATCTCTTAGGCAAAAGATTTACCATCGAGACAGATCACGCGTCTCTCACTTTCCTTATGACCACGCGATTTTCAAATAATCGTATTTATAGGTGGTCTTTGTTAATTCAAGAATACTCGTTTGACATAGTGCATAGAGCAGGAAAAGACAATTTTATCGCGGATGCCCTCAGCAGAAAAGACGAAATTAAGGGGAATAATTTGAAAAATATTTTAATTGCTTTAAATGAACTAAATAGGGAAGAAGGTTACTATTCAAGGGAATCAATAATGGAAATTCAAAGGGACGCGATTTTTAATGATATTAGGGAAAAATTAATTAGGGAAAATCAATACAGGGGTTATAGTTTCAGGGGGGAGATGTTAATAAAAACAATTCAAGGGGAGGAACTCTATGTGATTAATGCAGAATCAACAAGAAAAATTTGTCTTGACTTACACTTGCGGTATGGACATGCGGGTATTCGTCGTACCTGGATGATCTTCAGAGAAAATTTCTTCTGCGTAAGAGATTTACCAATCATAAAATTAACTATTGCCAAGTGTCAATTATGTTGTATGGCAAAATACAAAAACCACATGAGTCAAAACAGCGTTAAAAGTATAGTCATTAACAATCCAGGAGAATTAGTTGCGATCGATTATCTGAGCAATCTTGTAGACACAGAAAATAATTATAAAAATGTATTTGTAGTATATGACATATGCACAAAATTCGTAAAGCTATATCCGACGCAAAGGTGTAACACAACTTTATCGATTCAACTGTTAGAAACGTACATTACTGAGGTAATTCGACCTCATCGAATCCTTGCAGATAATGCAACGTACTTCAACAATGAAAGGTTCATTGAACATTGGGAAAGTCAGGGTATTGACGTGGTTTTTACCAGTATTAGACACCCACAAGCTAACCCAACAGAAAGAATTATTCAGGAGGTGGTAAAATTTTTAAGGATCCTAACACACGAAGAACACGGGGAGTGGCTAAATAGATTACAAGAAGTAGAAAATTTTATAAACTGGACACCGAGTGTGAAAACCAAGTTTTCTCCTTGGTATTTGATGAAGGGCACAGCACCAGAACGTCCTTGGGTAGTACGCTTAGAGGGGCAAAATTATGCAGAAAACCTGCAAAAGGCAATGGAAAATGTCCGCAAATGTTCTAGGCGTTATGAGGAAAAGTCAAACCGCCGAATTCGTAAGAGACGAACATTCGAAATAGGCGACTTGGTAATTGTGAAAGCTCTACGTGTTGCGAATAGGGAACAGGGAATATGTGCAAAACTACAGTTGCCACATGAGGGACCGTATGTTATCAATAGGATAATCTACGAAAACACATATGAGTTAAAGTACATGAATGACGATGATATTAGAGGAAAGTTTCATGTGAACATGCTCTATCCCTACGTGTCAGGGGAAAATTTGGAGAGAGACGATAGTTAGAATTAAGTTAGATAAGTGCAAGTTAGTTTATTGATGATATTTTTGGAAAATAAATTTGTGTTTAAAAACAGGAAAAATGAATAATGATGAGAACAGGATGATACGATAGGTTCGTTAAAATAGGAGGTTGACCAAAGACGAGGAAGTTATTTAAAAGTTGCCGAGTTAGGAGAAAAGGAGAATAATTATATTAGGAAGTTATAAGTAGGAGGTCAGTCCAAAGAGGGGGACGAAGTAGGAGAAAAAGGGATAATTATATGAGGAAGTGATAAATAGAAGTTAGTCCATAGAGGGACGAAAAAGGAAATAAATAAGGGGGCAACTAAAATAAAGATTAATGATTAAAATGGTCAAGGGAGGAAATTAGAAATACTAAAGTTAGATTTCGTGATTAGTTAGGCTTCTTATAATTAGATTAGTTAGGATTCTTATAGTTAAGTTGGTTAGTTTATATCGTTAAGTTAATTGTTAGTTACATTGTTTAATTTAATATGAATACCTACACAGGTAGTTGTAATTCACAAACATCCTGTTTGAAATTAAAACTAGGGGGAATTGCAGTGTTACTAGCCTACAACACTATTTAGCGGTCGTGAGCAATTACGGAAACTTGAAATTGGCAATTTTACATCATTTGATACAGCTTGTGGTACTTCGGATACCTAAAATTTTAATAATTACTTGCACATTTTTCTAAATATAACATTGACGTTGGTCAAAACTTACCTAGGACAGCATGTGATTTAGCTAATTGTTGTGTGGGTCACCTATGCATTGTTTATATCGAGGGAAAGGGTTGTATCGTTGAGCGTTTTCCGGTGGTTACTCGAATCATGTTTTGGTCAGGTGTAATTGGGGTTTTGTCTTAAGAAAATTTTAACTAAGTTATAAAGGAACAAGTAGCCTCAATTTGGAAGGTTACTGACTTAAAGTTAAAGAAAGCAACAAGAAACCTCAAAAATATAGCCGATTTTGAAAATCGAGAATCAAACCTGCGATGTTTGATAAATTTATTAGAATAAGTTATGTTTAGTATTTAAGAAGTGTTAAAGTGCGATTTGAGGTAGTTGTGATGAGGAACCAAGTCTAAAAGTGAACTTTTATTAAAACCGTGAGCTGTCAAAATTCAAAGTTCGCAATTTTCGTGAATAACAATTTCTATGTGGACTGAGTGGAATGAAAATGATGGGAACAACCTCGGGAAGATGTTCAGAGACAAGAAAAATCCATTCGGAACGGATTTGGGCCGATACAAGGAAATGTAGAATTCCGGAAAAGCACGTGCGTTTTCATTTTGAAATGCACCTGGAAGACTTGGACGTGCATTTCATCCCGTGAAATTTATTGTGGTTACTCCTGAGGTCATGAAGGAACTTTCCACCAAAAATGGTCAAGATCTGAAAGACAGAAAATTCCAATTTAAAATCAAAATTGCCATGGATTTGAAAATTTTATAAAAAGAAGCGATTTTTTAGAATCAAGTAGGTAAAAAGGAGAAAAAGTATAAAAAGACAGCCGGAAAAAGCTGCTAGTTAGTGTAAATTTGAACGCGTTACCGCACGCATCGTTTGTTGCAATACAATTCGAGTTTATAGGTTACGAGAACTTTTCGGAAAGGCAAAATTGAGGTTACGGATGAAAATTTTTGGAACTTCACATTATTGAAATAAATTAAATAGAAGATAAAATCAAGTTGATTATAATTACAAGATAAGTTACCAGGCTTTTGCTGTTTTGGTTTTTAAAAGTGAAGTGCAAGTAATTTCTTCCGTATGAAGATTATCCTACGGTAAAGGAAGTAAAGTTAATGGAAAATTTGAGCACGTAGGAATTGGCATATGAAGTTCGCACAGATAAGGTAGAAATATTTTTATATTTTGTAACTTGGTTCCCTCGAAGATTCATATAACCTAAAAGAACATTGCGTTAGTATTTAGTTGTAATTTTAAGTATTTGTTTACCTGTATTTGGGGATTATCGAATACACTCAACCAGTCACTACACGAACACAAAATTTGATTCTCATTAAATGTGCATAAATTGTAAATGTTGCTTTTTTTGGAATCTTGTTGTTTTTCTTAACTACGCGAAATACCGAAATACAACATAATAAGGGTCCATTTTATATAGTAACCACTAGCGCCGGCAGAGGTACTCGACCATTAGCGTCCCATAGCAGTCAACATTACAAAATTTATTGTCATCAATAGTAAGTATTAGGATTTTAAAGATAGAGGAAGGTAAAACCATTTCAATACATACTAAAAACCACAAATTTACTTAAAATTTTTTATTTTGAGTTCTTTTTCTAGTTTTACGCCTCACGGTTAAAAAACGTGGTAAATTTTTGAATTTTGAATTTTTTCAAAGTTTTTAGAAATCATATTAAGAGGGCAGTGCCTTCGGATTTCAAACTAGCAGTGCTAGGTAAACGAATTTCTTAGTTCAAATCATTTTTAAATTATTCATACCTCGTGTAACAAGTTCAGTTTTGATAATCTTTGGAGGTTATGGTAAGTCAATTTTGTACAATTTAGTCGATAATTTTGTTTAGTTTGAAAAATTTTTTCTTCTTATTTTACAATGTAATCGTAATCGATGCGTACAACTGAAGAATGGCAATAACCATGAAATAACGTTATATTGTACTTCGTATTACGAAATTTTCATTTTTTCAAATTTTCTTAATCCAGACCTGTTATGTGTTAATTGTCTCCTTTTTAAATTTTTTGAATTTTGATTTTCTACGTATTGTATTATTCTTATATTTTTTGAATTTAACCATAAATACATACTAAAAACCACAAATTTACTTAAAATTTTTTATTTTGAGTTCTTTTTCTAGTTTTACGCCTCACGGTTAAAAAACGTGGTAAATTTTTGAATTTTGAATTTTTTCAAAGTTTTTAGAAATCATATTAAGAGGGCAGTGCCTTCGGATTTCAAACTAGCAGTGCTAGGTAAACGAATTTCTTAGTTCAAATCATTTTTAAATTATTCATACCTCGTGTAACAAGTTCAGTTTTGATAATCTTTGGAGGTTATGGTAAGTCAATTTTGTACAATTTAGTCGATAATTTTGTTTAGTTTGAAAAATTTTTTCTTCTTATTTTACAATGTAATCGTAATCGATGCGTACAACTGAAGAATGGCAATAACCATGAAATAACGTTATATTGTACTTCGTATTACGAAATTTTCATTTTTTCAAATTTTCTTAATCCAGACCTGTTATGTGTTAATTGTCTCCTTTTTAAATTTTTTGAATTTTGATTTTCTACGTATTGTATTATTCTTATATTTTTTGAATCTTATGCACTTGTATATTGTAACAAAAAATTGAGGTTCCCTAAAAAAAATCATGAAAATGATTAAAATAGCCATTTTTGGACTATTTAAGCTACAATTTAAAAAAAACTGACATGATTGAGCAATTTCAAAGTCAGATTCGTTTTCAGCGCAAAAAAATCTATTAGAATCACCACCACCCATTCTAGAAGCTGGCAAAAGTTCAATTTTGTAACACTGTGTTATTAATTATAATTATATAAATTATACTGGTGTATTGGCACACATGTGTATCACTTGTTGAGGATCGTGTCGTCATGTCCTGATTTTAATCCCGTGAATTTTTTAAATAAATTAGAACATTTCATTAATTTTTTGCGCGCTGACAATACAGAATTTTGAATAATCACTCAAATATTCTGATTATAAGATTATAAGTGGAGAAAAGTTTCTTTTACTAAACTTAGAAACTTGCTAATGAAATCACACACTAGTTAACTGAAAGTCGGCAATAAATCAACAGCAATCGTTACACTCATATTAACCAATTTGTTTATATACCAAATCATTATGAAAATTTTAACAACTGATTAAAAAAATTCTACCTTTGTTACAAATACAAGCAATAAAACTAACCAATTGTAATTTACCAAGAGCTGACTACTTTGTAGAAAAACAAATAAAAAATTTATCCGTTTTAAGGTTACCACGGCTACCAAAAGTTAATAAGTTAGAAAAACGAGATGCAAGCAACTGAATTTACCAACTTGCATTTACTAAAGTCTTAGTAAATCACACACGCTCAATATCTTTTATACTACAAATATCACAAAGAACAAATTTTAGTACATCCTGTACCATAAAATATTCACTTACCAATCTAACTTTTCCAGATGCTAGTCGTACGGGTACCATGCTTGTACTATCAATCACAAAACTGATCTTAAACTTCTTATTAGTAATTCCAAGATTGTGCATTTTGCCAATTATTACCTGTGAAGGTGTCGCCGACCACAATACTACATCGTAATGTTCCTGCACTTCTTCTAAGAATTTGTGTAAATATGGTCTTGGTGCAACAGGACTTTTGACAGCCAACTTTGAACCACGCACGTTTTTATACTTATAATGACATAACGTTTCATCTATATCCAATACAAGTAGTTTGCCTTTCAGGCATTTTTCAGAACTATTACTTGGAATTACATCTAGAGGTGGCTCAGGTTCCGTTTTACCGTTGTCCATAGTTTTACCGTTATGTAAATAACCACAATTTTGTTTGGGATTAGATGGAAATCTTCTACCTTGTTCAATTAAAAAAGGATTTAATTAATAGGTTTAAACTGAGATGTTAATAACTTACTATGTACATAGGTATTGAACAAAAAACTGTCTGATAAAGCAGGAACAAATTATAAAAGCACAACAAAATAATCATAACGTCAACTGCATTCTGCGAAGCGAACAGTTATTTCAAACAAGTGCATTTGCGCACAATCGCTACCGCGCAACGGTTGTCTAGACGGCAGAATTGCAGTGACAAATTTAAAAAAAAAAACGTTAAAATAAATTTTAATATTTTTTTTTCTTCAAAAACTTCAAAATTCGCTACTCAGATTTATCTTCTACAGAACAGAAATATTCGCTTTTTCTTTGAATTTGCTTTTTAGTTTCGCCTTGAGTTGGATTGCTATTTGCTAATTTACAGAAAACAAGTGTGAAATAATAGTCAAGACAAAATATATTATATTGGTTTATTTAGAATTTTTCAAATAAAGTATATCTATATTTTATACAGCTCCACCATGCTAAGAAGAGCTCTGAAGGCGCTAGTAAAATTAAATATGCACACTCAAAAGAAGAAATTTTTAAATAAAAGTGCATTCTAACCTAAAAAAGTACTTACCAAATAATGTTTAATTAAACTGATTTATTACATACAGCTATGAAGAGTTGTTCTAGAATTTTTTGTAGACAATAAGCTCAAACATAAATAACACAATAACGAATAAGACAAAAAATCACTACAATGACATTTGTAATTTTTACAACTGCATGTAGTTGAGAAATAACTGGATGTTCATTGTTTCATTCAAATTTTTAGTTGACATATTTTCCGTGAGTCATCTTAGCTTGGTGGAGCTGTAGTCTGATTTTGTAACAATACACCCCTTATCAGATGATGGTGTGCACAATATATACAATTTTATTCATTCTTACATAAAAAAATTTTAAAAATTTACTTTATCTTATATTTTCTTATCAATATTGTTTGAAATTGACCCGACCAAAATGCAAAATTCTTTCTTCGATAATTTTAAAATAATAATGCATAAAATAACAAAAACACTTTGATTTTGTTGTTGCATCGTTATCAAAAAATTTTTATTTTAACATAGCTTTCAGTAACAATGTTAAATATATCGCTATCACAGTTTACATAAGAAAATTCTTTGATATGATAATTTTAATGTTTATTTATGTAACTATCCAAACAAAAGCTCGAATGAAAATTTTAATAAATATTAGAAAATTATTAAACATAAACGCCGAACAAAAATTTTTGAATAATTGTTTACATTTACTCTATCTCTGATATAAGAGTTACTTAAGAAAATCAAAACTTCTGTGTAGTTTTCTACATTCTAGAGTTTGCTGTATGTAGTCGAGGCAATGAAGCACTAAAAAGGCCAAAGATAGAAAATCTTTTAGGATAGGACGTATCGGAATGCGGTTTTTTGCATTCGCTTGCAAAAATTATTTATACCATTCGTACCTACTTTGTACCTATTAAAAACCGGAAGTTGCATTGCTGCAGCCAAAAATGCATGCAAAAAACGCATCTTTTGAGTTAGAATTGGCTCAAGTCGGGTACCCGAAAGTTTTCGAGGTCGCTGATCACGATTATGATGTTCAAATTGACCCCCCGAATACCTGGAGCTCAGGAACGCCGACGAACGTCATCTCCGGGGACTATCCCGAACTTTATGCGAGAGAGGATAGAAACTGGGCACCCGGGGGTTTTTTGGGTCGCTGAATTCGAATATACCATCGGCGAACACCCCATAGACACCCGGCGGGCCCCAACCTGAACGCGGATGTCATCTTTGAGAATTTTTCTGGAAATATCGACAATAACGAACCGAAAATTGTTATGGGGTTTTTTTGTGTGCGTTGAATCCGTATTTTATGTTGAAAACGACCACCCGAACACCTGGTGCACCCTAACCTGGCCCTGAACGTCATCCCCGAGGGTGATCCAGACATAATTGAACAAACCCACTCGAAAATCGTTACGGGGTGACTCAAAAAAACCCCAGTAACGATTTTTTGTTGGTCTTTTTAAAAAAGTGGCAGTGGCGGATTTACAAATTTGCAACCAGTAGGCAATCCAATTTTTGTCGCTCTTACTGACCTCTGAAATTCAATACCCTAGTTTCTCAAATTATAGCAATAATTAATAAAAACAAAAAAATTTTCACAAAAATTATTGGGCCAAATTTGCCGCACCCTAAAATCTGCCGCCCTAGGATTCAGCCTACTCAGCCTTTTGGGAAATTCGCAACTGCTAATAATGACTTATATGCTTATTATTGGAGACCGGATTTTATTATGCAAATATGCATCATAAATGCTCGAAATATGCAACAAAATCGCCAAAAAGTGCCAACACAATGCAACATCAAATTTCAATAAATACTACAATATAACTACTAATATTTACTAATACTGCTAATATTTTTTAATATTTTGATATAGATCTAATATAGTAGTTTTAGGGTAGCATTGCCAACCTAAAATTTAATTTGTTGGCATGGCCAAATTGAAATTCTAAATTATCAGAGGAGTACCTACCGTCTTCTGAAAAAGAAACTTTTTTTTTTAGAAATTTAGAAAAAAAAGGTTGAGAACCTCTGATGAATGGCACTTGAAGAAGCACTTGTGCATTCGATTGGATGTGTTTATCGTTCAAATCTACCGATAATGCTTAGAATAGACTGTAATAGAATTAACCCGATTTAACCCAATTTACTTAATGCAAAAGTACATTGCTTTAAAATGGTAAGTATATAGAAATTTCCAGTATCTATCATTTTTTAGAAAACTGATAACTATAGTCGATCCCAGATACTAAAAATGTAGGTGGCAGGTCAAATGCAAAACCACATTCACACAGAGAAACGTCAATTTAAAAATTCAAATTGAATGCGTTATATGTGTTGCCTAACTAAGAATGTTTAAAAGTTACTGCATAATTTTACGAAACTTATTTTCACAAATTTACTTCAATTTTAATACAATTTTGATGAAATAAATAATGAAATACTGCATAGGAACTATTTAATGTAATACAAAAAATTAAATGTTATCTGTCACCAACACGTAAATTTCGCTAGTGTGAAGCCGCATAATTTCTAACCAATTTCATTGGTTAACATTTCGAGGTCATCGTTTTAGTACAAATTCTTACTTTTTTCTTAAATGAAATGGACTATAGATCAGAAAAGAGACAAAAGTTACTAATTTTTAAAATTCCTATTCTAGATAACAATTATTTCCTAATTAAAAAGTGTGGAAAGAAAAATTTAGAATTGGGCCAGTCATTTCGAAATAATAACAAAACAAAATAAAATAAAATAAAAATTTTTTTAGTTGTTATAATATTACTTATTAAATTTTTAAACTCAACCCGATATATACTGGCTCACAGAATTATTGGCACAGCCCTATGCTAGCAATGTAATTTGTGCCTTTTTAAGTCTATTTTTGACACACAACAATCAATTTTACAGCAAAATATTTCAGTCTGAAATTCTGAAAAAAATATCTGAAAAGTTTTGCTGTAAAAATGAGTGTTATGTGTCAAAAATAGTCTTGAAAAGGCACAAATTACATTGCAAACATAGTGCTGTGCCAATAATTCTGCGAGCAAGTGTATATAAGAAGCAGTTACGCTTTTGTTAAAAATATCAAATGCTACCGCCACCACCCCCACTCTATTTTAAGAAATTTCAATTTTAATGTTTTCTGATAATTACATTGCACAATGTCATTATAATATGTTATACCAAAATAACAATACGAAAGATTCTAGTGTTTCACAATATATAGAAATAAATATTAGAAGTTCAAGTTAAGCTAATAATTAAATCACGAATTAAATTATCGAAGTATCAAAAATGATACAATTAAATATTTAATCTTGAAAATTAGCGTAAAATTAATAATAATTAAGTAATACCTATATTGCATCAATATTCTATACCACAATGCCTACATCCTTATATAATGTACATACATATTGGAAATGAATGTTAAACAGATTTTTGTTACTTTTTACAATATAATATAATAATTACATACAAATAGAATTTTAACTAATAATACAACTCAAATATAACAATAATAGTAAGAATATAATTGTATTGAAAAATATTTTCATTATGTTAAAATGAAATTGTTATATTGAAAATCAGTCTTAAATTAATAATAATACAATAATTGTACTAAAACATATTAAAATGGCATCAATATTTTGCAATAAATTTCAATAGTGATAAAGAATATTCATATCTTTGTATTGAAATATATTGTGATATTTTGTACTATATCATAAAAATATTTCCGTTTCTTTAATACTTTAAGTCATTGTAAGTAATTAAGACATAGTATTCTTTTTAGAAAATGCTAATATTACTTCAATATCGTCATTTCATAATATAGTTTTAAACACATTAAATATTTAAATTTTTGTAAATATATTGGAAACTAATATTGAACTATGAAATTTAACATTGCAACAATATTCTAAACTAATGCATTGTAATAATTTGGAAAATATTTATATTTAACGTTGAAGTACTAATTTAAGTAGTATGTTAAACAAGTCAATATACTGCACCGCTGTTTTTGCACGATATTATAATAGTGTTGCAACATATTCACATCTCTATAAGAAAAAAATATTAGATAAATGATCAATATTTTGTACCAATTCAAATCCAAAATATATATTATAATATATAATATATATAATATTATATAATATTTTATATAAATATTATATAAAATTGGAAATATATTATATATTATATTATAGTATATACTAAATATTAAAATTTTATCAATGTTTTAATACTACATACGTTAATATATTGTAATTAGTATCGCAAAGTATTTAATTGTTCATTTAAGAATAGATATCAAAGGTAAACTATGTATGTAAGCCATATTTCAGTGTAAAATGGTAATATAATAACAGTATTAATATAGTATTTAGACCTACCGTACATATGTAGTTATATTGCAAAATATTTACATTAGTATTTGATAGTATAATATATGTATCATGTCGACAATAACAATATATTATATTTCTATATAAAAATATTTTAGAAGTCAATATTGCACAAATAATTTAAATAAGAAGTAGCAATAATGCAACAATAGTTTATAATATATAGATATATTGTAAATATAGGTATTGCAACTATGTATATATTATATATTAAAAGTTAATACAGAACTATTTTATTTTTTATTATATAGTTATATAGTTACAATACATACTACATATTAGTAATAAATTTACTATATCTCATATTAGAAAATGGCAATATAAAAACAGTATTAACATATTTAGTACCATACATACCTAGCTATATTACAAAATATTTACATATGTATTTGCTATATATAAAATATATTGAAAATTAACCTTGAACTAACAAATAATTAAGAAATGTCAATAATATAACTATATATATATATTAAAATATTAGTAAAAAGATATAGCAAGAATGCAAATTTTATAATAGATATTGTAACTAAATATTAGGTATTGTAACTATATATTATATATTAAAAGTTAATATATAACTTATTTATTTTTTATTATATAGTTATATAGTTAGAATATTATATAGTTAAAATACATACTACATATTAGCAATATGTTTATTAGCGTATTATATTGAAAAATGGCAATATAAAAACAGTATTAATATATTTAGTACCGTACATATTCTATTACAAAATATTTACATTTATATTTGCTATAACATATTATATATAATATATAATATATTGATAATTAACTTTGAACTAACAAATAATTCAGATTTGTCAATAATATCGTAAAATATAATATTTCTATATTAAAATATTTTATAAGTTTTATTTTATAATATTGCACAAATAATTTAACTAAGAAGTAGCAATAATGCTACAATATGTTATAATATACCGTAGTGTGCAATGAAATCCAAACATTTTTTAATTTGCATTTAAACCTATTTTTTAACAAAAAAGGGTTGATATTGTTTAATGCTTATGCAAGTCTGACCAATTTAACAAAGATATATTTAAAATTTTAAGAATATTTAAAAGTGTTTCGCTTGTTTTTCTGCAATAACATTTTATTTTAACAAAAAAAAAGTTTCTCAAAAGCGATTAAAAAGGCGTTAAATTTATTTTAAAAAGTTAAATAAATCTTTATAATTTTTAATCTGTATAGTTTTTCAGCAAATTCTATAATAACCAATTAATTAATTAAATATAAAGATTACTATATTTTGTACTTACCATTGCTTTTACAAAAAAATAGTGTAAAAGTACAAAATATAGTACTAATCATTACAAATAATTAATATAATTAATATAATATAATTAATTTTCCCGGTCAATCATTAATGGTGTTTAAATTTGTCTATTCAAAATCCATACATGGTATTGATCAGTTAATATTTCTTCATTTGAACGCTGTATTATATTACATAATTTCCTACAGCATTTCTGGGCAGAAGGTCCGTTAGACGTACTAAAAGTGTTCTCTAGTCCATTTCTTTTAAGAACCAAGTAAGAATTTGTAATAAACCGATGACCTCGAAATATTCACCAATGAAATTGGTTTGAAATTAGGTGGTTTCACACTAGCGAAATTTACGTGTTGTTGAGAGATAACATTTAATTTTTCGTATTATTTTAAATAGTTCCTATGCAGTATTTCTTTATTTATTTTGTCAAAATCGCAAAAAAATTGAAATAAATTTGTGAAAATACGTTTTGTAAACTTATGATGTAAACTTATAATCATTCTAGATTTGGCAACACACTTAACAAAATATTTTAATGACGTTTCCTTTTGTAAATGTGGTTTTGCTTTCGATGTACCACCTTCATTGTTCGAATCGTGGATCGACTATAAGAAAAACATTTATAGCAAATTGTGTATTAAACTATGTAATGTAATACAACCTTAATGGTGTCAAATATTACTTGTTTAAAATTGTTAATTATAAAACAAACTATTATTATTGATGACTTGGTAAATTTACTGGTAAATTACTTGGTAAATTTCAGTCATGCAATTTGCTCTTTTAAGCATTCAGGTGTACATTTTGATTATAAGTAATTGAAACTATTTAAGTAATTAAATTTTTATGCATTTTAATCCACAGTGCATATTACATTATGCAGAGATCGTTAAACATACAAATCTCTTTTTGTTTATTGTACAAGTATCTTTTTCAATTTTATATTTATCTTTATTTATCTTTAATCGGAATTTATCGTATTATTCATATATTATCATATTTCATATTTTATAATCATATTTTATACTGTTATAACTGAAATTGCCTTGTTTTATTATCTCAAATAGATATTATTAAATTATGATTGTCCTGAAAGCATCTTGGAATTTTTCTATTTTTCTATTTTTCTATTTTTCTAAAACATCAAAATATTTATACAATCAACCAGAGACGAAAGGAATGGAAATATGTAATGTTTAAAAAAAAAGTATTTTGTACTTTTTTAACTCAAATACAACAGAGCCAGTATAAAAAAAATTCGAAAAAAAGTACTGTCATTCTTTGATTTTAAAAATACCAGTTATGTTTAGCTATATGCATAATTCCGGTCATATCCAACCGGGTTTGTATTAATTAAATGCATTATTGCCATAAACATATCTGATCCATGAAATATAGTATAAAATATAGCGGGCGATGCATATATTTATGTACAACAACACTTTCTCTTATTTTTTAATAGTTTGAGTTACGCCATCTGACGTTTATAAAATAGCACTGTTGTAAAAAAGTCCGTCCTAAAGGTCGAAAGGCAAAGTGTTTTCAATTTTACTTTGAAAATTTTCCATTAAAATCCCCAAATTTAATTTATGAATTTAACTCCTTCGTTAGATTGTAAATTATTTTAATTATTTTAACAATGCCTAAAAAATAATGAGCGTCCTAACGGTTTTCAAATAATTTTTGCGATAACATTTAACAAATTTTTGTGCTACTTTACACACAGCTGTTATAAGTAATCTACATAATATATAATGTATTTTAAAATAAACAATTGATTACAAATCAAGTGGAATTTTCTTGGTATCAAAAATTATCTATAATGGCAATTTATGCATAGTTCCTCATAGCTACTCCTTTAGGTAAGATTTAGGTACAATGGCATCAGTTACGATTGTGGTCGTGTCATTCGTGTGGGAGCATTCTACTTCTGCTAGTGTACTTGTGCCATGATGATTATTATCTCACAATTTAATTGATTTTGAGTGACAAAAAAGTTAGTTATTGGTAAATATTTTTCTTAAATAACACTTATTTTGATTTTAGATTAAAAATATTGATTAACCAAGAAAAGGTTTGTAGATTTTGTAAGCGAAATAGTAATGGACAACAATGGCGGGAAAAAAAATTACACAGCATTGGCATCTTTAAAGTTGATTCATTATAAGCATTTCAAAAATTGTCAAAAAGGCAAGCTTTTAGTATTGGATGTGGATAGAACTTTATGTGATTTTGGTACCAATTCGTATACTAGCAAGAATCCTACTATACCAAGACCATATTTACATGAATTCTTAAAAACCGTGCAGGAACATTACGATTTAGCTTTATGGTCGGCAACTGATTTTAATGTAATACTCGCGAAAATGAACTGCCTTGATATTCTCGACAACGAAAATTTCAAAATTAACTTTATTCTTGATAAAACTAGCATGACAACTAGAAAATTGACATGCTCGAAAACTTGTTGCAAGGTAAGCAAAAATGCTTTTAATTTCTTTTTTTAATTTTAATATTTTTAGACAAAAGCTCTTAGCGTAATTTGGGATAAATACCACCAGTACAACGATACAAACACAATTCTCGTTGATGACCTTCCTAACAATTTTCATTTTGATCCTAAAAATGGGTTCCTAATCAATCGATATGAACAATTTATGCACGACGTGGATAATGATTTGGTAAGGGTTGGCGATTATCTAGTGAAGCTGGCCAAGTATTGTGATAACTTTACAACAGTTAACCATTCAAAATATGAAGATTACGATCCTATCTTGCAACAGGACAGCAACGCCAAACGCAAGAAAAACAAAAGAAATAAGAAATAAATAATATAATATGATAGCTACGTTATCGTACTGACATGTTTATGTTTTGTTGTTGTAAATTGTAGTAGGTTTTATTGTACTGCTACATAACTTTTGCATTCCATGTTTACATAATATGGTTTATCACTTCCTTTTTAGTTTTTAAAACGTTAAATTTCCTTTAATTGAATTTTAAATTATTTAGATTTAAATGTTACAATTTAAAATCAAATGATACAATTGCATGAAAAGCTTTATAAATAAAAAGATTTATAAAACTCATTGTTTTTATTTTATCCAAATTTTAAATTACGCTCTGAAAATAGTATAGTCGATGTGGGCGTATCAAAAGGGTGGTTCACATTAAGTAAATAAACGGTCAAAGTTATTGAAACTTATTCTATACATATACAGGGTGGCCGAATTTTATTGGGCACAATAATAAAACAAAACTAATCATGTGTATTCGGCCGTAATTGTAAATAATTTCAATAAACCAAAGTGGGCAAGTTGTTAATGCATTTTTAATCAGAGTATAAAATGTTAAATCGTTATTCTTTTATTTCAAAAGTATTCAAAAATGTTGCGTATCTTTTTAATGATTCTTGTGTTTTACTCCTTATTGTTTTAAATCTTCTTTTTAACTTTATTCTAGTTATTGTTGTCAAACTTTTTGGAATTGTTGTTAATGTTTCTCTTTCATTTTTTTATTTATAGTTCCTTTCGCATTACCAACTTATTATTACGTATTATCGTATTAACAACTCCTACGGAGGTTTCACATACAGGGTCATTCTGAAAAATGTGAAAAAAATTTACAAACATTTTTGTTTTAATTTTAACTTTTTTTTTCATTTAATTAATTTGGTTTCGTGCTTTAATTACAATTCCCATTTTAATATTTAAATTGTTTTTGTTCGTAGTATATCACAGATTTTAGAATATTAAATACTTCGACCATATATATGGTTTATACGTTTAGCTATTACTTTACGTGAGAGAATGAAAAAAGCTTTTTCTCCTTTTTTTGTTGTAACTTTGCTTAGAGATTATAGGCAAATTTTTTAATCAGTTTGTTCAAACGGCTAATGACTTCATTAACAAAAAAATAAATTTAACTAAACAGAAGGAAGATGGATGAAACGGTTATACATATATAAAAACATACATATATAAAAAAAAACAAAAATAAAAAAATATATAAATATTGTCGTGATATAATCTATAAGAGGGGGGGGATAGAGACGGTTCACCCCCGTCGTTTCGCCCCTAACTGTTTTTTACCCGTATGTAACTGCCCAATATTTATTGATTTAAAATAAACTTTAACTTATGATAGGTGTTTTCGAAAATTGATCTGGTAAAAATAAAATTCGAAGTTAAGTGTACATTCGGTCTCTGTCAAAACAAGTACAGGGTGGGCTGTAAAAAATTTATATTTTAAAACGTCGCGTCATTGCAATCTAACGGCATGTCGGAGGGGGGTGCGAGTGGCTGGGAAATTCTGTTACGATGGAACGCTTAACTGTTGAGCAGCGTGAATACAGTGTAAAATGTGGTTTAAAATAGTAAATTCTTTATGGCCCATCCTGTACCGTATAATCTATCGCTGGGTATACCGTAACGTTCGGAAATTGGCTTATCTTGAAACGTCCTGCACTGACCTGCACTAAAGTCGTTTGTTAAGTCATGTATGATTAGGGATTATTAAGGATACTGGAAAGTTCTGGTGTCGTTCTGGCAACACTATACTACACGTTCTGTGATGCACTGGTTGAACTGCATTTATATACCAAAATTTGTTGACGAAGAAAATTACGTTTATGTTTTTTTGGAAATACACGAGCTACAAAGAATATTCAATATGGGTATGTGAAAAACGTAAAGAATGTAATGATAGAGTTTGGACTATTGGCGACACTAATAACGTTGCAAAGATTATTAACCCTGCGGCAGTCGAGTCATTTATTTTCACTCGAGCGGTCGCGCTGCGGTCCTTAGGTCCACATAATGATTTATCAGTTGTTTTGTGAGATTATGTTGCATGTTACACAAAAACTATTAAAAGAAAACAAATTTTATTCAAAATTAAAAGTTTACTAAATAAATTATAAGATAGAAAAATTTCGAGAAGTACAAATGTACGCAGTTTATGGTGTTGACGTTTTAGTTCATTTATTCGTTAAGTTAATTAAATCATATACAGGAGCTGTGTCGTTTTATTCCATTACGTGGTTACACAAACCCATACAACAATTATATATACTATAAATATTACTACGTTTGTAGTAATGTAATGATAAACAATGTTCAAATATAACAATTTTCATAAATAATTAATCAATTGCTTATTATGAGATTTATTGAGATATTATATAGATTACTATTAATTATTATAAAGTTTAATTTAACTTTTTGAAAAAAATACAATATTAAAATTAAAATATTAAATTTTAAAACAAATAGTTTTAGTAAAACTAGTTTCGGGGTTTTATTCATAACCCTATCTTCAGTTGCATAAAGGTAAGACACAATAAATTATAAAACCAAAAACATTACATCATGACCACAAGACAGGAATAAGTGGTACTCACTTTTACAAGGTTTTCAGATGCTTAAATAACGCAAATTTATAAACTCGTCATGTGGGATAAAAAAAAACATAAATGAAAAGAAATAATCAAAAAGACAATTTAACCTTCGGGTGGGCACGTGAGGTCTTTTGGGACCCCCGGGTGTTGTTTTTGCACATAACTTTAAAATTTAAAGATATTTCACTCTGAAATTTTAGGACATCTCTTTTAAATGTTTAACTAATACAATTAGTATATAAACGTTGAGCTAAGATCATTATAAACATGGAAAAAAATTTTCAAAGTTAAAAAACCTTCGGATGGGCACAAGGGGTCTTTTAAGACCTCAGGAATAATTTTTCTTATTAGCGGTCTGTAAAATAGCTGATTTGTGGCCTAATTAATTAATTTAGTTTTAATAAGGTTCTAATCCATTAATTTAAGTAATCTAAGTAAATTGCTAGTATTATAGTAACTGCTAGTATCATAATATGGCATAGAATTCATGGGGTCCTAAAAGACCCCAAGTGCCAATCCATGTAACCTTTTTAAGGTATCTAACAAAATTTCTAAAAATTTAACTTAAAAAAAAAATAGGTAGTTAATAAATATTTTAATTAAATTAATGTTTGTAATATATTAAAAACCAAATTACACAACTTTTATGTACTATTATATCGTAGAATTCCTGGGGTCTGAAAAGACCCCTAGTGCCCATCCGTGTAACCTTTTTAACGTGCCCACCAGAAGGTTTTAAACACGTGACAACAAAATTGGTATCTGAAAGAACGAAACCCAAGATAATGATTCCTTGAACATGACTTGCTTATTTGGGATCTTCTTGAGGTATCTTACCTTAGCTTTGTGTATTTCCAATGCTTCCAGGTTATTCAGAGTGTTACCTCTTTCAGGTATCCTAAGGATGTCAATGGCTGTTGTGTAGTCAAAAATGTGCCCGGTAAATGTTCAGCAAAAATCGTCTCTTGATTTTCGACACTTGAACTAATGTGATTTACAAAAACGCTACAATTCGTTTATGCCAGTCAGCACCACCTATCTTTAAACGTTAAGCTTCCCTTAAATCGCTTAGTGCCACCCTATTTCATTGCACCACGGATTAACCATTGGTCGGAATAAGATTTAAATTAAGTTTAAAGTTGAAGAATAAGTGGTGCAAACGGACAGTAGACATTAAAACAATTGTATTCGATCAAATTCAAATCTTTGAAAAAATTAAAGAAAAATTTTTTGTACTTTTCGGTTCATTATTATTTTTGAATTTTCTATGAAAACATGACCTTCACAAACCTATTGTATAGGTGAAAAGTATACTGTAGTATACGTATAGTGTATATAAGTATAAGTATACTAAAACAAATAAATATATAATTAACATTGTGGTAGTATTTTTTTTATATAAAAAAAGTTTTGAGTACGAGTACATTAAGATAAACTGTTATAATCAAAGCCAGTTGAAAATGTTTTCTTTAATGGTACAGATATACATACCATATTAATCAACATTACAATTTAATTGTTGCAGTTAAACTACAATTTAAAATTGGGGGTGATAAAGTGTAAATAGTTAACTCGAGATATGAAAGTTTCAAAACTGGTGATGAAAAATGGCATTTGTTTATAAATGGAATTGTGGAATGAGTTAGTGAAACATGATAATGACAAGTTATTTACTGAATAAGTTATAATTGATGTTAGGCACGCTTTATTGAGCACTTTATTGTTTAGAATGCATATATTTCTATACACTATACTGGGATAGTAGAGTAAAGTTGTAAAAGTTCATGGAACATTTTACATTCAAAAGAAATTATCTACATTTGATCATGCTACAAATTATCGTCTTCTCTCTTTTATTAATTAAAGTCGTTTTATATATTGACTTAAATAGGTAATTCAATTTAATACTTTGGTTTTAATTAATTTAATAGAAGTTGTTGTTTGTTAACAATTTTGCTCAAATACGTTTAATTTAAAAAATGCAATAAAACATTCAAAATCTTGAAACGACTAGACCAAGTTTTTGAATTATAAATTTTCTAAAATAAAACCAAACGATTATGCCTAAAACGCGGCACTTAAATTACGGTTTATATTACAAACTTTACTTATATTATAACACTTTCAGAAACTTGTAACAATGTTATTTTGTAATTAAGTTTGATTACATTCCTTCTAATAGTTTAAAACACCTGTATAATAATATTGAAAATTATAAATAGAAGGATATCGTTAATAAAGTTGTATATCACATAATTAAAACAATTATGTATACTTACTATATATTTATTATTTTTCATATTTATTTCTTGTGAAAAAATGTTTTCAAACATTTCATTAATTTGAATTTTTTAAGCTTTTTGTTAAGAGTCTATGATTTATAAATTTGTTTTAATATGTTGTCTTCCAACTTCCACTCAGATTCCAATAGGATTCTCTAAGGTTTCACTAATGAGGAGAACCTCTCAAGTGTAACTCTAAGATCGGAGGGGGGACAAGCTTTAGTAGGTTGAAAGAGAAATAAAATTAAGCAAACACCTTATTTTTAAAGTGCTATGAGCAACAGTTTCTGAGAAAATATCGTTTAAAAGTTTTTAATTGCAATAGTTTAATATATTATAATAATATAATACTGCTAGTTTAATATGCAACAATAAATCGAAAGTATTTTAGCTGATGAGATGATAACGCCTCCTCAAGTAATTAGGAAGATCCCAGATCCGATTTCTCACAGAAATAGTTTATTTTTCAGATATTTTTGTATTTTTCTGCATACGATACAAAACATCCTACCTAGTCGTTCCATAAGTTCTGTTACAAGATTAGTGAATTGTTTAAGTTACTAAAAAATAAAACAAAGGCCATTTTATTGCTAAGATTCTAAAGTTTAGATTTATATCATATTCGTCGATGGTATTCTTGATATAAGTAGCAATACCATATACTGGCAAATGCATTGCTTCAACTAATTTAAAACTTGCTATCTTACCTCTCCTGCTTGAAATGTCTTCTTCATTCCTTGTTGCGGTTTCTAGCAATAGTAATACTTCTATTTCCTTGTCATACTTTTTCCGGAATCCTATTGCGCTATACTATTTCTCGGTTTCAATAAGGTTCGACTTAACCTGTGTTAGTTAACATATGTTAAAGATTTTTATTAAATTTTGAATGGGTTTCAGAAACTATCTGAAATCTATAATTAGTCAATTTCTGATTATACGTTCAAATGATAGTTTGGTACTTCTACTTCACGTATAGCGCTAACCTCGTAGTATATAATTGACGTTTAAATAACAATCAGCATCATTGTATTCAACAAACAGCATATTAAGTAAGGTTGAAATTTATATGTGAATATCGTGAATATTAAGTTATATTATTATTTTGTTTTAATAAAATCATTCAATATGAGCGACAATAAGCAAAAAAGAACCAAGAATTATACCGAAACAGAAAAACAAGGGGTATTGCGTCTTGTACAAAAGTAAGTAATTATACTATTCACATTTAGCTTAATTTTTGTATAATTTATAATAATTAATATAATATAAATATATCTAGTAAAAAGAAACAACAAAATTATGTTATGTTTTAGCTTGATGGTTTGGTTATCCAAACAGCTGAAAGGTATGAAGGAAAACCTCTTCCACTAAATTCAATTTTTCATTAATTTACTTATTAATTAATTAATTATATATAGATACGGAGACGTAATTAATAATAAAAGAACGCATGGTACAACGATTATCCAAAAGAAAGAAGCGTGGGAGAAAGTTGCCAATGATTATAACGCAAGTGCTTCGACTGTGGAACGAAGTGTTGAGCAATTGAGGATGCTCCATAATAATTTCAAACGGATACAAACAAAAGGAGTTGCAAATGAACATGTATGATCTTTTGTAAATTTTATACATTAATTTGTAATTAAAATTATTTATTTTAGAAAGCCAAAAAACAACAGGCCGAGGACAATGTAGGTATAATACTGTCCTCATAACTTAAAACGCCGTATCTGCTCATGCAGATACGGCGTTTTAAGTTATGAGGGCAGAATACATATATGCATTTGTAACTTGATCATCAAAGTAATATTTTTTACTTTTTAACAGAGAGAACAGAAAAAAACAGGGGGAGGTAGTTATACCCCCTATTGACAGCTCATGGTGCACGAGTTTTAGCTTCAATGGTGCCCATGCAAGTTCAGTCAATAAATAATAATTTTGATGATTATTTTGGAGGAGGTTTGTTCTGATAACTTGTAATTCATGATTTATAACATGTTGTCCTTTAGCAGCTGGTAGTTCAACACCGGTTGCTGTTGCAACATGCATCCCAAATATATATGAAGCTTTGCTACAAGAAAAAGCAGAGTGTCAGAAAGAACCTGTGACCGAGACAGAGCTGTCACAGCTCAACTCTACACCATCACCACCAGCCCAAGTTCCAAGTTACATACCCCGAGAACAACATCGAAGAAAAAAGTTAAGTGTAAAGCAAATTCGATATCGTTATTATATGGTCAAGTTGAAATCGGCAAGGCTGGAGTTGGCCTACAGAAGACAACAACTGAAATTAATTAATACAGAATTAGCCAATAAAAAAAATTAAAATGCTTCAGAAAACAATGGCTTTATTTTATTTCAATATTGTTATTATTTAAATATTTTGAACCGTTTTAATTACATAAATAATTTACTTAAAAACGATTAAGAATTAAAGCAGTACATGCACTAACATTTGCATCTCGTGCATTTTGAGGAACAAGTGGCAAATCTATGTCAACCACATCGTTAAAATCATCTTCGCGCAGTTCTATGGCAATGTTGTGCAATACAGCACATGGAACGACTATGACGACTACCGTATCCAATTTAGTACAAAAGCCAGTGTGGAGACACGGGAAACGTCTCTTTAAAACACTGAATCCTCTCTCAACAGTTTTTCGGGTTGCAATATGGCAACGATTGTATGCTTCTTCGGAAGGTGTGACAGGACGAAGCAAGAGTGTCATTAAATAGGGCTTACAGGCATACCCATTATTTCCAAGCAAACAAGTGTTTGATCCGTAGTACCCAGTTTCCAGATCTTCACATAAGAGTGAATCATTAAATATCTTTGAGTCTTGAACTGACCCAAGTCACATCGAAATAATGTTCCGAATTTTCAACTTTGCTTCACATACCGCTTGAATGTTCAGCGAAAAATATCCTTTCCTGTTCCTAAACTGTTCAGCGTCTTCCCCAGGAGACTGAATCCGCACCTGGGTGCAGTCAATTGTACCTATCACACCTGGGAATTGCGTAAAGTTATAAAATTCTGGTTTTATATTAGTAATTTTATTCTCTCTAAGCATGTAAATATGGTTGGGCGTTAAATCTTAAAACTTTCCGAATTACTCTGCATGCCGTACTTCGACTCACATTAATATTGTCTCCCAAAAACTGTTGTCTCTCAAAATCTTAATGTGAGAAGAAGCTGCAGCATCCCTGAAAGAGCTTTGTTACAAAAAGTTGCTGGCTCCATGTTTTCTAGCTGGTTCTTTATAATAATTAAGTTTTTTTTGCAAAATCTTGTAAATTTGTAAAAGGAAAAACTATTAATAAAATTATTAAATTAAAAAAATAATCTACTAACCTATAACGCAGTTTGAATTCTTTATCACCATATAATACGAAAGGGTCTCTTCTATTAGAAATAACCCTGGCAACTTGAATTTCCTCTTCTTCACTGCTTATTGAAATATCAGAATCAGATAAGTCGGTAATTTCTTTAATAAACACGTTTAAAACCAACAGAAAATAAAAGTTCAACACGAAAGCGACGTAGTATAAAGTAAATACTAAATCAGTAGTTAAATCGCTTTAATTACTGGTTTTCCAGTTGTTAAATATTTTGGGTAGTTAAGGTCGTTCAGTACCTAATTATGAATAACTATTCCGCTAGTAGGGCGCCACTAGTAAATTCTTAATAATATGTATTCCCCTCCAATGCCTTCAAATCCTACTCGATCTTTTCTATGCGTTGCAAGCATCGCGTGGGATTTTCTGGTTTCAACTTCAAGATATAAAAATGCAACGTTCGCAAATTATTTTTAAATAAAATGTTAATAAATTAAATAAGGAATTATAAAAGTGATATTTTTTCAAATCAAAATGTACTAAATTAGTTCGAACAGAAACTTTTAGGCAATTACATTAAATGTGTGAAAAAATTCATTAACGTTAGGTTTAATTGGTTTTTTAAATAGTCTCCATGGAATCTTAATTTATCATAATAATTTTACAAATAATTTTAAAATTTTATTTCATTTTGAAATCATAACCTTGTTTAAGAGCATTCAAATGCGGGCGTAATATGGCTTTTCTAGCCCGAGGGCGTATAAAGTTGCTAAGCAATGACAACAATTTTAATACCTATCAAAACAAAATAGTGGAAATCTTTTTATTTATTATTTAAATTTCAAAGATACAAATTATTTATTAAATGCCATTAATTGCCATCCACCCAACTGATTCAACGTTCTTGTGTCACCACCGCTCTCAGCCAATATGCAGATAGTTTTAGATATAGAATTGTCATACTTTAACTTCAACGCTTTCCTTAACCTTCACCATTTTCATAAGCTTTGAGTAGATACACCAAAGAGAAGACGGTTTATAAAGCTTTGACTAAGAAAAACGAAAATTGTTAATAAATACAATTATTATTAAGCGATTGAACATTTTCTTACCATTTGACATTTGTTGACATTTTTTGCACATCGCCACTCACAAAACTTCTTATATTCCTTCTTGTACAAATCTTTTGATTTTATTGGAATCAATCTACTCTGGGCAACCTCAAATTTATCCAATATTTCTTTTGAATAACTTTGATTTTATCCATTTGCAAATATAAAATTAATTTGTTTGCAATAAAACAATAGAGCATTCTAGCAATATCAACAATCTACATAAGAACCATGGCACACCAAAACTTCCTAGCACAAACAAAATGTCATATTTTCCCAAAATACTTAATTCTTCGGGCTTAAAATTACCTCCCGAGCTATAATCTATTGATTGCGCCCTTAATACATAAATAACTATTATTAAAAACAATAATTAAAATGAATCTTATTTGTTGTGGTTGCGATCACGCAAGGTTTTCTGTCGGGGTTGGTTTAGGTGACTACCATACAGAGCCGCATTAAGGATTTGTGAGGCCCGGGGCTAACTTTTGTTGGAGGTCCCTTGGCCTTGCATGTTTAACATAATGCGCCGCATTTTAACATTTTAGTTTGGCGATTTAAATTTTTTTGCATTTAAAAATGTTATAAATGGGTCATTTCATGTCAAACCAACAAGTCACTCAAATTGACTATCACAGATTTCTATGAAACTTTGGTTAAATATACTCTTTAACATCTTGAATTCAAATATGATTCAAAAACAATTCTAACTCTTATAGTTTTTGAGTTATTTAATTATAAAAATCGCAAAATTGGCACTTTCTTGGCTCACGCTCAATCATACAAAATGTTATAACTTCAGTTCTATAAGTGCTACAGAGTTGTATGATAACTCATTTTAAAGAGAATTTAAAGGGCTTTCATTTGATACTAATATTTACCACTCTTTAATAAAAATGAATTGTTCAAGCTTTCTTTATTTTAGTTTTTTTCAAAACCCTGCCATTTTGAACACTTACTCAAATAATTTAATGGTTTAAGTTTAGTTAATAAAATAATTTTTCAATAAATATAAAAATGTTGCAATTTTAATTTTTATTTTATAGCTACCTTATTTATTATATTCAGATTTTCTGTAAAATGGATTGGTTTTTCAAAAAATTTTACTCGACGAAAGTTGTAGTCCGTTAAATTTCCTATCCGGAATGGGGCATCAGATTTTTTGTAAAATGTTTCGTTTAAAAGATACTGGGTTTTGAAAAAAAACAAAATAAAAAAAGCTCAAATTTTTTTACATTTTTGTACTTACTTTAATTCATAACTCGAAAGCCATTGATTTTAGACAATAAAAGATATGAATCTACTTTGTAGATTATATCACGCTCTTTAAAAAAGTACTAAACCATTTTTACTAAAAAATTAATATTTTCGGAGTTATGGCCATGTGAAGATAAAAATTTAAAAAAATACTTTAAAGAGTCCTATCTCTCGAGGGCGTGAATTTAGAGAAAAAATTTTATTAAACAGTGAGTAACGAAAATATCCGGACACTCCTATGTTAACAATGTAAATTGGACATTTTCAAGCCGCTGTTTTTCATATAAAAGTCGATTTTACAGCAAAACTTTTTAGACATTTTTTGTTGAAAATTTCATTGGCGTTAATTTTGTTGCTTTGAATTTTTTTATTTTGTCGCGCCATTTTTGACTGACAGCGAGTTAAACATGACTGTAAAACACAAAAACTATTGTCATCGATATCTCGGAAACGATGCGATAAAATAGAAAAATGTATAGGAACAAAAATGTAGAGAACAAAACTGAGAAGAAAAAATTCTTATTAATATTTTGATTATTTTGCACCGTTTCCGAGATATAGATGAAAATATTTTTTGCATTTTACAGAGTCTTGTTTAAGTTGCTGTCAGTCAAAAACGACGCGAGAAAATAAAAAAATTCATATAACCAAAATTAAATCCAATGAAATTTGCAACCAAAAATATTTAAAAAGTTTTGATGTAAAATCGATTTTTA
Organism: Cantharis flavilabris; assembly: GCA_949152465.1. Classification (NCBI taxonomy): domain Eukaryota; kingdom Metazoa; phylum Arthropoda; class Insecta; order Coleoptera; family Cantharidae; genus Cantharis; species Cantharis flavilabris. The sequence continues at coordinate 11,479,424 of OX424441.1, forward strand.
TATGTCAAAAAACGGTTTAAAAATGTCCAATTTACATTGTTAACATAGGAGTGTCTGGATATTTTCGTTACTCACTGTATATTTTTAATAGTAGGTACTGGTATAATTAAAGTAGTTGAGCTAAAACATTGAGTTGAATTTTTTATCATAACTGCTGATCCCATCATGGTCCCACTCTGAAATTTTTATAAAGTATTCACCAAGTGATTATTATAAACATACATATATTACTTTTATAATTTTCAAAAAACACGAACCCAAAAAATTTTTTAAAAACATTTTTTGACCGTTTCAAAAAAATTCATTTTTATTAGAAAGTGATCAAGATTAGAATCAAATTAAAGCCCTTTAAATCCTCTTTAAAATCAGCTATTATCCAACTCCGTAGGACTTATTATTATTAAATATTAGAACTGAAGTTATAATATTTTGTATAATTAAGCGTGAGCCGAAAAAGTGATGTTTTGGCGATTTTTATAATTAAATAACTCAAAAACTATAAGTTAAAATAAAAAATTTTGAATTCAGGATGTTAAAGAGTATAATTAACCAAAGGTTGAATAAAATCTGTGATGGTCAATTTGAAAACTATTTATTTTTGGTTGATTTCATAATATGGTATTCAATTCAAACTCGAATTCAAAAATGTGTCAATAATTTGAAGTTCCCACTAGAAATAGTACCTACTTTGTATAAGCAAAATTAACAAAAAAAAAATTTTCATAAAATTGACCATAACATTTTTTGGATTTGTAAATAAATTGGAAATCAAAATTTTAAAAAATTATCGCCTACGTCGACATGATATTTTCATTGCTTCGCCGGTTGTGATAAAAAAAGTCTGGTTTTTGGCATTTTTGATTAATAAAGAAGTGAATAATTTCGCACTAATCTTTCTAGTAAGAATTAGTACTGTAATCATATCTTTCTCCTGTTATCAATACCCCTACATCCTTCTTAGACACGTGACCATAGGTATTCTGTACCGGGGGTAATTGAACAAAGCAAGACGATATAGAGAACAAAGATTTTAACATATTCAAGACGTTTTTTTAAGCTATTTAGCTATTACAAATGTTTTTTTAAAATCTGTTTGAAGATTATTGAAGTTGAAACTACAATCTATGCTCTAATATAAATTTCAATATAATATAAAGTCCCAGATTTAAATAATATGAATTCTTAAATACTTATTCAAAATGGTACGTTAATAAGCAAATTATACATTTTTCGTTCTAAAATTTTTTTGCTTTCAAAGTAAAAATCAAAATAAAAATTATTTCATGTCAAAGTAAATTAAATATTCTTGCGTTTAGTAAAAGTTTCATTGTGATATCTTTTCAGGATCGGCCAGAAGCTTCATAATTAAATTCATATTTTAAATACAAATTGCGGCTAAACTAATTTTTTTAGAATTTATTTTTATGAACAAATATTGCCTAAAATATGTAGTTCTATAAGAATATTATTATAAATACACTGTATTTCAATTTTTTTGGACAAAATGGCCACTTAACAGATTTAATCATTGGTTAAACTTAACCTGTGTTAAAAATTATATTTCTGCAACAAAAATCGGACTTAATCAATGATTAACTGGTATGCCCGTCTGCGGATGAGCAGCTAGCCAGTCCAAAAAGTCAACTAATCAGAGATTTTTTTCGGTTGGTAAAAGGTTATCAAAATAACACACTGTAGCAGCAGGAGCCGAAGCCTGTTGGTATTTTATAGATTACTCTGTAAGTATAAAGAAAAACAAAATTATACTATATATAATTGTCCCTTTCCATAAGTAGTTTTAAATTTTTAAATAATTTGACAATATAATAATGTTAATTATTTTTACAAATTTAGTTAATAAATTATTATTAAAGTCGAAATATGAAAAAAACTGTAACGTATTTCGCATTTCTTAATTTTTAGAAAACAATGTTTTTAGGCGGCTCAGCTGATGAAATTCTCAAGCAATTGTTTTAAGTTTAATTAATTTGTCATAAATTGTTAAGTGAGTCGTTAGTGAATTTATGTGTAAAAAGTTATTAATACTGAAAGAAATTTTGAATTCTATACGGTAAATTTATTTAAAATGCTTTATTAAGTTAATGTATAATTAAAATTATTATGATTTTTTTCTCAACTATTACATCGTTAGTTGGCGAAACGTTGAATTTGTAATTAAACTTTTAATATTGCATTCGAAAAATGTAATTCCAACTTGAGTTAATTTAGAATTATTTTATGCAAAATTCATTAAATTTTAACATTTTGTAAATATCTAATTCAACTGTAACTCAACATAAGAAATTTTAACGTTAAATTTTAAATTGCACCGTTTTTTGGGTAAAAATTGTTGGCTAGCCATGATTATTTCTAAGTAATTCTTTTGTTCACAGTATAGTTTGTTTATTAAACTGCTATCAAACGGGTTTCAGTGTGTTTTATGAGTAAAACGATTTTGAAAGTGCAAGATTTCTCATTTAATTTAGGTAATATTATTTAAATAAGATTTCAATTGATTTAATTAAAAATTGTTGTGCCCACATCGTGGTAGACTTAGTTCATGCAAGAATACATTACCTACGTTGTGTTGGTGACATTTATTTAAAATTTGCAAGTTTGACGTATGCAAAATTTAATTTGCTTTAATTCAATCATTCCATGGATAATGTAGGTTTTTACTCGAGTTTTATGTTTATTGCTTTGGAAAGAAAATGTTCATAACTGAACTTTAGTAAGATTCTTCTGCTAACTACAAGAATACAAACTAACCTCAAATTTCAAGCAGTATTGTAAAAAGTTTATAGTGGTGCATTTGGTGGCGGTTTCTATAAGTAGACGCTTTGCTAGGGCGGTAAATTTGTTTTGAAGTGACCTAGTTTATTTCAATCTAACATATATCAGACAATTAACTAATAAAATTCGTTGGTTCTTAGAGAGAAAAAAATTAAAACAAATAAGATCTGGTGTATCAACTAATAAGTTTAACGGTTTTAGATCATCATCGCTTACGATAAACTTTCGTACCTCTACATCTTGGGTTTGATTTATAAAAAGACATCGGAAGATGCCAACTGAGTTTTGAGAGGAGACTTGTCGGGATTGGTACTAATAAATTATTGAAATAGCGTATAGGTAACTCTTTAACTCTAAAGTAGGAAGGAAGGAGTGTTTGAATGTAAAAAGAGAGTCAAGTTGCTAGGCTATGCCGGCCGCTTGATACAATTGCCAGGGTCGTAACATAAAAATATTATTAAAATTATACTATAAAATAAAATAAAATTTTAAAATTTCCCTACGCCTATGTTTTAAGCAGATTGTGGTTATAACCTCTCAAATTTATATTTTTGTTATAAAATAATTTAATTAAATCTAAATACTTGCAAGTGTCATGTTATAACACATTTAGCATATTTCTTGGTCCAAGAAATCCCCCAAACAGCACAACTAACCATTATAACGATTTAAAATTTAATGATAATGAGTCAGTAAAAAGTTTGTAGGCTGGGCGGAGAGAAACACCGACGATTTTTGACTCGCAAATTTTACATGCAGTATAGTGCATAGAATCCTTCCTTCTTACTTTATATTCTAAGGTTTAATTTGAAACCATAGAAACTGATAGTCTAGTGGGCTTATAATGAAAGTAAATCATCAACCCAGAGGGACTGTTAACTTTAAGTGCTCTTTGAAGCACGGAGACGATCATAGGAAGGTTTATACTTTTTTTCAAACTTAAAACTGAATTCAAACCGGGTACCATATTGTCAGCAATTATTTGGCTGATATACCAGGCTAATGACATCTATTCAGCATTATAAAATGTGTAATTTATTTATAACTGTTTTTAGATTAGTTGCAAGAAAAAATGAAGATTCCATTCAAATCTAAACTGCCAATTGCTCTATGGAGACCACCACATACTAATACGTTGGCATCGTACAGTTCCATAAGTAATGAAATTTTAATAATAAAATGAAAATAAGCAAAAAAATTTAATTATATTAAATGAAACATAAATGTTTTAGATCTCTCTTCTAATTTGGACAGCAATGTAATTAGAGAGTCCCTAGCCAGCAGAACTAATATACTTCTACCCAGTATAGCAGAAGAAGGTATGATACTATTTCAATATTATTTAAGTACATGATAGATAAAATAACAAAAAGCTTAGTTAAAAAAAAATAACTAACAGTATATTCAAAGGTAATGGGTTATTGGACAAAAAAATAAAAATCAATCTATTGTCGACGTTTCGCCGTATCTCACGGCTTCCTCAGGACTAAAAAATCTTTATTAATAAAATGTAATCAATAACAATCACATCCTACCTCTAGATTATAAAATGAATACAAAAATAAGGACAAAAGCATCTACCCCTCCAATCGTCCATCAACACTATGAATCATAAAATTAAAACTAATAATGCAAACTACAATAAAACATTCAACACATTAAAATGTCAAAGTATTTGAATATATTTTTGAATATAGACGTGAATAATCATTATATAACTAACAGTATTATAATAGGCACGCTATACGTCTCGTCTGTTAATAAATTTATATTTTGGTTGCTACCTCCTGCCATTTTTTACATCTGTTGCGGTCAATGACGTAAATTGGGCATTGACGTCAATATCCGGACAATGATGTCAATGCCCATTTACGCTGGCTATGATGTAAATATTTTCTTCTGATTGTAATATTTACGTCTTTGGCCGGTCAATGACGTTAATGGTCAAAAATGACTGGAAAATGATGATAATATTATGGAAGAACTACTATAAAGAACATTATATTTAACAAGAAAATCTCATCCTTATATACTAAAGCTCGAAGCCGAAAACGGAAAAATCGATTGGTTTTGGAATAGGTTCCAAAACGGGGCGGCGTAGCCGCCCCCCATCTCTAGACGTAATATTTTAATAACTAGTATTAATTGCAAAGGAACATTTAATATAAATATTACTTTCAGATGGAATCTATAGAATAATAGTTTCATGATTGCCCACCTTGTATTGGGCATTGACGTTATTGCCCGGACAATGATCTAAAAACCACACATGAAATTTTAAACGTCAACATCGCCCAAAATACATGGTCATTAACGTCAATGGCCGAATTGTTATCATACGCCGTAACATATCTAATAAAACAACAATCTACTTTATATGTAGTGTGTTATATTATAAATAATTAATCTCGACTAGTTTCGAGATATCAATTCCATCCTCAAGGCAAACTACAAAATGAAAAGCTATAATCACAAATTAAAAAAAAAAGTAAAACTATACTTAAATCTGATATAAAAACATGAATAATAAATACAACCAAACAGTCGAAATTTCAACTAAAACATCAAGAGTGAATATTTCAAATTTTTCAAAATGAAACCGTTATCGGTATGTTAAGAAAACACAATCAAATTAAATGTTCTTCGAGCGGGGATTTAAATAAAATTCAAAAATAGATTTAAATTTCATGTTTTCTGACTGTGTGTTGCAATACTTATGCCTGATTTTATAAAACTTTTAAAGGGCCGTTAAATTTAACTAACCGATGGAAATTATTCCTTAGTGATAATTTATTAGAGTACGGATTTATAGCAAAGCGTAACCCGATATTTGGTATGCGGCATACAATTTATGCATAAATATAAGATATTATTCATATTATACATTATATGCCACATACTAAATATCAGGTTAAGTATTGCTATAAATCCGTAATCTAGTGATAACAAACCAATAGAAACCATCTGTTAACTTTAACAGCTTGTTAAAAGTTATATGAAATCAGGTATTAGGTTCTCTGAAGCACGAAATAAATGAAATAAAAGTTGACCTTGTCTTGGCTAGTTGAAGGTTGAAAGGACAAGTTGAAGTCCAGGTTGAAGAAAATCAAATGTCTTGAATTTTTTGTGGGTGGAGCCTGATGTTTGCAACCGAGTTGAAACGTGTGTAGGTATGTTGCCTATATGTTAAATTAAAGTAACGTATACCTTATACTATACATTCGTAAACAACGCGAGATAGTAAAAAGTGATATTGACGACTAGGTTGCCAACCAAGTTGAACAGTGTGTATAGTGAAACATTCAATTTGGTTGACAACTTAAGTTGACAACTAAGTTGAACGTTTCACTACACACTTTTCGCTTTATCGCTTTTGGCCCTTGGTTATCTCTAGTTCTTCAAGAAAGTCAAACACCTTTCCTTTTCTATTTTCACCATGAAGAATTTTTGCACCATTGGTATCTATATGGAATGGCTGTTAAACTTAAAATGATGACCAAATTGAGAACGTTAGAATGTTAGAACATTTAACCGATTACTGGTCTAATAATATGTTAAATTAGAATGTTTAGATCCAATTTTACTTTAATTTAAATTTTTTTTTATTTATTAAGTATATTTTTATAGCTACGGAAACCATGTCAACGCCTGAGCTTGGCACAAGAAAACCTGACAGTAAGACATTTTAAAATGTAATTTTAATTATTAGTATCAATGTTCAAATTTTCAGATAACTTCAAAAGCACGTCCTCAACATGTTTCCATAAGTATAATTTACCCACCCCATCAAAACCAAAATTTGCTCAATCTCATTCTACCGGTAAGTAAATTTCTACCTTACTACCATATAGCTATTATTCAATTAAATTATATATAAAAAAAGTCTGCAAGTTGGATGTTCCTAAAGTTGCTAGTTGTATCTTCATCTTCATAAACAAAACTTTCATAAAATTGGGAGGGGCATCGCTAAAATGTGTTAAAAGCATAAAAGAAATTAGCTTCTCAAATAATAAATTCTTGATTTTAATTACAAACACAACAGAACGCAGTTAGACTAAATAATACAGTGGCTCCAAATTCTAAGCATACACGCCTATATTAGCAATGTAAATTGGATCTTTTCAAGATGATTTTTCTCATATAAAAATTTCTTTTACATCAATACTTATTAGACATTTTTTGATGAAAAACTTCAATATAAAATCACATTTACGGGGCGACCCATAGGATATAATTTGCTGACTTTTTTGAGCCACTATATGTGTATGTTATGTAAATTTTTAGTTAAATTATTTTGATCTATTTAAATCTAAACTTCTTTTATTCAATATGAAGATTATTTTTCTAATAACAATTTTGTAATTTTTATTGTTCCAGGTAACTTAGTTCAAACGCAATTAAAATCTGGCCGCAATACCATAAGAAAACCGAGTAAACCGCCTATAATTAGAAACCCGGGTAAGTAAAATAATCATAATGACTGTTCGGTTTCACAAACTTTATTAGTAATTTAAGTAATTTGTAAATGTTAGAATACACAATGGTTTAGGTTAAGATTTTAGAACTGCAGATGGATGACAAGGGGTTTATTAGGTGGCATCTTAGACAGGTCCTTAACCCATTCGTTATGTCCCTTTTGTTTTCCAGGAATGAGAACGGATCACCTGATGTACCAAGATGTTAACTTTCCCAAAATGCATATAAGTTTATCTTATCTGTAACAATTAGACATTTCATAGCATTCACATTTCCCTGTTGCAAATACGCCAATACTTATTACCATTATTATTATTATATTACATCCCCAATATATATTGTTGAGGGTATTGGGACATGTTGGAAATCAGTTTTTATTTTAATTCGGTTGTGTTGGGAATTTCCAATTATACGGTTTTTGTAATGCGTTGGTGGTCTACGATTGGAAATATAAGTTAGTGAGAACATTAATATGTTGGATTAATGTGTGTTCTTGTCACGAGAATTTCCAGCAGAACCCAAGATAAACAATGTTGGGAAAACCCAGTAAATTAAAACATAAATATTCCCTTAGATAGAAAATTGTTAGCTTGATAATATCACTCCTGGGTAAGTCACTTGGCAACCGGCGAGACTCAAGACCCGCAAAACCGGGGCCGTTGAGCTTTTTGACTCGACCCTCGGCACCAGGTATGTTACCCCTGATAATAGACCCTGGATAATGATAATACTTTGTTTTATTTTTACCCAACTGCGCTACGCAAAGGAGGGTTATGTGTTTATCGGTCAATATATGTATGTATGTATATATATGTAATGTAACGTTTAGGCACCAAATTCACATATATATGGTCGAAGTGGCACCTGTATTTGCGTTGTGGCACCAATTCAAGGTGCCACAACGTTTTAGCTCGTATTTGGGTGCTAGGGGGTATGTACATCATAAGTACGAAGTTTTACAAAGGTGCCTCTTCGACCGTTTATCTATAAAATTTCTATTTTAATTGAACCATATAATCTGCAGAGGGCGCTGTTAGCAGAAACACATAACACATCTAAGTGGCACCAAGGAAATTTGAATATAGCGTACTGGCACCACGGCATTTTACATATAGCGTACTGGCACCACGGCATTTTACATATAGCGAACTGGCACCAGTCAAGATTTCGTTTTCAGATCTTTGCTTGATAGTTTTGAATTGGAAATCCTTGTTTTATTCGTATGAACATTTTTAAAGCAACTCGTTGGGGTCCGGGTTTGGTTTTTTAAATTTTTATAGCATGTTCGAATTTTAGTTTTCATTTTAAACGTCATTCAAATGTGTAAATTAATTTATTTTTACGTGTTAGACATAAATCTGGACATAAATTACAAAATCTAATTTACCCTGAATGAAATAATTTCAAATGTAAAATTTCAAAAATGAAATCATTTTAATTTTGCCAAAGAAAATGTAACTTTTCGGTATATTACGAAATATCTGATAAAAGTTTACATTATTTTTTGTATTATTGAGTCCTCCATTGAATGACGGTTACAGTATTTGACAATAATAACTGCTATTATTGTCAAAATTCAGCTACTAGTCGCTATTAGGTGTAAATTATTTATAAGTTGTAATTGAGAATGCACCGTTTCAAACTGCAACTAACAGAAAATAATATAAAGATTACCTCTACATATTCTTTTATTTGCATTTTTGCATATACCGGTTGTTCATTTCCAGACTACCCAGTCGAATAACTTCTTTTGTTGAAAAACATTGCAAAAAATATAAAACACGTCGATTTAGATGAGGGGGATGTTTAAAACTCATACTGTTTAAATTTTAAGTTGCACCCCTTAACTCCCAGCTATCACAACTTTAAAATTTCAAATAGGACCCCCCTACCTTGCGATATATCATTTTAAAGATGGAAAAAATCTTGGTTCATCCATCGTTCATTTCGCTCATGCTGGATGAACTAGAGGTAAAAATTGAAAGGTGAAATAAAAGATAATTTTATTTGGAAATTCTTTAATTTAAACTAGATTTTTATCTCTGAGAGTCATTTGAAAACGGTAGTTTATAAAACTCCTCCCGAGAAACTTCAGGAACTGAATATGAGATTAATTCAAGAATGTAGGCGAATTAGTGCAGAATTATTTTAGCAAGTCTGTAAAGAGTTTGAAAACAGGTTGCAGTACTATTGTTTGGCCAATAAGGGAACATGATGAAAACGTAATTTGTTAAATATTCATTCTGGCGGAAACGGTCCCATGAAATGCTTAGAATTTACTTAGGAATACAAAAATTTTTTTTTTAATATTCCAGAGTAGACAAATATGTAAAAAAACATTGGGTGACCGAAACTCGGCTTTCTTATGTACCTATTTAAATTTGACTGTCTTAAAAAAAATTTGAAATAAAAATGTGAATGTATAAAAGAGAATAAAGTGTTTATTTTTTTAAATAAATAATTATTGAAATTTAAATTCTTCGTAAGTACTAGCTAGAAACGTTACACACTAGGTTTGAAAGAGACGGATACATTCGATTTTGTGGTAGGGGTTACCCGGTCGGTCGACGGTAACCTGCGAGCGACTTAAAATTGAAATTTTTAAGGTGTTACTAATAATTTAATATCGTGTTTAATATTGAACAAAAAATTATGATTTTGAAACTTATGGAATCTACATACATATGCGCAACTTTTCTCAAAAATAAAAAATTTTGATTAAGGCTTTCGTTTGGCAAATAGAAGAGTATATAAATAAAAATTGTAAAATATAATTAAATTTTTGCGAAGTTCGAACCGAGATAATTGCAGTTCAAGATTTGATTTTCCATAAGCGACTTAACAATTTACAGTTTTCAAACATAAAAATAACATGCATTTCGTACAAAACTTATTTCAAATTTTATATCAAAATAATTCACATCTTATTAGCTTTCTGTTAATGCTGTTATCTCTTTTTTTTTAAATAGCGCCCTTTTGCTCGTTCTAAATTTTGACTACCTCCGGATTATGAATATATGCCATCTAACCTTTCATTTTTGAAAATTTCAGCCTTTAACCCTGACGTGCCCACACAAGTCAAAATAAATTCAAGAAAGCACTCTACATTATTTCAATTTTATTGGATATTAAATTTTCCTTTTTATGTGTATTATTTAAAACTACGCGTGATAGCTGTCGAATGCTGTAAATTATTTAAAGAAAACTCATTTATTAAAAAATTTTAAAAATAAGCTCCGAGCAAGATACATTGAGACCACCAGTGGTGGCTTGATGTGATCGCTAGTTAAAGTTATTAGCAGAAATTCTGGGTTAAAATCCCGGACTCATGGCAGAATTTCTTAACTCGGTCCTCTGGTGAACATCAAACTGTGGATCGATATACTTATAACTTTCTTGAACAACTCCATGGAAAAACGAGGTAATTTAAGATTAGAGCTTCAGTGCAAAGTAAGCCTTGAACCACTACCCGTGCAGCAATACTACTTTGAATTCAGAATAACTTGAAAAAGTAGTTTTTCGGCTCCGTCAAGTTGGCCCCTCCATTTTGGAATTTGAAAATATTTTTTGCATAGTGTGGAAGTGCTCGCGAAGTGCTGGCGAGTGCTGTAAATTTTTTTGAAAGTGCTGGGTTTGTTAATTTTGTATTAGCGAAATACAATTTTCGGGCCGAGAGGGGCCAACTTGACGCATCCAATGTTTATGTTAATAGGTGTTTAACCCACATAAAAATTTTATGTGATAATCAGATAATCGCTCAGATGAATTTATAAACTAAATAAGTTACTGCAAATTAATATTATTTCTTATAATTAATTTCCCACGATTGTAGTAGTAACCACGGGCAACTATGCATTTTAAACAATAAATTGCAACGTACTTATGTGTTACAATTTCGAAGAAAATCCCATTACGTTATCAAGAACCCACTTCTTTTCCTATAGGAACAGTAAGGAGGTATCTTATTTCTTCTGTTGAATTCTTAAAATATGGCTATATATTATACTTATAGGTAGTACAAAATAAGTTGACGGGAAAAAATGGGGTTTATGATTTACGAATTCACAATCCCCTCAAATGTCAAATTATAATAGGAAAAAATGAAAACTGCAAGTCTATAAAAATAGTATATTATACATCATGGGACTAAAGTGCTCCTTTTCATCCCGCGTGCGAAGGTTTCTGTACGAGGTGTTAGCCGAGTGCAAAAATCGCACACGGGATGAAAAGAACCTTAGTCCTAAGGTGTATATACTATTTTTCACAATTTCGCTGAAAATGCTGAATTACATTGGTTAATAACTAAATCTGAGATTTTGAAATAGCAATAACTCGAAAACGGCGCTAGATATCGAAAAACTAAGCAAAAAATATACCCCCGTAATAACAACCCCCTAGCGATTTGTTGTAAGAAGCCATATGCAAAATTTCAGATCAATAGCGCGCAATAATGGCGCGAAAAAAAAAAGTATTACTTTAGTTCCGCATAAGCGGGAGTAAAGTGAGCACTTTACTCCCGGAATTGTGAAAAATACATTTTTTAATGCAAATGTTTTTGCATTTTTTCCTTTCAACCTTAGCGTAGCCGTTTCGGGTTGGTTTGATTACAAATATTATTATTACTGATGTATTACTAATTTTGAACGATTTGACAAACATAAGCTGCCCACATATTACATCATTAGCCAACGTAGCTTATACCATGAACCATCCCCTGTATGGAACGTAGTTTTTTTTCAATTAGTATTTTGTGCTCTATTGTGAACAAAACTATTTAAAAATTATTGGGTATAAAATAAACAAGATAGATATTTGTTTTATATATTTTTGTTTATAATAATTTAAACATTCTATCTCAAATGGTGGCACTAGGTACTCCTACAAATTATTTATTTAAAATATAAAATTTTGTGCTAGAAGGTAGGAACATCATAAAATAGTACCAAATATAACGAAGGTGCCTCTTGGACTGTACATTAATTATTATCTATAAAAGTTCAGTTTTAACTGAATCGTATTATTATCTGTCAAGGGCGTTATTAGCAAAAACTCATATAACCGGGCTAAGTGGCACCACGGAATTTTGCACATACAGCATACTGGAAACCCCCGCACATACCACGGAATTTTGCTTATAGCGTAGTGATAAGCATTGCGTAATAGTTTTGGAATAGGAAACATTTCAAAATTGTAAAATCAATTATTATTATAATTATTTTTTTTATTTCTAAAAACCAATAGAAGCTTTCAATTTCTGTAGAAGTTGCCAATCAAAACATTAAACATGTTGCCGCCGTTCGGCAATAGCTATTTGATTCCTTCGAACTCTCATATCTATTGCTTCTTCTTCTTCTCGAAAATATGTGAAACTATTTTCAATTTATTTTCTCTTTCTTGTGATATTATAAGTGAAAATTTTTGAAGCAACCTATCAAAGTATTCGCTTGGCCCGTGGACGCGGCTATTTGTCGCAACTAAATATTACAATTTCGAAGAAAGTCTGAAAATTCTCTTACATTATCCAGGACCAACTACTTCCCCTAGTCTACACACGAAAAAAGATATTTTATTTCTTGGTTTGATTACAAAAATTATTACTTATGTATTATTGATTTTGAACGATTTGACAAACAGTTTACCTATTATATAAGCCATGAGCTACCCACATATTGTCATGTGTGTCATTGAGATTGAATTCAGCATCAAATGAGCAAAACTTTGAAAACATTAGGTACTTGTAATTTTCCTTCAGGATCGTTCACACGAGGTCTACAGAAGTGCAATCACTAGATATAATATAATAATATATAGGTGTATGCGTATGTATGTATGACCACCAGGAGATTGAATTCGCACGTGTGTGCAGTCGATGGCACCAATTACGCGTGGAAATTGCCTAATATTGTATCATTTTTGTTTAACATTGACAATTTCCTCAGGTTGAGGCGTGTATGTCAGTATATCACGTCTCGACTTAAACTTGCTATCCGTTCAGAAACTTTCTTAATTACCCCCCAGGTAGTGCTTCTACTAACGTTGACGTGATCACCCAAAAGCTGCTGGAAGGATCCCGTAGCATAAAATCTCAACGTTAGTAAAAGTTGAAGCATTCCAGACAAAGATTTGCTTCCATTTGTTTCTGGCTCCATGTTGCTTAATCGGTTCATTAGCCCGATCACACTTTTTTGTGGAACCTTGTTTATTTGAAAAATAAAATAAATAATATGTAACTTATAATAAATATAAAGATTACAACTTACCTGTAACGCAGTTTAAATTCCCTGTCACCGTACAATGTGAAAGGGTCTCTTCTATCAAGAATGGCACGTATTACCTCACCATCACTACTTGTAGGTAAATCAGATAAATCGAAAAAAGAAGATAAATCAGAAAAATCGGATAAATCTAAATCAGACATTTAAAAAAAAAATTTAACTTTGTAAACACTTTTATTTAGTTAATATTTTTTATCAAAATCAAAAACTATAATAATAGAATCACTGGTTAGTCAAAAGGTTTATGAATTAAAAAAATTGTAACTGTAAACACTTCTTTTAGTTGGTATTATTATTATTAAATTCAAAAAAATATAATAAAAGTAAACACTGGGTAGTTAAAAGGAGGTTTATGTCACTTTAATCACTGGTCAACCAGTAATTGGTCAACCAGTCAACCTGTGTTAAGCACAAATTAACATTGCTGCAACCCAAAATGTCTTAACTACAGATTTAATCTATGATTAAATATTTAATCTAAGATTAAATTCCTAAATTAAGGTTGCTGAAACCGGGCAACAGTAAAGAACTATCAATAGTGATAATATTCCAAAATAGTGCTCATTAAATAGCGGAGTTAGCGCGACATTTTAAATCTTGCAGGCTGGGTGAAGATCATGTTTTTGGGTGAGATTATGAGATCATGTCAGAACTTTTATGAGATTACATATTACTAACACATTTTCCAACAACAAATTTAAGCCAAAATAAATTTTAAAATATTAGCTCCACCAAGCCTCAATGATTTAAAATGGATTCAGTCTAAATTAAATAATATGTGTAAATTTTAAATGTTTTGTTTTTTTAAAACTGTTAGTTACCATTTAAAAATTATAAAAAATATTAAGTATATCGTATACTACCTATTATTGTATCTTTATTTGTTTGCAGCTTTTATTTATCTATAAATGACGAAATTATTATTTGCAATTAAGTGTTTCTTTAATAATTATTATATTGTGATAGTACTTATGGTTTACAATTTTCAGTCATATATCCAAACCCGATAAAGAAGCCAGCTGTTGTAGGTGGTAATTCTCCTGCCTTTAAAAAGCCATGTAAGTGAAAATAATCAACAATTTTTAATAATTATGATTCCGAAGAAATTAGAATAACTTTTTATTGCTTGTGTATAAAAATATGCATCATAATAATAAATAATATATTATTCTATGTTTTTGCACCATGAGATTATGATGTATTTGAGTCAGATGTACATAGATATATTATATATTATAATACATCTGAAGGAGTAATTTACTTTCTAAATTCTGTTTTATTTGAGATTTAATGAAATTTAAAATTACAATTTATCAATTCAAGTTAATTTTGAAAAATTTATTGAAAAACATAACTGGTAAATATAGAAGACTTTTAGATCCGAGCAACAATTATACTGTAAGAAGTTTAATTGTTGTATATTTGAGGTAACTTGCGGGGTTGGAAAGCCAGTAATTCTGTTTTATTATTAATGTTTTATTGTTTTTGAACTGGGGGAATAATTTGCATTCTGCTCAATGCTCATGTATAATAACGATTTCCAGGTTATTGGCAAACAGTATAGTATTAAGTTCCATATTGGAATAATTCACATTACAGATAATTTTCTTTTGCATTGATGCATTCTTCTTCTTCAAGTGCCATACACTATGCAGTGTGTAGGCAATCACTTGGCTGAAGCAAGTACTAAGGAATTTAATTAATGGGGTGGTTTTCCGTTGACTTCCCCATAGCCCACAGACATAGTTATATCTTTAGATCACAGCAGTGTATTCGACGCGACCAGGATTTGAAACGCGGTTCGCGCTTTCCAGACGGCCGGTGTAGGCTAAAGCCATACTGCTGGCTGATGCATTGCAACGATAAAATATATCTAGCTTGAGCAAAATATTTTTATATCTTAAACTTTTGGAATACAATACTTCTTAACTTTACAGTACCAGTACCGCCCACATACTCAATGTTTTACAATACTTTTTAAAGATTTATATAAAATAATAATAGTATAGCTCTACAGGCCTTGTAGGCCCATGGCCTGAACAATCTTTCTCCATCTCTTCCGATCTCTCACCAGAGCTGTCCAGTTCTCTACACCCATTGTCCTTAGGTCCTCCTCCACAGCATCCAGCCATCTTCTTCTCGGTCTTCCTCTTCTTCTGGTACCTATCGCACCCTGTCGTAGGACTTTGTGGGTTGTTCTTTCTTCGGTAGTCTTTCAACATGTCCCAACCACCTGATCCTTTGGGCTCTGATTATTCCAATGATATCCGTCTCTCCATAACAACTCATTACCTCTACGTTATCCAGTCGTCGCCATACACCATCTATTTGTCGACCGCCATAAATTCTTCTCAGAATCTTTCGCTCCCACCGTGCTACCTTTTCGCTATCGTTTTTATTTAGCGTCCATATTTCACTACCATATAGTACTGCCGGTCTTATCACTGTCTTGTAGATTCGTATTTTTCTTCTTTGTGATATTTGTTTGTTACGCAATATTGTACCTAGGCTTGCAGCACTTTTATTTCCTCTCGTTTTTCTTGCGTCGATCTTTTTGCTGTTGTTGAGTTTACTCGTTATTAAAGTTCCCAAATCGATGAAACTTTCCACCTTTTCAAAATTATATTCTTTCATTCCTACTCTAACCGCAAGTCCTCTGTCAATTGTAGATCCGTTATCCTTTACGCCCATAACCATATATTTTGTTTTTGCTTCATTTATCAGCAATCCCATGTTCTGCGCTTCTTTAATGAGGTTTCTTATCATTTTCTGCAGTTCATGTCGACTTTTGGAAATTATCACACCATCGTTCGCGTAGGCCAAAAATTGGTAGTTTGTGTTGTATATCGTTCCGTTTGTGTTTATTCCACTATCTCTGATTATTTTTTCCAATACCAAATTGAACAATACTGCCGACAAAGGATCTCCTTGTCTCAAACCATTTTCAACTTCAAAACTCTTAGATATTTTGTTCGCGACCTTTACATAGTTTTTAGTCCTGTTGAGAGCCATCTTTGTTAACCTTATTATTTTATCCAGTATTCCCAAAGTTCTCATTGCGGCATACAGCTTATCTCTATTTACCGTGTCATACGATTGTTTGAAATCTATGAAGATGGTGTATAGTATTACTTTATGTTCGTAGCAATTCAGCTGTATTTGCTTCATAGTAAAAATTTGGTCCATTACAGATCGATTGCTTCTAAAGCCACACTGGTAGTAACCAACAAAGATTTATATAGATATTATTATTGTTATTCTATTTTAACTAAGCTACTACCCAAAACTTACTTAAGGCATTACTATCATAATCTTTGCGGAAGTCTATAATGCTCATTAACATCGCTTAAAACTCATGTCATCATTTAGTAAAAATTTTTCAAATTAAAGAATTATCACCAAATATTAAAGTTACTCTTTGCCAAAAGTATTGGTTACTCGTTAAAGAAATCTTTAAAGCTGTTTGTAAAATAAAAAATAAAAATTTATAAATAGTATAAAATAAAATATATTAATTAGATTTTAAAGATAATTTAACTTCAAAATCATTGGGTTCACTAACTAAAGGCAGTATGAAGAAGACTTGTCCGCAGACAACAAAGCCACCAATAGTAAAAAATAACTCATGTAAGTGGATAACATGAAAAAATAAATATTTTCTCATTGTTTATTATTTTTTAGTTCAAATACCAGTCGTTTGTAAAAAAACCATTGCTGTTAAAACACCAATCGTCGGTGGATCACCAATATCCCGTGGTAAGCTATATAACTATTACATTTCTAGTATTATCAAAAATATTAATCACTATTTATAGTTTCAGCTACAGAACAACACAGAACAACAACAACACCTATGGCATCAAAACGAGCTTCAGTTGAAGACCAGCGCTATAAAGAAACAGAAGATGATGGTAAGGGAAATTTGAGTGATATGTTCTCAATTTTATTTGACGCTGTTTTATTGAATTGCAGAAAGTCCACGCTTTGACAACATAGCTCTACTGGTGGAATCTGGAACTATTCCAAACAATGACAGCATAACTATAGGTACTTATATAGAATTCATATTAATTAAAATTATTAGCTCTTGAAAATACAATAAATATGATTATCAATAACGAGCTACAAGATACATTTAAATCTTATTGTAGCTCGTTATTGATAATCATATTTATTATATAGAATTCAATATAATATTGTAAATTTTTTTTAATAAGACAACATACACTACTATTATAGTATATTACAATTAATTAATTAATGCCGACTAGTTTCGAGAAATCAATCCCATCTTCAAAGCAAACTATAAAAAGGCTGGTCAAAAAATCATCACAAATTTAAAAACCGCTTACTCCATTTCATGTTTCTAGAATTTAAAACAGTTTGACGAGTAAGAGGTTTTTTAAATTGGAATGATTGCTTTTCTGACCAGCCTTCTTGTATGTAGTTTATATTGAAGATGGGATTGTTATCTCGAAACTAGTCAGCATTAATTATTTATAAATAAATTATAATATAACACACTAAATAGCATTGTTGTTCTATTGAATTGAACGTGTGTTCTACCAATTTATTAAATTGAATTTATTTTGTTCAATAAAATTTTCCAAGTTAAAATTATAAAATTAATGGCTTTCTAAAAAACATTTTCGATACAAAATTTCAATTTTAATAAACAATTTTACTATCTATATCAGTGTTTATAAAAAGAAAAAAAATAAGCGAATATGCAAAAATATGTTAACAATGAAGTTTTTCTGAAATTTTAAGAATTAATGATTGATCTGGCAACGATGCTAACACATAGAGCGACACATAGACACGCATGCCATGGATTTATTATTTTTATTTTTGTAACGAAACTGTTTCTGGGGGTTCCCATGATACTAGTGTCTAATTTCGGTGATCAGCAATTTCGAGACATTTGGAAATCTACATGGTAACCTCTACCTTTTCATTCACACGTTCTTTCATCACATTTTCTTAGTTACTCGATTCACACTCATTCTCTTAACTTATCACGTCTCCGATCAGTTTTCATAAAAAATGACACAAATATCGATAAATGTACACTTTAATGTCCATTTATTCTTTTTTAATTTATTATTCTTTAGTATGGTTCTAATTTAATTAAATTTTTTTTAGAATTAGCAGAGTTATATGCGAAATTACAAGTTAATCTTAAAGAATACTCCATCATAATCAAACAATTACAAGATTGTTATATTAAAGATATTGAGTCAAAAACTTTGTTTCTTGAGGTATTACCACGACCAGACAAAAAATTACTTGTAATTGATTTAGATCACACTTTATGTGATATTGGAGACGAATCTTCTTCCATTCAAGATAACACAGCTAGACCATTCTTATTAGAGTTTATAAAAGCTGTCCACCAGTTCTACGAAATTGTTATTTGGTCGGAAATGAATATATCATCGATACAAGCAATAATAAACACTTTAGGACTAAATGACATTCCTAATGTTGAAATTCTGCTTATTTTGGGCTACGATGATATGATAACTGTAGCTATTCCTCACATAGGTTTGAGAAAGGTTTGAGTTTTTGAATTTATGTTACTCAATATTACTTTTTTTAAATTTTTAGATTAAGCCGTTAAGTATGATTT
Organism: Cantharis flavilabris; assembly: GCA_949152465.1. Taxonomy (NCBI): domain Eukaryota; kingdom Metazoa; phylum Arthropoda; class Insecta; order Coleoptera; family Cantharidae; genus Cantharis; species Cantharis flavilabris. Next base: position 11,498,600 of record OX424441.1, read on the forward strand.
GGAATAAGCTTGAACAATTCAGTAAAATCAACACAATTACATTAGATGATTTAGCAGTCAACTTTTATCTTAATCCTAATAACGGACTACAAATTAAAGCATACAACAAAGAAGATTTCACGACTGATAGCGAACTTCAACAAATTACAATTTATTTAAATGCAATTGCAAAATTTTGCACTGATTTTTCTTCCTTAAGCCATAGACATTATGGAAAATATCGCAATATTTAAATTTTATTATTTCATCATCATCTGCAGGTTTTAGGCCAGTGGCCCGTTACATCACTCCAGTTGGTTGCTCCATCTATTTTTGGAGCGGCCCACACTTCTTCTTCTTATTGGATTGTATTGGAACATTTGCTTTGGCAAATGAGTCTGGTCTATTCTGTCTATGTGTTCTTTCCATGCCGTTCTATAATAATTTAATGTTTCGTTGATACTGCAAATGTTCTATTCATTTCTTATGCACATATTTCTTTTTCGGTCTATCCTTGAATATCCCGTCACTGAACGCAGGAAATTTATTTAAATATATTAAATAATAATATATACATATAATATAATATGTATAATAGATATAAATTTTCTTTATCTGTATAAATTTTTAAAATTAAATTTACTTTGTAATAATATTTATATTGTCTTTATAATTCTCCCCTCACTGGCAAACTAGCGAATCTGCAATTGGCAATTGTTAACAAATTGGTAATCAAATGGCGAACAATTTTAAAAGATACAAGCTAGAAAAAGTGGAAAACTATATTTAAAGTATACATAAAAATACCTTCAAGCCCAGTTCATCATTCCAAAGTTCGCACACTGTTTTTCCAATTACTGCCCATCCAAAACAAAACTCGAACAGATAGACGATGCTATATAATCAGCTTGTAAGAAAATGTTGCATCTGAACTCAAGTATAATCAATCACTTATATTTTGTGTTGGGATTTCCGCGATTAGAACGTGATAAACGCAATTAAAACCCTCGATAGAGATATGCTAAAGTAATATTGTTACCTTGTTACTGTAGGTAATTTCAATCAATCTAAAACAAAAATTTATTGTCAATCTTTTACAGTTAATTAACTGTTAATTAATTAATTAATTTAATGAACTGTAGAAAAGTGTTTTTGATTTAGATTAATTAAAGATTGGAGAGCAGAAATAGAAAAAAAGTGAAGGTGGGATACAGAAAGCTGAAGGTTTGTAACCTCCTATTTCCATCGGTAAGTCTTAGGCGGTCACAGGTGCTGCGGTCACCTAAAAAAATTACAATTATTTAAGTTTTGTTTATATAATTGTAGGTCAACAAACTTCCCTGTTTACTATTTTGGTATGCTGATAATAACTTAGTAAATTTTACAATTGAATATTGGCGTTGCTTGTATGATAAGGGGACACATTTTTAACTGGTTGATTAGCTCTGATATCAAAAAGCAGGAGAAAATTATTCGGATTTCGCTTGAAATTAATTAGATTAAATTTGTGTGGACGAATTTCTGGTTGAACTTAAAGTGTGATTAGTTTTATAGAATTTCACTTACCGTATATGAGTAATTCCACGTCAAGCGGGACAAATTTTGGTAAAATTTGACCTCCATGTCTCCGATTCAATCATAAAGTCTTATATGGGTTCCATATTACTAAAATATGACTGGTAATTTTCTTCAGATTTTTATAATAATTAATTTGCAATTTATGGACAATTAAAAATTTCGAAAAATTGATCGAACGTTCTCATTCAAATATTAATATCTCTGGTTCTATTGAACTCACAAAGTCCAGGTTTAGCTCATTTTAAAGCTCTTGAATTGTACTTTCGTTGTAAATTTTTTATATTTTATCAAAGTTGAAAATTCAATAATTGTTTAAACAATTTAATTTTAAAATGGATTTTTAACTAATACGTTGGCGTCTCGTCGGTCGGTATCTTTCTCGGTAGAAAGAAAACAAATTATGTTATCGTTCGAAGTAATGTAAGCCCCGTTTCACAGTCACACGCGCTACGCGCTACGCGCTACGCGGCGCGTGTTGAAAAGCATTGTACCTTATGGTTGCTTTCACAGTCACACGCGTTGAAAACGCGCTACGCGCGCGTGCTGTTTTATGCCGAGGGCAAACGCGCGACCCGCACGCCTTGCGTGCCTACGCGAGGCGTGTTGGCATTGTATATTATGGAGCCTTTCACACTAAACGCGCCTGACACGCGCGCGTAGATATATGAGGTTGCCAGTTCATTAAAGAACTTCTTGCTGTTGTGTGGTTTTGCGTGATTTCAAGCAAGATGGACGTAATTGATACGGAAATGTTAATAAATGCTGTTCAGGAAAAGAAAAATCTTTGGGACGCTCTCTTAAATCAGAATATAACGTTACGAAAGCGCCCTTTAGTAATCTCTTCTCAATCAATGGATGAACCCATAATCGTTTTGTTTTGTTCTTTGCACTTTGATTGTAATAGTATGCAGCTATGGCAACAACGTTCGAAGTATACTCGTCCGCGTTCGTTGTAATACTAATAAGTGTGAAACGGGAAAACGCGCTACGCGCTACTCGCCGCGTAGGGCGTAGCGCGTGTGACTGTGAAACGGGGCTAATACTTTTTTGCATATTTTTATAAATGTGTTGATAATAATAAAAATTAAAATTAAACCCTTGAATTTAATAATTGTTTTGTCACTTGTAGTGTTAGAGGCTAACGCCTTTTCTTCAAAAGGCGCATTAGACTTTAGATTAGTGCATAATGTAACGGTCCTGCGAATTACCTTACACCTTACCATTTACTCACAGTTGCAAGATTATAACAACTATAATAAATATGAATTAGAACGTATAAATATTATAAATATAGTAATTCTTCAATGAAGAAGTTGATTTATTTGGCACAAATAAATTAAAAAATTCAATTAAATCTAAGGTCAAGTTATATACCTCAAGTTCAATTAAATAAATATATTGTTTTGATCTAATATTCCAAATTAATTCATAGAATAAAATTAGAATTCGATCAATTAATTTTGTCATGTTTCTTTCAATCTGATGGTAGATTTACTTCAATTTTAGATTTCATCGAGGCAAATAAAGTTTCATGGGTCTAAATAAATCTGTTAACTAAATACTAGATTTCATTCAGATTTTCTGAAATATTTATATCAAATAAACTAATTTTGTGCCACATTTACCAGAGTTAATGCAAATAAATTTGTCAAATAAATTACCATCTATTTGCCACAAACTTTATTTTTCTTCAGTGTACGTAGATGGTATAACAATTTTTGCATGGGATTCTGTATACTCTGCTGTTGTTCATGGTTATTTTTGGTGGTTGAAAAATAGTAAGTTCTTCAAGGTGTTGTTGGTTCTACTTATGGTTGATGTAATTATATGTTCTCTAAATAATTTTTTTTATTCTTACATTGATATTGCAATAATATTTTAGTTTCCTGTAGGTTGTCTCTTTTTTGGGATTTTAGCTGGTAAAATAGGATTTGGTGACATGTGGCCCTGAGCCACTTGACCCTGCGACAACTCGCCTCGGATAACTGGCCTTGGCGACAACTGGCCCAGGCGACAACTGGCCCTGGAGACAACTGACCCTGGTGATCACTGGCCCAGGTGACAACTGACTCTGGAGACAGCTGGCCTTATCAACAACATTCTAGATTAAGCAACACACGTAACACAATATATAATTGACGTTTTCTTTTGTAAATGTAGCTTTGCGTTCGATCTGCCACCTACAGTTTTAGTATCGTGGATCGACTATAGCTAGTCCGTCAAGAAGCGTTTGGTTGCCAAGAATTATTAACCGATCATTTCCAGGTGCAGAATCGAGAATTAGCATATCGCCAAACTAATCCGGAAAAGCGAAATGTAAATCGGTTGGAATTTGTGGAAGAGTATTTTCGGCACTGTCTTTTTTTTATGCTGACGTTGTAACGTTCTGCATAATGATGATTTTTCGGAAGTGCCATCAAAACACCATCGGGTACGTTTAGTTCGATTGCACCTTGCACAGCTCTTCGTGTAGCTCCTAATTCAGTCATCCTTGTCTTCATTTCACCTATCACTTTTCTAGCTAAAGCCGTTGCCACATTTCCTGCATGGCAATGTTCTAGAATCACGTTCCCAACCACAAAAGGCTGTAAGATGTTTCGTTTAAGAGGTACGGGCTTCGCAAGAAAAGTAAAAAAAATAAGAACTGATTTTTTTAAACATTTTTGCCCTTAATTTAACGTATAACTCGAAATCCGTTGATTTTAGACGATAAGGGATTATAACGTAATTTGTAGATAAGTGAATGATCTTTAAAAAAGGTTCCATCTATTAAGTTTAAAAAATAATAATATCGGAACTATAGCCGTTTGAAATCAGAAACTCAAAAAATTGTTTTAAAGGGTGGTACCCCCCAAGGGTTTTATTTGTAAATTTATCTTAGAAAAGTGTCCATTTATAGCCACCTCAAAGGTTATCCACGGTCACGGGGACACCCTGTATATATATTATATTCAGTAGAAACTATACTGGGAAGAAGAAGAAAACAAAAAAATGGAACGATTCAGAATGCAAGAAGGTTATAAACACAAAAAAAAGTTTAATCAAAACAACAGAATATAAAGAAAAATACAAAGAATTAAAAGAAAAGATGATGAGGATATGTAAAAAAAAGAAACAGTAAAATATTAATAATTAATAATTGGTGTTTAAAAAGTTGCATAAATCAAAAAGCGTTTTAAACGAAAATATAAACAAAGTAAAATGTTGGAATCAACAGGAATGAAAGACAAAGAAGGAAACATAATACATATACATAGAAGACCCACAAATAAAAAACATATGGAAAGAATACTTTAAAGAGGTACATGTCGCTGCCTCCATTCAAAATGGAATTTTTTATTAAAATTAGTATCAAGTGTTTGAACTTCTTTCAAGGAGACTTTTGGGGAGGGGGCTGGAAACATGATAGTCCTCAAAGTTAAATTACTTTTAAATGGTTTCGCAGGCAAATTTACAGTTGCACTAAATTCCAACGATGTAGGTGGTGTTGTTTCCACAATCAATCTCTTTATTATCCATAAAATTAATTTACCAGTTTAACGCACAATGAGGAGCCGTACGATTCATCGCGGACAATAAATGTTGCGTGCGACTATTCATTACGTGTGATACAATTCATCGAGTATAGAATGTTAATAATTAAATGGGAATACGGGTGAATAAATGCATAAATATTGGTATGTTTCAAACACATTGTATTTAATAAATTAAAAAAGGGTTAGGATGGACCAACTCTTCGACGAAAATGTACTGCAGCAAGAAGACTTTACAGTAAGAAGATTCCCTACAGAATCGCAAGAACACCTGACCAGACTTCGCTAAGCCAGAAATTTACTGGCACTAGAAATAACCAGAAGTAAAAGAAAGAAATGGGATAGCCTACTGTTAGAACAGGACAACCCGAGCTTGTGGAAGTTTATGAATGCGATTAAAAAGAAAGAAAGTTTAATAGTCTAGTCAATACGGACCCAAAATTGATGTTTGCTTGCAATAAATCATAAAGTTTTGAAACTTGGCAGAAAGTTTCGTCTTAGGTCACCGTTTAACTAAAAAAAGTCACCATCTTTACAAAGTCCGGAAGTGTCCCCATCTTGGATTTTAAGTGACAATTTCTGGTTTTCCAATAATATCTTCAAAAATATTAACTTTACAAAATGTATCAACCAAACAAACTCCGAAAATAGATTTACAATAAAAAAAAAAAAAAATCAACGGCTGGAGTAACCAACTTTACTATTTATGTTTAAACCAATTTTAAATTCATAATTTTTTCGCCATTGGGTTACCCAAATTTAATTTAGTGTGCCAAACCAAACAACTTAAGACTCAGGTCAAAAGTGTCAAGTCAAATAGTATGTAGGGGAAATTCTACCATGAACCAACAAGATTAGAACAAAGGTGTTCGGAGTTCTATTTAGATCCATACCGAGTAACGTACATATAATGTAAATTACTCAAAAGTGCGGCAATAATTTAATTATACAAGAATGGGTTCAAATCAAATATTAAAACTAAATATTTTATAAATGAATGGCTATAAATTATAAACAAACAATACCAAGGAGTATTATTGGATTATTAAGTATTATTTTCCAATCAGTTCTAAGTAAATTTCAATATTTGAAGTGCTAATCCCATCTTTTCGATGCAAATTGGCAGGATGATTAATTTAGTTGTGATTCAAAAAGTGAACTGAGAAGTGGATAATTTATTTTGCTCTCAAGAAACTTTGAATAAATTTAATTTCAGTTGAGGGAATTTCATCCAAGTGAGGCAAAAAAGTACTTGCAAATAGTTATGTCCTGGTATACCGAAGTGTTACCAAAAGTGAAAACGAACGCCAACATTGTACCAGTGGCTGAAAAACAGTTCAACGAAGAGGAAGTAAAGTTAGTTCACAAGTGACGGATAATTTTGTAAGCAGCACTTGAAGTAACTTGAGATTAAACAGGTTATTACATTTATATTCATTTTAATTTTTTTTTTTATTATTTCAATTAATATTTACAATCTGTTTATGTACAAACAATAAGTAAATTATTTGGCTTAAATTAATGACACATTGAGAACATTCCAGTGAATGTACTTATTTTAAGTTATCAAAGTTTGTTAACATAAAATGCAAATACACTCGTTGTTAGTCACATCGAGAAGCCAGAGGGCTTAAAGCGTTTCAGTCTTCGAATCTCATATGAATCATCAAGCAGGTCCACTGCCAATTCGTTTGGATGCGTTTTTAATCGATTTTTATATTTAACGGAGTAATTCTTAATTTCACTGTGTATTGAAGGAATTTTCAGGTCTCGATGGATTGTATCATTTGGCATATACCACGGAGCTTGTACAATTGTTCGAAGTATCTTATTTTGGAATCTTTGAAGTATTTCGACGTTTGATGTGCTCGCAGTTCCCCAGAGCTGGATTCCGTATGTCCAAATCGGTTTCAGTATTGCTTTATAAATTATTTTGACAGAAAAAAACTATTTATTCGTCTAATTCTACTTCCTGAACCTTAGCATAAACGTGTCTCAGAGCCTACATAAATTCAAGATTTATCGGAAGCCAACCTACGCCGACACCACCATCCCCTTTGACTCTGACCATCCATGGACCCACAAAATAGCCGGATATAGATCAATGCTACAACACCTAGTCAACACCCCGTTAGATGAAAAAGACCAACAAGTGGAACTAAACACCATAAAGGAAATTGCAGTAAACAACGGATACCCCAGAGAATTCATCAACTCACTCATGTTTGGAATAAAAAAGAAAAAGACCATCAACAACGAAACCAGGCTAAAAGTCAACCCCAACATCAATACTTACCTCCCCCTACCATACTACCACAACATCTCAGAAAAAGTAGGCAGAAAGCTCAAACACAACAACAAAAACCTCACAATATCCTATAAAAGCAAAGGATCCATCGGACAACGCCTTTCCAAACTTAAAGATCCCTTAAAAAACCACCAAAGAAGCAGCATATATGAACTAAGCTGCAACAACTGTACCAAAAAATACATAGGTCAATCTGGACGCAACTTCAAAACAAGGTTCAAAGAACACACAGCCCACTGGAGACTGCAAAATAAAGGAAAATCAAATTTCGCCGACCATCTGATAGAGGAAGACCACGATGTAGGTGAGCACAATCTACGAATACTACATATTTGTGACAAAGGACCAACAATGGACCGTCTAGAAACCATGGAGATAAAGAAGATGCTGAAGAACAACCCGGAAAATCTTATCAACGAGCAAATAAATCTAATGAGCGGACTACTAATAGATATACTGTGCACGTGAAGAGATAGCCTTCAATACTTAATCTCGGTTTCAAATTTGAATATATTTTAATATTAATTTTAAATGTGAACGTGACTGGTTCTAAATATTTTAGAATGTAAGTGGCTAACAGCCTTTTTTGTAATATAAGTAACACTTGAAAATGGGGCTAACCCGAAACATGTAGTGTTTTTAACAACAATAAAATAACTCGTAGAATTAGACGAATAAATAGTTTTTTTCTGTAAAAATGATTAATAAATTCTACTACATCGGCCAAGAGCAAACTAAATATGCTTTATAAATTAATAGTTTCCTCTCTAAATTTACTTGTGAATTTTTACCTATTCACCAATACATTTGTCTAAATTTGATTCTAAGTTGCTTCCTTTTATTAAAAATATGTTTGCGCCATGTATACATCTATGTATAAGCCCAGATTTTTGCATCTTCAGCCTTACAGCAGAGCAATAATCTCTTCTCATGGTGAATGTAACTTGCGAAGATTTTGTTTCATTGGCTTTTATCCTCCACACTTTGAGTCACTTTTGGATTCTATCTAGGTTTTTCTGTAAGTTTGTTGAAGCGACCGTCGGATTAGTATGTGATGCAAGCACAGCGGTGTCGTCAGCAAAAGTTGCTACCATTGTTGCTTCAGTCGTTGGTAGATCAGCAGTATACAACAAGTACAAAACCGCACCCAGGACACTACCCTGCGGCACTCCTGACTGGATTGGATACATTTCGGAATATTCTTCGCCATATTTAACTAAAAAATGTCTGTTAGTCAAGTAAGATTTTAATACCTGATAGTAATTGTGAGGTAAGCTCTTCTTCAATTTGTAGAATAAACCCTCATGCCACACCTTGTCGAATGCTTGGCTTATGTATAGGAATGCCGCAGAGCAGTATCTCTTAAGGCCACATTACACGAGGCGATTTTTTCATGCGATCGATCGCTGCGAGAAGTTGCAGGCGCTTAGCGCCTCGTGTAATACAAAATCGCTCATGCGATTTGTTGCTGCAACTTTGCGCACGTGCGATTTTTTAAATTAGAACTTCTTCTAATTTTATGCGCTTTTTCGTGCGAGTTCTTACTATCAACTTAAAAATGTTTGGAAAATGTTTCTAAATGATTTTCTATATACAGAAATTCACTGAATTAAACCAATAGGTTGGCATTACAGTAAATATGTCATGTATTTATAATATTTTTTCTAGTTGTCAAAAATAAATATCGCACATGCGAAAATGCGCAGCAATTTTGCGCAAGCCAAAAAATCGCTGCAACTTATCGCAGCGATCGATCGCATGAAAAAATCGCCTTGTGTAATATGGCCTTTATGTTCCAGATCGTTACCGATTTGCTTTATAATTCTGTGGACTTGTTCTACCGTGCCATGATGACTTCTAAATCCGTATTGATGGCTAGGAATGAGGGAATCTTTCTCCAATATTGGTTTTAGGCGTTTGTAAAAGAGTTTTTTGAAAATCTTTCCTAGCACTACCGATTTATTAGTCTGTAAGACGTTATTTCTTCAGGTTTCTTTCCTGGTTTCTGTATTAGGATAATTTGGGCAACTTTCCATAAGTGAGGGAAGTGGTTTAATTTTAATATTGCATTGTAGATGTACGTAAGTAGTGTTAGGCACTTAGGAGTTAATTCTTGTAAAATCCTACCAGTAATCAGGTCAAAGCCGGGTGCTTTTTTGGGATTGATTTTGCGTAGGATTGTTTGTTTAACTTCTTGAAGTTTAAAACTCTTTATTGGCAGATCCATCTGAAAGGGTGCATCGAGATATTTATAGATGTCATTATCTTCTATTGTCGATGTTGATGGGAATGGTTTGAAAACATTAGAAAGGTGCTTGGCAAATGCATCAGCTTTTTCCTTATCGCTTCTAGCCCACTTACCCCTATCATCTCTGACTGGTGGTATTGTTTCTTGTGGGTGCTTGAGTCTTCTTGTGGCTTTCCAGAGCGAGTAGTCGGTTGCTCTAGTAACTGTTAGATTGCTAAGATAGTCCTGAACAGACTGGTTTTTGAGTTGTGACAAGAGGATTTTAAGTTGTTTAGCAGCTTTGTTAAATTTTGCTTTGCTCTCAAGTGTTCTTAAGGTTTGCCATTGTTTTCAAAGTTTTCGTTTTTCGGAAATTTTTTGTTTAACTGAAGCGGGGCACGATTCTTCAATATAAGTTATATTTCGATCAGGTGTACTTTGCTCAGGTGTAATATGAAAACCAATTATAATTTAATTTTAAAACTTGAAGATGTGTAAAAATTTACATGAAACATGTCAAAATAAAGATCATTGGAACAAGAATTTCATTAATTGATTGAAGAAATACATATAATATAATCTCAAAAATAAATTCAACTTCGTAAAACAATGCCATTTTATAACGGCAATAAAATTCAAACAAATTATTGAATTTTTAATGACAATTAAAGAAGAAAATATCAGGTGTTGGGTATCTTCAGACTCAGAATTTTTTTTAATTGATACCTTTTTCAACTTTATTTGTTATATATTATTGGGTGTAAGGTCGGTCATCCTTACATACTATAGTATGTACTTATACAATTCTTTTTCTAGAAAAGACTTTTTTAATAGTAGTAGTATTTAGTACAGTGTTTTGTACAATTAAATCAATTAACTATAAAAATACAAACTTTTAAAAATAAAATAATAAAAATGAAAAATATACAAAGAGAAGAAAAACTTGAAGCAATAATTTTTTGTGGCAAATCTAAATAATGTTCCTTAACTAGCGTGGACTCCCTTGTATACTCTTACAGTCACAGTTGTTGTCAACCTTATCAAAATCTAAGTAGTAATCACAAGGGAAATAACTAACACTTACTAGAATAAGTGCTGTTTGTAGATTAAGTGCAATAAGGTTTAGGTGAAACATAGGTAAATACCCTCTGTTCAATTTGAACAATAAGAGAGAAACTCCAACCATGAAGTACACTTTCGCTATGAGATCAATATTTAAAAAGACTTCAAAATTAGTAATTTATTTATTCCAGAAGTGTTTCCATCTGAAATAACGTATAGGTTGATTAGGATAGCTGCTTGATAGTGTTTCATAGCTGATATAGAAAAAATGAAATTAATTAATATAAATATTTAAGTCGTATTCTACATAAAATAGGAAATAAACGCCAAGTACGGATCAAGTGACAAAAGCATGCTACAATCATTCTATAGTTAATAATATACGTTAAATAACTACGTATACCAAAAGTAGCCAACTAAGATGGCATTAGTGATCTGGTACCCCGAGTAAGCAGGCACCGTTTATAGTATTTTATTTTAAATTTACACTTAATTTTCTTATATATAAATTTTTAGAACATACATAGCAGCTATTTACTGCTTATTGTCAACTTACTAAGTTGGAATCAATTTTTATTTAATATTCAGTGGCACAATTATACTCTTTTTTGATGATTAATAACATTTTAGACTTTCGAGCGTTCAGTACATATCGTCATGCGAGTACAGAAAAATCTACAATAATTATGGTTAAATTTCCTCGTTCTATTCTGAATCTAACCGTCATAATTCTGTCGTTAACAAATTCATAGCTTCTTATGTGTGATTTCCAATTATCCTCAATAAATACTGCTATGCTTGCTCTTTCACTGAGATTCACTCCGCTATATAACATCAGGTACAGTAGAGCGTCGATAATCCGGACGTCAAAAATCCGGACCGTCGATAATCCGGATTCAATTCTGGGGAAAAAAAAGTTGAAAAAAAAAATTTGTTAAACAAAAGTTGAAAAAAACTTACCGCTGCAAAAAAATATATGCATATTCTTTCATTAAAATACATTATAAGTTCATATTAATTAATTTATTTTATTTATTTATCTATTTTGACTTCAATTATTTAATCACTAAAGTGAATTATTAACGGTTTTACCAAGTTTTCTTTTTTTTATTAACTAAAACGACCAGTTTTGGTTCTTTTCGATAATCCAGAGGTTTTGATAATCCGGACAGGTCCGGTCACAATTAATCCAGATTATCGACGTTCTACTGTACTTTCTAAAATTCTTACTTCTAGCTAATTTTTTTTTGTTTCAGATATTACTGCTATACTATATTGATGTCTTTTTTTGATTATTTTTGCTAACTCTTTACTATTTATTGCTTTCACATTCCAACAAGTTACCTTCAATTTTTCTGTAATCCAATTATTGTCCTTTCCTTCTCGCGTTTAGGGTACGTTTATGTTGGAGCTGTGAGTAGAACAGTGTGAGCTGTGAAAAGAGAGGCGATAATAATAACGCTTTTTGTCGCTCTTGGTTGTATTTATGTTGAGGCTTCTATAGTAGCGAAGTATCTTATCTTTCCGTGTGTTTATAGCAATAACTTTAATCGGGCTTATCATTTCTAGAAAATGCAACGAGCATTTTTGCGCGGTGCATAGTTCATTTATGTTGTTGATATAACCTTGAATAAACTATCGCTAATTTATTGAATAAATAGTTTTTAAAATTGTAATTTAAACCATCTATGTGTGAATAATATTTTATCCCCACACATAATATTTTTACCTCTGACTGTTTTTCAAAAACACAGGATATATGATTATCCCTTACTGTTTTTCAAAAACACAGGGTACATGAAGTTACTATGTACAATCTTTGTTTATATAAATATTTATATTTGTGTGTCACCATTATATCTCCCGAACGGTTACAGGTTACTGGCTGGTTAACCCTTAATCGCTATCTTGTGGTCACTCAGACCACGGCAAGTTTTAATTTGTGTTTATTTTACGCCTCGTTCAAAATTAGTCATTATGGGTTTCAGTACCTTTAAGTTACATCACTCCCAGTATGTTGACAAATGGGGATGGTCGAAAGTCGCCTTGTTTTATTTATAGAAAGAAAACAAAACAGCTAGGGGTCACTGTGACCACACGATAGCGCTACTGTAATTATTATGTTTCTAGTAAACGTCTCATTTAAAGATTATAAAAATATAGACTATCATTATTATTGTTCATACAACTGTGTAAAAGTCTTAGCCAAACTAAATGAATTTTTAATTATTATATAATTTCAATTCACAAACCAATATGTTTGCAGTGCAGCGCGTAATTGCGTACGAATTGCATACAAAAACTGTGATTTTCAGGTGTTGTGGTTTTTGCGATATAGTTTATTTTTTTATATTTTTGTATTTTAATTATAATTATTATAATTATTCAAGTATGTACTTCAAAAAATTATGATTTAGTTTACTTAAATATGTTTTAGATTAAGAAAAAAAATTAAATTTTAGTTATGTCCTATAAAGGTGTCCAGATATGCTAACAATTTCTTTTGTGGTATTAAAAGTTAATAGATTTTTAAAATGAATTACTTTTTAATTTTTTTTTGGCTTACTAGAATACCAAATACAATGTTAAGTTGTACGTGAGGAAACGAAAGAAACAAAGCGTGGTCACTGTGACCCCACAGTAGCGATAGTGTGACAATTATTTGGCGTTAGTTATTAAGGGTTAAATACAATTTTCACCCACTCCACGGGAAGGAATTCTATCGCAGAAAACCATCTCTATCCCCCCCTGTTCTCTATATTTGTGAGATTATGCAGGGTCAAATTCATATCATTGGCTAACTATTCGCGTACCACATCGACTGACTGGATCACGAAGCGGTTTAAAACATATACAGTACAGTCTCGGTAATCCGAACTAATAGAAACCTGGCCTCATTCGGATTACAGAGAAGTTCGGATTACTGGATCAAGTTAAAAAACGAAATTTTTTATGCTTAGAAAAAATAAAATTATTTTTTAGAAAATTAATTTGTAATTACGGTTTATTTCTTCGCAACAATTCTTTTTCAATTGCCTCTTCTTTAAATTAATCATACAAAAAATTTTATGAGATTGAACATAATTTTCACACGCCCATCTTAAAAAAAATGTTAAAACTATCGACAGCTTTTTGTAGTTAACAGTTTCAGCAGTTTATAGTGCTTATGTATTGCATTACTTTCTTCTGTAATCCGAACATTATTCTATAATCCGAATATTTTATTAGTTGTGTTCGGATTACCAAGACTGTACTGTATTTGGTTTCTCTATACATTTTAACAAAATATACTTCAAAAAGAGTGAAATAAAATAAAAATAAAAATTAAAAATTTTAAAAACCCCTTGAACGTAAAAGCACCTTACTTTAAAAACTATTGGTTCCTTTGAAAAGGATGAAATAAATTTTTCTTCTTCACTCAACAACATAAACTTTCGAACACTTAACTCAAAAAATTAACTTATCGTCCTCTGCCCCCCCCCCCACTACAAAATTTAAACATTAATTTTGAAGTCAGGGGAAACGTAGTTTTTAAAGTAAGGTGCTTTTACAGTCAGGGGCTTTTAAAAATTTTTTTTTTATTTTTATCTTCTGTAAAAGTTTGAATTAAAATTAAATTATTCCTAATGTAAGTTAATAAATTAATGTAATCAGATCACTAGAACTAGAGGTATTCATTTCATTTCGTAATTTGTAAACTTGAAATTTTTGTCAATTGTTTTGTATGTTATGTTCTTTTCAAACATTTCCAAAATTTTAATTTAAAATTATTTTCTATTTTATGCATATTATATTAATTTAATTTAATTTAAATAAAATTTATTTAACTTTTACAAAATCAATGCTTACAAAAAATTACAAAGTGAAAAGAACAGAACCACTATTAGAATTAGGTAAATAATCTATTGTGGTGATTCTGGTCCCGTTGTCCCACAAAGGAGGTCTCTTAAAAATCGCGCTAATTAAATGTTCTACGTCCCTGCTGCTAGAGTTGAATTCAAATTGAAATGCTTTCTTTGCTCGTATTGTGGAAACAAGTGCATTGCTATCTATATTGCACTCCTCAACATAAACAGTACCATGAGAATTATGCATTTACTAATCTCTACTAACTAGCATTCCTGGCTCTAATCGCTTATCACATCCCCAGCATAAACACAAAAAGTAAATAATATGCGTGTGAGAACCGAAACTTCGATAATATTCTAGTGAAAATAGCAAGACAAGCAAAATTTAATAAAAATTAGTAGTCCAACTAATTAGATTATTGTTAAAATTTCGGCGAATATAGCAATATTACAAATATAATCCCTACTAATATGTTACATTTCATAATAATAAAAATCAGACAGAGATTTTAGTTCCACAAAATAATTCTCTTAAAAATTTCGCATAATAAAAAATTTTTCTTTGCTCGAATCGTCGAAACGCCTGCACTGCTTAACGTCGATGCTCTCTTCAACATAAACGGTCTCATAAGAATCAATGCATTACAAATCACTGCTTCGCTAGAATCACTGCAACCAGAGCTCCAACATAAACGTACCCTTTAGTCGTCGTTGTGGTTTCCTGTCCAATTCCGAAGCTATTTATGGTGCTGCAAATATATAAATGTTTTACATGAATGGGTTACTATACTCTATTCGTTTAGCACATTTAGTGGACAATAACAAATACATGCAGTTTGCACGTGATTTATCAAGACGAGCTTTATATAATTTTATGTCGGGTAATACACAAATTTGTTATAACTAACACTTTCACACATATTGTTTATTTTTAAACAAATTTTTATTGTCAAGTAGTATAACATTTACATTTAATCTTTGTTAAAGCACCAATAAACGAAACGAAACAAAGAAACACAAATTGTCGTTTCTGTGAAGACAAATTCAACGAAAAAAATGCATTAATCATTCCATCCACAACAACATGGAAAATAATACTACAATATATATGTTACGGTCAATATGATGACAATTCGGCCATTGACGTCAATGGTCATGCATTTTGGGCAATGTTGACATTTAAACCTTTATGTGTGGTTTTTACATCATTGTCCAATGACCAATATCAATAAATTATTATTGTATAGATTCCATCTGAAAGTAATACTATATTATAAATTTGCCTTTGCAATTAATACTAGTTATTAAGGAATACTGAAAAATGAATTTTGTTAGAAAATTTTAGTGATACAACAAAAAGAAATGAAATTACTCTTAGACAACAGCAGCTCAAAGCAGTGTTTTATGAGGCTAGGGTTACAAGCGTTGTCATTGCAAGAGTGGATGTAAAAATACTAAATGTGCGTGTCGCGACAGCAAACAAACTTGTAATTCTAAGTGCCATGGGTCACTCCCGTGCCAGAATAAAAATGATTAATTTAAAAAATTTTATTTAATTATTTTTTAATTTTTATTATTTTTGTTAATAAATGATTATATTATCATACAAATATGGTATAAATACAAAACCAAATATGGTCCTTGGCTAAAATTGAAATGGGAAAAGGAGAGAAAGTAAAGGTTGGGTATCAAAAGATGATCAAACAGAATGAAGTATATATTTGGGACAAAAATGATAATGTTCTGAAACTAAAAAAAAAATCAAGAACAATCTACAAAAACTAAAAGAGTTAAGGGGAGGAGTATCTGGACCTACCCAGACAGATACTCCAGAAAGGATAGCTGGGGAAGATACACGGATAGGGCATGGAACAGAAATAATCGAAATGGATCAAGCGGATAAAAAAAGGTGTATGAGAGGAATGAAAAAACATGCTAAGGGGGGTGAAACAATTAGAATAGCGACGTGGAACGTGAGAACGCTTTTGAGACCTGGAAAAATGAAGGAAGTTGTCAAAGAATAGAGTTGGTAGCAATACAGGAAACTAGATGGAAGAAAGAAGGAGAAATAAGAGGAGAAGATTTTATATTTCTGTACTCTGGGGAAGATAAGCAAGGTAGTAAGGGTACTGGTTTTTTGATAATAAAGAGGTTTATGAAAAGAATACTGCAATTTAAACCAATGGGTGGAAGACTATCATACTTAAGAATCGCAATGAAGCCAAATAACCTGTCAATAATAAATGTTTATGCACCGACAGAAGAAAGTACTGAAGAAGAGAAGGAACGGTTCTACTACGATTTGGAATTGCTATATGATATGATACCAAAACACGACACCGCAATTATAATGGGAGACTTCAATGCACAAATTGGCAAAGAGAAGCATATTGAGGATGTAGCTGGAAAGTACGCCATACACAAGAAAACAAATGACAACGGAATTAGACTATGTTGCTTGGCAGCCTCACTGAATATGGTTATCAGTAGCGCCAAATTTGAGCACAAAAAACTACACAAGATTACTTGGATATGGCCTGGCGCCGATAACGATGAAGGAAATCAAATAGATCACGTGCTGGTGACAAAAAGGCGAGCAACATCAATAAAGGACGTGAGAACTTACAGAGGAGCCAATGCCGACACGGATCACTTCTTGGTAGTCGCAGAAGTGAAACAGAAAACCATGGTAACAGACATAAGGCACCACACAAGAAAGCGGATAGCAACAGAGAAACTTAACAATGATGTATGTAGAGAAGAATACGAGGGGAGAGTGAATAGGGAAATGCAACAAAAAGAAAAAAACAATAACATAGACATGGTATGGGGCAACATTGAAGATAGTATTAGAACAAGTGCCACAGAAGTGCTAGGATACGAGAAAAGAGTAAAATGGAAGGCATGGTTTGATGGGGAATGTGATGAAATACATAAAATTAAAAAGGAAGCAAGAGTTAAATGGTTGAGAAGTAATGAACGAGAACACCTAGATAAATACAAAAAAAAGAGAAAAGAAGCTAATAGACTATATAAACAAAAAAAGAATGAATGGATTGAGGAAAGAATGAAGGAAATCGAGATAAGCAGTGTTAATAATAATGTAAGGAGGTTTTATAAGCAAATCAAGAATACTAGAAAGAATTACGAGATAAGAAACAAAGGAATGAAGAACGATGAAGGGGTTCTGGAAAATAGATCTGACAAGATTAAAAAAATATGGGAGAACCATTTCAAGAGGCTACTAAACACACAAGAAAATGAGGATATACAACAAAATCAGGCAGTAGACAAACAGCATACAGATGAAATAGATGAACCGACTAGAGAGGAAATAATAGAAACAATTAAGAAGCTGAAAAACCGTAAATCCCCTGGTACAGACGAAATTACAGCAGAAATGCTAAAGAATGGAGGTGAAGCGGTGCTATCTGAAATTTCCAAATTGGTAAAACAGATATGGACGCAAGAGGAGATGCCACAAAGGTGTAAGGAAGGGGTAATAATTGCAATAAAAAAGAAAGGTAGCGCCGAGGAGTGTAGCAATTATAGAGGAATCACGCTCTTAAACACCGCGTACAAAATACTATCGACAATCATTCACAACCGTCTTACTAGATACACTGATGAAATAGTTGGAAATTATCAGTTCGGCTTCAGGAGAGGAAAGTCGACAGTGAATGCATTACACATAATTAAACAGATTCAAGAAAAAAGTTATGAACATGATGTGGATATGCATATGCTGTTTGTGGATTTTAAACAAGCGTTTGACAGAGTCAAGAGATCCCAATTGATAAATATTATGAAGGAATTCAAGATTCCAGATAAATTGATAAGAATGACTTGGATGACACTAGCAGAAGCAAGAGCAACAGTTAGAACGAGCGAAGGTGACACAGACAGCTTTGAAGTGAATAGCGGTGTGAGACAGGGTGATGCATTGTCGGCGACCCTATTCAACATTGTACTTGAGAAGATAATCCGATCTACGGACTGCACAGGATCCATAGTGAATAAGGAAATCCAAATAATAGCATACGCAGACGATGTAGTCATTATATCAAGAACGAAAAAAGGATTAATAGAGATACTAAAGCTAATAAAACATGAAGCAATTAGAATGGGATTGGATATTAATCAGGACAAGACAAAGTATATGAAGTGCACGAGAGAAAATAATGACACAGTGAATGAATTGAATATAGACGGCGCCGTATTTCAGCAAGTAAAAGACTTCAACTATCTGGGTGTGCAAATTAGTAATAGAAACAACAGAACTATGGAAGTCACAGCAAAAATACAAGCAGCAAACAGGGCGTATCATGCAAACAAGCAGCTATTAAAAGATAGGCAAATATCTAAAGAAACTAAAATTAAGATATACAAGACATTAATAAGACCGGCCCTCACATATGCAGCTGAAGTTATCTGCCTAACAAAAAGAGAAGAAGAGTGTTTGAAAGGAAAATATTGAGAACGATAGTTGGACACAAACGAATAAATGGAAAATACCGAAGTAGAAATAACTCTGAATTACTTGAAGAAATGGCCGTCGAAGACATAGTGAAATTCATAAAGGCTCAGAGAATAAGATGGTGGGGCCATGTAATGAGAGAAAGCAATGAGGAAATTGGAAGAATATTAATGGCATGGAAGCCAGAACATAAAAGAGTGAGGGGAAGGCCTAGATTGAGATGGAGTGACGGAGTGGAAGGAGACCTAGAAAAGTTGGGTGTGAGAGACTGGGCACAAAAGGTGAAAAACCGTGAGGCATGGAGAGAAATTGTGCGAACAGCTAAAACGCATCGGGACCTGTAATGAGATGTATTTATGAGGATTAATCCACCTCATCAAAAGGATTTTGTAAGTCCGTAAGGACAGCTCTGTTCTATTGTAGAATGTAATGCTGTAAATAATAATAATATTATTTTTGTTAATAAATGATTATATTATATTCAGTAAGGATTATCAAGATTGGACTGCTGGTTAATTAAAACAACCTCTTTCCTATCAGTCGATGTTTCGAGTTATATTTATCTCTTCATCAGGACTACAGAAAAGAATATGTTACAGCTCAAACACTACAGTAAAATTAAATTTTACCTTCAGTTAACGAGGTTAATACCGTTACAAACACCAGGCGTAAAGATACACAAAATCGTCATCACCAACTATCTCGCATGACACTCGAAAATCTTCTAAAAATTATACAAAAAAATCCATAAACATATAAAAACATACAATGTAAATATAAGATTTTTCAATTAGTCAAATCTGTAAAATTATTTTAAACTGAACAACTACTAGAACATAATGTAAATGAATTTAAAATAGATAATATCTATTTTTTTTATTTTTTCTTGTTTATCACACAGACCTTTATTGTAATTGAATCGAATATCTACTAGCTAAAAATACAGGTTCCTATCAACTTGGATCTACTAGGTACCGATGATGTCCCCATCCAAATTTTCATGATTAAATCCAAAACTCTTTGAATTTATAAAATTAATCTTTTCTTCTTGACTTGAATTTTCTTTAAATTATAAGTATACTTATACATAGGTAGAACAAAAATCGGAAAAAGTCTGTTTGACAAATATATATGTTACGGTCAATGATGATAATTCGGCCATTAACGTCAATGGCCGGAAAATAACGTCAATGCCCAGCTTAGTTGGGCATTGACGTCATTGACCGGGCATTGACGTCAATGACCGTGCATTTTGGGCAATGTTGACATTTAGAATTTCATATGTGGTTTTTACATCATTGTCCGGGCAATGACGTCAATGCCCAATACAGGGTGGGCAATGATGAAATTATTATTCTATAGATTCCATCTAAAAGTAATTTATTTAATGTGCATTTGCAATTAATACTAGTTATTAAGGGATACCGAAAAGTTAATTTTGGTTAGAAAATATTAGTGATACGACCAAAGAAATTGAGATTACTCTTAGACAAGCAGCAGCTAAAAGCAGTGTTTTAGGAGGCCACGGTTACAAGTGTTGTTATTGCAAGGGTGGATGTAAAAATAATAAATGTGCGTGTTGCTCTAGCAAACAAATTTGCAATTCTAAGTGCCACAGGTCGCTATTTCAGTATTTTTTAATTTTTATTATTTTTGTTAATAAATAATTATATTATTATATTATACCTAATACAATGAATATAACATATGTGCGTAAATATCACTTGCCAGTTGGCTGTCAAATTTAAATTGCCATTTTGCTATTCTTTATAGTAGTCATTCTAGAATATCATCATTGTCCAATCCATTTTGGCCATTAACGTCATTGAGCGGCCAAAGACGTAAATATTACAATCAAATGAAAATATTTACATCATTGCCCACCGTTAACGGGCGTTGACGTCAATGGCCGGTCAATGACGTTAATGGGCATCATAAATGGGTATTGACGTCATTGCCCGGCCATTGACGTATTATTTATTATTTTTTTTTTTAAATTAAAACTGGAACATTGACGCAATGAAATCATGCACTGATCACGCACCAGACAAGTAATACTAACCCACTTGGGGTTGTTTACGGACCTGGCCCATGAGAAAGTTTACATTTCTTAGTAGATTCAGTTATAATTTATGTATCCTAAAATTAATTTTTGAAATTGGGTTTTGAATATTAAAACATTTTTGAATTAAAAAAATCTTGAAATAATAAAACTAATCATAACAAGTCGACAAAAATACTTAGAGAACTAACTTTGTAAAATAGCAAGCAGCAAGGATATCAAAAAGCATACCAGAACATCAGCGTATTTACCGAAGTAAATAGGTACCACATAAACACCAACAATAATTTTAATCTACTTACTTCTAGCTGCTTTAAAATTATAAAATGTTCGTTATTATAACAACGAAAAACAAACAAAATATAACCTAGTTCCAAGAGTCAGTTTTATTAGGAATTTTTAAAACATTTTCTTACAATATTTGTTTCATTTCAATTCAATTCAATTTCAAGCAATTTTTTAAATTTTAAAGTATATTTTTACACCAGCACAGCAGTGTGGTATTCGGCTTAAATCAACATCTACGAAGCGGGAGACCGCGGTTCAATGCTTAGTCGCCAAGCGACTTTGATTACACTATTGTGATCTAAAAGCTTGAAGTAATAATTCAGATATTTGGATCAAATTTTTAATTGTCCAAATGACGACTTTTACAAGCAAAATGAGATAAAACGTTGTTACACAACTTGTATAAAAACAACTTAAGAAACTCTTATGACTTGCACTCGCTTGACAGCTCGTATTTAAATCTGTTTACTCGTTCAGTAATATGTTTTTCTTAACTAATTTCATAAGCTATACTGAGTCAGATATAAAATATTTATAATTTAAATTATATAAGAATAGTTGTATAACATGTTTTGACCGGCACGCTTCCGGCTTCCATCCCGATGGATGAACTATTTTAAATAAATATAGTAAATTTGAATATTTTCTAAAATAGTTGTAAAATAATAGGTACTTTTGTATATTCGTTAATAGTTATTTATTTATTTATTTATTTATTTATTTATTTATTTATTTATTTATTTATTTATTTATTTATTTATTTATTTATTTATTTATTTATTTATTTATTTATTTATTTATTTATTTATTTATTTATTTATTTATTTATTTATTTATTTATTTATTTATTTATTTACAATACATCTCTTATTTTAGTGATAAGTTTTGTGTTTAATTGTTTAGCTTAATACATGTTTTGATTTAGTATAATATATATGCAGTATTTCCTTGTTCCTTTTAAATATAATATATTATGTTCTTGTAAATACAGAAGTTTAAATAATAAGAAAAACGCAAATAAATATTACTAAACAATAAAACTGTCATTTCTGATCAAGTCTGCGTCATTGAAATAGCACAATAATTAAGATAAAATAGAATCATGCAATTTGGGGTTACCCACCTAGATAATATCTGCAGTAAGTTGGCGTCTTTTGTTTGTTAAAAGTTTTGATTAAGTTCTGCATTGCTATTGTGACGAGACCTCTGAATGCAATTGTTTGCCAAGAAGATATGCTTTGAAGACAGCTCAGACGCTTTTAAATTAGACCTATTTATTTGAAACGTGCGCTTCCTACATAGCCAGCAACAAACACTGGTTATATTTTTCTTGTGAAAAAGTGTGAAAAGTATTAGTAAACTAACATCGTTTTTAAAATTTCACGACTAGATCTCTTTTATTTTCGTGATAAAAGCTTCTTAGTAAATTGAATTTACAAGTGATAAATCTATATTAAAGTACCCTTAAATTTTTTCAATTATTTTAAGCAATTAAAGAAATTAATTTTTTACATGTAACATGTAGTACATAATATAATATATATATATATATATTACATTATTTGAAATTTACTAATTTTACTTTATAATTTATTTAGTTAGTTATTTACGGGTAAAGCAATTTAGTACATATTCAAAAAATTCGCAAAACAATATAGAAACAAAAATAAAAACGACATCTCTTCATTTCAGACATTCAAAGGTAACCAAATTCCACATAATATACCCCTTTGAATTGTTGATACGAATTGCCCTATAAGTTAAAACTTTAGAATTTATTAAATTTATTGGCAGAGCGGCACATTCAAGAGGCTTTCTACTCAAACTACAATTAGTTCCTTGCTTCCTTGATGGTTGATTAAAAATAAGGCAGCACACCTTACATTGTAAATTCCAACACAAAATTTTATACAATCATGTAAAACTTCGCAATTAATCTTTCCATTCAGCAACCGGTGGGCAAAGCATAATTTAGCAGTAGTTCTTCTATATTGCAAGAATTTGCTCTGGATTCTGAATGGATTTGCTGAATGGATTGTTTTGGGAAAACTATTCTAGTACACCACCATACATAAACTGGTAGTATTTTAGAAACTC
Source organism: Cantharis flavilabris (assembly GCA_949152465.1). NCBI lineage: Eukaryota > Metazoa > Arthropoda > Insecta > Coleoptera > Cantharidae > Cantharis > Cantharis flavilabris. Next base: position 11,522,059 of record OX424441.1, read on the forward strand.
CTTATACATAATAATGTAAATTTAAAAGGGGAAGGTCAGGTAAAGTGGAATGGGCGGGCAAAGTGAAATTTATGTTTTAAATCTTTGTTTATTTCAGCGCCTTTTATTTATTACCATTTATTGGTACAGCAAACAAGTTGGCACCTCTAGAAGTAGTATTTGGACGATCATTACTATACATTTGTGATTCGTGTTTTTTTTTTTTTTTCCTCGATAAAATTGTAAGTACATATTGATGTTTCTGATGCTCTGACAGTGCTATTATAGTGCCTTTCTTAGTTTGCTGCTTACGATCTGATAAAACAATTAATTGAGAACATATTTACTGATAATCGCCTAGTTATCACTACTGTTCAAAAAATTATTAATTTTTATTGTTTTTGAGGAATGGCGGGCAAAGTATGAAAAATATGAAATTATTTCACTTTCCCAAAACAAGTATAAAGAGGTTTTTACCATATCTCGAAGCTCAGTCAGTTTGTTAATATGTAGGTTAAAGCCTAAGAAGAAATAATTTTATAATTAATTATTACATCATCATCATCATCATCTACACGTGTAAAGCTGGCCACAGACCGGCGTACATGTGTGTCACACATGTACGTCACACCTGGTTCGACGTTGATGTTCGCTGGTGTGTGGCAAAGAGTGACATACATGTGCGACGCACAAGTTTTCTATTTTACTTGAATTCAAGGTATGTCATACATTAACGGCCACAGACCGGCGTACAAGGGTGTCATACATGCACGTCACACCGGTTTGACGTTGATGTTCGCTGGTGTGTGGGCAAAGAGTGACATACATGCGCGACGCACAAGTTTTCAACTTAATTTGAATTCATGTGTGTCACACATCAACGTTCATGTTCTGTGGACTCTTGCTGTTAAAATTATTAATTATTAATTAAAATGTCAGATTTACGAAGTTTGACGAAAGAATTTATGATTGAGTTCATTGAACTTTATAAAAATTACCCTTGTCTTTGGAAAACTAAATCTCAAGATTATATGAATAGAGCTAAGAAAGATGCAGCTTATGAAGTATTACTAAAAAAATTTCAAACTAGTGAACTAAATTCAACGAAGATAAACCTTAAAGCTAAACTAAATAGTATTCGTGGGAGTTTCCGAAGAGAAACAAAAAAAATTGAAGAATCGAAACGATCGGGCGTAGGAAGGGATGAAATTTACGTGACCCATTTGTGGTATTATGATTTGGTACTATTTTGTAATTTTTCCGAAATTACTTTGCCCAACGACTGAGGAGAAATTAGTGTAGAAAACTTCAAACGGGATATAGCAGGCCTCAATATTGTGTCCTGCTTCTCAATTAGCGGAGTTACTAATTTAAGCAGCATAACATAACTATCTTCATCCATTCTTAGATAATTTCTCCAATCATCAGGTTGTATGCATAATTCTACTTGTAAATTTATGTGTAAAATCTTGTCGCTTTAAAAGCCATTCTTTCACCCACTTGGTACGTGTCTGATGCTGTTTTCTATTTTTATTTATTTTTTTTTTATCATACATGCATACTCCACTGATAAAAATATGAACTCGTTTTCATTATTCATCGTCGCCGTTCAAACTACGTGTGACACTCAAGTGCTAAATACGACGCACATGTATGACACTCCTGCATGACACACATGTACGCCGGTCTGTGGCCAGCTTTTGACCGTGGCCCGTTACGTCACTCAACACTGATCTCGCCATCTCTTTCTGGGGCGACCTACGGATCTTCTGCCTCTGGGTTTATATTGGTACCATAAATGGAGAACCCCTTGAGGCCAATATTTAAAGTAAAACAGGTACACTTTCCTCAAGTAATTTATTGAATCTACGTATTAGTTTTGGCTACCAAGCCATCATCAGCGTATTCTACAAAAATATTGGTACCAATATCTATATTGGTACAGTTTCTTTGCTATTCTGGAGTTATCGATTCTATCCAGATGCTCCTTCCATGCTATTCTGTATCCCTTCATTCTTTCATTTAAACTGTTCATGCTTAGCTCGTTTCTTATATCAGTATTTCTTTTTCTATCGGTTCTTTGATAACCGGCCACTGCTCGTAGGAATCTCATTTCGGCGCTTTGTAATCGTTGCTCATTTTCTTTTGTAATTGTCCAAGTTTCGCTGCCGTATGTAATGCTTGGTATAGAAATAGTTTTATAAAATTTTATTGCCGTGCTCTGGTTTGCTCTGTATCAAGTTCCCTCAATGATGTCATAATTTGTTTCGAGATCGGTAAAATAGCTGACGCAGTTACATACTTCTCTATGGCATACTATCAACTCGGCCGTCACAAAGGCATTCAAAATTTATGATATGGGCCCCACTATCGATAAAATTTAAACGAATTCAAAGTGTTTCCTCTCACAGCTGGCAGTGAAGAGAATCTCGTCGTTTACTCAAACTCGATGGTGGTCGCTTATGACTCTGATGGAGGTCGTCGTGGAGCAATCATCGGTGTTGTTCGAACTTTGTCAAACATTCAGAAAAGGAAAATGTAGAAATTATACTCTGACTGTTGTTGAATTGGACTTAATGAAAGTCGGACTTGATATTTCCGATGTCATGGCCGGAGAGAAGTATGTAACTGCGTCAGCCATTTTACCGATCTCGAAACAAATTATGACATCATTGAGGGAACTTGATACAGATGAAACCCAAGTCCATCCATCGGTGAATGTCACCAAGATTTACTTCGTTCAATCCATTGTTTGGTATTTGGAGGATAGATATTACAAAGATGAAGAGACTCATACTTTTTTAAGAAAAAGCACTTTCCTCGATCCCCGTTTCAAAACACACATTTTTGAAGAAGAAGAAATCTTTGAAATTAAAATTTTAATTGAGTTTGAAGGTATAAAGTTGGATGTGCCAAGAAAGCCATCTCGAAAAAGAATTTCGGGGGGACTGAGTTCCATTTTAAAGATTGTAGGGCCACAAGGAAGTTCCGACCACCAGGGTGACATTTCCAATGAAATGCATACCTATTTAAGAAATCCTTCTATAGGGTTAGAAAAAGATCATATGAAGTGGTGGGCTGACAACGCAAAAATAATAGAAAGTTATTTCAGACAATCGGTCGTGTTTAACTGGCGAGCACGCCGAACAACGGATAACGTTTTCTATGAATAAGGACTACGTCAAAAAAATTTAGCAATTTTACAATATAGTTATACAATTCAGTTTTTGTGTTACCTATATATATTATTATGTATTGAATATTAAGAGTTTTGCTTTTTTGTTGTTATCCTTATCATGTAGCATTACGAGTATATTATTATAGTACACTTTACTTCATTTATATTGTTTAACTCCATCTTGTATCCTTTTTCAAAAGGCAGCCTACTCTTTCCTAGTCCTGGAAAAAATATCGATAATAGTTATTTACTTAAAAGTCAGGAAATGATACATTACCGACGAGGAGCAATGTTGAAATACGAGGCACTTGGTGCCGAGTATTTAAAGCTCCGAGTAAAGTGAGACATTTTTCTGACAAGTATGGTATTAAATTTTACCGAAAATCGTAAAAAATCAAAATTTTAAAACATTATTGAACAACATTTATAAAATGAACAAAAATCAAGTTTGTCAATTTGTTGACTACCTAGTTACTATAGATAGTTACTGTCAAAACAATAATAAGTAATAACAAAATGAACGACATTTTTCGCGTTATTTAGAATTGATACATACAAAGTTACTTTATTTGTATTTTTATATATTCGTGAATTTCACATACGTATTTTTTTATGATTTATACAAGATATTCTTAATGAATCTATAATTTCAACTGCAGCAAATGAAGAAATCGGTGCTGATGAATCGATAGATACAGATTTTTATTTAGAAACATTTAATCGACCAGTCAACACATCAGCACCACAAACATCTAGTTTGAGAATTAATAAAACACTTCAAGTAATTCGGGCATATGAACAAGCTCCACCACGAAAAACTGAAATACGCCGAAAGCAAAAACAAGGTTGAACAAGAATATTAACTGATGATGATCTCATGAAAGAAATTGAAACGAAACTAAAAAATGTAGAACGCTTAGCAAAAAAAAACATGCCAAGAAAAATCCTCATCAATCAAAATCTTTTGAAATACATCAAAAGTTTGTTTGACAAAAAGTTGAAGAATTGAAGGAACTTTACAACAATACTAAAATTAAAGTAATAGGTTTTGATTTAAAAGTTCTATATAAAAAAAACCAAATGAGGTAGCTTTTAGACCACTTTCCCCTACTTACTGTATGTCTAAAGTTTTGTGTGTGTGTGTCTGTATGTCTCATATCTCAAATACGGTATGTCGTAGAAAGTTGAAATTTTGTATTTGTGACTCTTATAGTATCTGGTTGTGCACCTTCTATTTTTGGTTGCGATTTTCCGGGCCAAAACGCGCACAAATGGATTAACTGATTCAAACTAAAAACTACTGTTTTCCGATTTTCTAAAAACAATACTTCCTCTTAGAAACATCTTGAAAATATATGGAAGCAATTGAAGGAACAAAGCAAAGAATTCGCATGTGGTGTCCGCATCAGATTTTCATAGTTAGTATAATACTATACAATCGATACCCCTAAGGAAGAACGTCGTAACGCGACTTACGACTTTGGTTGTGACTACCGCTGTAATACTGAAAAAAATACCTTTCTTTTGGTAAAAAAAAAGTTACGTTACGACCCATAATTCCAGAGATAATCAGTCGAGAAAAGTAGTACAGTAGAATCCGATTAATGTGATCACGGATAATGTTATCAGTCGGTTATTGTGATCATTTTGACTGGGAACCGGCCGCTTTAATTAGTTTACATACAAAAACCACCGGATATTGTGATCAAAAAACCGCTTATTATTATCATTTTCGAGGAATTTCCTACACAATAATTTCTTTTTCTAAGTATCCTTTTTTGATTTGTCATTGAAATTTTAGATATCTTTTCAAAACACGTCACTCGTTGTAATTTCTATACAAACACTAATGAAGTTTCCCGTTTCACGGCGTGTTTCTATTTTGATTTTGCTAAATGTGCACTTTGCTTTATGCATTTTAATTTAAGATTAGTTTATTCTTGCTAAATTTACCTAATTCTTCTAAATTTCCTTTTTTTCTAAAATTTGTTTATTGTTATCAGTCGGTTAATGTTATCAAAATGTTCTTGGCCTAAAGTGATCACATTAAGCGGATTCTACTGTATTTCCTATCTCGTATTATATATACTTTTCAAATATTGAAAATTGCTTTCCTGAAAAATAGGTAAAAATGAGTTACGACGTTGTTCCTTGGGGGTATCGACATATAATAATATAATATTATAGAAAATGAACCCAAAATAAAATTTTAAGTAGATTTGTGGTATGTAGTAATCATTATTTATAGATTTCTTGTTTGTTTGGTTCAAATATTTTTCTTATTTCTTGTATTTCTTCATTACTTACGACCCTTACGACTGATGATCGGAAATAACCGTGAAATAAGGACCTTATATATCGTATTATGAATTTTTTTATATTTTCAAATATTTTTAATCCAGACCTGTTATGTGATAATTATGTTTTATTTTTGATTTTCTACGTATTGCAATATTATTTCTATTTTTATTTAAACTAATAATATTATATTATCATATTAGTTACTATAGTTTGTATAATATAAAATCTTTTTTAAATTTAATTTTTTAAAAATGGAGCGAAGTATAATTTTGACGCATGTTTGCCTTCCTGTGTGTCTGTGGCTTTATAACGTTTCAGCGAAAGTATTTATGATTGTGGAAACTTGCTATGCGCAGCTGCTTTCTTTCTTCGGAAGACAATGTTATCTTCCGAAGTTTCGATAAGTGGACTGTAGGTAGTGTAGAATAAAATGCGTTATTGTTAATAATGTTTTATTAACGACTTTGTACGACAATCGCAATTGAAGAACACAAATTGATCTAGCACAGATCGAACTAAAAGCAATATCTCTAGAAATGAGCATAAAGCCAAAAAATGTGGTTTACAAACAATGTATTTGTTTGTAAATGTAAAATACAGTACAGCCTCGCTTATCCGGACACACTTTATTCTGGACACTCCAGTAATCCGGACATTCCGGCTCTTCGGACATTTTATATTTTTTTGGTAAAGTTAAATAAGTAGGGGACGGCCATTAATTACGTGAGACGATTTTTCGACCCCCTCTCCCCCTAGTAAGATATCGTAAAATTTGTTTTTTTTTAATTACATGATATTTACCGAGACTCCTTGATCTCCTCCTCCCTGAAACGCCCACGTAATTAACGAACGTCCCCTAATGATAACACAGGTCTGCAAATAAAATGTTTTTTTTCGAGTCCTGATACCATTCCTGATAGACAATTATTTTAGCCTTTACATTTTTTCTGATAAACTAGAAAGGAGAAAAGTTAATATTTATAGCAAGAAAGTTGATTTGGGAGTAGATCTGTCCCCCAAAATTGTAAAAAAAAATCATTAAAGATGACGAATTTTCCGTTTTTCTGCTTAATTTTTTCACTTATTTTTTATATTATATTTTCACTATAAATAAAGCAATCACACAGAACATGCACATATATGCAACTTTTTAAGTTTTTACAACCGGGGGGTCTGGGGGGGGGGGTGTGGAACACCCTCCAGTATACCTGTAAGTGTGTTAAAAAACACAAATAGCAAACAGATTTTGATTCCAATTTTAAAGTTGTGATTCCACTGGGCATTACTGAATCTAGGTTACAAAAAACATTTGGAGAAATCTATATAAAGCTAGATTCTGGGACCAATTTTATTTAGGTGTACTGGAGGGTGTTCCACACCCCCCAGACCCCCCGGTTTCAAAAACTAAAAAGTTTTTGAAAGTAAGTGTGCAGTTGTAGGTAACAGCTGTATTCATAAAAATATTTTAAAACACAATAACAAAAACAATATTTTAAACCTATTTTAGTTAAAACGTGTTTTAAGGTTTACAGAGCTGTTTAACTTTTGGTCATTCATACCTATTGGTACCTATTGGTTTTTTTTAAGTTTTATTTTGACTTTTTTATTATTTGTTAATTTTGTTTAGTTTAGTTTTATTAATGTAATCTATATAAAATAAAATGATTGAATAATACATACTTATCAACGGTTTTTGATCAATAAATTAAGTAAAAAAAAAATCTCGTTAATCCGAACAAACTCAAAACTATATCTGTCCGGAATAACGAGGCTGTACTGTACTTTGAAACAATACCAATTGAGAATTGAGCTGAAAGTTACTGAATGTAAATCGAACGCCAGCCGACCACCGGGAGAGTGGTAACGAAGGGATGCGTGAAGCGTATGCGCCTTCATATCTCACAATCGCGGCGTTCAACCACGGAGCGCTCGAATTAACACAAAATAATTATTAACAATAAATAAAATTAATAAAAGAACGGTTGCGAAAATTAACAATAAACAAATAAATAAAGGAACGGTTTCGAACAGAAAGCTTTAATTATAATGCGTATATTTAAAACGAAAGAGCGGTTTATCGAAGTGATAAATAAATATTATACAAATATTTTGTATTGGCAATACTAGCATGTTTTTGCTTTCGATTTCCTAAAATAGGAAATGCAGCGTACTCATAAACTTCACAGTGCGTATTGTGTGTACATTGGGGTCAAATGTTAAATAACTGAAAAAATATATGTGATACTGCAATGTAAATTAATTAATATGACAGATGAAATATTATCATTTATTTATTTCCAACTACTACTCTAATAATTACAAGCTTTAAAATTCGCATCTAAGGGAGCATAAACAATTTAAGTGGGTACTCATGTCCGTCAGTAACATAATTGTAATTGAGACAAACTTTTTTAAATTTTTTGTAGAGCGTGATTTTATAAATCAGTATGTCCTTTGTATCACTCAAATTGGGATTCGACTTTTAGCTAGACAAGATTTTTTATGATAGTAATGCTGTATTGTATTTACCCGACAAACTAATCCTATTAGGTTTTTTAGAATTTAAATGAGAATCCCATGGTTGTAGTGTGTATATATTTGCATTTCTAAAGTTAAATATTCAAAAGTACAAACTTATAAATACCCTTTGTTTATACCTATAATTTTTAGGTTTAATTTGATAATAAACATGAAAATTCATAATGAATAGAAGCTAATTTAAGTTGTAATTATTCCTGTAGCAGATGTGTTTAACGTAAAACCTTATTATTTGAACAAACCTTAAAGTTTCACATAATTTGTATTCTCAAGGGCGGTACGCAAGTGTGCTTGAGGCTTTCCTTAGTAAAGCAAAGACGTCCTTATGCCTGAGGATGTGTAGATAAGAGGTAATTGGCAAAATGTAGTGTTCATATTCGGCTATAACGGAGTTCCCGTCATTTACATTCAATATCCGTTTTTGTTTAGTCGCATCCCATTATATCACAGTCTAAAAGAATATTAGAATAAATATCGCGATCTAATAGTAAAAATGAAGGGTAAGATAATATAATTATTTAATCCTAATACTATCGTATCGTCTAGACACAGTAATCGCAAATAGAGTCACCCAAACAAGCAAGCAATAAAATATAGTATTAAAAATCAAAATGCACATTGTAACATTCAATCACGTTTTACGAATCGTATACGTATAGAAGTATACAATTTGCATTTAAAGTGCCCCTTTTATTAAATTAAATAGACAAAGTAACTTGTATTTTGCTACTACAATAAATCAATACATGAATTTATAATCAAGTTTCTATCTCAACAGCGTCGTTTAAAAGAGGGTGATATCATTATAATGCTGTTAACAAAAGATCAATTCACTTTCATTGTCTGCGTGTTCGTGCCATTTGTACATTAATTGTAATATATATTCCACCCTCTGAGATTTTAATTTATTGCTATTTACGAAATCCAAAATTGCGTTGTTTAACTCTTGTTATAAGCGAAACTGATTAACAGTAGTAATTTAGAAAATTAATCGGAAGCTAGTCCTCTACTTAAAAGTTTGACTGAAGTTTACTGGCATTACTATATTTAATATACTTATAACTTTACCAACCTATTTCAAGTAAACAACATTAGAAAATTAAAGTTTCCAATTTAATGATAATCTAATACGTACACGTGTTTCGCTGTTAAAATGTAGCCAATCAAAGTTGTATTCAAGTGTAAACTTATTTACACAAAAATAAATTTTTCTCCAAACGTCACGAAAGTCAGCTGTTTCATTATCAATTTTAAACACGAAAGTCAAACTTTTTTTAGCAACATACATAAAACCGGTAATCGGTAGAAAAGTCTAAGGAAAAAAAGGCTACGGTAAATTGGTCTAGGTAAAAAGGTCTACGGGTAAAAAAGTCTAGGTAAAATGGTCTAGGTAAAATAGTCTAGGTCTAGGTAAAATGGTTTAGGTAAATTAGTCTAGGTAAAAAAGTCTACGTAAAAAAGTCTATATTTCCATCCAAAAATTTATGGGGGGGGGGTCATTAATTACGTAAGGCGTTTAGTGGTGGGAGGGGGTCTAACCGAATCTCACCAAATCTCACGAGGAGAACATAATTCAGCAAATTACATTTTTTGAATAAATTCAACGCAATCAAGCACAGATTAAAGTATTTACACTAAAAATACGCATTTTAAAAAATTAAAAAGATGAGATTGGAACAAGTATGTGATGAAACAAAATTAAATCAACATAGGATTAAAGTTTGAATAAAAAAAAAATCTGCTGTGTACAAGAACATGCAGAGAAAACTAAAACCGCTTTGCGAGGAATATCGGGATGGTACTCGTACTGCACATGATCGAATTTATTCGCGCTGTTGGTCATACTCTTAGGTTTAACTAATGAATTTTAATTATAAAGTTTAATAATAAATAATAAATTGAATAATATAGATTTTTGTTTTAAACGTGTAAACATATATTTTACCAAGTGCGGACCCACGCCGGAGGGGGGGGGGAAATTACCCTCATGAATAGATTTATGAGTAGATTCTAAAACTCAATTTCTTTCCAGAATAAAGGTTTAAATTCGGTCTTGTATTTCCGTGTTAGAATCGTAACTGCACCATCATTGCCTATACTATATTATACGTAGTATCTTTTCTTGAATTTTTACCTATATTTTTTTACCTAGACCATTTTACCTAGACTATTTTACCTAGCCCATTTTACCTAGACTATTTTACTTAGACCATTTTACCTAGACTTTTTTACCCGTAGACTTTTTTCAGTAGACCTTTTTACGTAGACCAATTTACCGTAGACTATTTTTCCTTAGACTAATTTACCTAGAATCCATAAAACCACGTGGCGTAAAGATTTTTTCGAAAGTAAACCTTCGGCGACAGGAAAAAAAATAACTAGAAATGTGACATTATTTTCATAAAATTGAGTAATTTTTGTATCTACCTTTTCTAAAAATTATTTTAAATTTATTTACCACTTCAAATATAAAATTTTAAAGCGTAATTTAAAAATAAATAGATATAAACTTTGACTTTGACATTTAAATCCTTAAATATACCAACTTAAAATTTTATTTTTAACCAAATAAATAAACATTTTGATCTTTTAACTTAAAATTTTAATAAATGTCACAATTGAAGTTGACAGTTGCGAATTCAATTTAAAAATTACTAACATAAATTGAAAATAGTTGACAGATGAAATGAAAATGTCACCTTACTTTTGTTTATTTTTATTACAATTTGATTAAATTAAAACTGGTTGACCGATTAAAATTATCTACCTTTCGAATTTTTTGCGCGCGATCGATCTGAATTTTTGCATATGCCTTCCTACCAATAATTCACAAGGGGTGTGTACTAAGCGAGGGGGAAGAATTTTTGCTCAGTTTTTTTATATCTAGCGCCGTTCCCGAGTTATTGCTTATTATTATCCAGTTACTCCCAAAATTGCTATTTAGGAATTTCTTAACAATTCTTGTATGATGAGATGGTGCACCGTGTTGTTGAAAGAATTGTATGTCTTCTTTCAAATAAGGGTACATTATTTATATTATAATCTAAATACGATTGCCAAGTAGGGCACACCAAACAGTAAAACCAAATCGTTTATGCAATTTGGATGGTGACGGTACCGTGAGCATTGGTGAAGACCAATAGTGTTCATTGTGTCTATTAAAAATTCCGGTACTGCTAATATAAGCTTCGTCTGTCAAAATTGCACGCATACAAATCGATAGATTTTCTTGGAGTTTTAGACAATACCAATTGCCAAATTTTAATCTTTTCTAAGCATCTACTGGTTATAGATGATGTATTTGTCGATTCACATAAGTCCCAGATTTATTTTTTTGCTGTATATCTTGGAACTCCGGATTAAGCTTCAATTTTACGGGTCGAAATTGAAGGATTTGCAGTTACAGCTCATAATGCATTAATACTAGTTTCTCCAGCTTTCTGCATATTATAATTTTTCATTTTATGGACCTTATAAAGGTCCAGGTTTATAAGATTTGCTTCAAATTGATTAAAAATACGATTATCGAGTTGTCTTCTTTTAGGATATCAATTGAAGAGATGCAAAAATAGCACTAATATTTACTTTGAATGAAGTATTGTAAGCCTTTGGACACTCTTTGAGAATAACAGGTAAATGGGTACTAAATAGATACAGTAATATGGTAGGTACTAAAAACACCGATTAAAAAGAATTGAAAGCAATTGTTTTAGATGTTTTCCGATCCTTTTTTATTTATAATTAACATTTTTTAATATAACGGGATGACACTAAAATAATAGATTCCACATGTTGATATACCTAGTGATTCAAAATTGAACCAATACACTCGTGACATATTTAGTTTTTAGTTGTAAATTTAGTTTGTTTCAATTTAAATGAAATTATTAAAATAATTTAAAAAAGTCACATATCAAATTACTTTAATATAAGAACGTATAAACTTTGCCGTAAAAATATAACATTCTAATGCCAATGCCTGCGTTATCATGGCTGATTACAAACATTACAAACATCACCGTATCTCTATTATTATGTTTTTGCGGCAAAGTTTATACGTTCTTATATCAAATTAATTTGGATGTGTGACTTTTTTAATCCATTTATATTGAAACAAACTATAAATAATGTTAATTTTCTACATATTTGTATATTTTTTAATGCAATTATTAGTTATGGTGTTTTACTATTAATTTTTATAATATTCCTATTTATTTTTAAAAGCTTTTATTTAACTTGAAATGAGAGTTGTCCGTCGTCCGTGTGCATGGACCGGGATGGGTGTTTCAGCGCGACCGATTCGGCGCAGACGGTTCGGTGCAGCCGATTCGGCGCGAAGACTTATCGGCGCGAGAATAAAATATTTGAAAAAAAGGAAGAAAAATAATTTTGGAAAAATTTAAACAATAATAGATAAGTAATATAAATAACTTAAACTTAAGCAGGACTTACAATACAGATTCCAATTTCGCTGTGTATGTTTGTTGGAAAGAGGGCTGGTTTTTAGTTGCTTAGTAGCGACAATTTGTTGTTGATGTAATGTACAATATTTAATTTGCTGTAACATAAACATTCGTTAAACATTATATATAACTTGTTAATCCTCTAATGTTTTATTGAAGATCCACTGATATCTAATAGGTTATGGGGCCCAGAATAACGAAGGAATAGTTAGATAAAACATTGTTCCATACAAGTGTTTGAAATAAAATTATCAGGCTATTAATCTTGTTAATCAGAATTAAATACGGTAAACATGACTAGTGCCTTGCGTATAGAGGCGTTGAACAATGATAATTACGACACCTGGAAAATTCAAATGGAAGCATTATTAGTACAAAATGATATATGGACATTCGTGAATGATAGTCAAATCGAACTCTCTACTCTAGAACCAAAAGAACTAGAGAAGTGGAAAAGAGGAGATGATAAGGCAAAATCTGATATAATTTTATCAATTAGTCCCTCGGAATTAAAACAAGTGAAAGGTTGCAAAACATTGCACGAAACTTGGCTCAACCTAGAAAATACGTACCAGTCAAAAGGACCGGCAAGGAAAGCCACGTTATTAAAGCAATTAACATTACAACGAATGGAAAATGATGGCGACATACGTGAAAATATAAATAAATTTTTGATGCTGTAGATAAAATACGAAATGGGAGTTAAAATCAATTCAGACCTGCTTGCCATTATGTTGTTATATAGTTTGCCTACAAGTTTTGAAAATTTTAGGTGCGCGATCGAGTCGAAAGACGAATTACCTACGCCGGATGCGTTACGTATAAAAATCATAGAGGAAAGTGATGCTATAAAAGGCAACACGAATTCTTCCGATCATAATGTTATGTTTGTGAATAGAAAACCAAAGCAATACGACCAAAGATGACACGGAAGGCTTCAAATTCCGTTGTCATAAGTGTCGGAAGTATGGTCACACAGCAGCGGATAATAAATAAAATGATTTTCGGGATTATTGGACAGGGGTTATAAATAAAACAACTTGTTCAAAAGGTCGACATTTCGCCATACTTTATTGTAAGCCTCTTCAGGACTAAAAATATGCCAATTAATGGTGAACATGTAAAATAAAAACAATCTTACCCAATCAAACGGAATGTTTGGATGTGGGCCTGAAGAATCCCACAATAAAGTTGGGCGAAACGTTGACCTTTTGAACAAATTGTTTTATATATTATTTTTGTGAAAATTCTTAATGTGATGATATCTTAATAATTATCTTCTGCTTATTGGTAGAATATTGATATTCTATCAGTAAGTAGAAGGTAATTGACAAAATGGCGCGAATAAATTATTAGTACAATAATCTAACAAATTATTAGGATGGCTTAATGAAGTATACGTATAAGAGCGAATTACCTATTGCAACTTACTGTACAATTATAAGGAAGACTTATTAACTTATTTATATGAGAGCAAATAACCTATTGCTACTTTTTGCGAAATTTATCAGGATATCCTGATAATTTAACAGAAAGGCATCCGAATATTTATAAGGCCGCCACATGCTGTTAAATAATTATTAAGACCTGCAATTCTGTTTTTACTAGAATTCCGAATAAATTATTAAGAATTCTGAATAAATTCACAATACAATTTTCTCAGTGTAGCAATGACAAAATTAGTAGCACGGAGCAATATGATTAAAATTACTTAAAGATCTAAAATATTAGTAATATATCTGACGACACAACAGATCTTATCTTAATAAATCTCTGGAAGGTTAAAGCTGAAAACTGAAGTTGAATGGATGCTGATGCAGCAATAACGGCAAGCCAAATGAGGGAATACAATTGGTGCAGCAGATGGTATTGCAATAATATCTTATGGTAATTTAAATTTCCAAAAAGGTAGACGATCCAAACGGGAGCGTCACAACTGGTCTTCGAAATAATACTATTCCAAAAAATCAGTAGAAGCTCAGATCTGGCACGTAATACCAAGCGTACAAAAAAAACAAGATAAACGAAAAACCCTAAAAATGAGATATAAGAACTTGATCTACAATTTGATAAAACAATACCCCTCGAAAATGTTCGAGGGTCCGAGAGTGAATATTCGAGTTGTGGTCTGCATCTTCAAATGATGTTAAAATTCGGAGCAAATAAATCCTTCAAACTTAATTTATGAATAGAACAAAATTGCTTGAGAAAGCCGGTAAGTCAATTCAAAAATCGGTGACAATTCTAAATCCTACAAATGGTACGAACAACTTCCGAAATACTACATCGTCAACCAATAAACTCTTAGAAAAAAAGACGAGAAAATTACTATTGTAATTTGTTAATAGCAAGTCCACGACCAAAACGATATCAAAAATTATCTGTGAGCAGATAACCAGAAAAATGTGTTTTAGCAAAAAGAAATCAAGTATTACCATAGGCGGCATGCCTATAGGATGGATTGAAATAAATGCAACAGAGAAAACTTAAAATTTCACGTATGAACATTTTAGGACCGTAACAAATTCACTTAATGAATTTGGAGATTATGCTAATAGTTTTAATAATAAATAAGAAAAATAATAAAACAAAAATGTATATTAAAAGTTTAATTTCACATTGATTTTTTTATTTTAAAATTTTGTTTATTCAATATTTATAGTAAATCCATTGATTGTATACGCTATATAAAAATTACGGAAACTATTTTAATTATTACAACATATATTAAAAATAAAGAATTTTTATTCAATCACTAATATTTACTATAATTTTCCAAATTGGTATTACTAATATCAGCGCGAAGGTTACTCAAATATGATAAATACGCTGAAAGATGCATCAGTTCATCATCATCTTTGAAACTATCTCTGCAATATTTTTTAATTTTTAATCCATTACCTTTGTTTAAATTATAATTGGCATCATTGTAGTCAACTATTACAGTGTTGGTTTGGTCGTATTGCGGATACCTTTGCCATATAAGTTGTAAGGGCTTCACCTAACAACAAATTATAAAATAAGAAAGATAATATAATTATATTAACTATTTTTTAATATTCTAAACCTCAAGTTCGTTATTATTACATATTATATATGTACTACATATAGTATATTGTATTGTATCAAATTTTCTATTAATTTGAATTTCAACTAATGTAAATGTAATTTTGTATTGAATGTTTTATATTTATTGTAGGTTTTAAGTTTTATAAATATTTGAACTTTATTATGATGTTTCCGCCAAATGGTTCAAATTGCTGCGGTTCAACCTTTAACCATTCTATTCGACTTCGAAATGGCTGCAATGAATGCCTGTCGCAATGAATTCGAAAATATTGCGATACGAGGATGCTTTTTCCACTTTACTCAAAGCATATGGAGACATATACAGCAAGGGGGACTGCAAGTTCGTTATACTCAAGATGCAGATTTTGCGTTGAATTTGAGACTACTTGCAGCTTTGGCGTTTGTGTCGGAGAACGACCTCGTTGAATCGTTTCAAGTATTATTAGACAGCGCATTTTACGTACAAAATGAAGACATTTTGACGCCATTAATAAATTATTTTGAAGATACTTGGATATGTCGATCGGACAGAAGAGGAAGAAGGCGTCCTCCATTATTTCCAAGAAATATATGGAATTGTTACGAAGCGGTTGCACAAAATATTCCGCGTACCAACAACGCAGTTGAAGGATGACACAACAGCTTTTCTTCAATAAATAATCAACGCCGCCCATCCTAGCATATGGAAATTTGTAAAGGGGCTTCAAAAAGAAGGAAGTTTGAATAAGTTGAAAATAGAACAGTTTATAGCTGGAATTGAAATGCACCAAAAAAAAAAGTACAAAGGCACTGCCGTACGAATAGCAGTAGTTGTGGTTGGAGATTATCAAAACAGACTAATTTTGGATTATTTTCGAGGAATTGCGCATAATTTTAAATTACAAATATAATAA
The DNA here is from genome assembly GCA_949152465.1 of Cantharis flavilabris. Lineage (NCBI taxonomy): Eukaryota > Metazoa > Arthropoda > Insecta > Coleoptera > Cantharidae > Cantharis > Cantharis flavilabris. Next base: position 11,538,480 of record OX424441.1, read on the forward strand.
ATAAAAAAATTACAAATAAAAAATTATTGTTTATTATTTTGTTATTTATGTTATTTTGTTGTTTATTGTTTTGTTATTATTATATTGTTAATTATTTTTCTCGTTGGTGTTTATTGTTTATTAATAAAGTTTTTTACTTTTGAGAACAAAAGAGAAGAGGAAAGTACAATTAATTGCGACGAATTATCTCAAGCGACGAATTGTCTCATGCGACGAATTGTCTCATGCGACGAATTGTCCGCGACGAACTGTCCGCGACGAATTGTCCGCGACGAATTACCCGGTTTGTGAGTGAGTGGATTTTCTAACCATTTGCGTTTTCATTTATGTTTGTTATATTTTTTATTTTTTAAATCCTTTCAGGCCATATTTGTTGGTTTACTGCTTAGACAGTTTATTTTTTGTATTGTTATTTTTATTTGTTACGTTTGTTATTTCTTTTCTTGTTCTTTCTCTTTGTCAACGAGATAAAAATTTCATTTCTTTTTGTGTTTTAGTTTTGTTTTTACTTTCAGGTGGTTGGTTTACAGTAGAATAAGAACTCACGAATCGTGTAAACGAACCCTGCTCTCGGCCTGTGGATCGAAAAGATAAAAGCGTAGCTGTGCGTTTGACCATCTACCGCCAACAAAATGGCATCTGAGCACACACTTCATTAACACCGAAGGGTGCTACAATAATATGAATTTAAATTATTGAAATTGGTCATATGGTCAAGTTGTCTTTTATATTATTCGCCGTTCCCATTTTATATTGAAAAGTTTATTTTAAATTAGAATTTAAGTTTGAATGTGGATTGGTGTTTGTAAATTAAATTAAATTATTTTTGAATTCACAGACTGAAAAAATAACATACATATCAATAATACTACCAGTAGCCGGAGCTGCTACATCCGGGGTACTGGTTGAATTTTATACTTCAATGAATTATTATAAACCTCTTAGGGCCGGTTTTTCAATTGTGGCTTAAACTTGAGTTCACGTGAACTTACTTTGAGTAACTTTAAATCTCAGTTTACACCTAAATGGATTTTTCAATCTTGTACAGTGGTTGATTCTTAACTTAAATGCATTAACTTAAATGCATTATCTTAAATGCGTATAGGTTGACAATAGCATTCTACTTCTACTATTTCTGCTATGCTACTATTCACGCCGGTTGCTTAGATCAGCTGTTTATAAAAGTTTTAGTTTATGTATGTTCAAAATGTCAACAGTTACTATATCTTTTACTATATCTTGAAAGAAATGCGCATGTACCGACCATTAACCGTGATTAAACTCGTCTAATCGCCCAAAATCGGTCGATTAGTTTGAAGGCTGTTTAACCATGATTTACCTGCTTTAACCATGATTAAATAGATGGTGGAACACTCTTTTACATTTAACCGTAATTAACCCCAACTAATCATGATTAAAGTATTTAACCAGAGTTGGTGGAACCGGCCCTAAAAGTACTATTTATACTCAGTGTAAACAAAAGTCGCTTTATTATTTTTTTCCTTTTTTTTTACAATTTTACTCATTTTATTAGTGTTTACTTTTTACATCGCTTGTTGTAGTTTTTTTTAAATTTTAAATTGAATTTTATTTTGTTAATTTTTAATTAAACGTATCTGAAAATGTATTACAATATTGTTTCTTAAATCATAATTCTCTATAAAATTATAAAATAATAGAAATTTTTCTCGATTATTTACATAAATGAATTATTTATATCTTATCATTTAATCTTAATCATTTGGTGAAAACGGCTTCAAAATTACTGGGTTTGTTTTAAAATTTTAAAGAAGCACAAACTAACATTACACTTTCAACTCATACATCCGCTTCGTTTCGCAGGAGATAAAAAATAAACAAATTTTACAAACAAAAATTCAAATATTTAAAAACAACTTATTTTATGGTTTTTAAGCAATCAATCACCTGATATTTTAATAAATATAATTAAAAACATTAAATAAAAATAAACTTACGAATCTTATTCCTAAATTTGGAATATGGTGTGGTATTGTGTGAGTACAATCCAGACAACATAGTATTTTGACATTTTTGTCTTCTAGCATTTTCAGTTGTTTTAACATTAATTTCGTTACTACAGGGTCTGCTGCTGACCAAATAATGATATCATAGCTCTTATAAATTCTCTTTAGAAAAGTTTCATAATGCGGTCTTTTAATTGTACGATCATCTATCTTGAGTTTTCCAGTCATGTGACATATAACATTCTCCAGTTCCAATATTACTAATCTTCTGTTTTTTCGTGGATCATTTAGATTTTCAATCCAATATTCAGAATAGGCTATAGATTGAGGTGGTGTAAAAACCTGTTTACTTGTATCTAGTGTTGAGGACGAATGGTGTGGAAACACAGCATATTGTGATCTAGGCAATGAGGATAATAATGAATGCAACTGTTTGGAATCTACTGGAAATGAATACTCTTGCAAATCATCTTGAATGTCTTCTAAATATTCCATTTGATATATAGCCATTGATAAATTCTTGCTCACCTTAAACAATAATATGTAAGATTACTAAAATTTATAATTTTTATATTAAAAACGTACTTTTTATTAAAATTAAACTTGACTAGACTTAAACAACACACAATTGAGTAAATTATATTAATATGAGCATAAAGTACAAATGCATGGCGATAATGTATATTATATTTATCTGCATAAAACATTGCAAATGAAACCTAAACTTTATATTTTTAAAAATAATATAATATTTTATATGTATATGATTATTTAACTACAAATCTGCCATGAAATATACATTATTGAATTGAATTACACTAATATCACTATTTAAATTTTATTAAATATTATTAAATATTTCATTTGTTTGAAAATATAATGTAATTTACCTGTAATTTAATAATAGGTATAATGGGTATAATAATTAATTATATTTGTATACACTAGTAACGGTCATGAAAACTGCATCAGAGTAAAAAAATTAAAACAGAGTCAAATTCATAGGAATATTGTCAAGAAATATGAATTAGTATAATAATAATAATAATAATAACTAAACTTTATTTCTAAGAAAAATTGTACATTAACATAAATGTAAAATTGAAAAAGAAAATAGCGTCATTGCAAAATCAAAAACATGATAAAAAATAATTAAAAAAGAAACAACAATTATTATTTTTGTAAGTACTCATTCACATTGTAAGGTTCAATTTCTAATAAAATTTCATGGATAGCCTTTTTAAATTCTTTTAGTGCACTTATAATTTTTATTTGATCAGGTAGTCTAAAATTTTATACACGTGTAGTAGCAATTCTTCTCGGTTGTTGTGAGTCTATGTTTAGGTGTAGTGTAGTTTAGGCTTCTCGTATTGTAATATTGTTTACAATTGTGGTGACATGCAAATAAGTTTTTATTTCTGTAAATGAATAAAATACATTCTTGTATATAAATTCCGTAGATTGTGAGTAACTTGTGCTGTTTAAACTTGCTTCTACATGTTTCCCTATAACTCAATTTTAGCAGCGTTCTTATTGCAGACTTTTGTATAACAAATAATTTATTTATTTCTCCGGCACCGTAAAAAATAATTCCGTATCTTATTTTCGATTCAAAACTTGCCTGGTAAACAGTTTTTAACACTTCAAAACTAACGTAGTTCATTATCACTTTCATGCCGTAAACAATTGCGTTCAGATTATTTCCTAACTCCTGTATATGCTCTGACCATGACAGATTACTATCCACTTTTAAACCTAAAAAGGTTGTTGCATTTACAATGTCATACTTAACTTGATCAATTATTACATTTTCAGGAGTATCGATACGAGCACTGGATGGTTTAAATAATACCACGTTAGTCTTTTGTTTGTTCAGTTTTAAACTATTAAGGTGAAACCAATCTTCAACTTTTGTAAAAACTAAATTCAGTGATCTTACCACTTCGGGCCAATTATTCCCACATATTAACATGTTTGAATCGTCGACATAATTCGTGCATTCCTGTTCTTCGTCACTCACAATTTTAGGTAACTCATTTACATAAATTATAAAAAATAATGGACCTGCCATACTACCTTGCGGTACTCCTGTTTGAATAAGTTCTCTTCGCGAACGATGCTCAGCTTTATTTTTGGATATGAACTCTTTTTTACACAAGATAAGGGTAACAAATACTAATCTTATCAAGTGTTGTTATATTTAAAAAAAATATTTTGTAAATTATGTCAACATAATATAATCATAATTATTAGATGGAAATATGTATTGGGTTTTTTGGGTCCTTAAATAAAAATGCCACTAAATAGTTGCTGACCGGTTTCGGCTTTTAATACAGGCCTTCATCAGAGTCTAAAAATTAACATTCATAAGATAGGACATCAGAGCAAAGAAATACAATACTACGTACCAACGAGTCTACAGTAGCACAACAGTAAAAAGCATAATAAAGATTTAAAAAAAAATTTCAAAAAACATTAGTAAAATGTAGTCAAAGATTTAAAAACATATAACGAGACTCAAACACAAAATTTTAATTTTGCAGTGCAAAATTTGCACGCAATCAATTTCAATATTTTAAGATAACCATTACAACTAAACCTCATTATAAATCAAAAAACAGGACCGCACTCAGCCGGAAAAACACACTAACAAATCAACTGTAAGCAAAATTATCTAAATTCTTCAAAAAATTGTTAATTTACATTAAAATTCAATTCAAAATCTGAAATAATTAAGATTTTTTCAAGTATAAGTATATAGCAGTTATAATGAAAACCCAAAACTTTAATCTTATAATTTTCCAAGTCAGCAGTTTTTTTTATAAATTACCGAAAAATTTTGATTTCATTATAACCCAAAAACGGTACGTTTCTGAAAAATATTGTGTCCTGCTTATTTGTTTGTATTGAATAGTACGGCATTATCTAGGTAAAATTTACTCTCTATTTTAGCTCATACGAGCGGCCGAAAATTTCGATGATGTAATCAAGGCCGTGACGCCTTTACATATCGTATTTTTGATTTACTAAAACATTAAAACAAGACAGTTTTTTACTAGGAAGACAGTGCCTGTCAGACAGTAGTTGTTTTCAGAAAATATTTAACTGATTCCAAAATAACGACGTTTTAAAAGTTGCCTCACTACTTTGGCCAAAGCTGTACATGTTTTAAAATTTAAATTATTCTTTAGTAAAACAAAAATAAAACAATCAGAATTTTGAATAAATATAGAAGTTAGGCTGAAAGCAATCAACTATTAAAAGCTGAATTATTCAAAAAATCTAATAAAAAATATCTAAAGTAATTTTTTCAAGGATTTTATTTTAAAATAACTACGATTAAAATAGGAATAAATGAACTCGGAGATATTCAAGTTAAATCAAGTTGAAGTTGTGTGTATTATATAATTAAAATAAATAATAAAATTACAACGAAATGTCAGCAACTATTCTCTGAATGGATGTTTTAATGTGTTTGTGTAAATTTAAAACATCAGTAAAAACATTAATGTAAGTTTAATGATACTACTACTCAAGCGTTCTAATCGCTTTGCTAAAATTATACGTACAAGGTGTAGTTGTTACACGTTTCTGCCATAGTTTTACCTAAAAATTTCGTATATTGTATTTTGTTTCTTATAGCTACTATTTAAGTTGCAATCTAGTTTACATAAAAAATTTAGTATATTATTTTGTTCTCTGAATCATTCAAGTATTGAGATATGTATAACATATACATATTATTAAAATAAAAATAATAAAATAAATTGTAAATTTCAATCGATTGTAATTATGTTAATTGTGGCATTGTTTTTAATTATAATCTGTAGGCGACTCATAAAACGAAAATTTGTTAAATAGACTAATATTACTGGTAACTATGTGAACACATCTTCCTGCTTTTTATACACAAGGGTCACATAATGTTGAAATACCAGTAATGCGGTTACAAACTTTAGTAACCAGTATGTATTTTTTATTACTGTTTTATTTTATGGTTTTGCAAGGGTTCAAAATAAAAAATTTAGTAAAAGCTTATTGTGCGCTTAAAAGACTTAAATCAAAAACTTTTGTCGGTTGCAATTATAAACTTTCGCAGACAGTTATTATAAATTTAAATTTAGTTTATTTAATACTCTATTAAAAAAACTTAAAATTAAGAATTAATTATTTACAGAGAATTACAGCTTTTTTGTTTATTACTCACACAAGCTTATCTCCGATAATTTCTACTTACTTACTGCATAGTGATTATGGAATTGAATGGGTTTGCAAACTTTCTACTAATTAAAAATGTTTACCTTAATTATTTGAGTTTTTAATCTGATTGTGAGTTAGAAGATATTGAATTTTAATTAAACATGACTTTTTTTGCATTACTATGTTTTAAAAATAAATATGTTCTTAACCCTCCAGTGCATACGTAGGGCCTAGGAGGCCCGAGTGAACATTTAAACGAATATAAAAAAAGAACTGTTTAAATAAATTTCACTATATTATTAGTAGCTGTCTAAAATATGTGTTAAAAAAACTTTAAAAAAGTTGAATGGATTGCCAATAAAAGGGCTTTGATACTACTTCGTCCAATACAAGAAGAGATAGTGCCTTTTATTTCAAAATAAGGAAAAGTCGTATATTCTGTGAAAAGTGTCACAACTGTATTTATTTGCAACATGCTCATTATTATTGTCCAACCTGTTCTTATAATATTCAAGAGAAATCAGGTGATGTTGACTTTTTGAATATTTCGTAATAATTTGTTTAATTTATTTCAACAATTTTGGTTTTTTCTTCATATTTTATTTTTGTAGAATTTAATAAATTATATTGAAAATTATCTTATTTTCCTAAAATATCCAAACATATCCAAACTTATGGGCCTAACAAGCCCTACGTATGCACTGGTGTAATTTTTATTGACGTATGCACTGTAGGGTTTAAAGCAAATATTGTCGTCAACAGGTGGCCCTAATATAACAGGAAACACAACTAAATAGAAACAAATAACTTTTATTAATTTAAATGTTTCTTCCAAAGTAGAATTCAATGAAGCTAAGGCATACTCGTAGAAATAAAACGATAATTAATTTAGGAAAGGTAAATTGAGATTTCACTGACGAATATTTTCAAACACCCAAGCAATAAAATACAACATTTAAGCAACATATTATGCACCATTTATGATAAAATTTTATTTAGTTAAATATAATAGTTAAATATAATAGTTAAAATATATTAATAGTTAAGAAATAGTTAACTAAGTTGTTAAGAAAACTATGTTATATCCTGATTTACTAAATACCAAATAAAATTCCAGAATTTTAGGATTACCTATAGTAACAAAACTCATACTTTAAATATTAGTATAGCAAAAAAATATTAAATTAAGATTACAAATATTTAAACTAACATGAAGGTTTACTAATATGAAGCAAAGCTCAGCCAAGACTAAAGATAACTTTTATTGTATTTGAAAATTGTAAATCTGCATATTGCTAAGTTTATTAAACTGTCTTGCAATTTGCATATTATGTGAAATGCAGAATCGTAGCTTTTAACAACGCTATCACCACTGGGTTGCCGTAAATTAGAAATTGTGTGTAGTTTCAGATAGACGCCATTATATGAAAAACTTCGAAAGGAATTGAAGTATAATAGCCACCAATGACGTATTTAGAGGGGGCGAAAGGGCAATTGCCCCCCCCCCAAAGATAACTCGAATTGTATCCCTGAAACTCTCCTTGATAAGGAGGTTTTAAAATTTTAATAACTTTTAAATATTTTTATTTATTGGTTTACCATTTAGTTATTTATTCATTCGCTTACCACTGACGCACACGAATGAATTAACGAGATTCTGAAAAATATTTGTTTTAAAGCATTTTCTAAATACGCCACTAAGTAGTCCAATTCTGCCCACTTCTCGTAAGATTAGGTTTTACATTTTAGCAAAGTGCCGTCGGACCAGAAAATAGCCTTCAAACAATGATTTTAGCTGTAGTAAGTTATCTCCCTGACAAACGATAACCTACAGTAATTTCTGCACTCTAAACCAAGGAGGAAAAGGAGATTGCTACGTACCTAACTTTTTGCTTTAAATATTCTTCAGAATCAAGATTGTAAAAAATGATTTTTTAAGGGTGACTCTGGAAACACCGCTAGTCGATTCTACGACGCATGCCGTCCTTGGGCTGTATTCTTTGGTGATTCCTCCATGTGGTACAGGGTTACCCGATGGTTACACCAAAATGTGGGAATATATAGATTGGATCTACTTGCACGCAGGATAATGTGACAAAACAACAAAAAATATTACATTTGAGTTTTCTTAGAATGCTATTGACATTGTCGATATTTACAATCAGATAACTTTGTGTATTTACGTCACAGCACTATGAGCTGATAGTCAACACAATAAAATTTTTATAACATAATACTTACTGCGATAGCAATGGATAAACTTCCCAGTTCTGGTTAGGAAAATACCCTAGAACTTATAAATAATTTTTTTAAATATTAGCTTATCTTGAAATTCAAATTTTATTATAATGTAAACAATTAGCAAAAAACTATTAACTTTTTTTTACTCATGGATATGTGATGACTAGAGTGTGGAATTTATGCTCTATGGAACCCGATATTTAGTATGCGGCACGCAATTTATGCATACACACAAGATATTATACATATTGTAAATTATATGCCACATACTAAATATCAGGTTCCCTAGAGCATATTTTCCACACTCTAGTGATAACCTAGTATACAATAATGGTTTTCGACAAATAAATTAAGGATTTTGTATAACTATTAATAATTATTATAATACAAAATTATAAAACCGCATTTTGCACTAAAGCTAAATGATAAGCAGCGCCAGGATTCTGATGCACAAAGGTTTTTCTACTACCTAAAATTTTTTTATATTTGTGGCAACGCGATAACCGTAAATAGCGGCTCCGTTACACAGGCAGTTTTTCGAGTGATTTTCGATACCGATATTAATTGGATGTGAAATAGCAAGTGAAATAGCGAGATAGTGGCGTCAGAAAACAGTAGGAGAACAAATAGAGAATAAAAGTAAGAAAATAAGAGCCTTTTAGATAAAAGTAAATAGTAGAAAAGAGAGGTTATAAAGGCGAGAACATCCGAGAGGTTGAATCGTGTTCTGCGCTTTTATTCACGCGAAGGATATGGAAGAGTAGGCAACACATCATACACCCCAATAGGAAAGCAAACAATTGACGAACTTTTCCTATACAACATTGCGGTTTAATAGATGGATGAAAATAGAGAAAATAAAAAGCGGAATAGAGAAATAACATCGCCAGCACAGGACGAAGGAATATTTAAGCGGAGTAACAAAATCAGCAGATCAGCGGAAAAGAACAAAATAAGAGTTACCAAAGATAAACAAATCACGGATTCGGAAATGGAAAGGATACTACAGGAAATAGAAAAAATGACCAGAGAAATAAAGGAAGAAATAAAAACCGGAAACGAAGCAATGCCAGAAAAGTGGAAAGCACAGTTTACCACCGACATCCAAGAAATAAAGAAAGATATGAAACAAAATAAAGAGCAAGTAAAGGCCCAGTTCGATGAAATTCAAGTAGAGAGACAGGAATGGATAAGGGAAAGAGAGAGCTTGCAGATAAATCTTCGGAATACCCAGCACAAGGTGTTCATGTGGGAAAAGGGCATAAGGAAGAATAACATCGTAGTAGCCGGCTTAAAAGAGACGACTTCGGAAAAAAGAAATGCAAGAGAAATAATACACGAGTTTATTAAAGAATATTTGGAGGTTGAACCGAGGATAAAAGATGCTTACAAAATTGACCAAGACAGATATGTTGTGGAGCTGGAAGATAAAGATAACAAGAGTGAGATTATGAAAAAGAAATCAAATTTAAGAGGACAAAAGTATTTATTAATGATGATCTGACTGTCGAGGAAAGGAAAATACAAAAGGATCTGAGAGAAATGGCTAATCATGAACGAGAGAAAGGCAATAAGGTGAAGGTGGGATATATAAAGTTGAAAATTAACGAAAAGCAGCTACGATGGAACTATGAAACAACCAAAAAGCCAAAAAACTAGGCATCGTAAAAGGAAGGATGAATGAAAAGATGAACTGGCGCGAAAAGGATATAGAAAAGGGTTTACGAAACAAAAATATAAATATTAAGGGAATGGTGTATATAGCTAACTGGAATGTAAGGGGTACATATGTAAAGGGAATATTAAAGCAAATAATAAAGGTTTTGAAAAAGTACAATATTGATATTCTGGTATTACAGGAAACAAAACAAGGAGATAATGAAATAGTCGACTTGGAGGGTTTCACTTATTTCAAAAGTAGTGGCAAGGACCGAAGACTGGGAACTGGATTTATTGTCGTAGAGAGAATGAGGAAAATGGTAATGGGTTTTAAAGCAATATCAGAACGAATGTGTCTGCTAAGATTAAAGGAAAAATATAGGAAGATGACTATAGTAAATGTACATGCCCCAACTGAAGAAAAAGATAGAGAAGTTAAAGAACAATATTACGATATGATAGAAAGAGTGTGTGACGAGATTCCTAAATACGATCTGAAGTTGGTAATGGGCGATTGGAATGCTAAAGTAGGACAGGAAAAGATATTTCAACCAACAATAGGAAGTTTTAGTCTACATGAAGAAACAAATGAAAACGGTAGGTTTATGATTGACTTTGCTATGGGAAGAGACATGCAAGTAAAAAGCACGCACTATCAGCACAAAAGTATACACAAAGGTACCTGGATGAGTCCGGATGGTAGAATCATAAACCAAATAGATCATGTACTGGTTGAAAAACGAAATGAAAAAAGTATAATAGACATAAGATCGTACAGAGGAGCAGACGTGGACTCTGATCATTTCATGATGGTGACTAAAATTAAACAAGAAATCCCAGAAAAGAAAGATGAAGTAAAATCCGCAAAGGTAACACAACATAAGAAGATACAACTTGGTACCGAGCAAGTAAAAAAGAAATACGAGGAAGATTTAGAAGAAGTACTAAAAGACACAGATATAAAACACGGTGCTAACGAAATATTAACAGCAATACGGGAAGGTATATATAAAGTAATAGAAAAACAGGTTGGAAAGAAACAAAAAAGAAGAAAGAATGGTATGACGAACAATGTAAGGAAGAAATTAAGATGCGCGAAACCTTAAGAGAAAAAATGATAAGAAGAAAGACCGACGAGGATAAACATAAGTATGAGGCACAAAGAAAAAAATGTAAAACTATAATTAGGGAAAAGAAAAGAAGTTACAATCTTCGAAGACTAGAAGAAATAGAAGAAAAATATAATAATAAGGAAATAAGAAATTTCTACCAAGGAGCAAAGAAAGTTAAACGTGGTTTTCAGGCAAAAAAACCTTTTGTAAAGACAAAGAGGGAAACTTGCTGGGTGACAAGGAGAATGTAACAGAGAGATAGGCTAAATACTTCCAGGAGTTGTTGAACAAACAGCCGATTGAAAAAGAAAAAGAAAACATCCAACAAACACCCGTAAAGCGAACGAATGGTAGTGTGAGCATACCAAGTGAACAAGAGATCCTGGAAGTGATAACTAACCTAAAAAACAATAGAAGTGCTGGAGAGGACGCAATACAGGCCGAGATGTTGAAGTACGGTGGAAAGAAGATGCATGAATTAGTAGTAGACTTAATACAGGAAGCGTGGAGAAGTGAGATAATGCCGCAAGCATGGAATATGGCACTGATATGTCCAATTTATAAGAAAGGAGATAAAACAGAATGTACGAGTTATCGAGGAATTGCGCTATTAAATGTATTATATAAGATCCTAGCGACGTGCATAAAGAATAAATTGAGGACATATACAGAAGAAATTCTAGGTGAATACCAAAGCGGCTTCAGAAAAAATAGATCGGTTACTGACCAAATTTTTGTGTTAAGGGAAGTGCAAGCAACAAGCCATGAATATAGACTCAATACACATGCTCTCTTTCTGGATTTTAAACAGGCTTATGATAGTATCATAAGAGAAGAACTGTATGAATCTATGGATAACCTTGGAATTCCAGCTAAATTGATATCCTTAGTGAAGATGACACTAAAAGACACACAAAATAAAGTAAAAATACATGGAACGATGTCTAAGGGTTTTAGTGTGGCAATAGGGTTAAGACAAGGAGACCCACTGTCGTCGGTTCTGTTCAATATAGCCCTGGAAGGAGTAATAAGAAAGGCAAAGTTAAATAGAACTATAACAATATATAGGCAAAAACGCCAATGCTTGGCCTTCGCAGACGACTTCACCATCCTGACAAGATCAAAAAGTGAACTACAGGAAGCTACGAGAAGATTAGTGATAGCAGCAAGGAAGATGGGCCTAGAAGTAAATGTAGAAAAAACAAAATACATGGTATGGGAAGACAGACCTTTCCAACCAGGTGGACATCTGAAACTTAACTTGGATGACGTGACTGTATTAAAGTTCGAGGAAGTTGAGCTCTTTACTTATCTTGGCACAGTAATAGCAAAAAAGCCAGGATGTGAAAATGAAATAAAAGCAAGAATAGCGGCTGGTCAAGGAGCGCTTTCTCAATTAAATCTATGCTATCCAGTAGGATCTTTTCTCGGGCAGTAAAGTTAAGACTGTATAAGACAATAGTTAGACCAACAGTTACGTATGGATGTGAAGTCTGGACACTGAGAAAGCAAGACCAGATGATGCTGGAGGTGTGGGAGAGAAAAATCCAGAGAATGATTTTCAAAGGTAAACAGGTCGACGATATGTACATAAGAAGAACCAACAAGGAAATAGAGGAATTATATGGTGAAAAGAGCATCGTGAGTATTGTCAAAATACACAGATTAAAGTGGGCGGGACATTTGATGAGAATGGATGACAAAGAACTACAAAGAAAGTATGGGATTCAGAATTTGGGGGAGTAAGAAGAAGAGGCAGACCAATGAACCGGTGGAAAAATGATGTAAAGGAAGACTTAGTTGGCATAAACGTGAGAAACTGGGAATATAAAGCGAAAGATAGAAGAGAATGGAGTAAGGTTTTAAAACAAGCCATGGGCCTTCAAGGCCTGTAGTGCTAATTTATATATATATATATATATGTATAAAAGGTACCTTGTCACCTCAAAAACGGATACGCAACATTCGTTGTCACCTCATATATAACGCTTTCACCTCCGTTTTCGGAGGTGACAACGTTTTTCCTTGTTTTCTTCGAAATAATGTTGTAGATGGCGTTACGGGCTAAATATCAAAATTTGACCCGGAGGTGACAACGACCCCCTAGTATCCGCAAAACAATCTGTTAGTTCGGGCATATATCACTGGCGCTAGTGTCGTTTTCTTGTATTCACGGACTGTGCGTACCTACCTCCGTTACATGAACTGTACGTTGTCTCCACCGAGACTTGGCAACACTGCAATATTATATATTAATTCAAAAGAAACGGTCGACTTGTCGGTATATTTTTATCTGCTATTCTACGAGTGTTGGTTATTCACGGATACACAATAGTCGTTGTTACCTCTTGGATTTTTACAATGAATTCAAGAAGTTTATTAAATTAATTAAGATTAATATTAAATAATATAGTTTTGAATAAAAGTAAGTTTATTAAAAACAGTTTTAATTCTTAAAATCAGTGATAAATTAAAAGTTTACCTAATTTTTGCACTACTGACTGTTTAAATACTTTTTGGAACCAGAAGAAGTTAATTCTGATGATATGGAGCGTTGCGACGTTGAGAAAACTCTTTGCAAAAGTGACAATAATTATAGATCTGACGGAGTATACGTAGTCATTGAAATTTATTCAAAATTTTAACCCAATTTTTATTAAAATAATAATAATAGCAACAACTGTTAATTATTATTATGCTCCTAAGTTTGTTAATTAAAAGTTCCCATTAAAGCTGTAGTTGAATTACCTGCGACAGAAATCGGAAATTAATTCAAAAACTTTCATGTCTATATTTTTACGAACGTAAAAGGTGTAGGGAATCCGTTAAGTTCTAGCGACGCGACTTTACCAACAACAATGTAGAAATCATTCAGGAGGTCATGTCCCATACAATAGTGCGCAGAAATGATAAAATTCGTTTTAACAAAATAAATACAGTCCTGAAAATATCGTTCTTTGTTGACGTTTTGCTTTGACAGATTCGCTATTTTCGTGCTTTTGATTATTAAATGATATTAACATTATTTGATAATTTAAATAACAATCAGCCTTTTTTAACGCAATTTGAGTATTTTTATTATACTGAGGTTAGTACAAACAACATTTTAATTTAAAATCGTTTTTAAACGAAAATTTTATTTTTAGGTTAAACTGCTGTGTGCACCACTAAATCTTTTTTTACATCTATTTGACTAAAACGTTTATTATTTTATTGTGGTAGGTAATGCATAAACAAATTAATTTAACATCGTTTTTTAAACAAACAATATTTTTTACAGTTAAAATTCATTACTAATATGAATAACCGTAAAGTAGTTCATAGTCAAGGACGACAAATAATTTATAATGTCATTCAATATATTATGAATAAAGAAAAATGCAAAGGAAATATTTTGTATGCAAAAGTGTCATCTGCAACTGGAGTTTCTTATAAAACTGTTATAAGAATAATGAAGGAAGGAGCTGAAAATCCTCAACAAGCCAAGTTTTCTACTCCCAGGAAAACTATTAAAATGCCATCCCCAAAAACTACAACAAGCCAATTTGAAGAAGATGTTATTAGGCGTATAATTCATTCTTATGCGACTATACATAAAAGGCGACCTACAATGAAAACTGTGTATGAAGCGATGAAAAAAGATCATGGCTTTTCTGGATCGCTTTCATCATTTCGAATTGTAGTACATAGGATTGGTTTTAGGTGGAGAAAATCCCCATGTAATAAGCAAATACTTGTTGAAAAAAGTGATATTCGAGGTAAACGAGTTATGTTCTTAAGAAACCTTATAAAATATAAAGAAGAAGGAAGAAATATTGTTTATACGGATGAAACTTACATCCATAGTTCACATACCGTTCCTAAATGTTGGGACGATGGAAGTACTAACGGTTTAAAGACCCCAGTGTCTAAAGGACAACGATTAATTATTGTTCACGCTGGCGGTGCAAGAGGTTTTGTTACGAGGGCCTTATTAATATTTAAATCTGGCCTTAAAACTGGAGATTATCACGATGACATGAATCACAAAAATTATTTGAAATGGTTAAATGAAAAATTAATTCCAAATCTAGAAAAAAATAGCGTTTTGGTTATTGACAACGCTTCGTATCATAACGTTAGTATTTTAAAATGCCCTACGTCTTCATGGAGAAAAGGTGCTATGCAGCAATGGTTATCAGAAAGAAATATAATATGGCAAATCAGAGATACAAAAATGGATCTGTATAATATAATTAAATTACACAAGCCACGTAATAAAAATTATGTAGCCGATAAACTTTTAGCCGAACATGGCCACGTTGTATTACGGTTACCACCATATCACCCAGAATTGAACCCTATTGAGAAAATTTGGGCGTTGGTAAAGAATCGTGTTGCCGCACGAAATACCACATTTAAAATGGACGATGTCCGAAGATTGACTGAAGAAGAATTTAATAAAGTCACAATAGAAGATTGGCAAAATATTTGTCGCCATGTAGAAGCCACAGAAAAAGAATATATAGAAAAGGAATATATTATGGATGATGTAGATGAACTCATTATTAGAGTAAATTACGAAGATGAAAGTGACAGTTCAGATTATCTGTCTTCGGAAGATGAAGAAGATGATGAAGAGTTCAATTTAGAATGTGAGCCCATCTTGTAAAGATAAAAATAAAAAAAATCAATTACTCGGCTAATAAAATTTACTTCAATGTGCGATTACTCACTTTCTTGTTCGTTATTATTTTATTATAATAAAAATAATTTGTTTTACTTGTACAATAGTATTTGCTTGTACTATAATAATAAAGTTTTACAATAAATTACATTCCTATAGTAATCATTTTATTTTTTCTATAATTAGTTTTTCTTTTCTATAATTATAATGAAAATAATGTTCAAGTCAGATTTTTTAAATTTTCGCGCCAAGCTGATGTTTTCATTTAACATTTATTCTTATGTATTTTGCCCGTTTCGCGCATTGTATGAGACTTAAGCTTCTGAACGAACTATACCTAATGCGTAATGTAATAGTAACTTATAAAATAAGCAATTTTTGAAAACAACCATGGCAAAGTTTTTCTAGTAAATTAGTAAAATTTATATGAATTTTACTGAAATTATGTTGTACTTATTAATACAAACCAAAAGATTTTTTCCTACGACTGATAGTGTCAAGCTGTCAGTTGATAGTTGAAAGTTTGCATTTGCCGCTTGGTGAGCGGCAATATTTCATTGCCGCTCGCCCAGCTGAAAGTAGATTTGTTTAAAATAAAATACATAACATAAACAGTAACTACAATTTATTCAATAATATAATATGTCATCTTATTTATACCTTCAACATCAAATAAGATTTATCCGGAGTAATATTTGTCAATTTCTTCTCTTTTAAGAATCTTTGATTTTTGGATTTTGGTAACCTTTTGATTGCTTTTTTGAAAAAGCAATGAATCGGCTATTCTTTGAAATGTCAATATAGTCGCGTCAATAAATACATAAAATAGGCAATCTCCGGAAGTCCTCAAGAACAGCTCCGATTTTGATGATTCTTTTTTTTAAATATTTTATTTAAATTCAGAAACCTTTTGAAGCAGTGATATGACTATTAATGTAATTTAAACAACATGGTTCGATATTTATATAAAATAAAAAAAATTTAATTAAATGCATATTTAAAAAAAATATATAATAATAACTGTTACTAATAAAAAATTAAGGTAAAAGTTTAAAAGATATTGATATTAGCAAATTTGCGTTTCCGGCTTTAAAACCATCTTGAAAATAGCCGTTTTATTTGTCTTTTAATGAAATTTATTAATTACTAGTAGGTGGCCCAGCTTTCCTCGATTTTTCGTTACCCCAAATACAGGGGTTGCTACAATTTTGTTTTTGTAATTTTTGCATTGTTGCGCCACTTGTCCACGCCTCAATTTTTGATTATACAAATTTCGTTCATGCGCGTCACCGTGTTTTTCTAATTTTGCGAAATCTCTCTTTCTCCTCTTAAATTTAAAAAAAAATTGCACAAAAACTTAGTCCAAGTACTACTGAGTAGGGAAAGCCCTAGAAGTATTTTTTGTCGAGTATAAACACGGATCACATTAATTAAAGTTGTTGTCATTCCATCAATCCAATCAATGCCATATTATTATTATAATTTAAAAAAGTTATCGGGTTATATGGAACGCAATGAAACTCATAAAGTTGTCAGGTCGACGTTTCGGAGGACTTTATTCACTCCATCTTCGGGACTAAAATTAAAAGTTGAATATGGAACAATATAGGTAAGTAAATCTTACCTAAACAACCAAGATGTATATTGTTTGATTCATGACGCAAGGAGTAAAAAACATGGTGCAAAACTGTATAAGGCAAACGAAAAATTATGAACACTATGAAATCTATGAAATATAACAATGATAAATTAAATGCCAAAAGGGGGCTAAAACGAATAAAATTAGAATAAAATATGACACAATAATTATGTCAAGTTATAAAAGATAACATAACATATCATGTGTCGATCAACTTCAAAGTATGGCCAACTCAATTGATAACAAAAATTTAAATTTTCCGCAAATTTAAAGATGACCAAACAACAGAAATTCAATACGTTAATGAAAATTATGCATGAATATAAACAAACAACATCCTGATGCCTAAGACTACTAAAATAATGCAGCAAGTACAAAATAAAATAAAGTTAAACCAGTTAACAACATATCAGTGAAAAAAGAAGAAAATCACGATATCCGACACATATATAACCGACAATGTAACACAAGGGTGCAGAAATCCAACCACCACTACTTAGTCCTCTGCAGGTAATGTCTGATCAAACCTTTATAGCCAGCGTTGATATATCCATAATCTGTCTGTTTGTTGATATTGTTGTCAATAGTTGAAATGTGTGCTGCTTCCAAAAATATTCTTTTATAATAATTCGGCTGGACTTCCAAAATGGTAACATCTTCATGTTTAAATGAATGAGAACTTTGGATGGTGTGCTCGGATAAGCCCGTCTTCAAGGAGCCTAACCGAATATCATAAAGATGTTGTTTTATACGAGTTGAGAGGAGTTGTTTCGTTTGGCCAATGTAGACACAGTTACAGGAACATTTGACACTATAGACGACGTTGCTGCGTTGTAAAATGGGAATCCTGTCTTTGATGGTGGAAAACAGGATTTTACCAAGAGTAAATCCATTGTGAAAGACTAGTTTAAAATTATTGATGTCATCAACACATTCTCTAAACAGCCCCCGTATCTTGTTAGATAGGAGAGGATGATACATGATCTTCATGTATTTAGTATCACAGCTTGTATTATGTGAATCTGGAGGAACTAAAGGTTGGAGTGGTCTTCTATTACCAAAAGGAGTTAAGTCTAACAAGCGTCCTGGATAGCCATTTTTCAGAAGTTGGACCTTTAAATTCTCTAATCTAGCGTTAACGAGATGGTCAGGTACGCATAACTTTATCCAATTTTTCATGGTATGTATGAGACCAACTTTTTGGTTACTGGGATGCGATGAGTGGTAGTTTAGTAATCTGTCTGTCGATGAAGGCTTCCTATATATATCAGTCACTAGTTTTCCATCATCCATTCTCCTGACAAGGAGGTCAAGAAAAGGGATAACACCATCAACTTCACGTTCAAATGTGAAAGAGAGCATATCATCATAACCACCTAAGATCTTAATACAGTTGTCTACTTCTCCCTCTGGGACAGAAGTGAAAATGTCGTCAACATATAACAATAAGAATGGTAACTCGAATGGTTGTCGACCTGACAACTTTATGAGTTTGATTGCGTTCCATATAACCCGATAACTTTTTTAAATTATATTTATCGCATTGGACGAGATTAGGTTTATCTATCATATTATTATTATTAAACAAAATAAAAAATTTATAAAATTATTTATAAATTTATAAAAATAATTATAAACAATTTTTAGTATATCACGGTAGAACAAACAGAATATAAAAATGAAACTGGTAAACATTGACAAGTCCCACGCAAGTGTCATGGATCGCGTGAATGTTGCTTGGAGCAAACTCGATCTGCAACATTTAGCTTTTAATCGTGAAATGTTTATAATATAGTAAGTACAGGATAAACTCTATACTATAACACCTCCGTCACATCTGGCAACATCGCTGGAGGACATAACACGCACTGTTTCTAAGTTCAGACACACATATACGAGGACACTACGTATCTTATATATAAGAAAAATATTGAATATATAAAAATTGTATTAAGAGAATATTTTACCCCTCTTTTGAAAAACGGTATCCGGACGTTCCCCTCAGCTTATATATCTGAGTGCTATGCAATTTAAGCACTCCCTTCAACCGGAGGTCAGGTCGCCTTCTCAATATAACGGAGGTGACAACTTAACAGGGATACGTATATATATATATATATATAAAAATTTTTTGAGATGAAAATCTTTATAAAAAAAAGTGAAAGAAAATGAAAAAAAGAAGCTGAACCTATATCGAGTGTAATACTGATTATTTATATTGCTGCAATACTAGAAAACAATATTGAAGCAATATTGCATGAAGATCAGCACTCAATATTGGAGAACAATATTGCACCAACATCATATTACAATTAGCAAGGTATATTGGCGAGCTTTCAATTTTAAGAACCCTGCAATCCGTACTCTTTAATAATCATTATGGCTCATTGATGTGCTTTTAGATACATATTTATATGCAACGTTAGGTATATAAGAGGTTAAATATTTTATTCTAATATTAGATTAAAATGATAACAACAAACAATTTTAGTATTCTTACCTTGCACATAATCTTAATGAGCTTGGTTAAAATTAATGGTATGTACAAGTTTTAATGTTTTTTGTGGTCTAAGCCACAAATTTAATTGAATTATTTGAATAATTGTTTTTAGAAGGCATTGGAGGAGGTAAACTTGCAAAAGAAGCCGAATTTCCATTTGTGGCTTCCATTAGAAGATATGGTATACATTACTGTGGAGCTTCAATTGTTAACGAAAAATTTCTTGTTACGGCCGCTCATTGCATATTCAAGAAAGTTCCCAAGACGAGGTTAGTTATATTCTGATAAATATGCTTTAGAAACCATCGATGTCGTCACTGGTACCAACACATGGAACTCCGGTGGAACTATTCATCAAATAAAAAACATTATAATTCACGAACTGTATCGCTACGAAACGGACGTCAGTAGATAAACTATGGGGCTACCACTTCAAAACTCCCATAAGAATAACACAGGGCAAAAAAAACTATATTTACTTCCGGTCTAGCTGTCGACCTTATGAGTTTGAGTGAATCGAGGTGGTTAACCTTGTGAATAGAGGGGCCCCCATGATCTTGCATAAGTAAGCGCGTGGCATGATCGGTTATATAAACAGGATGTCATCAAGGCCATATTAAAATGTGGGTAGGTCTTATCAGGTAATTAAAAACAGGATGTCATCAAGGCCATATTAGAAAGTTCGTTAAATTCTATTGGGAAAATGTATAAATAGGAAGTTATTGAGGTCATGTGCTTAATATAAATGGTGGTGCGAATAAATTTTACTTAGCTGAAGAAAATTTTTTCGCGATGGCATCTTTGCAGAGAATGGTTCATGAAATGGATGAAGCTGTAAGAAATGCTTTGATTGATTCTGTTAATAATCCTGTAGAATTAAATAACTGGATTAATCAATGTTCTACTAATATAAGATTACTAACCCGATCACTTAAAGAGGGCGGGTTAAGTGTCGGTTGTAAACGACTCTTGGAATCAGGCATTGGAAAATAAATCAACGAGACCGAAATGCAGTCATCATTGACGTCGCTGTGCCTCTATCAATAAATGTTTTAAATACGGAAAAAGAAAAAATTCGCAGTACGAGGCATTAGCGATGGAAATAATGAGTGTATGGGGTCTAACAGAAATCTCTATAATACCAATAGTAATATCAGCTACTGGTGTGGTATCTTGCAAATTTAAAACCCATCTGTCCTATTTAGGCCTTTCTTCAAAATTATTCCCTGAGATGCAAAAAGCAATCATTTTAGAAACGTGCCACATAGTTAGAAAATTTTTAAATGCCACATAACATAAAGAAAAAATAAGACTTAATATAATAAAATAAGAAGAATATCTATGTAATTAGTTCAAAATCAATTTACTATATTTATGTATTTAAAAATAACATAATTCAACACATAATGTAAAAATATAGAATGGTTAGAACTAAATCGCCCATTCAATATTCACTCCACAATGTATTAATGTGAGATTTAAAATAAACATAATAATAATTGTCAATTTTAGGATATCGAATAATGATGAAGGCTATGAATCATCGGAGTGGTGGTGCTATCACTAAGAATCTTAGGAGTCAAAGAATTAATTGGCAGGATATTAGCTCAGCATTTCAAGGGCGTATTCGTACCCCAGATAACAATTTAAGGTTTTTATAAGCTTGCAGCAAGCTTGTCATTGAAAGCCTGCAAGCTTACAAAAAGCTTGTCTAGTTGACACTTGACAAGCTTTTTTTGCTTTACGTGACAAGCTTGTCGATGAAAACCTTACGTAGAGCTTGCGACAAGGGTTTCTTATGCTAAGCTTGTCGGCGACAGCCTTGCAGCAAGCTTTTTACAAAGATTTCATGTTAAGCTTATTGCCGAAAGCCTTGCTGCAAGCTTTCCACAAGCTAATTACGTAAAGCTTGTCGTGACAAGCCTACGACAAGCAAACGACAACCTTATCGTAAGCTTACATGTTATCTGGGACAGGTTTAATTTTAAATTTGAAGCATAATGAGCCCTTTTTGGAATTCCATTTTTGGAAGACGCCCAATATTTATTTACAGCACGAATCAAAAAACTTTTGAAAACTTATCGGCTATTAAAAATTAATACTGATTTATGTTGTGAGTTTACCAAGGCCGTCTCAAATAAAATTGATTTAAAATATTTCAGGTAAATTATTTTTTTATTTTAATGAATAAAATGTTAATATTGAAAAATCATATACAGCACGCCCAATGCATCGATAGGTCGTCATCTATCGAAACACTGATTATAAGGGGTGGTGGTTATATAATGTTCAAACACCTATTCTTATCAAAGTGGATGAGTTCCAGGATCGGGATTCCGGCTGGACTTTAAGTGCAATCGTAAATCTCGCAATCAACATTAATAAAAATAATGCATTGCGAGGATCGTCTTATATACCATTACCTGATGATATTAAAAAAAAGAATGCGTGTATTAATGTTAAAAATACTGATGATGCATGTTTCGCTTGGGCGGTTACGTCATGTTTATATGAACTAGCATCTAACAGTCATAGAACTTCATCTTATCCTCATTACTCGGAAGTTTTAAATTTGAATGGCATCAAGTTCCCGATGACCTTAAATCAAGTTAAAAAGTTTGAAAAACTTAATAATCTGTCAATAAATATATACATTTTGGAAAAAATACGCAAAAAACGTCATAAGGTACAAGCCAATCCTGTTGTCAAAAACAAAAAAAGATCGGCATATTAATCTCCTAATGATTCAAAATACTTATGATGATGATGATGATGATGGTGAGAATACAATCAAATTCCATTTTGTTTGGATTAAAAATTTTAGCGGATTGTTGAGAAAGCAATTGACGGCTCATAAAACAAAAATTTATGACTGTGATAGGTGTTTACAATATTTTCACTCGGAAGAAAAATTACGTCGACATGAAATTGATTGCGACGAAGTAAATGAATCTAGAGTTATCATGCCTGAACAAGGGGAAATAGTCAAATTTCAAAATTTTAAAACCAAGAAAAAGTACCCTTTGTGATATACATGGATACCGAAAGTATTTTGAAACCGATTAATAAAAGGTGTGGTAGGAATAGTATAATATATCAAGAACATGAATCCCATAGTGTGGGATATTATTTTAAATGTGACTATGATAAAGAGCTTTCATATTATCGAAGTTTTATCGCGGTAAAGATTGTGCAAAATGGTTTGCTAAAGAACTTAAGCAAATTGCCGAGGATGTTGAACCGGTTTACTGGGCTATGCAGCCGATGCAATTAACCATGCATGAGGAATGGCAATTTCAAGTTCCGTCTAAATGTCACATTTGCGATAAACAATTTACCGAAAAAGACAAAAAGGTCAGAGACCACAATCATTTAACGAGGGCGTTCAGAGGAACGGCGCATAACAGTTGTAATTTAAATTATAAAGATTGTAAGTCAATTCCAATAATTTGTCATAATCTGAGTTCCTATGACGCACACTTTCTAATTAAGGATGTCTCTCAGGAAATTGAGGGCAGCGTATATGTTCTTCCTGTAAATAAAGAAAAGTACATATCATTCACCAAATCAATTAAAGATTCGGAAATTCAATTCAAATTGATAGACTTGTAATGTCAAGACTTGAGTTTGAATCTCGCGCCTCCATATTTTTAAATCTCAAATCCTCAGCACCAAATACCTAGCCGCACGTTCGTGATCGTCAAATCCAACACCCATACGTCGTTAGGAACCTCCAGTTTGTAGTAACACAATCTTCGGATTCTTTTAAAGAACGAACAAGCAGTTTGTGAGATCGACATAACCTTTGCTAAATATTTAGTTGTTGACATAAACAAAATGCAAACCCAACTTACAGTTTCCTAGTTTGTTTGAACCAGTGACGTCCTCAAAGCTATTTTATGTAAGGTTAGTAACAATTAAATCTCAAAAGTTGATTCAATCAAGAGCAAAACATTCCAACTTAATATATTCAAATAGATTCATATCCACTTTTAACCCAATAGACATAATAAAACACAGAATGAGGTATATTTTGGCATTTATTAGTAGATAAAAAAAAAGAAAAAAAAAATTGCACGGAAAATTCGAACAACAGCCAAATCGACAACTCTAGTCATTATTCATTAATATCATTAACAATTAAATGCAATATTTTATATTTTATATTTCATATTAGTAGTTTTCTGTATTATTTCATTGATATAATAAATTCATTTTCTTAACTCCACTTTCTCGTCCCTAAATTGAAATAATTGTTATTATTTGCTTGATAATCTTGACCTTCAAACTTTTAATTCATCATTAATATATAATTTTCTAGCTTGACCTTTTAGTCAGGATTAACTTCATATTTATAATAATTACTTATATTTGTATGAGATTCTTGTTCTCTTTGAGAATTTTATATAATTTTGTATTGACTCTTTTAGTCAGCGACGTTTTTATATTAGAATCTAAAATACAAAGATAACATATAAAATAAATAGTAATAAATTGAAACCAACCGTTGCTTGCCAAACAACAAGACAAACTCATTCAATAAGGCAACAATTTGAGAAACCACATACCAAGATTAACATAGGTCAAATGGGGGGGGGGGGGAGGAATAAAACCATCGATTCAAGCAAACAATGCCGTAACAAATATGATTGCCTCATCTCCTGATGATAGCAGCTACACAGTATGAAGAGGACTGGCTTACGTCTTACTCTCCTGTGCAAACCTCATATTATTATTATTATTTCTAAATCACATACAAACTCTTGGTTCGAAACAGTTGCATTATCAAATGAGTTACATCATTGTATGCAAGCGTCACCTACCCCATTTTGTAAAACCTAACCAACCCGCCATTTTGTAAACCAAACCAACCCGCTATTTTGTAAACCTCCAACCATGTTACCAAATAATAGCCACCCCTAACCAAATCTTTAATATAACCAACCTTTCCAACAATAATCGACGTTTAACTAAATAAGCTACCAATATCAATAGATTAAACACATTAATTACCACACATGAATGAAATAACACCCCATCATCACCTCTTCAAATAAATACAGAAAACCAATCACCAAAATATAATATCCACGAAGCATTAAAAAGCAAAACCAATTTATGATTACCAATAAGCAAAACCCTTCATCCCTGATTATTTAGATAAATGAAGATTCAAATGCATTAAACCAAGCCACCATTTTAATTTGAGCTTCACAGTAAGTCACCTCGTGGTTAAATCAACTTTAGTTAATAATTATAATAATAAATACACTTACTTGAGAATTTCAATTTTATAGAAATACCTGATTTGTAGAATTTAATATTAGTATAAATTTAGATTAATTTAAGTTTGAAATTACAAATATTTTATTCACACTTCGAATGTACGTCCGCTCACTTTGACCATCACCAGCATAAGAAGGTTTTCAAGCTCTTCGGTTGTAACTCACCCCTCCTTCTTACAAAAATCACTTCTGTTACCCTCCCACAGATGGTTTTATCAACTATACAGTGTCGTATCGTGAATATTTAATAGCCCGGTAAATTCAAATGTCTACTGTGAATATTACCGACTCATTTAGATTTATGCCGCAGGGACTGGAAGGATTGGTTTCTAATTTAGATTACTTCAAAATTACTAAAGCCGAATACCCAGATAATACTAAATTTAGTATTAAATAATCATAATTTATAATTCTCACAATCAGAATAGTATATTCTGTAACGAGTTAGGAATAGCCATTTCAAACGAGTTAGGAATAGCCATTTCAAACGAGTTCCAGACTATACTTTCTATACGACATCAGACGCACAGTGCTAGTGTATTTCTAGTAATATGCGAACACCAATTTGACAGTTGGCGTTAAAAAACCAGTAAAACAACTTGTTGATTTTTTTTTATAAAAATAATATATTTTATTTTCGTCAAAGCAAAAAATAAAAAATAATAACTTGTTGATAGATGTCACTACCAGGTTTTAATATTTCCTAGATGTGAGAATATAGTCATTCTGTAACAGGTGCGAAGAATGTGTATTTTCTGAATTGAAAATTGAGCCAGAATGTTTGTATTCTGTATTAGTCGTATAGAAAATAAGTTCTAGGTAAAACAATGTAAGTGCCATTTATATCAAGAAAACTGATTTGTTTAAAATATTTTTAATTTTTGGCATTTACGTTGTTTATCCTTGAGCAGTCGGATTATGAATGTCAAAGGTGGGGTTTATGTTTATCGTTAGCAAAAGATAATTAATTTTTTGTTACTGTTTTTATATAGTAATTACATTTGTATAAGTTGTTATTGAGATCATTGGAAACAAAGCTTGTATGAAACCACGAAGAAAAATTCCCATAGCCGTACCGAACCTATAGTATAGCAAATTACAAGGATAGCAATTTTTAATTCTTTCCATAGCAATGTTCTCCGTAAAACAACTCTTCTGCTTTGCTGCCTTTGTGTTGTTGGCCGGTAAGTTCTTTAATTTTCAATTTTTATTTTTATTTTAAACTCACCGGTTTACCCTGTTTGCATTTAGATGCTTAAACAAAACAGACTGACACAGAATTTTTTTTTTACTTTTTGCAAATCTTTACGTTTCTGAACACGATGATTTAGAAAATGTAAAGAAAATTAAAATTTTTTTTTTTCGATTACCCCCAAAAAAAATTTTTTTTTGATTGCAGGTAAAAAAACAACAAATTTCCATATAAAAGATATTTTTATTTAAATTGTTTTTTTTTTCAAATTTGTACTACATTTTGAATTCAACATCATTCAAATAGCCGCCTCTATTGGTCACGTCAAAATGTGCCCTTTTTGCTGCATTTTCCATAACTTTCGGCTTGAATGTTTGCCTTGAGCTTGTCAATGGTCTGAGGTTTGTTGGAGTATACTTTGTATTTCAAATAACCCCACCAAAAAGAAGTCCGAAGGGGTCAGATCTGGAGATCTGTTTGACCGTATTCCAAGCGACGACGTGGCCGATCTGTCGGTAATATTCTTTGAGTCAATTGTACTTGGGAAAAATTGTATCGAATTCACATTTCAAAAACATGTCTACTAAATTCAATCGGTCGACAGATGTCAAAATTATTAAATGTTTACATACTGACATAAAATAACCTAAATAAACTTTTAACTTTTGTATGTATTTAATAAGGAACATATTTTTAACACCACAAAGCATAATTTACTTGAAATAAAATTTTAGGGTTATTAAATACAAATTATAATTTTTCTATTTGTAACTTTGTTTTTATTTCTACAGCGTTGAGTCTTTCCTTAGTTCTGCATTAGCTGTCCACACTCTATTTCCCTAGCATGGGACGGAGTCCACCATGACTTGTCCCAAACGTTTCTTGTTATTTATAGATATATTTCTGTTCCACCATAGTAAGTTCAAGCAACCCAGAATCTTTTGGCCTTTTTGTATTCTATGTTATTATCTACTGCTTATCATGCCTATAGGTATTTAAGAGCATCCACCTGTTTGACCATCACATCATCATTGATTAGCACCTCAAACTTGGCGTCTGAATTAATCACCAAGTATTCGGTTTTAGTCATACTGATTTGTAAGCCTCACTTTTGATATTCTTTGTATAGTGTCTTTAACATGAACTCCAGATTCTTGTGCTATTATCTAACCGCATACAACTCGAAGAGTATTATTAAATATTTAATAAATATGCTTCCTTTAATACGGAATTTTAAAACTCATTCGTTGAATTATCAAATTTTATATTAAAAAACACGAGTCTTTATTAATTTTTAAATAATACTTCTCACGTGGTATTACATATATATTATGAAAATGCAATTAAAATGAACGCAAAGTCTCGAACTGTTCATTCTTAAACAATAGAAGGATCTGATCTTGTCTTTCTGGATGAACATACTAATTCGAATATCTACTTCTTGCTATAATCTTTTATTTTTAATAAAAATTATTTTAGTTAAAATATAATAGTAATTAAGTAATGATGCATGCAATTAATTGTATGACACTACAATGAATCTAAATAAGTTTGCTATTGTGTCGGGATTATATTCATGTAAACCTTAACCATAGAGCCAGCCATTGATAAGGCACATTTATAGAAATACTTGTTTAATAATAGAAGTCAGTTCAATTAAGCAGTGAGCCGAAAAAGATCCGTAGCATCTCAAAATCTAATTAAATTTTTTAATAGAATAAATATAGAATATACTGTGCTTACAACAACGTTTAAAAAAAACGAAGAAAACGGAGAACATTGATCAACATAAATATAAGCTACTATAGTTCTTGATACTTTATTAATTTATTACAATTACTACTACTGAAGTAGTATTCCATTTTCACAAAAAACATGACAAAGCACATTCATGTATCTAAATGCAAGTACATTCATTTGACTGTATAAGCAGGGTTTTGTAAAGATAACCATTTATAATAATGAAAAGTCAATTATGTGCCGAAAATCTTCTTTTTGATGAAGTAATATATAACCCTTTGGGTTTGGATAAACTGCTGCAAATCCAAAATTCAATTGCTCTTTAAAGAATTTTTTCAGTTTACATAATATACAACTTTTTAACTCATAGTATTTGGCCAAAGATTTTCAGAAGCAAGTAACAAATTCACTATGCTACATAAATACTAGTTTAGCAGTAATAAAACAAACCTTATATTTGAGAGATATCGAAAGACGATATTGCTTGTTTCATTATTGTTAAGATAAATGCTTTTTACGACATTACGGCCAAATAAAACAAATATGTTTATACTATGTATGTATCAGTATTGCAGTGCGACATATCTTCAATTAAGATTGCAGATTGTAATGGTAATGCAAAGCATGGCAGAGACATTTGACACTTTCAACGTTTGATAACTTAATAGCAATTCCGGATAAAAACCAATTTTAATGGTCCTGATATCTGATTTCATGGCTTTGAATTTGTTTTATCAAACTATTTACAATATATAGATAAATATATAAGTCTAATATCTCCAAACAACTCAAGATCAAAAATCAAATAATTCACATTGAAAAACAACATTTTCAGCTTTCATCACTTGATATTATTTGGAATTCGACAAAATATGTCACATATTACAGTCACACTATGTATACACAATATAAACCAAAACACCTAAGCAATTCGCAATTCAAATTGATTTTCCCAACAGTTAGAAAGTCA
This sequence comes from Cantharis flavilabris, assembly GCA_949152465.1. Classification (NCBI taxonomy): domain Eukaryota; kingdom Metazoa; phylum Arthropoda; class Insecta; order Coleoptera; family Cantharidae; genus Cantharis; species Cantharis flavilabris. The sequence goes on from OX424441.1 coordinate 11,567,669, forward strand.
GCCAATGGTACGTTAGAGATATGCATCAAGTACAAAGTCTACTTTCATGACGTCGCGTCGCAAAGGAGAAATCTTTGTAATTACTAATTATATTATATATTTTTCTCTATATTACCATTGGTTAGAAAAACGGTTATTAACTGGCGTAAGGGAAAAATAAATTTAAATTGAGATTATTCAGATTATTTATATTTACTTTAAGTTAATAAGTACTAGGTTACGGTTTTATTTATTGAACAATTTTTATTGTAGGTATAAATCAGATGTTGATTATCCTGTTGTAGAAATGTCAAAAATAATGCTTTATTTTTAAATGAACTTAAGATATATCAAAATACATTTTTCTTAGGTAAGGTATAGTAACAGCCAAAACTAAGCAACAATTGTATAGAATTATAATATTGTACCTATATTAACAATTTCGTTGTTCAGTTGTAAATTTAATAGTTCCTGTTCTTTAAAATCAATGATACCCTACAAAGAGTGTACATTTAGATACGATCTACCTTAAATTTTTCTTGAACTACGCCAAATATCGAAAAACTGTAAAAAAATTTTCTAGATGGGAATGGGGGAGACCAGATCCATCGTTTCCCCTCAGCAACTCCAATTTGAAAAATGTAAATGGCACCATACCCTTAGTGATACTTTTAATTTGAGGTATCACAGAGAGTACAGTGCCATTAAAAATTTTCAAGTTGGGGTGAGTCCTAGCGCAATACATAGTACCCAAGTTAGTTTCTTTTTCTCTATCTAGAAATTATTCTTTACAGTTTTCCGCTATTTGGTGTAGTTTTCAAGACATTTAGGGTAGATCGTTTTTAAATGTACACTATGTATAAATACCGGTATTATTAATTAATAATTATCATAAAATATTACTTCAAAAATCAAATCAAGAATATCAGTGTTAAGTGATCCTGTCTAAAAGCAATGACTAGAAGAAAAACAATTAATGTTACATTAACAATTATTTTAAACTTCCCACTAAAATTCTTAATATCTGTCGGCATATTTATGAATTATAAAACAATTTCTTTTCCTTACCGTTGACCATAAAAATCTTGAAATGACTAAGGACGCAATGATAGAATTTTACACCCTGTAATACTGTATAATAAATACGTATTATAATTTTTATGTTGTATAAATTTTATTGTTGAAATTGAAAAATCAATTTAAGATATTTATTATTGTATTGTATTGTTTATATGTATATGTATATGGATATATCATTTTTATTGAGGGATAAACCTGCACTAACGAATTGCAAGTTCGTCACTATTACTTGCAGATTATACGCGCATATGCATCATAAAACTTACAGGTTAACGTGGAATTCAAACCACGGCACAAATACTATAAAAGCAGCTGAGCTACGAACTTAAAACAATAAATCCTCAATTCAGCTCACTTGCTTTTATACCGAACCAAGAGTATAGGTACATAATGGTTGTAGTCATATTTTAGTTTACTTCACTGTTTTTTTTTTTCTAAATAGATTAGGTAATGATGACAGCCTGCTGTAATTCATCACAGATAAATAATACACAAAGAAAAATAAATATATAGTATTTGTAGCCTAAGATAAATTAAATCAATTTTTGAATATGGAGAATAAATTCAGTAATTGCAGCTGAAACTATCTCTAAATTGTCAGTAAACCATACGCGGATAATATTATATCAGATATTCCTCAAGAAGACAATAGAAATACAGTAAACGCTTTGATATCCAACCTAAATGGTAACCATTTCCGGTCGAATATGTGAAAGGGTCGGATAAAATTTAGGTTGAAAGAATTACTTAGGGTATTCACACTCCCTTGTATATTTACCATAGTTGTATATTTACAACATCAAAATACCATAGCTGTGAACACACCTATGATATTAGTTTTGTATTATAGCAATTGAAATTATACAATAACCTCACAACTATTATTTTACTATCGGCACAATCCGTTTAACACAGTAATAATGATTTAGATATTAAAATACCTAGAAATTCAGAAAAAGAAAATTTAATTAATGCTACCTGCAGTAGATTTAACCACAAACGATTCAAGTGAGTGATCAGCAGTAGTCCGCCATATTGGTATTCAAATACTCAGGTAGAAAAACACGTTCGAGGGCTACTTAGAAATACAACACCTAGGTGTATTTGCTCTTATGGGAAATTACTATACAGCCAAATACACCTTAGTAAACTTGTGTATATTTACTCGAGTGTAGAAATACAACGAAATATACAAGGGAGTGTGAATACCCTAAATAAAACATGAAATTGAAGTCTGCAAACATATATCATGTTAGTTGATTACGATAAGAATTTATTTACACTATATACTTATGGCAAACTAAACTTGATGTTTCATTTATTCATTTAAATAAACAAATTTTGCAAAAAGAATTATTTTTTAAAATTTTCATTATAGATACAAATAAATTTTAAAATAATTTTATAATTTACAAATAAATTAAATGATAAAATTGTGACTATACGTATCAGAAAATAACAAAACTATACGAGTAGAATTTAAATATTTTATTTTTATCAGTATTAATATTCTCGAAATAATCTCTCATTCAAATTTAAATTTTCTATTTTAGCATTAAGGATGCTGTTTTTTTATCATATAGTGTAATTCTTTGAATGGTCGGATGATACGCGTTGGATAACAAGGCGTTTACTGTACTGCAAAATACCTAGATAATAAATAATTATAATAATCATTATGCAAATTATGATAATAGTTTCTTTGTAGAAAACGGTGTTAATGATAGAACATCCAAGCGTCCTTCCACCAGGACAGAATTACATGCTAAAACCCACGCTTGGACGTTCTACCATTAAGAGTTAAAAATAAAAATAATAATATTTTAAATTGTCAAATAAAAGGTTGGGCGAAACGTATACCGTAACACCGAGTTTAATTAAAAAAAGATCCAAAATCCCGAAAAAAGTAATAAAAATATTTTAAATATTAGCTTATATAATATTTTTTTATTTAACTATGTACCTACTTATTTTTCTCCGATATTTAATCTACATACCTTTAAAACAAGAAATAAACTGCAAAAATTGTGCTCATAATTTTTGTAACAGTTTAAAATACTGATTTTGAAATATTTAATTGTATGTAATATAAAATAAACTTATAAATGTAAATTTTACTATTATAAAAATATTGTTAGTAAATTTTAGTCGAAGGTAGTAAAAATACTTTTGTTGATAAAAGATTCTAAGTTACAATATTGATGGATATAAACATTCATATCTAAAACGGTTTCAAAAACTTGTAACGGCTTTTTTAAAGTTACTCCATTTAATTTTAATTTACATAACCAATGAATTACTTTCAGCATATAGATATGCTATTACATCATCAGACCCGTACTTTTAAATTTTGAGCTCTCGAAAAGCATATTCAGCGTAGAATCATATGAATTATGGTATAGTACAGTCAACTCTCTTATATCGTGGTTAATTCGTACCGCATTATATGGAAACTGCGTTATAAGGATCCCTGAATTTGCATTACAAATCAATCACGTTATTGTGTACTTCTTACACTTTAAATCATGTGATATAGAAACTAAAGGGAAATATGGCAATTGGGGTTGGCATTCCTACGAAACATCAGTGAATTCAACATGGCGACTTGTTGATAGCCGTTTATTTAATCATGTATTTTTGTATTTTTGTATTTGTATGTATTTTTTAAGCTGTGCTTAGTCAAAGCAAGTAAGTCACAATATAAACGATATTTTATAAACAATTTCTGTTGAAATCTTTGTGTACAAAACAGCATTATATCAAAACCTCTCGATAATAAAAGAGAGTGTTGTAAAACTTCAACCGCCAATAGGAGGGTTTAGTGCATTATATTTATAATGTAATTTAATCGTTCACTTCACGGGTGAAAAATTTGAGGTTATAATTATATTTGAGAAAATAGAAATATTTAAGATTTTGCCTACTTTATATAAATGGTGGACAATTTTCTATTGGTATAAGATTTAAGTAGAAAAAGGGAAGTTTCACAATACAAACGAGAAAAGTTAGCGCTGAAAAACCGTTACAGTAATTATCGACTTCTGATATTGTTCGCGAGTTAGATAAACATATTACATACATTTTATAAGAATTGCTAGGAACAAATTATTTTAAGATGATTTACTTTGAAAAATCACAATTAACTTTTTGTACGTGCTCTAAAATTGATTTAATGCAACATACTTATTTATATAGGAAGCTTTAAATGCTTGCAAACCTAAACTAACAATATTTTATTTATATCGTTTATTTTATCAACAAATTCTATTAATTTTCTAAAGTTCTATCTTAACAACTACAACGCTTACTTCGTTTGAAAATAATATTTTAATTTTATAAATAATTTGTTCTAAAAGCAGATATTGCTTTGTCAATGTTTGGTACAATAAATCGGAAGCGCTACCAGCGTACCTAGGGTATATACAAACTTCATAAGTGTTTTTTACAGCTTTCAGGAGCGGACCAGTCTAAATCACATCAAATTGTAAACTATGAATAATTATTTATAGTATTAATAATTCATTATTATAATTGACAAGAACAGTTCTGTTTTTTTTAGCAAAACCTATAATACTATCATTGATGTACATTCGGATCTATTCTAATATCAAGCCGAATACAAGCTCTCTAATTTTTTTACAATTTCCACTATATAAAAATGAAGATTAATGATTAAGTTAATAAAATGTACACTTGGCTACTGATTATAATTTTATAAATATTTTTAATTTAAAAAAAAAACAATAATAATGTCTTATTGTCATAAAATATTAAATATTTTTTTAAATTCACACGTTGAAAAAGAAATACAAATTATTTTTCTTCTAAATTAATATAAATTTTATAAAATAAATAATTTTCTTCAGTCTTAATTATTAATACGTCTGTTCCCGTACTTTCATTAATTTAATAATAATTATAAAAGTTATAAAATATATATTTTGTTTGGTAATCCTAATTGATTTAAATATTTTTAAATGATTTAAAAACATTATTAAATGTAATATTAAAACTTAGGATAAATTTATAAAAAAAACTATATATTTTTATTTTTTCAGAATCACTTCTTATTCGTTTTTTTTCAACATTGCATCTACTGGCTCGTAGCATATAAAACATCATAATAGCAATTGAACAAATACAGGGTCCTTCATTGAAGGGGCGTAGATTATAATAGAGAAGTATTATAAAATAGAGAACTTACTTAAATAGACTTTTAATAGTGCAGGCTGTAGAAGAAGTTTAAGGGAATATATACATACATATTATGTATTTAACATTACAAAAATTGATCCAGCTTGTAAGTTTTATTCACCATTATGTTCCTGTATGTAGGTACTACATGTAAACTCTGCTTACTTGTAAATTGTTGTCTCTTGACCATTTTAATAATATTGATTTTAAGTGTGTAAGCTGTCCAACAAGTTGGTAGTTCAAAATCACCATTATTTAAATTTTATTGTCTTTTTCTTTCATGTGATTGCCATATTTGTTCGGCAAGATGAGGTATTTTAAAAAGCTTATATAAACTGAATAAAAGATTGAGACTTACCTATTTTCATCTAAATGTAATTCTAAATGGTAAAATTCACCCTAAATGTAAATGTACCAAATATTAACTTTGAGATTTGTATCCCTTTTTTTCTAAAACTTCTCTAAGTTTGGAAACTGTGCCATATACACTATGCAGTGCATAGGCGATCACTTGGCTGGATCCATAATTAATGAGGTGGTTTCCCGTTGCCTTCCCTATAGCCCACATATCTCTTTAGGGTTTTAGATCACAGTAGTGTAATAAACATGACCAGGATTTGAACCGCGGTTACCCGCTTACCAGTCGAGTCGGCCGGTGGTGTAGGACTGCTGGTACAAGTTTAGAACAACTTTAGAAATGGTATGCAACGTTAGCCGTTGCTGTGTTCCTGTTACCATTATGAACTGATTAAAAACTTGACTAACGAATTCCTCCCCTTCTACAAATTAGTTCAAACCAAAATCAAGCAACAACTTTCATTATTTTATTGTTTATTGCCTTCCTTTCTGACAACGTACTAAAGCAATCAATTGCTGCAATCATATATTTAACTCCATTTACTTCGGAAAGTGTAGCGAAAGTGTTTTCAAATTGTTGAACTATAGTTGTAGTTTAGAAGCAGGTTTTAAAATAGCTGGATTGATTTTTTGACAAGTATCGAACCCTTTAAAGAAGTTTGCAGTGTCTGTGTATATAGTTTGTCAGTGTATGTAGTTTGCCAATAATATCTACTTTGATAATAATTGTAGATATCGAGAACATCTTTCTACGATGAGATGAGTTATATCGATTCAACGCTTAAGTTGTTAAACCTTGGTAGACCATTGTTATAATATTTTTTCCTTCTTGCACATCTATTATTACTAGTCAACACCGATGATCTAGGGTACCGCTGGCAATTCTATTAGATCTATTGTGTCAGTTCACCGTATTTTTATAAAAATCTAATCTAGTATAATCTATAAATCTAATGATATTTTACCCTCTTATTTAATTTACTGGTTGATAAAATTTCACTTCTATGAAAGACCCCATGGAATACAAATATTTGCAACAATCTTTAAATTGTAAAATTAAAAATTATTTAAAATTGGAATAAGTATTTATGGTTTACAAATGAGTTTTAATTTAAATCCATCTTATAAATGCAAATATATCTAATGTCGTAATCTAGTATAATATTGTGTTTATAATACTACAGTCCGCTCCTACAGAATGAACATTTCAAAGACATTAATTTCAGTTAGCCTAAAATAAATGATTAAATACTGATTTGGATATGCAAATCATTGTTGATAGATTTTCACTTAACTTCAGAAGATATCAGGATCTTCAGCATATTCACGATTCCAGTATTGGTTATTACATAACCAATCTTCAAGTTTAGTATGCGGATTTAAGCCCAGATAAAACCACCTACACAATATTTTCAATATTATTAATTATATGATTAATATCATAAAATTCATTTCATACCTTGGGGACCAATCTGTCGATTTTTTGCTTTTTCGTTGTTTGCTAGCATCTCTTTGTTTTTGCTCAAGTCGTGTTTTTTCAATAGCTGCACCATCAATATCTCCTTGTTCCAATTTTCTAATATCAGGTCTCAAACGTGAATCAGTTGGACATAAGTTCTTATCCATATACTGCTCCATTTCGTTCAAACTCATCGCAAATTGAGTGAATTGATAATACTGCAAAGAAATATAATAATTCTAGATAATTAAAATAAAACATTACAAACATCTCCACAATTTGGTGGTCTAGGATTTACCGTCCAAATGGTAAACGAATTGGGAATATCAATTGAGTAGGCGGAATCACTTTTCGGTATTTCTCCATCTGCAATATCCGGTGGCATAGATTCATCGACGCTCTAAAATTTAAAACATTTAAAATCGGTTTTATTAAAGAATAAAAATTTATACCTCTTGTGTTGTGTTTGATTTAAATGGCCCAACTTTTAAACTGTTCAACTTTTGTAAAACCTTTCTAGAAGTATGACAGGGTGATTCATTTGGACTTTTGCTTCGATACTCGCCATCTTTTTCGCGTTTGAACTTATGTGAATTTTCTCTTACGTATTCTTCGTAAGACGAATAAACTGTACATTTTATAAAATCAGTCCATTTTCCATATATAAAAAATAGTTTATGTTTCCTAAAAATATTAAAGCGTTAAATCACCATCCGCTAAGAGAAAACGATGAACTAACAGTTTATTTTGAATGAAGCCTTCTACGCGATGTAAATCCTTTGAGTTAGAACCAGCGGGCTTAAAAGTTAAGTTTGCTTTATGGCCAGTGGAGTGATTTATTATTTCCATATTTCCGTACTGTTCGATCCAGAGTTTTCCTACTATAATATTGTGAACACAACATTGAACACTTGTCCAGGTGTACGCTTCGTTCCACCTAAACAATTTAAATTTTATTGATCCTTCGATTAAAATAATATATACTTACTTTGGAAATTCGAGAGTGACTACACCTTTTGGTTGAATTTCTACGCTCTTTCCCCAAAACTTTAATTTTGGATGAATTGATCCATGAAACTTCCACGATTTATTATGAGCTTCTGCATGAAAAGCCGAAATTGGTGGGTGATGACTAACTTGTTCACAAATTATTTTAAACTCTTCTCTTTCTAACTCATAAGTTTCACCGAGTAATGGATTGAAAGGTTTACCCAAACGTTCCCAATTTGATGCAAGTGCACTCACAGCAAATCCTTAAAAAACAATCATTTAATTTCACTTATGAATGTATTCAAGTGATTACAAACCTATAACATATTGCATACGCAAAATTGGATCGGGTTGATCGGCAGCGACTCGTAGTAAATGAGCATACTCCATATTTTCTGACATTCTCTGAAGAAAACTCAATGGTTCATTAAAAACAACTGGCATTGTAATTTTGCTTAATTCCTTTCCTATACAATTTTTCAATACTGACCAAATATTAAAATCGGTATGGAACATAGGAACTGGCAGCGTTTGTCTACAATATAAAATAATTAAAATTTTATGTTTGATATTTTAATTTGATAAAAATGTGTACCTGTACTCAAGCCGTGTATTAGCCATTTCTTATAATCAGTACTGGATTCAAACAAACAGACAATCCCTTTGATATTGCTAATACGATAAGCCACCATTCGTAAAAGCGTTGTTAAATAATTAGATTTCCATAACAACTTTTCATTTTCAATTTTTACTTTTGCTTAAATTAATAATTCAAATTAAAAACAAACGAAATGTCTTTAAATTAAATACATACTAAATTACTGTAGGTTTTCAAATTTTCTCACATGAAAAATTATTTGAAATTTTAAGGTGCTTTATTAAATATTCTGCTTGAAGAAACATAATATGTAGATTACATATAATTACTAATGCACGAGTAATCATATCATAACTTTTATAATCAAATAAAGAAAAATTAAAAACAAAAAAATACATTTTTTTATAATTCCTTTTATACGCATTAGGTCTTAATCGGATAATCACGTTGTGTTATAGTTATAAAAAGGAAGGAAGGTCATAAGTGCTAAATGTAGAGAAAAATTAATTAAAATTTTAATTTAATAAACATTTTTGTTTAAAATATTTTTAATTATGGTAATTTAAAAATTGTAAGCAAATATCAATTTATTTATTTCTAATTATGAAGATGAAATCTTTGTTTGAAATATTAAAGCAACAACTGTTTAAATAATTTTACGGGTGAAATAAAATATAAAACTCAGTAAAAGCACAACATAAAGTCATCTGTGCTGACTGCAAATCAATCAAAAATCCACAATTACTGTGGTTATCGGAATTGAAATTATTGCTTCAATGAAGTACATTTCAATTTTTAAAGTTCTGATTAATTTGGTTATCATTATAGTACAATAATTATTGAAATAGTTAATTGATTTTCAAAAATTAATGTGTTTGTGACGTGTTTCTGAATTATAATAATAATATACTACCAAACCTTTGTGAATTTGACATTATTATAAGTTTAAATTACTTTGATATTATGTAAATTACTATATTCAATTTAATAGTGAGTGTAATCAACAATTTATACAAAATCATCAAATATTTTAGGTCTCACAGTGCTGGTATAACCGTTATGGTTATCTAAATTTAGCAAAATTAATTAAATATTTTTAGCATCAAAATATCATTTTGATATAAATAATAAATATAAATTGTGGAAAATAATCAATTATTTATTATTAATCAAATTTAAATATTTTTAATTTTGTATAAAATTATATAAATTATTATTGTGTAAATTATAATAAATTATTGTGATAAAATCGCAATATAGCGAAGTTATACTAGACCAGCCCAGTAACAGGGTAGTTTTTGTGACATTTTATTGTGATAAAAAAATAATAATAACTCGACTGAATCTCACTTCATGATAATTTTTGAACTAATGGAACTACTATGAACTACTTGTTCAATAAAAACTTGGCGTGGTTGTTCTTTCAGGAATACCACCATAACCATAGTACACATAATCCGAGATTAACTAATTATAGATTAGACAACGTTGTTGTAACCCATTCAAAATTTAACAACTGATTATCTTTAACACGTGTTAACTAACACAAGTTAAACTTAATGTTGCTGAAACCGGGCATAAGTGGTGACCTGACCAATCCGTTCATCTAAGCCCTTTGTATCCCTTTTACAACTGTTTACATCATCTGGTATTTCGACCATACCTACGCCGGTTTAGTTGAAAAACAGGTAGAATAACGCAGTATATTGTATGAATGCAAAACAAAATTACCTACTTAAGACTATACCTGAGGTATAACAGTTTACACCGTTAGGATGGGTTGCTAATCTTAGGTTAGTTCAAGGAAATTGTGGACCTCACTTCACCTAAAAATATGGTCAGTTAGGTCGGCTAGCAAGGATTTACATCATCCTACCTAAATTATTTAAGTTGAATTTAAGGTATGGGTCTTTACCTAAGTTATCGGTATAAACTAGACCTATATTATGGACTTAGAAGCTCAGGACAGGACAATCACGCCAAACTATGACACCAGATGGCGCAGAATTATTACGAGCCGTAGCTTGTTTACATCCGAAAATTGAGAAAGAGTTCGGAACATTACTGCCCTCCGAGGTCGCATTTATAACAACAATAAAATAGGTTATAAATTTATAATTTTTATTAATTCATTAAAGCATTATGCGCAATGCCTCTAAGATATTCCAATAATGTTCTATCACAAATATCACCAATAAATACTTAATCCATAAGGAAGGATCTCCAAGTAAGGGTACTTAGGATTGTGGCACCTCCCCCACCACATCTTAGGTGTAGTCCTTGAATAAATCACGTGAGGCGTTGACTGACAGAGTTATCAAGACACGCGGTCATATATGTTTTAATGCAATACTAAATTGTCGCGACAACTAGATGGCGCTATTTTTCAATGTAAATCCTCATTAACAATTATTAATCTCGCGATCCATTCCGTTAGAACGTATGGACAGCATAGTGCGTGGAGTACGTTCGAGTGAGAGGGATATAGAATTTGCAATTCTTCCATATGGCTGCGTGTCTTGATAACTCCGTCAGCCAACGCGTGAGGTTTATTGTGCCATTTTTTTATCCCCCCCCCACTCCTGTATCACAAATACAAATAAAAATACAAACAAAATTTAATACAAATTAATTTTTACCCCACCCCCATCTCCGCCGGCGACAACAAGTCTAGCGCCCAAACGGTGGCACCCAAACGGTGGCGCCCAAATTCCGGCGCCCAAAAGTCCTGACCCGGAATGGGATAAATAGACTGGAAGATAAGATCAAAAAGTTTAAAACAGAAATAACAAAAAGCAATATAGCAATCAAACTAAAAACGCTGTATGCACATATTAGAAGGTGAATCTTAGCTTATAGCTGTGTTCGTTCAAATTAAACTTAAAAAATGTTGTAGTAAATTTAATGTAAAAATAATAATAATTTTGGACTGTTAATTCAAAAAAGCGTAACTAGTTTTTTTTTAATTTGAGTTACAGTGTTCAATGGACTCCCCAGCATCAAAATACAACATTCATCATTCTGCCATCTCGTCATGCTCGAAACATTTTCTTGATAACTTGTTGGTATATTGATATATCATGAAACAGCTATTACTATTTATATTATATAAATTATTTATGATCTGGACAAAGAACTAAAGATTTTTTCTTTACTTTCTCTTTAAAATTATACTTTATGAATACGCCTAGTTTCAAGTACGCTAGACTAAACAATAATACATGAACACTAAACTTGGAGAGAAATGAAATTGCAAGACGAAAATGTAATCAAGTCGACGTAAATAAGTAAGACATCTACCCGAAATCTGCTAAGGTCGGTTCAAAGTGGTTGTCTGCACCCACGCGATATCTGAAATATCGTAGTTTTAAAGTTTGTTGATAATATTTTTGAAAACTTAATGTGGCTTATTCCAAAATTTTTTATTAGATTTAGTTTTGCGTAACCGTCCCATTTTGTTATAATTTATTTTTGTTTGTGCATTAATATCAAAATCAACTTTTGTTTATCAAGTGCAGCGTTGAATTTACATACAAGACTAGGAAAAACTAGAAGAAATGCTAAAACTCAAATAGATTCTCTCAATCTCAATCAGAAGAAGTCTGAACAAATAATAGCCAAATATGAATACTTCAAATACAGATTCCACGTAGTATAATAACGAAGTATTTTCTCATTGTAAAATTCTTACAATATTTTTGTAATTCAAAATTATCACAATTATTTTCTAAATCTAATTTTTAAAGTTCATGTTATTTTTATTTCAATTTTTGAATTATGTGTACGTAAAGAAACGGAAAATATAATAAACAAAATCAAAGAACCGCGAATTATAGCTTGTGCCAAGTAGAAATGAACTCAACGATCATCGTTTTCCAGCAATAACTTTTTGATTTTTGAGATACGGCAAAACTTATAATATACGATCTTAAAGAATTTTATTAGTTCTTAAAATTGCATATTACAATATTTTTTTTACCTCTAAAATCAAGAAAGTTATTGCTGAACAACGATGATTGTCGGTTCTATTTCTATTTGGCACGAGCTCTAATATTAAAATAACTGAGAACTTATATAAGCAAATTGACGTTGATATATAGTTAATCTCATAACTAGTGGGGCACTCCTATGTTCACAATGTTAATTTTACCTTTTAAAAACCATTTTTGACATATAAAAATCAATTTTACAGCAAAACTTTTTAGACATTTTTTGTTGAAAATTTCATTGCCTATAATTTTGTGTCTATACATTTTTCTATTTTGTCGCTTCGTTTCTGACTGACAGCGACTTAAACAAGACTCTGTAAAACTGCATTTTCTATATTTTTGTTCATATACATTTTGCTAATTTTTTGCACCATTTCCGAGATATAAGATGAAAATATTTTTCGTGTTTTGCTTAAGTCGCAGTTAATATAAAAAATATAAAAATGTATAGAAACAAAATTGTAGGCAATGAAATCAACAAAAACTGTTTAAAAAATTTTGTTGTAAAATTGATTGTTATGTGTTAAAAATGGTCTTGAAAAGGTAAAATTAACATTGTTAACATATGCCAAAAATGTTGCAAATAGCTGCAGGTCGAAATTTCTTTATAAAGGGTCAATATAAACTTATATAATAATAATATTCTCGTCCAAACTTTGATATATAAAAATTGAATATTGAGCTTAGTGGACTAAAATCAAACTAAAGTTTTTACAATGTCGACGTTTCGAAGACTTTATATCTTCAGCTTCAAGACTAGAAGAGAAGCAAAAATTACAATGAACAAAAACATGAAAAACGCAATAATTATACCTAGTAAAAAAGGATGTCGAGTTATTTGACTATATTAAATTAAACGGAAACATCGACATTGTAAAAAATTTAGATTGATTTTAGTTCATTAAGCCCAATATTCAATTTTTATATATTAACTTATAATAATATAACAATATGCATTTATTACGAAAGATGTACACAAAAATAATCTCTTAAAGGGATGATTTCTAACAAGTTAAATATTCAAATAACCCTTCTTAGCAAATTACAATGATATAAATAATACAATAATAATTTCAATCCAATTACATACAGATGATATAATAAACAATGTCATATAATTCAAATTCCAGATTACTGTCCAATCGCAGTGCGTCACTTAAACCAGCGGTTATCAACATTTTACGACGCAAAACCCAAATTTTCTTGCTTATTTTCTGCGACCCCAACAATGTCATTAATAAAAAATAGTTATCAATTAGGACGTAGAACGGGAGATGTGTTTAGCATAATGGGCTGCCACGGTACTGTGTTCCAGGCAGAAATAACTGCTGTAACAGCTTGTGTAGAGGAAATGACATGGAGGGCTTATGCAAATAAGCGGATCTGTATCATGACCGACAGCCAGGTAGCTATAAAAGCCCTGGAGCGAGTGGAAACACAATCCAGGATTGTAAGTTACTGCCTCGATGTGCTAGTAGCACTTACGCAACAGAACAGCTTAACTCTGAGATGGGTGCCGGAACACTCGGCAATAAAAGACAACAAAAAAACAGATGCGAACCCTCCAATAACAAAAAAAGCTTGAAATCTGTTAGCTGAGTAGACCACAGCTGATGAGGACAGTAGGACTACTTACAGAACACTGCTGTCTGAATAGACACCTCAATGTAATTGGGGTTCTGTGTGTGTGTGTTCAGTTCTAACCCCGTTGAGGCTACGACACCTAGGTTGGCCATATCCAAAAACCGAGGAAATAATTCAAGCACCCATCAGCTGCATATTAAATTTTATCGAGGAAACAAGGCTGATGGAGTAAAACTTGAAACGCGAGGTGCAATAAGCTTTGAGATTCAGTTCAAGTGTGCATGGAACCACAACCCGTTCAGCAATAATAAATAATAATAATACTTATTAATGACTTATTGTCTATATTTATTGACTTATTAATGATCGTGTCCTGATCATGTTTTGATCATGATCATCATCATCATCAATTGTTTGATAAAGGGAAATTCTAAAATTCGGGTTACTAATTTCCAATTAAAATTCAAAACGAATTTTGGAAAGAAATCGCTCAATTTTCTGCGACCCTCTAAAATAGTTCGGGGACCCCCTTTGGGATCACGATCCCCAGGTTGAGAGTCGCTGACTTAAACCACAACGGAAACATGTAAAACTCGTTGATTCCAAAAAAAGTAGTCGATACCTTTCAATGATTCTCAGCGCCCAACATGGTCGTAAAGTGAGATAGCATGTCAAAATTACCCAAATCAAGCAGAACCCGAGAGTGAAAACTAGTGTGAGACCTAATCAATAATCACATATCGGAGATATATCGCTTCACCACTCTTGAAAATTAAAAAAAAAAACATTAGCCCCGTTTCACAGTTACACGCGCTACGCGCGCGTGTTGAAAAGCATTGTACTTTATAGCACAGTAGCGCGTGTGACTGTGAAAGCTACCATAAGGTAGAATGCTTTCCAACACGCGCCGCGTAGCGCGTGTGGACTGTGAAACGGGGCTTACAGCCAGCCGGTAACAAGCAGCGCTGGTCAATTTTCAGGATATGCAGATCACGAAAATAAGGTGTAATGTAATCATATCTGTATATATTGTAAGAATAGCGCAAGCTTGAATTCTGCGGAATCTGTAGTTTGCACAAATCACCATTTGGGTATATTTGGAAAGCACAACGGAGTCGTTTGGATAGTTTGTTAAGATGGGACATGGAATGAATAAATTTTCTCTGAGATTTAGCATTCAGTATAATGTGACATAAACTCGGAAAACTGACTTGTTAAGGGGTTTCTCTAGTCTAGCGCTCTAAAATTTGAGGTATGTTTAGAATTTTCTTTTTTTGTTAAAATATTGAATATCAATATTTAAACTTTTTAGATATATTATAACACTCATTGGGCATACATAAAAAAAAAATTTTAAATTGAAAATAATTTTTAATTACGTGAAAAATGGCACTAAATAACACCCTCTCAAAAAAATGGGCTTGGACGATGTTGTTCATTTGACTCTTCTATTTATCAGAAAAGTAAAAAACCAAAAAAAGTATTAATCAGTATGAAAAAACTAGAAAAAACAAAAAAAAAATAAAATTAACAGAATGACGCACATTTGAAGTTGAAATTCTAAAAACAGGCTTTTTTCACCAGTTTTACCGGCGATAGCCAATGATGTTATTTTTTTTTCTACAACATCATACAGTAAAACGTAGTTTTGTAATAAATGAGCGTCAAGTTTTAAGTATTACTTGAATAATTAGTCATGTAATGTGCTAAATAGGTAGTAGAACCTAAAATACTTTGAATATCCTTACAAAAATCTCTAGACACAGTTTACAACCAAGGACTTCGAACCGCTATTGGAGTACTAAGAACTACTGTTTTCTTCAATAGTGGACTGTATGAATTTTTCTTTTTCTTTTTTCTTATCACTTAATAAAACACTACTAAAATTGTGTTTCTAAACTTTATTTTATGCGATCGCTAAGTCGACCGCTCGCCAACAATTCTTAGGCTTAAAACTTACTTGAACTGTTCGTTCATCTCTCAGCTGAACTATCCTTCCCACCATATCGATGGTAAAGGGGTGGGGAATCACCACTAAATACCAATGTATATAGCGGCAACACACCACACACAAACAATATTAAAAAATAATAATAATTATTTACATTAATTATGGTGCAATACTCAACATGCCGCCTGCCTTGAAAATACATTTTCAAATATACATAAAACATAAAATTAATAATACGATACAATAATAACACAAAAAATTAAAAATAAAAAAAAATATATATATACACAGATAGAACACAATTATTATTTCATGATTAAAGTCAAAAACAAAATATATAGGTACAATAAAATGTCTTTCGCAAAGGTAAATATTATTCTATGGGAAGAACGCACAACTGATTTACCGCTCGTTTCACTATACCGCCACGAATTTGCACTTCAACTACGCGAACAACACCGTCGCTGCCAGGATGAACATTTGTAACGCGGCCTAAACGCCATTCTTGGGTGTGAGCTGTTTCATCTTTGATTAATACCATAGAACCTATTGATAACAGTTGTGTAGAATGTTCCTTCCATTTTGTTCTGCACTGCAATTCAGCAAGATATTCTTTCTTCCATCTTTTCCAATAATGCTGTACCATGGCTTGTACTTGTTGATACTTATCTAATCGATTTTCCTTTACCATAGTTATATCAACTTCCGGGATGGCGGTAATTGTGCGCCCAATTAGAAAGTGACTCGGTGTTAATGCTGTCAAATCGTTAGGATCGGAAGACAAAGGACATAATGGGCGGGAATTAAGTATACCTTCAATTTGAACCAAAACCGTATTAAATTGTTCAAAGGTCATCGAATGATTTCCAATGATTCTTTTTAAATGATACTTAGTGCTTTTTATGCCCGCTTCCCATAAACCCCCAAAGTGAGGAGACCGTGCAGGTATAAAGTGCCAATTAACTCCTTCTATAGCTAAATTATTTTCAATATTTTCTGATTCCGTTTTGAGAAATTTAAAAATTTTATTAATTTCATTGTTGGTCCCAACAAAATTTAAACCGTTATCCGAATAAATATTAGACGGTTTACCTCGTCTATTTGTAAACCGTTTTAAAGTCGCCAAGAAAGCTTTGGTGGACAATTCTGAAACCAGTTCTAAGTGTACCGCCTTTCTACACATGCACACAAACAAACATATGTAAGATTTTATTAATTTAGCGCCTCTTGTTTTGCGATCTTTCAATAAAAAGGGTCCTCCATAATCTACACCAACATTTATAAAGGGAAAATTGTTTGAGACTCTGACGTCCGGTAAATTTCCCATAATATATTGAAATTGAAGAGGTTTTGCCTTTGTGCAGATGACGCAATTTTTTACAATGCCCTTACATGAATTGCGTCCCGAAATCGGCCAGTGCCGTTCTCTTATGGAAGATAATAAGAGTTGAGCTCCACAATGCAATAATCGAATGTGCTCCCATTCTAAAATTAATTTTGTTAGTTTGTTACCTTTTGGAAGAATTATGGGATATTTTTTATCGAATACATATTTTGAATTTGAAAGTCTCCCTCCAACACGTATCAAATCATTATGAATAAAAGGATTAAGATTTAAAATTTTACTGCTTTTCTTAATTTCCCGTTTTAGAACCAAATCCTTGTATTCACGCGGAAAACATTCAATTTGGATAATCTTTATTAATAAGTTTAGAGCATTTTCCAGTTCTTGAGGTGTTAAATTCCCAAATTTTCTCAATTCCTTTGGTCTTTTGCTATTGCTTATAAACCTTAGCATATATGCTACAATTCTAATTATCTTTGTTAACCCCGAAAACATGTTTAATAAACTTAAAATTGGATTCTGTTCCGTACACATAACATACGATACTGATGATCGTTGTTCAGGTAATTCGCTATTTAGACCGTTATCGTTATCCAGATTCCAAGTATTCTCTAGCTCGTGAAGCCATTTGGGGCCATGCCACCATAATGTTGATTTATTGATAGAATCTGGACTAACGCCGCGTGATAACAAATCGGCTGGATTTTCAGTCGATCGTACGTGATACCAATTATCTTCATTGGTGAGAGATTGAATCTCACTTACCCGGTTTGCTACAAAGGTTTTCCACTTATTTGGAGCTCCTCTGATCCATGCTAATGTCACCGTGGAATCGGTCCACAAAAATATTTTATCAAATTTTAATTCTAATGAATCAATGACCTTTTTTACTAAATTTGCTAATAATACTGCTCCGCACAATTCTAACCGTGGCAAACTTATTTGCTTTAATGGCGCAACTCGAGATTTTGCGCATAATAAATTAGAAGAAAATGTTCCGTTTTGATTCGAACATCGCAAATATATGCAGGCTCCGTAAGCCCTTTCAGATGAATCACAAAACCCATGAAGCTGTACTTCCGTATAATTTGAAGTTAAGGCATGTCGCGGTACCTCAATATTATTTAAAATAGATAATTTGTCTTGAAATTCGACCCACCTATTTCGCAATTTTTCAGAAACAGTATCATCCCAACCTATCTTGTCTTTCCACAATTCTTGAATTATTAATTTAGCAATAATAATTACTGGTCTCAATAATCCCAGTGGATCAAAAACTTGACAAATACATGATAAAATCATTCGTTTTGAAATATTTGTAATATCAATTTTATTATTTATTGAATATTTTATGTGATCGTTATTCGAATCCCAGTAAATACCCAAAGTTTTGTTTTGTTCATTTTCACCTATGTGTAAGACGCTTGATTCTAATTCTTTATTTATTTTAAAATTATTTAATATGATTTTATCATTGCATAGCCATTTTCTTAGTTCGAACCCTGCCTCTGCTAATATTTTTGTTACATCTCGTTGAATTTTTAGAAGTTCCTCCTTAAGGTTCGAACCCGTTAGCAAATCGTCAACATAAAAATCACTATCAATTATTTTATTTGCCAACGGGTAAGATTCCTTATTCTCGACCCCTACCTGTTTTAAGGCCTTAATGGCTAAATATGGTGCAGAAGCAGTGCCGTAGGTTACAGTATTTAGCATGTAGCATTTTAATTCTTGGTATTCGTCATCCCGCCAAAATATTTTTTGAAATTTACGTTGATTTTCCGCTATTAAAATTTGACGATACATTTTAGATATATCTGCGGTCATTACATATTTGAAATGTCTAAATCTTATTAAAATTGTAAATATGTCACTTTGCAGAGACGGACCGTTAAATTGCACATCGTTTAAAGATAGACCTGTGTCTGTTTTTGCGGATGCATCAAATACCACCCTACACTTAGTGGTAATGCTAGTGTTTTTAAAAACTGCATGATGGGGTAAATAGTATCCATCATCTCTTTGCTGTTCGACATCGGTTATTTCCCGCATATGATTTTCGCCCTTATAATTATTCATGAAAGTCACATATTCCCTTTTTAAATCAGCATTTTTTCTAAATTTTGTTTCTAATGAATAAAAACGTTTAAGTGCCATTTCACGCGAGTTACCTAAATTTTGTAAAGATTCTTTGAATGGAATACTGACAAGAAATCTACCTGTATTATTGCGTTCGGTAGTTTCGGCGAAGTACCTTTCGCAATACTTTTCGGCTTGTGACATAATAATATTTTTATTTTTACTAATAACTTCTTCTAATTCCCAGAACTTTAATATTTTGTCATCAATGCAATCAGAAGAAGTGCTTAAATAGCTCATTGTGGTATTATTATTAAGCTGCCCACCCAAATTACCTGCTATTATCCAACCTAGTTTTGTCTCTTGCAAAACAGGTAAATTTTTGCCCATTTGTATTTTGCCATGGCATCCTATTGACCAAAATACCTGGGACCCTAATAAAATGGGCGATTGTAAGTTCCACCGGTCGGTCAAATCTTTTTTAATCCGACATGTAAGTTCCACCGGTCCCTTTTGGGTCACTATTTTCTGACATGTAAGTTCCACCGGTCGGTCAATTAAGTCGAGGTGGTCAAGGTTAATGTTAATCTTTTGAGCCTTTTTAAGCTTTTGTTGTGTTGTGGGAGTTGAGTTTTATTCAAGTTATACAAAAATCTTTAGATTTATGACGCAATTTGAATTGGTTTCGATAAACTATATAAAGGGGCAATAAGTATTCTGATTTTACAAAATAAAACGCTGCGCAAGCACATCTAGCAAATAAACCACATTTTTATTTAATTTTGTTGGTACAGAGGGGTCTTAAAGGTAGGATTGTAGTCTTGTGCAGGGCCGTATATAAGGAGGTGTTTTTAGGTGTTCAACCCCCCCCCCCTCCCCCCCATAAGTTAAGTAATTCGAAATAATTACTACAAACTTACTAAATTACTAAACTACTAAAAACTTCTACGTCAAGAGGTAAGTGGGGTTGTCAAGAAAAAAGCAGTTGAAGATATTTCGGAAAAACCATCAAAGGTTTTCCATGCTGCTTTAAGAAGTCTTCCTGCTGTTAATATTACAGAACCTGACGTGGTGCGTATTAAAAGGAATGCATATAATTCAAGGCGACAAATACAACCGCCTTTACCATCGTCAATGTTAGATGTGCATTCCGCTTTAGATACCATCAATGTTTTGACATGGTCTGACGAAGAATTTTTAATGCTAAATGACAGTAACAATAATTTGATCATATTTTCATGCTTAACTAACCTACGGTTTTTGACTTCAACTGAAAATGTCTTTTTATGGATGGTACTTTCAATTACTGTACCAAATTTTTTACTCAGTTATTTACTCTACATTGGTACAGTAACGGTTATTATATACCTTTGGTGTTTTGTCTTTTGAAAAACAAGACACAAGATACGTACCGTCACTGTTTTCTAAAGTTAGTAGAAATTTGTAACAAACACGATTTACAGTTCCAACCAAAATTTGCCACTGTAGATTTTGAACTTACAATATACGCTAGCTTAAAATACGTTTGGAAAAATATTACACTCATTGGCTGTAGATTCCATTTAGGCCAATCTTGGTATAGGAATATTAAGAAATTTGAATTATCTGGAGAATATAACGATCCTTCTTCGCAAATTGGTAATTGGTTGCGATACAGTTTTGCTTTGCAATATTTAAGTCCGAATGAAGTCGATGCAGTCTACAGCAAAGACCTAATATCCATTATATCGGACGATCCACGGTTGCAAAAATATTCGGATTATTTATTTCGCACGTATATAGATGCAAATTCTGCATATCCTCCTGAGCTTTGGGCTGCAAATTCAGCTAGTATGTGCCGAACCACTAACGCGTGTGAGTCGTTTCATAATATGTTTAATTCACAGTTTTATACTGCCCACCCACCATTACATACGTTTCTAGAGAAATTGAAAGAAGTACAAGCAGAAACGTATATCAAACTTAACAGCCTTCACATAAGAAAAATCAGTAACTCTGATACTATAAAAAAACATAAACGGTTGGAGCATTTACTTCAATTATATTCTACTAAACAGATTAGCAGATTTCAATTTGTGCAAAGTATCTCTAACCGCTTCTGCGAGATAAATGTTGATGAATCTTGAAGGAGGGGGAGTTTAGTAAATCATTTTTAAATTTAATTTTACATTTATGTTACTTGTATAGTTTTATTTCAAAAAAAAAATTAATAAAGACATCAAAGTTTGAATTTGTAAAAAGAGTATTTTTTTTTTAAGTTTTTCAAAAAAAAATAATTTTTGTCAGTTTGAATTATCGTTGCAGTATTGCGATAAGTATTATAAGAAACTTTCGGGTCTTAATCCATTAATTCTTTAAGTTGCCATCGGTGGAACTTACATGTTTACCTTCGGCAGCTTAGCAAAAAAAAGGCTTAAAACCTGACCATCGGTGGAAGTTACTACTGTCCAATAAAATATCAACTTCATTAGAAATATTAAAAGTTGGATCCGCCAACCACACATTTTTTGGGATATTTAATTTTGTTCTGTCAAAGGATACCATGGGTAATTTTTCAGTAATTTTTGGTAAGACAAGGCAATCAATGTTCATGTCAAAGTCACCGAAACAAGACATGAACGTAATATTGACTTGATTACCAATATTTGTTAATGTTTGACCCACACCTTTCACTACATGATTAACCTTTGATTGTTTTAATGACAATTTTTTGCATATTTCTTCTCTTATAAAATGACTTTGTGAACCACTGTCCAACAAAGCTCGGCAGGTTATTATTTTATTATCTTTATCCTTAACTTTAATTATTGCCGTCGCGAGTAAAACTTGTGACGCCACTGGTAGCTCGCTATAATTACTAACCGATGACGACGTACTGATTGAAGTTGCTTCTTCATTTATTGCAGAGCTTACCGGTGTAAATGCTGCTGCTTCAATATTTAAATTATTAATATGCAATAGTGTATTATGCGGTTTGTCGCATTTAAAACATTTTTTTGTTGCTTTGCATTTCCACGAGAAATGGTTATTTTTGAAACAAACCATACAAAGTTTATGCCTTTTGACGGAAGCAATTCGCTCTTCGGTAGACAATTTTAAAAATCCGTCGCAATTAAAAATTGTATGGTTATTCCCACAATAAAAACATTGCAATTTACTTAAATTATTATTAGTGTTTACGTGAAATGTATTACTAACTATTTTTTTATTAACATACGATTTTTGTTTATCCGATTTATTATTTTCAAGTTTTTCTAAAACTTCACACTTTTCCTTCAAAAAATTAGTCATATCTTTCATATCGGGTAATTCATTTTTGCCTTTGTACGATTCCCAATCGCGCCTCGTAGTCGGATCAAACTTACTAGTTAGAATGAAAATGATTAATCTATCCCAACTATCAACATTTTCCCCTAATGTTTTTAGAGAACGTAAGTGTTTATTGAAAGTATCATATAATTTTCGCAGTTCGATAAAAGATTCTTTTAAAATGTTCGGACATTCGAAGATTGCTTTAATGTGGTTATGAATTATCAAGGATTTCTTTTCGTATCTGTCCTTAAGGATTTGGTACGCGTCATCATAATTATCTGCCGATAATTCAATTGATTTAATTATTTCCGCGGCCTCACCCTTAAGTGACGAACGTAAATATAAAAATTTTTGAATTTTGTGAATATCCCGATTAGAATCTATTAAAGCATTAAAGCTATCTTTAAAGCCTAACCAGTTGCAATATTGTCCATCAAAGCTTTCAATTTCAATTACAGGTAGCTTAACGGCATTCCTAGAAAAGCTATTATTTTCTGACCCGACGCTGGAAACTTTGTTAGGACCAGCAACTGGACCATTTTCAAAACCCGATTTTTTTATTAAAATATTTATTCCCGATATTACCTCAAAATAAAGATTTTCAAAGTACTCTCGTTCGGCTTCATCGTTTTCAGATGGTTCGAGTTTCTCAATGTCTTCTTGTATTTTATTAAATTCATCCCAAAATGGTTTTATTTTATCCCTACGCTCTATTAATTGAGAAACAAGAACCTCAGATATTGCTTCTCCCTTAATATTAACGTAGTGATTTTTTAAGCGAGTTAATTGACCCTTTAAAACTGCACGTTTTTTAACTAAATTTTCCATTTTAATTTTTTTAATGATATTACGCAACAACGAATATATTAATCCCAAAAGTTCAAATTAAAGATATACAAAAAATAAGGTATAAAAGGAATCTTACTAATATAGGTTGATGTTGGAGTAGGAACCACTGGAATTGACAATTGCTTCTTTTCCGTTCCCGTCTACCTTCATCAGCAAACCACGTGTTTTCTTGTTTTTTTCAATTTTATTTATTTCATCTAATTCAATCCGGTTCGAAGGACCAATGTTTTCTTCAATAGTGGACTGTATGAATTTTTCTTTTTATTTTTTCTTATCACTTAATAAAACACTACTAAAATTGTGTTTCTAAACTTTATTTTATGCGATCGCTAAGTCGACCGCTCGCCAACAATTCTTAGGCTTAAAACTTACTTGAACTGTTCGTTCATCTCTCAGCTGAACTATCCTTCCCACCATATCGATGGTAAAGGGGTGGGGAATCGCCACTAAATACCAATGTATGTAGCGGCAACACACCACACACAAACAATATTAAAAAATAATAATTATTATTTACATTAATTATGGTGCAATACTCAACAACTACACCATTGGAAAGTCTCTACAATATATCGAGCGAACTACCTCCAAAATTTAGAAGAGAACAGATCATATTAAATTATTACGCAAAAATTGTTTCAAAGCCAGACCATCAAAACTTTTCAAGAATTGTTACTCCAAAATTTTCATTTTTATATCGATCCACTCCAAAATTAAAAAAACCTTTACCGATCAAAATAAATGAACTCCTTAAGAAATATAATTTAGACATTAATACATTAAAAGATCAGCAAAATAAAAAATTTATAATAAAAAACTAAAATACTGACAAAATGGGAAGACGAATGGCAAGAAATTAAACATAATAAATTAAAAGACTCAAAAAAAAACACAACTATTTGGAAACATATAGAACAATTAAGTAGGAAAGAAGAAGTTGTTATTGACCGAATTCGGGTTGGTCATACTATGGTCACCCACAGCTACTTATTTAAAAAAGAACAACCTCCAAACTGTCTTTGTGGTAACCTCTTAAACGTCAGCCACATATTAAGACACTGTCCAAAATATCAGGCAGCAAGACATTTTGCCGAACTGCCTGATAGCCTAGAAGATATCCTATCAGACACAAGATGCAACTTACGAAAGTTACTGAAGTTTCTACAGTCATCAGGTTTGTTTAGCAAAATTTAAAATTTAATCTTTTTACCTTACATCTATGATTTCATTGTTAATATAGTTCAAATATGTTATTTAGTTTTTTATAGTTATTTAATTAATTGTGTTAATAATTATGATACTATAATATTAAGTAGTGCTAATAACCTATGTTGATGCACATTTTTGTTTATTCCACTTTTACTTTGTATCTGATAATAAAAAAAAAAAAATTTTTTAACAGTATATTCCCGAAAGACCATACTTTCTAATTATTAAAAAAAAATTTGATCTTTTGAAAATTTTAGACCACCAAAACCCCTTAAGGGTACACTCACGCCAGTAAACGATTTATCGCAAGCGACTAAACCTTTTTCTAAAAAAAATGTTTAAAATTGAATGCGGCTACGCTGACAAGCCATTGTATTGGCCGAAATGGCTTTGCGTCAATTAGCTCTACCAAATTGCTTGCACCGGCTTGCACCGAACTGGTTACGCCAAACCGCTCGCGCCGATTTTAATTTCGAATTAAAATTCGGGTTTTTAATTTAAAATACCCTTTCCTCTATAGTCACAAATCGTCACGCGGGGTTCAGCTTGCCCCCTATCTTTCCATGCATGACGTAATTTATGAGTGAATTTAAAATATTTAAAAACGTCGTTACTTCCAGTTGCAAGAACAACTGATAATGGAAACGGCTGCACAAACTACGTTTTGATAATGGAAAACTGAATTTGATAATGAATATTATGTGTATAGTATGTATATTAAATGTGTATTTTAAATTAAAATAAAATCCATATGTACGGATTTTTTCAATTTTAAGAAATGAGTTACATATTTGAGCAGATTAGTGTATATTCTGCAACACTAGTGCTTGTAAGTACTATTATCATTGTTGTAGTAACCGTAGATATGAGGTAATTAATAATATATTATGGATATTCAATTATTATTAATAACAATAATATTTATATTTTTGTAATCTAATATTTGTTAGTATAGCCACTATATAATTGTAGGTTAGATAAAGTTGACACGGTTGATCAAGTGTAAAATTCGAAACAATACTAATTGTTTATTTGAACCTTTGTACTCACGCCACTCCATTGACATAAAAATCAAAACAATATTACTCATGGTGAGCTACGTGCGGAAAAATCAGTAAGCTAATGGAATATGGAAAATTTGTTAATTAAATTCACATAATGTTTTTTCATCACGTATTTATCCACCTAAAATACATACAAGGCTAACTTTTCCTTTGGATGAGCTTGTTTAATTACACAACTCGGAGTTTCATTAAAGCTCTTTTTCCGTGCCATTTAATTTAGAATTTTTCTGGAATAACTAAACTTTCGTGTTAAAACAAGTTTATTCGATAAAAAATGTAACCTATTATATAATATTTACCTTTGAAGAATTTTCGTAAAGCTAAGAAACCCAAACCATCCAAGTAGATACACTGTAATAATTAATTATTTCATGAGATTTTAACTTTTGGATTCGATATACAGAGTTTACTCACAAAAGCATTAGGCCAACTTTGCCTTGTAAATGTTATTTAATCGATTTAACTTTTCTTGAAATGAGCTTAAGTGTGCTTAACTGGGTTTAACTGTGGATGGAAACATCATTATCGAGTTCTTGTGGCCTCAACTGGATGATATGGATCTGAACGACATGTGGTTTCAACAGAATAGTGCCACCTGCCACTCAGCGCATGAAACAATCAATTTATTGAAATAACGATTTCCAAACCTAATCGTTTCCCGAAATTCTGATGTCAACTGACCACCAAGGTCGGCGATTTGAAATTTTTCTTAGGGGTTTTGTAAAATCACAGGTCTATGTGAATACACTACAAACAATTCCTGAGCTCAAGACCGAGATCCAACGCGTCATCGATGAGATACAGCCATATCTTTGCTAAAATTTCATCGAAAATTTCATGAAAAGAGTAAGGGCCGGTGTTCAGAGCTGCGGGGGCCATTTACCAGATATTTTATTTCATGCATAATCGGAACATGTCTACTTTAAAATTCACTAAAAATTTCACCATTCTTTCAAAAAATATGCGTTATTTTCTTAAATTTACATTGTGCACACTTATTGAAACACCCTTTATTAAGTTACTTTAAAATGGAATATTGTAAAATAACAAAAATATAAGTAAAATCATAAGAACATTCATCATTTTCCATTAGAAAGAGGTAATTTTTGGAGTTGTTTATGTAGTTACATAACACATCTACAATAATGTCATATATATTATCTAAGTTACTCTAGTAAGCTTTTCGGTTTCTTTTAATTTTAAATAATTATTTTTAACTAATATAAAAGGAAAATTTATTAAAAAGTCAAAAAATGCTTTTGAAATTGTTAAAAGTTATATTTGTCTTACTGGCCATGTAAGTATCCAAGGTAGTTATTTTAAGTAAAAGCTAGATGAAATTTAATGCTCTTATCATTTGTATCATTTGTATAAATATCATTTGTAGAGTTTATATTTCTGCATTATTTATGTCTTGGAATTTTTCTCTAAAATAATAATTGGGAAAGCAAGAATTTGCACAAACAAGATTTTACAATTTCATATGTTAGGTAACTCATTCAGCACCCGACCTGGTATAAAAAACCATATCTTTTTGTCTATCATTCTTTTCGTATTGATTCATTTTAAGTTATCTACCTAAAACAGTTGAGAAATTACGCGAGAGTGACCAGCCAGTCACTATATAAGTCATTATATGTATACGAATTTTTTCATAATTTTTCAGCCATAATTAGGGTGTTAAAAAAGTAAAAAAGATTTTCAAGTATGATTTTATATTGAAGTTTACTTTGTCAATCAATTTTTCAAAATGAAAAATTCCAAACTGACTTTTCATTTTATTTCATTCAATCGTCAAACTCGGTTTTTTAACTGCCAGTTTATATTTGTTAGCAAATTTATGTTCTGCATAAAAAGGAAACAACTCTTCAATCCAATTTTTTGTGGGAAATTTTATTTCTCCTATCAACCAGGCTTTTCAAGTAAAATGCATTGATTTTAATAAACTTAAGTTATTTAATAGTTTTAAAATAGTGAAGTAAATAAAAATGTGTCCACTACTAGTTCTATAGGCTATCAATATAATATCGCACGTGAAGTGACGCATTTCAGACAAGTGGTAAATAATTTTCTATTATACACTACTAGTTAATAATGAACATATTGATATTTTTCCATAGTTTGCCGACTATTTATAAGACAAATTTTGATAAAAAAACGATTTAGTATAACTAAAAGATGCTATTTAATTACATTTAAACTATTCAAAACGTTTTTTTAATAGATTAATTTCATTTTAAACATTTAATAAAAAACTCGAATAAATTATGACAGGTAGCAATAGCGCCACCTTTTGTTAATTTGAGAAACCGCGATTTAATACTTGTTAGTATTCATTAAACGCAAAAAATCACAAGTTTATTGAATAATTTCAGTATTTTAAGACAAAAAAATGCCAAACAATGCTTTTGAATAACTTGGGTGATTTCTATCCATTATTTAAAACAAAAAAACTTATTGAACGACTTTCAAAAACTAAATTTTTGAACAACAAAACAAAACAAAATAAAACTGTCATTTGAAATAAATATTTTAAATTTGAAAATTTTTTTATTAACAAGAATTTTAAAAAGATGGCAATTAATCTAGTAGTGGAAAATATATTATATAAACCACGGTTGTGAAGACCATTATGGCCTACACGCCTTATATTCCTTAGCGCTGATAGGCTATAATGACTGTCCTCACAACCTTGGGCTATAATATACCATTATTTTGTCAAATAATCAGATAAAAAATTGCAACTTCTTGTTTATACAGAATCTGAATTCGCTTATAAAATATAAGCTGTAATTCAAAACACGAAATTTGACCTTAAAATTATATGAAAATGGTTTACTAAATTTTTAAAACAAATTTTGTTTTTTCCCTTTTTTGTTTTGTTTGTCTTTTTCCCCCGCCATTTGGTTTTGGAGAAGTGTTAGAAGTTTTCAATTGAACACCCGGTATACCTATAGAGTATAGATGATGACAAATATGCGTTTTGGATTTAATTAACATTTATTAGTGAATTACAAGGAATAATTGCATATAATAATGAAATCCAACAAGAACATCATTTGGTGTATCGGCAAACAAGATTTCTATTTTTTTGGTGATTCTAGAAGCGAACATTGATTCATAATATGAACATATTACATTGATTCTATTTCATTCAAAAACAAATAGGTATATGCGAATTAGAAAAAATAAATAAATATATTACATTTTACAAACTACATAATATTATGTAATGTTTGAAGAGAATATTCGCGCTTTGTATTGGTAATCCAAATCTTGACTATCAAAAGTTTTATTGTTGTTTAGAAAATTATATCTATATTGTTCAATGTACATAGTATATTGTTTCATGGTAAGGTTTAGGTAGGATAAAGAAATAAATAAAATTTAAAGTAGTTCAATTGACTACTTTCAACTTCTATTCCTTAGAATCTGTAATAATTAAAAACGAATGCTTGCAAAAATTTAAACCAAAATAAGTAATTTTTCAGCAAATATTTTTCTTTATAAATAAATAAATATAGAATGGGCAACAGAACGGTCTTGAAGCAATAGATTACATAAACATTTTTATATTGTATGGTCAATATACTATATGAAGGTCCATATCTTGAATCCCATGTACTATTTATGTGGATCTTGAGCGCAGAAATCCAGAAATGATAATAGAAAAAAGTGGATAGTTGTATTTTACAGTGCAATAACACCAGAAATTTTATACAGATGGAAAAGTTTGGGATTTTGATTTATGCTACACCTATCCTTCAATGTCATATGTTTGCTCGAATTACAGCTGCAAGTAATTTTATTTTAGCTGTTTGTTCATCAGCAGAACTGTATTTTTTATAAAATTTTAATAAATGTAAAACAGCTTAATTTAGGAAATCTAAACTACTTAGCAGAATCCACAAGTTCAATTATAGAATATTTTATTTAAATTATTATCAATGCTGGAGTTACTCTGATGAAGCTCAATATTTTTGAAATATTCCTAGATAAATCATAACCATAAATTAATATTGTAATATATAGAATACAATAAATTTAGTATAGCTGTAATGAAAATTAACAATGTGTGAACTCTTGTAAAAAAAACCCATAATGAATATGGTAAAATCTGTGCCAGCTCTTCAAATATTACATTTTGCTAAATGAAATTATTATTATTCATCTCCGAAGCAAACTGATAACTTATGTTTTATTTAACTAAAAGTTCTGTTAGCTATTATGTAGGTACACAATATAATGGCAACGCTATATTGATTTTATTTTTTAAAGCATAAGAATTTTTGTGTAACTTTTTTAATTTAATATTAATATTTCAAATATTTACATACCGATAATTTCTGCTGTGCTATAAAGAAATTGTCATTTTAAAATTTCTGTAATATCGAATTCATTGAAACACACCCCATGCAGACCTATAAACCTACTATTACACAAGCGGTGAAGGCCACTGGAAAAGCTTTTCGCTAGAAAACACGGCTGCGCATTCTACACCTTCCATGAAAATATTTTATATATGTATTACAATATTTAACCATTTAGTAACTAAACTTTATTACCTCAATAAAGTTGAAATTTAACATATTTTGACAAATTTTTTATTTAAAACATAAAAGCTGTGTTGAATATTCATTCAATCTGTTCAAAACATATTATTGCTTAATTTTGAGTAACTATTTTCTGTGTAGTCGTGCAGTTTTAGCAGAATCGCTGTCTTAATTTTCCTATTGTTATATATCTTATCTATTTTATTTTGCAGATGTTAAAAAAACTAAAACTTTTATATTGTTATAATCAGGCCCAACCAGGTGAGGCGGCGCTCGGGGATTTGTCCCCGGGGCCTGGGATCCCTCGATGGCGGACAAATAACTAAATAAATTCCATAAAAGCATCTTTAAAGTGCAAATAAAACTCTGTATGTTGTATACGTCAATAATCACTATAGAGCCACAATAAGCCAAAAAAGATTAAACAGTCTAGCTCCTTTTGCTATTGAAAGTAAGATGGCAAGAACAGTTATTAATTACCGTGAAGTAATTAAAGATTTTGCGCAACAAAAGACCCGAAAAGCTTATTTCTAAAATTTGAATGAATATAAAATTAGATATTGGGTTTTGTTGTTTTGTTTTTTTTATTAAAAAAAAATTTATTACTGTTTTATTTTTTTAAATTAATTTTATCTATTTTAGATGTTTTGTGCGTAGTTGTTCTTAATAAAAATACGAAATTTCATATTTTTCTTTTTGATCTATGAAATTTTTGTCTCTCTCTCTCTTTGAGAAAAACTCTCAATTCAAGTTCACAAACTGTCGTTAGTAGCTGCCAGTCAGCCAGCTTCATGTTCTATATGCAATCAATTGCATTCAATTGCACGTTGTCCAACTTTTCTTGCTTATTCTATCCAGCAGCGATCCGATGCAATTGACCGTTTAAAGAAGTGCTAAAATTATATTCAAAGTGCAATTCACGCTTCACGTGTCGGCACTCATCATACGTTATTACACTCCGAAAAAATGTCTAAAATAGAAACACAGCACCCCCACACGGCAGAAATAGTTCCTAGTGCTCCTTCAGGTTCAGTTGAACCATCACAAATTGCCTTACCTTGTTACGGTGGTTCCAGCCAAATATTACTTTCTAGAGCATGCGTGAATGTTAAAAATTCTGAAGGAAGTTGAGTAAAATAGAAGTTGGGTAAAATAGGAAGCTATTTTAGATACGAGAAGTATGAATTCTTTTATCACTGAATTTCTTTTTAAAACACTTACTAGGAGATGACCACTTAGGGGCATTTTTGTAAATTTGGCCACTTATGGTGCTGGAAGGTCAGCCTTCCAATAACAATTCCCCAAAGTTGTAGAGAGAGATGGCCAGAAGTTTTCGAGAAAATCGAGTTTTAAAATATTCATACCGCGATATAAACACTACAAATATAAGAGTTGGCAATAAGGAGCGTGGTCTAGAGGTTAGAGAGTGAGGTCTAGTAAACTGTAGGTCGCGGTTTACGCGCTACAGTTTACTAGGTCGCTAGTTCGATTCCCGACGGCTGCAACTTTTTTTTTCTTGAATTCATTTTAATTTTCTCCAATACGTAAAAATTTATCGAATTTATGCTAACAATATTAAGATAAATTAAATTTTGGTACAAAAATAAAGAACGTCGGGTATAAGGTATTCATGTGTCTTTTATTAATAAACAATACAATAATTTATAGTTAAATAATAAATTATACAAGGTGTCGCAACTTTTCACTCCACAGTCGGGGTTTCGCAGGTGCCCGAATGGTATCCGTCATCAAAGCAAGGGAAACAAAATGTTACGCGGCACCTTGCACACTGCACAAATGACGCATTATTACAGGAGCATTTTATTTTCAATATGTCTATCGGAAAACAAACTTCGTTAAAATTTTGAAAAATGTCCCTGTCATCGCACAGTTTAGAAGCAAACCATAATTTTAATAATAATTTTAAAATTAAAAATAATTTTTTTGTTTTTAATTTATCTTAATATTGTTAGTCAAGAAGCATAAATTCGATCAATTTTTACGTATTGGAGAATATTAAAATGAATTCAAGAAAAAAAAAGTTACAGCCGTCGGGAATCGAACTAGCGACCTAGTAAACTGTAGCGCGTAAACCGCGATCTACAGTACTCTCCAACCTCTAGACCACGCTCCTTATTACCAACTCTTATATTTGTAGTCTTTATATCTCGGTATAAATATTTTAAAACTCGATTTTCTCCAAAACTTCTGGCCATCGCTCTCTACAACTTTGGGGAATTGTTATTGGAAGGCTGACCTTCCAGCACCATAAGTGGCCAAATTTACAAAAATGCCCCTAAGTGGTCATCTCCTAGTTAAACTCAAACATCAATGTGTAAACACCAAAATAAACGGGATCAATGCCGCAACAAGTCAATAAAATAATTTTTATAAATAAAATAAAATTTTCTTCAATAAAAGGCAATTATGAAAGTGATACATCTTGTTTAGTAATTCCACAAATATGCTCCTCTTTCCCATCTGTTTCATTCAAAAGAAATTAATTGCATTGATATTCCTACAAACATCGAATTAGCGGACAATCATTACAATAAATCCGCTCCCATCGACTAACTTTTAGGCGTATCCATTTTTTATAAACTATTATGCATTGGGCAGATTTCATAAGGGAAAAATCAACCCACGTTACAAAAACACATTACTAGGCTGGATAGTATCAGGAAACATAATCAATAACAATAAAGATCATCGTTCAATAGAAATCCCAAGCGTTTCAATATCAAATTTGTCGATATCAAATGAAGAGTTAGACAAAGGCCTGATCAAATTTTGGCAACTTGAAGAAGTTACTCCAAGGAGCAAACTTTCGCTCCTATCGCAAGAAAAACTCCTTTGCGAAAATCATTTTAACAATACAAAGATTTGTAAGGCATCGGGGAGATTCTCGGTTTTCGTCCAATTCAATTCGAAGTTGAACAATTTCAGAGAATCACGAACTAACGCAGCTAAAAGGTTTTTAAGTTTGGAAAGGCGTTTAGCGAATGAATACGAGTTGAAATTAAACTATTCTTCATTCATAAACGAATCTCAGGTAGCACAAATTATTGCGCAATATTGGGGCAACATTGTGCCAATATTGGAAAGTTAGACAATATTGACAACTCCCAGGCAATATTGGTGCAATCTTGATTACCATTATTGCGGCAATAATGGCTAACAATATTGGTGCAATTTAGTCTTCCGATATTGGCGCAATATTGTTTATCCATGCTGTGACAATAATTAGAAAAATCTGCATTAATTGCCTAACAATATTGAATATTATTGTTCCATATAACTTCAAAGTTGTATTACTAGTGATTTTCATCGTTGGGAAATGTATTGCAATCGTACAGCTAAACTTTTCAAGTTTTATTGAATTCCAATATTGGACAAGATTGCATACCAATATTGGCTGCTTTCTAGCGCAGCGATATTGGAGGAATAATGCCTAGCAATATTGGGGCAATATTGATTATCATTATTGCGGCAATAATGCCTAACAATTATGGTGCAATATTGTCAACCGATATTGGCGCAATATTGTTTATCCATGTTTGGACAATAATTAGAAAAATCTGCATTAATTACTTAACAATACTGAATATATTGTTCCAAATAACTTCAAAGTTGTATTATTAGTGATTTTCATCGTTATGAAATGTATTGCAATCGTACAGCTAAACTTTTCAAGTTTTATTGAAATCCAATATTGGACAAGATTGCGTACCAATATTGCTGCTTTCTTGCGTAGAGATATTGGAACAATAGTGCCTAGCAATATTGGGGCAATATTGATTACCATTATTGCGGCAATAATGGCTAACAATATTGGTGCAATATTGTCTTCCGATATTGGCGCAATATTGTTTATCCATGCCGAGACAATAATTAGAAAAATCTGCATTAATTGCGTAACAATATTGAATATATTGTTCCATATAACTTCAAAGTTGTATTAGTAGTGATTTTCATCGTTGGTAAATGTATTGCAATCGTACAGCTAAACTTTTCATGTTTTATTAAAATCCAATATTAGACAAGATAGCGTAATTCAATATTGCTGCATTGTTGCGCATCGATATTGGGACAATATTGCTGATCAATATTTATAATTAAACAATTAATAAAAAGTTAATAAATGTGATATTTTACTTTGTATCTTTGTATTTCATCTTACAAATTATTATCAATCAATCAAAATATATGAAATTCCTAAAAATATTAAATACCTTACTGCTTAATATGTTTTTCCCACGTGGTTTCCTGCATCACTAATCAGTAATTATATTGCGAATTACGCTATTTTCGAAATAGAATTTATTGGCTAAAAACTGCAATCTAAAGAAATCTTAGACAGTAGACTGTATTGCCTTTAAGGAAAGACATACTATATTATTTATATTATGCATGCAGTTAAATGCACAGCGCTCTTAATAATACAGAGCGAAATTGAAAGTTGTGTAGTTTTCAATATTTATTAATTAAGTATTCGTAAAGGTTGGTTTATGCCTTAGATCATATATATTACATAGATACCAAGTACTCCTAAATGTTGAGACGCAAAACAGCAACGACGTATTATTTTAACTGCGTCTCTGTCACACAATGCAAAACTGGTTTTTGCATCTCTTTTTGAATTCAATACGTCCCAATTTCGGTTTTCTGTATTCTATATTGGCGGTAATTTTAAATTTAAATATTTTTGAATGTTTATGAAATGAAACAAAGCAATTTATTTTAGGTTTTTTCTTTATTACTAAATTAATATCTATTACTAAAATAAAATGTTACCACTAATTTTAAAGCGTCAACCCATTGTGTTCGTCTATTTTTTCTTTTTGGAAAGTTAAATTTACGTAATTATTATTTATAATTAATAGAAAAATTATGAAACAATAAATTTTCTTACTTGTAAAACGTTATTTCAGTTACATTATTTTGATTCCATGAAAGAACAGAACATGACATAACAGAACATGAAAGAACAGAACATGACAGAACAGAAAATGAAAAAACAGAACAATGAAAAAACAGAACAATGAAAAAACAGAACACTGAAATAAAAGAACATTGACAAAAGAGAACATTGACAAAACAGAACTTTGAAAAATGAGAACAATAAATTTAAATAAATTTTAAATTTTATTTTAATTTACATAAAAATAAAACAAAGATAATAGCAACAAAACAACTAAAGTCAATAATAATAAAAACAAAAAATAAAAAACAACTGTAAATCATTGCAAGTTTGCCATGCGCCGCAAGAATCTCAACTTATCATCATAACTTTCGTATTCCTGAACCACGGCTGCCACTTGTATGCCAAGATTCTCATACTTCTTCTTTCTTACTTGTAGGCGGCCAGTTTGTGCATTGGCTAACAACAAACGTTGGCAAGCAATGTCACGCTGCAATCCATCCAAAAAATTCCATACACTGGGATGGCTGCAGTGAAATATGGAATTTTAAGCATTGTGAAAACCTTCTCAACAATGTGTTGTTTTGGGGCTATTTTCTCCAGCGGCTTCAAAATGGTTCCACAACGCGATAGGAAATTGCGGTGATCTTCCTGCAACGCCAGCTATGTATGTGGAAAAAAAATACGTCAGCACATCGTTGTAGCGATCATCGTCGGGAAATGTCGCAGCTAGATTGTCAAATACGGGCCGCACTTCTTCTGCTGGAATAAACGACAAAGCAGGCAGAGATTTCAGTTTTAACTTTACATCAATGTCAGACTCAAATTCTATTTTCAAGCCTGCACTGTTAATTCTTCGTAATAAACTTTGGTTTAAGTGGAAGTAGCAACCTTTGATTTCTGCTTCCGGGAAAGCAATCCGAGCAGCACAAATACATGCTTTCTCAAAATCAATCAAAATTTTCTGCGGTGCAATGTTGGGCACTAGTTCTTTCAAAATTGTAAAGATTCGCTGGTACGTATTGCTACCTTTTGCAACAAGAAGTAAACGCAAGGTGGATAGGAGTTGCCGACATTAGCATGCCACATATATAGTTGGTAAAACATGCTGGGGGCTTTGTCAAATGTTCCATCTCCAAGTATTGTATCCTTTTCTAGTTCTGCTAGCAGCTCACCATTCCCAATTACTAGCATTCTGTCTAAATCATCCGCTCCTGTGTCGTACAAAATTAAGTCCGCGTAAATGTCCGGGATCGCAAAATTTGTCGTGATTGGATTTGGAATATGCGCCGTTTTCTTGTGGTTAAACAAATTTCTGGTCAGTAAAGATTGCTTTGGCAAATGTTCCAATACATCGGAACTAACACCAATTAATGCATTTATTACCTAATATATTTCGTGGGGTTGCTCCAATTGCTTTCATTTCTTCTTTCATCTTGGCCTTAATAATATTGGCCTGCTCTACTTGTGGGTTGGAATCATGACTATGTAGTGGAACCGCACCAATTATCTGTTTAACGACTTTAAAAACGCCTCACATTTGGTCGAAAAGTATACTCTGCATCTCCACGTGATTACTCCACTTTCGTTCTCTCTGTACCTAGTGTATTCATACCCCTGGTACAAAAGAACTCTATTTCCTTTCTGCGTCAATGAATATTCCATTGTTTGATAAAATAATACAACAAGTAACAACAAATAAATAAACAAAAAATAAATTAAAAACAACTATAATTGAATTTTAGTTTCTGAAGCCGGATCTCAAACAAGTAGTTAGTAATTTATGTTCTCATTTTTCAAAGTTCTGTTTTGTCAATGTTCTCTTTTGTCAATGTTCTTTTATTTCAGTGTTCTGTTTTTTCAGAGTTCTTTTTTGTCAAAGTTCTGTTTTTTCATGGTTCTGTTTTTTCATTGTTCTGTTTTTTCATTGTTCTGTTTTTTCATTTTCTGTTCTGTTCTGTCCGGTCACCCCGCATAAGATAAGATTTAAAATAAATTATTAAGGCACCACCGGCACCGCTCGCGAACAAGTAGAAAATATTCAAAAATATTTTATGCCGAATGGTTAACAAATATTCATGCCATAAAACATTTAGTTTTTCCTAGTCGATTGATTTAATTTTTAGCAGAGAAACTCGATATTAACATATCATTTTATCATTTTCGACTCAAATTTAAAGTTAGAAGCGATAAGTTGTTTTCTATTTGAATATTTGCTTAGTTCATTATTAAAATTAATATGAACTCCAAATAAACAGAAAAAGAACTCAAAATAAAAAATTTTAAGTAAATTTGTGGTTTTTAGTATGTATCTATGGTTAAATTCAAAAAAATATAAGAATAATACAATACATAGAAAATCAAAATTCAAAAAATTTAAAAAAGAGACAATTAACACATAACAGGTGTGACTTAAGAAAATTTGGAAAAATGAAAAATTCGTAATACGATAATACAATATAACGTTATTTCATGGTTATTTCCATTCTTCAGTTGCACATAATCGATTTCATTGTGAGATAAGAAAAAATTTTCAAACTAAACAAAAATATAGACTAAGGTGTACAAAATTGACTTACCATAACCTCCAAAGATTATCAAAACTGAACTTGTTACATGAAGTATGAACAATTTAAAAATGATTTGAACTAAGAAATTCGTTTACCTAGCACTGCTAGTTTGAAATCCGAAGGCACTGCCCTCTTAATATGATTTCTAAAAACTAAACCATTAAGGCTTAGATTTGTATATTCATCTGCATGGCTACAAAGACCGTCCACTTTGATCTAGTCACGGACCTCACCACTGAAGGTTTTTTATTAGTTCCAAAGCGGTTGATTAGCAGAAGAAGGATCCCTCATACACTGTTAAACGACAACGCCACCAACTTTACTGGTGCCAATAATTACCTGAAAGAGTTGTATGATTTTTTCTTCCCCGAGGGTTTTCCAGACACAATTAAAAAAGACCAACCAAAAATCGTTACTGGGGGGTTTTTCGGGTCACCCCGTAACGATTTTCGGGTAGTTTTGTTCAATTATGTCTGGAACACCCTCGGGTATGACGTTCAGGGCCAGGTTAGGGCGCACCAGGTGTTAGGGTGGTCGTTTTCAACATTAAATTCGGATTCAGCTCACACAAAAAGCCCCCATAACGATTTTCGGTTCGTTATTGTCGATATTTCCAGAAAAATTCTCGAAGATGACGTCCGCGTCCAGCTTGGGGCCCACCGGGTGTCCGTGGGATGTTCGCCGATGGTATATTCGAATTCAGCGACCCAAAAAACCCCCTGGTGCCCAGTTTCTCTCCTCTCTCGCATAAAGTTCGGGATAGTCCCCGAAGATGACCTTCGTCGGCGTTCCAAAGCTCCAGGTATTCGGGGGGCAATTTGAACATCATAATGGTGATCAGCGACCTCGAAAACCCTCGGGTACCCGACTTAAGCCAATTCTGACTCAAAAGATGCATTTTTTGCATGCATTTGTTGCAGTTGCAGTTGCAGCAATGCAACTTCCGGTTTGTAATAGGTACAAAGTAGGTACGAATGATATAAATAATTTTTGCAAGCGAATGCAAATAACCGCATTCCGATACGTCCTATCCTAAAAGATTTCCTATCTTTGGCCTTTTTAGTGCTTCATTGCCTCGACTACTAATATTATAGAAAATATGAATTTAATAATGATAAAAATAGTAATTTGAAATTGCTCTTCTTCGTATGCGCTATACCATTAAAGGTAAAGCGTACCATTTATGTAATCAGTAAATACAAATAAATAAAATATACATACGGTCCATTATCAAAGAATCATCATCAAAAAAAAAACCATCAGGGATCATTTTTCAGCTTAGCACTAATTTTAGCAACTTCTCGACGTTTTGAAGAATCAGATCTTCTAGCAAAATCAAGTGTACTGAAAAAATAGTTCATCATAAGGATGAAAAATTTATTATTTTTGCGCCCTGAACAAAATTCATCATATTGATGAACAAAAGTTCACAATATAATGAATTTTTTTATCAATATGATGAATTTTGTTCTTATAAATGAAACGAAATTTTGGTATTGTCTCTTTTAACTAATTCTTAATAGTCAAAAAACCGTATTAAAATATACAAATTTGGGTTTGTTAAATCATCTTTCAGCATAAAATTTAAAAATTGAACTAAGGTTTAATCAAAACCCAGTAGGTATGTATACAATCAAAGTAGGTACATTGTAAGTATTATTGAACTAAATGCTCTGACAACAAACTAACAGCAGATATTCATTGTAATATATTAGTATTAAGTCATTTTATTCAAGTGGATTTATTTAACCTTTATGTGACTGGGAAATAAAACACCTTCTAATGACGGCATGGGTACCCGGGTACCTTCGCATATTACATGCTCTCATGAACTCAAAGCAGAGTTATATCCAGGGTAGTGGTAAGACGATATTATTGATTGTGCTGTATATATGGCAAAGAGATCCTTTCTGATTTTTGTAGCAAAAAATTACAACTGTTTTCAGTTATTATAAAAATTAAATTTATAATTTTAACCAGGATATCTCAGTTGACAAATTACTAAACACTGCAAATTTTTCTCTAGGTCAGGAATTATGTTTGTGCTTTCAGTGTTATCTCAGCAATATTAATTATTATATAAAAACGTATAAATTAATAAATTAATTAATTAATGAAACGAAATTTTGGTATTGTCTCTTTTAACTAATTCTTAATAGTCAAAAAACCGTATTAAAATATACAAATTTGGGTTTGTTAAATCATCTTTCAGCATAAAATTTAAAAATTGAACTAAGGTTTAATCAAAACCCAGTAGGTATGTATACAATCAAAGTAGGTACATTGTAAGTATTATTGAACTAAATGCTCTGACAACAAACTAACAGCAGATATTCATTGTAATATATTAGTATTATGAGCATATTGTAAGGTATAATATAATACAATGTAGTTCTTTTCAATACCCACGTTAAATATTGATTTAAACTTACAATGTATTTTATAGCATTATGATGAAACGACTAATATATAACCAAAGAAAAGCTTAGAACAATTCACTATATAAAATTAGAAAAGACATTCGGAAATAAAATTACTACTAACCGTAGTCATTGTAAAACATCTGCTATAAAATTACATTTACCTAAATGGAATAGAAATGTATTGGAAACTAGTCTCAGCGGGAAATGAAGAAGATGTTTTAAGTTAATTTTATTTGCTATGTTAATACGCAAGGTACTGGTTTCACTGTAGAGAAGAGTAAAAATAGATAATCTTTGTAACTAACCAGTCCCGGCGGGCCCATTAGGCGAGTTAGGCGACCCCCTAGGGCGGCAACTCTTTATGGGGCGGCAAAAGGGGAAAAATTATATTGGCATATTTTTATTATAAATATGTAATTAAGGGAACAAACTGAGAATATGTAAAGTTGTATCATCAATTTAAAAAGACTAAAAACTTTGGATGGGTTGTGCTGGCGTTAGGGAGTCGATAGGAGATTGGTAATGGAGGGGCGGCGAATCTAACCTTTTGCCTAGGATGCCAGACATGGTTACTGCAGCTCTGTAGCTAACTCTTACATAAATAACATAAAACTGTCCTTGAGAAAAACAGAAACCTCTCAAATCAATGCATGAAACATTGCCTGTGACTGCTTTTCAATTATATTGATTGTCATTGAAATGCAAAGCTTATCCTGAAATTAAAGACGTTTGAACTCAAACAGGTAAAACAAAATGTTTTGCAAATACGTCAGCGAATATGCCGACGGGTAATTACACCGATAGTAAATACTCCGATTGTATTCCTGAAAATTATTACTTTTCTATTACTTAACTATTTTCTATTTTTAATCCCCGACACTAAAATGAAAAGAGCCTGTGGCATCGTTCATTAATTCATTCGGACGGATGGTCCATTTTTAATGCGATTGTTTTTAAATGATGGAATAGTTTGTTGATAAATTTTTAATAAAAAGAACAGTTCTTAATTTATAACCTACACACAGATCTCTCTGTTTTAACAAAATTTGTCAATAAAGAGCAGTTTTTGACTTATAACTTAATCGAGACACAGATATTTCTTTCTGTGAGAAATATTTTAATCAGAAGAAAGGTTCTTAACTTATACGTACCTACCTATGCATTATGGACTTCACTTTTTAAGCAGAATTTGGTAAAAACAAAATTTCTAAGTTATTTATTACATTTAAGTTTAATATATGGTAACGAAAATTAAAACATTTATTTAATTGCTAAAGGGTTAAAATAAAAAGTTACTTAAGAACACTTAAAGTTAATAACAATAAAACAATTACTACACTAATATTTACACTTAATTCTAA
Source organism: Cantharis flavilabris (assembly GCA_949152465.1). Taxonomy (NCBI): domain Eukaryota; kingdom Metazoa; phylum Arthropoda; class Insecta; order Coleoptera; family Cantharidae; genus Cantharis; species Cantharis flavilabris. The sequence goes on from OX424441.1 coordinate 11,609,536, forward strand.
ATTCTAAAAATTCGCGCCATGATAACGGGCTATTTGCTGCCTGAGATTGAAGCTCTTGATCTAGACAAGATTTGATTCCAACAAGACGGCGGTACTTGCCACGCGGTCCGTGAAACCATGGCTTTATTGCGAGAGCAATTTGGTGAGAAGTTAATTTCACGCTTCGGACCGGTAAATTGGATCATGTGATCTCTGGATTATTTTCTTTGGGGCTACGTCAAGTCCAAAGTCAACATAGATAAGGCAACCACTATTGAGGTATTGGAAGGCAATATTACTCGCGTAATTTGCCAAATATCACACAAAATGCTAGATCATGTGATTAAAAGTTGGAACTTTAGAATGGACCATGTTAACCGGCGCAGTTACGTCCAACATTTGAAACATATAAGATTTAAAAGTTAAATGTAAAGTTTAATAAAAATAAATTATAACATATTATAATAATAAATATGGAACGCTAATATAATATATATTTAGAGGATATACTAATATCGTATGTATATAATAAAATAAACTTACAGAGGCCGCCATGTGCGCAATTTCCGATGGTTGAAATATAACCAATAGCACCTAACAATTTTTGCGCAAAATGTAAATGTTATAATAATAATCGATTGACACGTCATTAACTCGATAAATCATAGCAAAATTTTAAATAACTCAAAACATTATCTTAAATTTGATGACAAATTTTATCTTCAAATTGATAATTTTCATATGGAAAACCCACTATCTTGTTTACTAGCAGATATTTTCATGATTATCTGGAAACCAAACTTCTTAATTCTGATTTTAAAAAGTTTATAATTTATTGTTATATTGAACTGTGTGACATGTATAACATCAATTTGGAATTACCCGGTATATTAACGAGTAAGATTTGCATGGAACGGAGGAGATACAAAAATATAGAGATAGAATAGAAAAGAAGAGAAATTTGAGTGCTGTTGTTAATTTATTATTGCGAGCGGAAGAGGGACTTTGGTAACTCGCGAGCAGTTAATGGGATCCCAATCCGTGTTCATTGGCCTAACTAGTTATTGCCCATTTTAAAGATTTTTTTTTATTAAAAAAGGATTTATGTACAGGTTTATGAACGTGCTGATCCACCTCTAAAAGGGCGCTAGCGTAAGTAGTGATTCTTAGCTGATCCTGAACTCCGGAAATCTTTGTAAATATTTATTGAATTTTTTATTTTGAATTGTTGTGGTTCAGCACGTATGCACATGTAATTTCCCTCCTTTTTTTATTTAAATATATTGTACAATTTTTTTTATAGCTCAGGCCGTTTATCGCATCCTAAGCGCCATTCTTTTTTATTTTGCCAATCGTTTTTGTTAAGCTTTTTTCTTCTTGTGGCTTCTTGCACTTCTTGATTCCAATCTCTTACAGGTCGCTCTCTTTTTCTTCTCTGTAGTGGAATCCACTCCCAAATCTTTAGAGGCCACCTGTGAGGTTGCATGCGTCTTAAATGTCCATACCATCTTAACCTATTCTTTTCTATATCGTCTATTATTGCTTCATGTATATTAATTCTCTCTCCACTCTCCTCATTTCTTATATGCTCTAATTTTGATACTCGATAGCTTCTTCGTAATGCATCCATTTCAATTACTTTTAGTTTTTCTTTATATTTCTTTGTGAAATCCCATGTTTCTGACCCATAAGACAATATAGTTTTTATAGGGTGATTCAGTTAGAACAATTACAATTGGTATCTACAGGCTTTAGCAAATTTAGTCATATATAGTCATATTCAGTTGAACAACGCGTAACAGTGATTCAAACGTTTTATGAAAATGGTTCTTCTAAAAGAAATACATTTCACGTATTGTGTGATTTTTTCGATCAACATAACCGGCCATCTGAGTCAACAATAAGCCCTTAAAAACATAAAACAATAAGAATAAACTATACACTCCACAACGAGTCAGTTTAGTCAGTACTTCTTTGAAAATGATGCCGGTAGCGCTGTTACGGTGAACGATAAGCGTTATCATGACATAATAACAAAGTTTTATGGCCTGAATTAGATGATATGAACTTAGACAATATGTGGTTTTAACAGGGTGGTGTTACTTGGCACACACTGCATAAAACAATGGCTATATTGCAAACGAAGTTTCTCTCACGAAACGATGAGGTCAAATTTCCGCCGAGATCTTGCGATTTGACACCATTCGACTTATTTCTTTGGGGCTACGTGAAAAGTAAGGACTTTGCCAATAAGCCCGAGACCATTTCAGAGCTGAGAAACAAAATCATTCGCATTACAAGTGAGATAGAGCCCGAACTATGCTAAAAAGTCATAGAAATTTTGATACGCGCAACGCGAGTTACCAGAGGAGTCGTGGTGGGAATTTGCCGGATATTGTGATTTATACATAAATGCCATAGACTAAAAAACAAAATAAAATTAAAAAAAAAAACATTTTAACAAATTTTTGTTGGTTTTATTTATTAAAGGAAATCTGCGCTTTTATTGAATCACCCTATAGTATTGACTTGTATTTCTTCTTTTTGTAAGTTCGTGAATTTGCTATCACCACCAAATTGTGTTTAGCTGTCTCACAGCTTGCCGTCCTTTTACCACTCTATTTTCAATATCTTTTCTACTTAAATAGATAAACAATTCGTATGTGCAATATAAGTTTAAAATTAATTAACACAATTAAGGTAAAGAGCGATAGACACATGTACTGCTTCTTCAACTTCCAAGTCATCACACCTCACACATGTGTTTCTGACTTATTAGTCGTCATCAGTATCGCATACTTGTTATTATCACTTAATTGTGTGCACTAAAACGGCTACTGGTATTTAATTTCATGCGGATAGTTAAATAACTGTTAAATTTCCGGGGTAACCCAGGAGTCAAGGAAGGGTTTACACATTAACACATTTCACAAAATAAAATACTAAACATATAATTAATAGATAATCGGTCTGTCATCAGAATTAACTGTAGTATTACTATTAAACTCAAATCATTAGGAGTACAAAAGGCAATATGCTGGGAGCGTCCAGACATATATGATATAAACCATTCCAGAACCACTCCCCTTAGGCCATATCTAAATAGCTTGTCCAGCAGAAGATCGTGTTGCACGCAATCAAAAGCCCGACTAAGATCGCAGAAGATACCTATTGGTTTCTTCTTGTAGAATCTTATAGAATCTCAGAATAGCTGTTGAAGTTGACCTTCGCTTAATAAATCCGTGCTGATATTGATTTATAATTGGAAATTAAGCAGGAAGCTGACAATCGCTCTTAAGAATCGAGATAACCGCTGCTACTTTTAGAATCGAGGGAAAAATTAAAAATTAAAAAAGGGAAAAATCTGATTAATCAGATAAGTCAAGGGAGTAACGAAGTTGTAGCTAAACTCCTTAATCAGATGGCTGGAAAAGCCATCAGAGCTACAAGTAGTCGAACAACTAAGACGCTGGACAATTTCAAGAGTCTCGTGGTCATCAAGAGGTAATACTGCCATTAAATTGACATTAAAGTTAACTCTTCTTACAGATGGACTATATATTAAAGTTAACACAATCCAGCTTTCGACCAGCAAAAGGCATCCTATCCATAATCTCCCGAGGTGCATTGATAAAATGGTAGTTAAACGCGTTAGCGACCGTTACCGGATCACGAATGATACCTTCACCCACCTGTATAATTAAAGAATTCGTGGACCTTCTAGATGTATCACTACGGTTAGATATAATCGTCCAGGCCAACCTGCCCTTATTACGCGCTGCGGCTATCATGGCTATCATAGAGTCCTAGTAACAAAATTTAACTCTCGATACTAATTTAACCGGTGTTAGTTAATTAGCCGGAGTTAAAATAGATTCAGGGAAGGTGAAAACGGATATTTCCGTCAAAATCTAAAAACTGCAAAAAAAAAAGAAAACTAGTAGGTATTAAGAAAATTCAAAAATAAAAAAATAGTGGTCTCTTCTTTTTCGATGCTCTACCATATATTTATAACCAAAAATTATCCAAATCGGCAAGGATCGCCGAGAACATCATCTGCCTTCTTTTTATGTCAGTTTTAAAACACTTTGGCCCAAACACAGAATGGTGTTCAAATGATCTTGTTTCATGTTTTCATTTTTTTTAAATGCGTACACTGAGTTAATTTTAAATAGTTGATTGATATCTACCCTTATAATAATAACAAAACTTTTTGTTTTCGTCTTTTTTTAATTTATTTGATAGTTAGGATTAATTATACAAATCATACAAAAATAGTAAAGTTACATCTTAACTTCTAAATGGCACAACAAAATAATCTAATTTAGCAATTTAATTATTTAAATACATTGAAGTAGTTTATATTATATAATATTCTAATACTATTTGGACACAACATATAAAGTTATATGTTTCCACTCTCCTGTTTACAGTTACTACTTGTTTCTTATATCACCCAATTTTACAACTCCAAAGAACGATTTTCCAACTTCAAATAATGAATATCTATTCTCTGCTAAATCTTGAAGACTTATTTGGTCTCCATCAACTAGGTGTGCAACTCCAGAAGTATAGCAAGTATTACTCTTAAGAATGCGACTTGTGGAATGTGTTGTTACAGTGCATTGAAGAAGAGTTTCTAAATTTTTATAAACTAGATAACCATTAGTATCATGTTCATCCAAGTAGAAAATCTGGAAAAATAATAAATTATTTTCAATTTCTGCTTTCAAAACTGATGTACAATTTATTAAAAAAACTTTGTTTTAAAATATTATTGAAAATATTATTTCGTAAAACAGAGATATTGTGTCCAGACTGTAGTATTGAACCGTAAAATTAAATTTCTCCCAATAACCTTACCATTAGTGTTTAACCCAAACTTCCTAAGCGTAAAAATATAATGATGAAAAGAATATTTGAATTTCTAGAAATTCAAAAATTTTTCAATTCAAAAATACCAATTTAGTTGGCCTATTATGAAGAATTATGCAGTAGCTAAAAGTTTGTTAAGAGAAATGCAAGCCTGTAGAATTATGTGGTATTTCTTTTTCACTGATCTTTTAAAATGCCGATTCTTTTTCATTTTTTTCAACTGTGGTTATGCATAAACAGATTTTATAAGGCAGAATTTAGGATAACTTTGTTCTTGGCAACTATATTAATTTCTATAAGCTATTTATAATAGAGTAAACCAGCGTAATTACAGGCTAACTATAAAATAGTTTGAAATTTAGGGTGTAATATTTTTACGTCTGCGTAAAGTAAGTTTTACATTTTGCTTTGTCAACTAATAAGCTTATTATCTGCAGATAGATTGCTGAATAAATTAAGTTATATAAAAAATTTTTGCTTAAAAAACTCCAATACAACCTTTTTTACATAACTTGCATTATAACTATATCTTTTAACGTTGAAATTAAAAGTATTAGAATAAGTATAGGGAGAGTGGGAGAATATCGACTGTCGGGAAAAATCAACCAGCTTAAAATCTCTTACCAGACGTAAGATGGTTTTGAATGTGCCTAATTTATAAGGTTCGTATGGTGCCATCACTCTTCATGTGTGGATGATAACGATAACGATAAGTTTATGTTCTCTGATCAACTAGGCCGCGCGCGTGAAAATCTCGATTATCATTACCTAACTGTTCAGTAGCCCTGGGTTTCCCCAGCAGAAATCGTTTAAAAACAAGACCCTCGGGCCAGAATTGTGGCGAGTTTACCTGCGCACACGTTTTGCATTCGCCACTCGTGATGCAAAAAAATTTTTTTTTAATTTTATAAAATAAGGGGAAATTTATTAAAGAAATAAAACTTTTCGTTAAGCTATCACAAACTCTTCACTTAATTGCTAAATACAGAGAAAAAGTGTTGGTGTTTTGAAATAATTTTTACTTCAAATTGAAGTTCAAATCAGCCACACACTACTTTAGAAGTATAGGGGAGAGTGGGAGAATTGATGTAATATTTACTTCACAATTAATGCGATGATTGCTTTTTTCTGTGTGTAGATGTTATTTCAAATGTTACTTTTCTTTGTTAAAAAGTTTTCAAGGAAAATAAAAATCAAATTGAAAGGTTCACTTGTGAGAAATTCATGTGGAGGATATAGCCAATATTGGCGACACACCGCTCTCTAAAATATTAATGTTTGTCTTAAGTTTGAGATAGCTCAGGGAATAGAAGGAAACATGGGCTGATACAAAAATCAGGAGTAGCATAATGGGCTCGATATGCAGCATGACTGCATACGAGCTTCGATTTACCCTCCACATCCAATCCAGAATAAGTGACACCTTAACCCAACCTAGCAAGGAATTAATTATTCGTAACTGAAAAAAAAAACAGAGGTGAGTTGCACAAAACAGGGTACTTAATATTTAAAAAACTATAAATATTGATTTTTGGCAAAAAGCTCGTGATAAATTAGCAAATCCAGACTTATTATTAAGTGATTGTTATTAATAATAGTTTGTTTAAGAATCTCTAATCTCAGTAATACACTGAGATTTTTTTATAGTAATACTTAAACAAGCAATATGATTGTTCTTACGAGAACACAATCAGCAACTACGCTATGATGTGCAACCGGTTCTCTACAGAGCAAAGAGAGAAGTAATGGATTTCCAGCTGGGAAATGCATTGGAGGCAACTTACTATTATTTGTGTACTAGTTCGTAATACAGTAGAATCCGCTTAATGTGATCACGGATAATGATCAGTCGGTTATTGTGATCATTTTTTTTGAAAACCTGCCACTTATTCTTTTCTGTTTTTATTCTATTTTGTTCTAATCCAAGTCTTCTAAAATTCGCCTTTTTCTAAATTTTGCTAATTGTTATCAGTTAATATTATTAAAATGTCCTTGGCCCAAAGTCATCATCACATTAAGCGAATTCTACTGTATAAGTTTGCGGTTGCTTGTAATATAACGTGATCCATTACACCTGGATCGAGCACACGTTTAAAGTGAACTCCAGACTCGAGCGAGAATCTCGCGAGAATCTAGGCAAGAAAAACTCGGAGAACAAGGCGAGAAACATTGAGAATTGCTCTTGATCCACACTCGCAAGATTTTCTGTACAGTTCGAGCGCTCGAAAAGATTAATACAGAAGTGGCTGCTGCGACATGCCTGTTGGTGTGGGCACTTGCTTATTATAAGTACGCCTATATTAAAGATAAAAATTTTTTTTAAAAAGTGGATAAAATTTTTTCACTCTATTTTTGTAATTTCGATAACTTACAAGCAGATAATTCTCTTTTGTTTTGAAGTCATCTACGGGTATTTCCATTATTGCGCTAATAATACGCACCCAAGCATCATGATTTTTTGATTTATTTTTAAAATATTTTTTGCCTGTTTTCCACAAAACTGATTCCACCTGAAGACAATCTATAAATGTCAATTCTTAATCGTTTGTTAACTTAAAGCTCATTTTAATTCAAAATAATTAATTACATTACTTAAATGAGTCAGGCGCTACTGATAAATGCAATTTCGGAGGAATTTGTCCCGTATGTGCTCGGAGCTACTCGACTTGTTATTAAAAAATGAACCTCTCGCGATGTTCTTGTATGTGGGTATTTCTCTGTAAACTGGGCAACTCGTTGTCTCATGCCAATATTACATAAAAAAATAGAGATTATTATTTATTTCGTAGTTAAAAGATAATCTACCTGTGCTCTACGTACAGTGTCCATTTAAATCAACTTTATTGTATCAAAAACGTTTTTATAATGGTGAAAAACAGTCCTCTGGCGTGTCACCAAAGCAATACGGTTGCTTTAGATTCAAATTAATTATAACAATAACTAGGGATCAATTACATTATTTGAACAATATTATATGATTGTTAATTAGACCTGCTTATTTTTCTGTTAATATATGTTTATAATGGGAAATTATTTAGAGAAAAAAACGTCGTGTGAAAATTAAAAAACAACTTAATTTTGCTATTAAAACGGTATTTTTCATTTAAATACACAATCCACTGGCATAGACAACACTCCCCTGTATATATTTTTCAGAAAATGCTCAATATTTCCTAAAGTAATGGAAATATTTTTGGTTCATCTGCTGTTTATTATTAACCAAGTGATATATATATTTATATATAAATAAGATAAATAAGATTTGTGCAATATATAAGCAAAAAAAAGGCATAGACACTTTCTTAGAAAAAATTAGCCCAGTTTACAGAGAAACACCCATGTAACATACCTGCGCTGGAGGGAAAAGTCCCGCCGGGACTGTTACTTACGAGAATCGGCTCTACACTCTCGTTTCTCGCGCTGTTTTCGCGTTCTCGTAGGTAACATCGCGAGAGGTTCGTTTTTTAATAGCGTGCGGGACAAATCCCTCCGAGCAACACGCGAGTGATGTTCTCGTATTTAATTTTAATTCGATTTGCATGCTTACCTACTGGTTTTATCAAGGAATATTATTATTTAAAGAATTGTCTTTTGTAATCTCTTTATTTTTCCTCTTATACCTTTCTTTCGAGTATTTTACCATATCACAAAAGATAAAAACACAATATGATGTTTGAAACTTTGGAATTATTAAAGCTATCTCTAGAAAAATGAGTTCACAAATAATGCAAACGTGTTCTGACAACCTCAGCAATAATCCTGATCAAATACTATTTATTGAATTTTTTCAAAATTAAATGAATGTACGATAATTTATTTAAAGTTTGAAATCGTCTGAAAACTTATAAATTGAATCTAAACTACTTCTAATTTTTAAATTATTAATAATTGCATTTACGTTTGCAATCAAATTCCTTTGATAAACTTTTCAGTCATCAAAGTTTCCGGTTATGCAGCGCTTAGTAATAAATCAATTATAATATGAAACTCAGTGCACATTTCCACCAGCTTTCAATTAATGGAATCAAACGTTTTATTATATTTGATTATACTTATTATTAAAATATTGTTTTATTATTATTATTATTATATTGTTTTAACTTATAACTAGAACAATAAACTATTAAACTAAACTGTTTCACGGTTGGTTTTTAATTGCAAAAATACTTTTAATTATTTTAAATAATAAAATTTGTTTTATGTTTGCTGTGTAGATACCTTGGGCCCTTAGAATAACAATGTAAAGGCTTTGATTGCTAAAATCAATCATCTTCTAATCGATGTATCAGGGATAGACGCGCAAAGTCTTTTCTTAATTCAAAGAATCAGTTTGGAAATCCAACATGAAAATTCCGCTATGGTGCTAGGGTCAATGCCTAAAAGGGCATTTATGGACAAATTTTTCTATCTTACTGAATAGTTTGTTATTACAACTTCTTATTTCTGTTATTGTTACGAATTTATAAATTATTGTAAACCACGAAAACAATTATTATATACATACATTTAAATAATACAAAAGTCATACAGATGGTACAATAATTACCTGAGCATAGATAAGGTATAATCCAGTTTCTTTAATTTTCAGAAATCCGTTGTTGAGCGTAAAATGTTCATCCATTCCCAAACTGTTAACCCAAACAGGAGATTCCCAATCTACATATCTTTGACTTAAATGACGAAGATGGCCATCGCCTAATTGAAAATAAAAAATTTTTAATTTCAAGTTTCATTTTATTAATAACATTTATTATTATTACTAACTTTCTTAAAATCTAGTTTTACAATCTTCAACCAAAAACTCGTTTATTTGCTCCCAATTTGATAAAATATTTTGCAGACTAGATTCTGCTCTTAATTTAATATTTACCATTATAATTTAAGTGTTGTCCCAGTACATATTTGGAAGTATCTCCATCAAAGTGAACGGATGGTAATAGCTTATTTCTGTGAGAATGAACCCGTTCGTCCAAGGTTTCTATATTATTTCTTTGTCTATGTCGATTTCTTCTGTGATGAATGTCGCTACCTCTTACAATAGTTACATCTGGGCTAAGAGTTCCGTCCTATTAAAATAGATAATAACATATTGTAGTATTACAAAATCATCCTTTTTGTAAATTTTGATAATTTAAAATTTTTATTTATTATGTAAAATAATTTTTTAGATTTGAGTTATATTTTAATAATTTTAATTTGTTGCAAATACGAGTTTTGATTTATTTTGGTATTTTGAAATTAAATAATAAAGTGAAACTACAAAAGTAGCTATAGGTGGATTTTCGGCCGTGAAGATCTATCTAATGATAGATACTCCTTTCAAAATATGTTACCAATGAGTAACGTGGGGTTATTGCAGAATCACAATCCCCAGCCAAAAAGCATACATGCAGATAGTTTTACACCATCACATGGACCACTAGGTTTTATCGTACTACCGACGGTTTCGAGATTACTCCGTAGAGATTTCTCTTCATCAGGCACGAATTAACCCGCAGTGCTGATGCATGGTCAGAAACTTCCACATAAACGCATAAGTTTTAATCGCAATAATTTGCGTATCAGAGTTGAGATTTTGATACGAGTTCGTGGAATAAAAATTATAATTTGAGTGAGCAAATTAATTGGTTTCATTTTTATTTGGAAATTGTCCGAACTTTGAACGATAATAATTTGAGATTTTTGGAAATTTGGATTTTGAAAATTAAAATAAAATTAGATCCGATTAATAGTCAATAAATGATGGATAAAATTGTATGATTGAATGATAATAAAATTATTAATTGGTTTTTGAATAATTGAATTAGTTAAATTTGCATTAGAAAATTAGTAGGTTAGCCGAAAAACTACGAACTCTAAGATACTCGGTTCAGGGAAGAAGACTGATTGTTCTGCAGTGGATAGAAAAAGCTAAACAGAGAGAAAGAGAGTGCTGCACCGGCCCTGATAGCGTACACTTGCGATTGTAATTGTATTTGGATGCAAATTTATTCAAAAATCTATTTCAAAATTAAAAACGCAGAGTGTTCTGCGGAGCACTTTCCGAAGGGGTCGAAATGACATGTCATAAGGACAGTACATGGGAGTGCTGAGGATTGAACCTCACTCATAACCTTAAGGTTATTATGGCGTAGCTTCTTCTAGCTACTGAGAATTGTAATAATTCTAAGTTAAATCAATATAGTCAAAAACCCAACAATGATAGATATGTTTCGACCTTATTAGGTCTCATCAGTATCATATGAAAAGTATCATATGGAAAGTGCTCCGTAGAACACTCTGCGTTTTTAATTTTGAATTTATAATCAGGGGTCGATACCAACATATAGCATTGCGCGAAAAAACAAAAATTTCAAGTTTAACCAGGAAGATAGATGTATAGAAACCTAAGAACTACGGTCATCCGAGTTCCACCTTTTATACATATATAACTCCTATAAACTCTATAAACCTATATCCGTTGATCCGCTGATCCGTTGATACGCTACGGTTAATTGTGTCTGCGGCTAATTAGATCACCGAATAATCGACGTAATGAATAAGAAATATAACGTAATGAATTCAAAGTGAAAAAATAATTTTTCATACGTTATTCTTTTTATTGGAAAGCTTTTGGGTATACAATATTGTAACTGTTTGCTTACCTCCCTCTGTTACTCCCGCATTTTGCGTCAATGTATCATCTGATCAACGTATCGACAGATAATTATATAATATATTATACAGTGGAGTCCGTTTATTAGAATCACGGTTAATGTTATCATTCGGGTATTGTTATCACTTTTGCGAGGAACGAGCCGGACGTATATGATTACACACAAAAAACATCGCTTATAGTAATCATAAATTCGGTTTATATTATCAAATTATTCTTAAGATTATTTTTTCGCACGAGCAAAGGAGTTGGTTTTCAGTTACAAGCACTTTTTTTCTATATTGTGTATAAGCCACCCACATATTATATATACCATATATTCATTATAATCAATTGATACGTGGTTTAGGTAGTGTAACTCGATATTAACCATATCAATATTTTAGAAAACCCAAAAAATGCACTAAACACTTATCAGAACTAAAATGTTTAAAAGTTAGCACATGTAAAATACACTGTAAGTATTCGCAAACGTTTTCACCATACTATGGCATCATCAGGCGATGAATTATTCATCGCCTGATTTGAATTCATCGCCTGATGATGCCATAGTATGGTGAAAACGTTTGCGAATACTTACAGTGTATTTTACATGTGCTAACTTTTAAACATTTTAGTTCTGAAAAGTGTTTAGTGCATTTTTTGGGTTTTCTAAAATATATTCATTACGTGATTTTTAGGTCAGGTGTTAGCAAGAAAGTTTTACGTTTTGGTGTGCAGATGAGATCGTCAGATTTTCAATCAGTACCAGTACGAACTTTTTATAAACAATTTACTCCTCGTACAGCAGAGGCAAACAACTCTAGATGAGAAATATTAATTTGGTTTTTTCTTATTACTTAATAATTATTATACTAATAATTAATAAATAACCAATAAAAATGTTTTTCCCTTTATGTTATCAATCGATTATTGTTCTTAAAAACCCCAAGTCCCGATGTGATCATATTAAGCGGATTCCACTGTATTATATTATAATAAAATATAAAACTGCTTATCTATATATATATATATATATATAAATGTGAAATGTGATTTTTTTTAAATGATACATCGCGGAGCAAGTTTTAAGCCTAATTGCGCGTTTGTAAGTTAATAAACAATCGAGTAATCACATTTTTTCTAAACTGGATTTTAATCCCATATTAATCCATTAATCCTATACATAATACCAACTTATAAAATTTACTATATAAGAGAAATTATATTCTATACATAATCAAGAATTTAAAATGGTGAAAAGAAAACCAAATCTAGGTCATTATTCTACGGTTACTAAAAGACAGCGTCTTCATAGAGAAAACCCAAGTACCGAGAACATCACTCGCGTGTTGCTCGGAGGGATTTGTCCCGCACGCTATTAAAAAACGAACCTCTCGCGATGTACTCGTGATGTTCTCGGGTAAACATACCTGCGATTTTTCGGGAAAAGTCCCAAGGGACTTTTCCCTCAACGCAGGTATGTTACCTACGATAACAGAAAGGTTCTTAATACTCCTGAGCGAGTACAGGATTCCCTTTCACAGCAAATCCAAGTCTGAATAAGAGTTGATGGTTATGATCATTTGCATGGTATAGAAGTCGAAAATGAAATCATTCCTTTGGTTTCATGGACAAGCAGGGAAATGTCTGAATTTAATTATGTTGTCTCCATTGATTATTCAACTGATTCTCACGTTTCTATTGAAACCATGACTTTCAGCTGGAACTACTGTCATGCAATGAAATGGAAAAAAGAAGCACCTGGTCTATGTCGTTGTAGTGGAAAAGTTTTACTGGATGATATTCTTTAACCACCAGAACCGTTAAAGAGTTTACTACTTGGCACTCACTATAATTCGCATGATTTTCTTAAAAATATACGAAAGTACAACTCGGCTTTTCAAATGACATCGTTCGGTGCTACCGAGATACGGCATGGGAATTTTATGCCCACGTTTAAAATTCAAGGCCAAGTGTACCATGCAGTTGGTTCCCTATTTTCAATAACGCAGGAAGAACAAAGAAAGTTTGTTTGTTTGTTTGTTCGTCTTTTAATAACTCATGGACTCTTTGACCGATTTCAACCAAACTTGGCACACTTACTCAGTAGGACTTGGGGCAGGTTTTTGTGTAGGAACATCTTTAAAAATGTGAGAGGAGAGAGAAATAGAAAAATTATGTATGGATTAAATTGTAGGTAAGTTGGTAATATATTTTTACTATATAAATTCGGATTTTCTAAATGTGACGAACTCGAAAAACACCCAATATTTTTATTAAAATTGAGGGATTTTGCAAAATATACTAAGTTACTTGAACTTGAGTCGCTTACTATATAAGTAGATATTTAAATTGAATCAAATACAAACAAAAGAATTTCGACTCAAACAAACGAGCAACGGGAAGCAAAACTGGAAAACGTTTGAGTACGTATTGCTCTATCTAGACGAACATTGCACACTGATTTCTTAATAAAATGCTTTCGGACAGGTCAAATAATCCTTGCTTCCTAGAGCAAGACACCTGTTAAACAGCGTCTTGCGATATAGGTATAGTAATGCAACACGCAACTAAAATCGGCTATAAAATTAATTTTGGTTTGTGTATCAGGTTGCTAATACTAATTACCAACAAAATCATCTTGAAGCTTATAAGAGCGCTACAGTTAAAGATTGGCAGCCAATTACTGAAGTTCATTGAGCAGCTCAAAATTGTTATGAAACAAATACACCTAAAGTTCGAAAAAAGATACAGAAACGTCAATAGAGAATAAAAATTAGTGCAGCAATGAAGTATAAAGTAGACATAATTATTATGAAAAGGTATAATGAATTCTGGGTGCCGATACTGTGGAGGGAGCTCTTAAATGAAAGAGCGAAACACCTGGAATGTGTTGTAATGGTGGAAAAGTGCAATTGTTACCTATCCAACTTCCACCGGAGGTTTATAGTTTAAGAAAGTTGTCCCACAAAGTTCAAGGGCCTAAATCGAAGTACTTCAGACAAAGTACTTCAGCTAGTAATAAAATAAAGCCCAAATAAATTAATCTATCAAAAAAGTAGATGTATAGAAGCCTAAGAACTGTCGCAAAAGCGAGTTCCACCTTGTTTAACACTAACTTACAATTAGTAAAAAGAATCAATAACAAGACTTCGTTTAAGTTATAATTATATAAAATCTGTATTTGATTTGGAAGTAATTTGAATTGATATTATGGATTAATATTAGTACGCATTATTATTGTTTCACGATATTTTTTCGGATAAAGATTTCTTTCTCCCAATTGGGATATTGTGCTACTTTCGATCACCTTAAAGAAAGTTGGATAGGTGGTACACAAATTAGATAATAACTAACCTCCACACTCTCCCAATGACTACCAGATCTTAGTTGAGGACTTTTCTTGAAACGGGCTGATACCTTATCTTTGGAAAAATCGTGTGTAGAAAATGCTGATTGTCTTTCTAGTGAACTAAAATAAAGACATGAATAATTCAAAGCCATTAAATTAAATTATTTTGTTACCTTAAATGAGTAGTTCCGAGTTTAAGAAGTCCTTTATGAGATTTATGATTTTCGTGTAATTTTACACTTTTATGCTTTTCTGTAGTCATATTTATCTTTTTCGCGTTAGTATTAGATAAGGAACTAATTTTTGTAGTTTCTGTCGTAGAATCAATGTAACTTCTTCTCATTCGTTTAGGTTCTTCTCCAACTTTTAGAAAAGCTAGAGGAACTTGTTTTTGAATTTTCAAGATATTTTTGTTGGAGTTAACGTCATCTTCTTCGTCACTATTCTTTACAGAATCATAATTATCGAACAAATATTCATCTATGGTATAATCATCATATTCATGTAATGGAGGTCCGTTTTCTGGGCTGGTCATTAGTTTTCCGTAAACCTAAAAAGTGATAATATATTTTAATTTTACTTTTAACTCATAAACAATTATTAGTATATTAAATTTTCTTATTTATAGATCAAGAACTCTAAAACCATGTTTATTACACCAAAGTTTTAATTTAGACCACTATTTTAAACTAAAATTTTGTTTCACGAAATTAAAGTCTAAAATTAGTTTTCTTCTATCATCATTTTAGTAAGTGCTTAATTAATCACCTACGATGCAGGGAATCTACAAATTTTTACAGCTTTAACCTTATCATCAAACTATTTGTTATTAACTTATCCTGCCAAAGTATAAAATTGAGTATACATAAGATACAACAGAACACCTTTTTAATTTGCTGGCATGATAATGACTTTTCCAGAAATAATTCTCTGCAAATATTATGCATTGGTTATTTACTTATCAAATTTTCAAATTTTATTTTTGCAGAAAAATCGAAAACAATATAATACAAATTTAAGTTAATGAAAATACAATTTATGGAGTTATTATTAGACTTCGACATTATATTTTTTCAGCACACTTGAGAATTAATAAAGAACAATCGAACTTTTAATTTTTAAAAAAGAGGGAGCTGTCACCAAATTTTATTTTGGAATTTTCAAAAAACAGAACATATCAAGAACAATCAAACAAATATAAAATTTCAAAAAAGGGGGAGCAGACATGAAATTTAACTTTCTAATTTTCACAGTTATACTTAAATTTTGAAATTTTATTTTTATAGAATATTAAAAAGAAAACAATATATGATTAATCACAAAAAAATTTAAATAAAAAAGCAACAACAATAAATGAGTTTTCTGATTTTCTATATTTTTTGCAAAATTAAAACAGAAAATTCAGAATAATTGAGAACAAATGGAGAACGATTAAGAATAAAAAATAATTAATGTTTTAAAAAGGAAAGTAAATAAGTATGACTTAAAAAAATTCAATTCTACGTTAAAAAATCTGAAAAACTAATGGAATTATTAAAATCAACTCCCAATTTACCTCGGATAGAAAAAAATTACTAAATCTCATCAGAGAAGAACAATAATCGTAAAAAACAGCAGAAAATCGAAATAATAAGGAAAAAAAATACAAACAAAAATATATTACAAATAACTAAAATTAACAGATATGGTTTAAGGGAACCCCAAAACAAAAAATTTGATAAAAAAAAATGTGTGTCCATTTTTTTTTTAATTTTAGATAAAGAATACTTTCCTTACTAAAGACTTCAGAAAGTAAAAATGTTTGGCTATAATTTATATATCTTTAATAGTTTATGTGTTACAGCTAATAAGAATTAGTGGACAATCATTGAAGTGGGGATGAGAAATTTTCTATAAATAAAACTCGAACACTCAGAAAAAAAGAACACTAATAAGTTCAAATCTTTTCTCCCTTTGACTGGACTAATGTTAATATGCTTACAAATAAATATAAAACAACTAAATTACAATAATTGAATTATTACTTTTTGATAAGTAGGTAAGCATTACTGCGTATGGAGAGTTCAATATAGGGTTAGGCAATTGTACTCGTGATCCGCAGGTCACGAGTTCAAGCCCCGTTTATTTCCAAATAACTATTGCGTTTGTGGGAATTTTCTTCAAATATTAAAACACAAAATCAAATAAAATTTGTTTTGTATGCTATGTTTTGTATACGTTAATGTTATTTCTTTCTTCAGATATTTTTAATTACTTAACTTAATTTAGTTTTATTTAATTGTGTTCGTAGAGTAAATTAATTGTAATTTACAAAATTTAATTAGGTTTTTAAAAGTGTGACTTGATTAAGAGGTTAAATTACAGTAAAATTTAATAAAAATCTAATGCAGTTTTAGAAACTGCAGAAGGGCTTTCTGCCGTAGGACCTTGCAGATTGTAGGTTAAACATTAAATTGTAATTATATTTTAACTAAAAACTGGTTGTTAATTTTTAAATATTTTTATTTCAAAATTACAATTTTAAAAAGCTGTACACGGTTCCGAAAACTACAATCAATAAATTAACTTTAAATATGATATGTTCCTCGTTCTTTTTTTACAGAATTTTTTTACTGAAAATCCCATAAAAATACTTCAAATTTGAACTAAATAATATCAAACGTGAAGTGACGTAGCTGCGACAAAAATTATTTTACTTGTTAAGACCTATATTAATACATAATATCCAAATAATAAATAAAATCGCATTTATGCTGTTTTGAAACTAATTACCAAAATTTACAGTATTTTAAAACGGGTCACAGTAGTCTAATCCTTTAAGTTTATTTTGTAGAAAATAAGTTACTCATTAGTAACTAGTTACCAAAAATTTCCTCTTGTATGAAATTCCATAAAACAAAATATTTTGTAAATCCTCACTTCGTAAAAATTGAAGTTATCTTGGGTTATCAAATTTTGCTAAGTTAATATTAGTGTTCAGTACAGTTGAGGCGAGTCAATCAAATCTCATTAAAATTCAATACATTGTAGCCTCTGTAATCTATAACTAACTTAATGAAAGGTTTGTTTAAATTATTGAATATGACGAAGATTCTAAATCTTAAAATAAATTATTTTTAGAAAAAGAACTCAAAATAAAAAATTTTAAGTAAATTTGTGGTTTTTAGTATGTATTTATGGTTAAATTCAAAAAGTCGATAATTTTGTTTAGTTTGAAAAATTTTTTCTTCTTATTTTACAATGTAATCGTAATCGATGCGTGCAACTGAAGAATGGCAATAACCATGAAATAACGTTATATTGTACTTCGTATTACGAAATTTTCATTTTTTCAAATTTTCTTAATCCAGACCTGTTATGTGTTAATTGTCTCCTTTTTAAATTTTTTGAATTTTGATTTTCTACGTATTGTATTATTCTTATATTTTTTGAATTTAAATTATTTTTAATTTCTAGTAGATTATCAAGCTTTTGCTAAATTAGCCAGATTACTTTAAATAAAGTATCATGGTGTAGCTATACCAATGATAGCTTACAGTGCTCGTTTATACAATGCGGTGGAATAGAATTTGTTTGCCGCTACAACTCCAACACATTGTTAACCCTTAACCACTGACAACCAATTTTTTGACACTAATACTGACACGGAGTCCGTCAGACTATAAGTGCGTTTATAAAAAAAAACACATATTTTGCAAAACAAACTTATAAAAATAGCCAATAAAGAAAACATGCTTTTGTCTTACTTTCAAAATATACGTTTACACGGAGTCTGTAAGACTCCGTGTAAGTGGTTGAGGGTTAAAACTTTTTTTTAGAATTATTGAAGAAAGATTACCGATTGTTTTAAGAAATATTGATAAGGATGGGTTCAAATATTTATATATTGCATAAACAAAAGTATAGTTTTATAAATGTGATTAAATAGGAAGTATGAAAATTCGAATTATTTATAAACTCTAGCTGCTAATTTCCAAGATTTATAAATAGAATTATTAAAAATTGACAAGCAATTTAAGAAACTTTAAATTTAATTAAGATCATTGTTTGTAACTTTCAAACGATCTATTAAAGGTTTATTTATTAACATTTATTTATTAACATTATTGAATAGCATATTTTAAGATCTTTCATTTGACTTGCCAGAAAGGGTATGTAGTCATTTAAAATTTTAAAGATTTAGAATGGTGGGAGGATAACTCTAATTTCGTTTAATACTTCATTTCTTTTATATTTTAGAAATTGTTCGGTTGTTGTTCAAACACTGGAAAAACCTATTTTACTTACAGCAACTTGATAAAAATTCAAATTTAAGTTACTTGAATTTAATTTAAACACAAACGATGCGATTGAAACCATTTTGACACATTGAAACAATATATTATCGAAAATCCAAAAATGGATGAACTGGAGAAATGAAACTAATTTATTTCATCTTGAAAATTTTCTAAGGAGCTAACACAAACAAAAATATAAAATACATAAATAAATATACATAAATGTTACAAACGACTGTAACCAAAGCCGACTCAATGCTTCAGTACTAAAATTAATATCAATGCCTCACCATAATAGTTTTCAAATATCAGCTCTAACTCTTTATGATATCATTTATGATATCATTATGCTTATTCGACTATACACTTTTTTAGCATATTAATATCAAGTAGGATATTAAATAGCTTAGCTCACCCCTTTACGAGATGCTCTTGGTTCATATACTATAATGAAACTGAGCGAAAATTACTTTTACAAATATTAATTATAGCCATAGGTATCGATATTCTGTTTGAAATGACCTCTATTTCGATTTATTAAGTAGTATTTGTAGTAAGTCAAATTTAGTAAAAAAATTAACACTAAAAAGTTAAATGTTTGACTCATTTGATGAAAATAGAGAAGTTGTTTTATTTACTACTGATTTACTACTGATAATATTATGCTTGATATCGCATCTAATTAATTATGAATTTGGATCTATTTATTTTATTTTAATCTATTTGTATATTATACTAAGTTTAAAACTTAATTCGTTGACTGAGGTACGCACTCATTCATCCAAAATCCGCGATTGAAAGATAATATATTTATCAATCAATAAGCTCAATTGCCTAAATAGTAAATTAAAGCAATTTCAAATATAAAAATCTCAATTAATAACTCTATGTCTGAGACCCATCAATTGCTGATTAAAAGGTTAAAGCGTTGGAAGCTTTTTATTGTAAATTATATTGTAGTAATCGATTGATACGTGGTTTAAGTAGTGTAACTCAATATTAACATATCAATATTTTGGAAAACCCAAAAAAGGAAGAAAATCAGAAAAGTTTCTCGGAAGAAAGTCAGAAAAAATTGTCAAATATTTGAATCATCACAATGTCAATATCGCTTTTAAAACAAACAATAAACTTAACAAAGTTATTAATAACGCTAAATCAAAGTCAGATTCACTCGCTTCTAAATGAAATTTTACATGTAAAGCCTAAAAGAAAAAAAATTTGAATTTTTAAAAGCTTTAAAATTTAATAAATTAAAACAATCATCATTGTTATTAAACACTTCATCGGATTTAAACAATTCACTATTATTGAACAGCTTTAATAAATAATGAACTCTCCCCCTTTATTTGAATCTATCAGAGCACTAATTTTGTGCTTTTTTTTCCCCCCATTTTTAATCACTTTCAAAATAACCCCTTCCTGTTTTAAAGTACCTGTCCCCACCTATTAATAATTAATATTTAATGGATTCTCTCTTAATTTTTTTTCTATTTCATCGCCTGATGATGCCATAGTATGGTGAAAACGTTTGCGATAATTTATACTTACAGTGTATTTTACATGTGATAATTTAAAAACATTTTAGTTCTGAAAAGTGTTTAGCGCATATTTTGGGTTTTCCAAAATATTGATATGGTTATATTGTAGTGTTACTAAATTTTGCATTGAATTAAAAATGTTGCATTTTTTGTAAATTTTCCATTTTGTAAACATTTTAATTAATTTTGATTTTGTAAATAATTTGGCATTTTTTCGTTTTCCTACCATCTAATTGAGATTATGACAGTGAGGTGGGGAAATAAGACTTTTTTTGCTGCAGAGAGAGCCGTCATAAACGGTCGAAGGATAAGTTGGTCTCTCGATGTTTGATTAATATTTTTGAATTTCACTTTAATTTTTGAGAATAATGAAGTGTTTAGTTTTCTATAACTAATTTTTTTTTTTTAACTTTGAATTTTGTCTCAACATTGAATAAAATTCTGATATTTTGGATGAAGTTTGTTGTTTTGGATTATTAAGTACTAGTATTTTTAAATAATTGAGGATTTGAAGATCAACAAAATAGCTTTGAGTTTGCAAATGTTACTTATATTAGGTTTTGTTAGCAAAATTTTATATAATTGAATATTCATATTCAATCATAAAATAAATTAGCTATCACGACGTATGGTCCAAATTGTCGTTTCGCTGGCCATTTTATATACAGGCTGTCCGCGGATACACTTTACATAACTTAGGTGGTAATAAAAGACACTTTTCTATAGAAATACTTAACAAAAATTGTTTTCTAAATTCAAACTCTTTTTAAAGTATTTTTTAAATTTCCAATTTCACATGGCCATAGCCATGTTTAGTGCTTTTATAAAGAGCGTGAAATAATCTACAAACTAGATTCAAACAATTTATTATCTAAAATCAACGTTCGAGTTATGAATTAAAGTAATTAAAAAAATGTTGAAAAATTCGAACTTTTTTATGTTTTGTGTTTTTTTTCAAAACCCTGTATCATTTAAACGAAACATTTTACAAAAAATCTGAAGCCTTATTCCGAATAGAAAATTTAACGGACTACAACTTTTGTATAGTAACAATTTTTGAAAAACCAACCCATTTCACAGAAAATCAGAAAATAAGAAACAAGGAAGCTACAAAACAAAAAATTAAATTCAATAAAATTTTATTTTCATTGAAAAGTTATTTTATTAATTAAGGTTAATCCGTCGTTGGTACACTTAATTTCTCAACGTGATTGCTACACTGTGAGCGACGCGCTCGCACGTTAATTTTATATCATTATTAATTGCTCGATGAACTTAGAACGTCCAATCGTAGATAGAAATATGTATATTTTTACCATTTATTAAAAATGTAAATTATATTTTGTCGTCTGCTTGACGGTGTAGGCATTAGTGCTCGGCCAGACTGAAGAGCGGGCGGACGACTGTAACATGGACGAGCGAGCGGGCTATTATTTTAAACACCCGACTACGATTCAAATCCGTTTGAATTTAGAGCGTGCGATTTTTAATTTTACTTAGTAAAAAATCGAATGTACTTATTGACATGAGTAAATATTCAAAGAACCTGTCGGGAAAATGTTTCCATTCAAAATACAGGTGATGAAATTCTACAAATATCTGTCTTCTTCGATTGATAGGTTGCGTTCCATATTTTCGAAAATTTTTTAAAAATAAACTCCATTGGATATTGGAACTACCATTTAACTAATTATTTTTTTGACTTTGGATAATGACTTTGGATAATGTATTTGCACTAACGACAGTTACAAGTAAACAAGAAAACTGAATAATTTCGCGATTTATCGCCTTCGGTATGTCCACCAAATCTCTTTATAAGTAATCAGCCCATCTCTTCCTTGGACGTCCAACGTCTCCTTTCCCCCTTGGATCATACTTCATGGCAATTATATTTTGTATGTACTATAATAAATATAATAAATAATTTTATGCTATTCTCCAACAAGATGTTTGTGGAGTATTTCATTCTTGTGTACCAAATCCGGTATAAGAAACATCTATACCCTCATCTGTTATTTATTTGTGATAAGTAGAGTCAAGTGGGGTAATTTCGAACGGGTTTTATTTTTTGTCTATAGCGGTGTGAAAAATATATATTTTTGAAAATTTTTCTGAAAATGTGAAAAAATAGTATCTTTTTGAATTTTTGCTAAATGGTGGGGTAATTCAGAACACCCAAGAAAACTGCCTACAAGATGCATAAACATTCACATAAATCGGTTTAAAAGGTGACCACAAAGATATTGAATAAAAATCATCGAATTTAATTAATGTTTATGTGGAAGTATGTTATAAATAAGCAATAAATATATTATTATTAAAAAAAAAATTAATCCATTTTGATTTAATACGTAATATAAAGTGGTCAGAATTTTCTAGGATAGTCTTTACCATAGATAATATGTTATGTTCGGAATTCCTCCACTGACACCACTTTACGCACATGTTTTGTATTTCATGACTATATGGTAGAAAATGCAAAATCTCTTCGGTTTCTGAAAGAGCATCATTTGATGATGCATATTTTGAGTTTCAGTGCATATTTCTCGGTTTATTGCCTATAAATGTTTATTTGCTTATATTCGCATATGTATTGCATATTTGGCAAATTAAATAATAAAAGTTTTGGTTTTTGCAACGTTTTTAAACAAATTAAGTGTTTATAAAATTTTGTTTTTAATTATTTTTAATTATTCATTAATTTTTATATTATGTATACTTGATTAAAATTTTCAACTTGATTGGTCAAGAATAGTAGAAAATAAATAAAATATTCAAAAACCGCAGTGAGCCTCATCCTCAAGAAGTTTCACTTCAAAAATATTCATTGAGATGTCATACTTCTAAATATCTATTGAATTTTATTTTACATTTGTGTATTAAAAATGTAAAAAGCTAAATTGGGCCCAATTTTTAAATATCAAAAGAATAAAAAATAAAACAATATTTTGTTATTATTTATTATTTTATTTCTAAAAATGTAATCTCGCTGTAGCTACAGTTCAACACCAACTGAACTTGTAACAAAACTAGTTAATTCATCATTTACAATAATTGCAATCCAGTATTTTGAGGCATAATAAAAATTTTTAGTGCATATTTGAAGTTTTTAGAGCATATTTGCATGCATATTTTTCAAGTTTTTTAGTTCCTATAAATCCGGACCCTAGTAATAAATGATAGATAATATACGGATTGACACATTGCACATAGGTTGCCTAGTTAAATTGCGTACGGACAATGGGAAATATGAGAAAAATATGGGAACTCTCACCGTTCGCGTTTAAAATTATTTTAAATTATTATGTAGCTGTAGCATTATTAATGTAGCTGCTTTACAAGAATTCAGTTCAGAAGGACAAGGTGACGGGATTTACGATAATAAGAACAATCCAATAAATGTTAGACCAGCGTACATAAAGTTAAAAATAAAACTAACCAATAACTTGGCAGATGCAATATTCTTCTTCTTCGACCTATCCCTGTTCACTTCTGAACGTAAGCCTTCCAATTTCTTTCCATTTTTCTCTGTTTTGAGCCGCCTGTAACCAGTGTCTTCTCGTAAAAATCTTTATGTCACCTAGCCACCTCTTTGGGGGTTTCCTACGCTTCTTTTAGTTCGATAGATCTAGTGAGCTAGTTTAGAAGTCCGAGAAATAAATAGTCGAGAAATAATAAGAATCGAAGACACAGTAAAAAGAAGTTAAAAGTAGACAAAAGTTGTAGTAAATAGGACAGAAATAAATATACAACAATATTATAGATAGCTGATAAATAGTGCTAAACAAGTTATAGAATACAAAGAACAGAACTACGGAATGAGTTGACGATGAATGCTCGAGGGTAAATGAATTGAAAAAATGCAAGACTGAGGTGGCATACAGTTCGAAAGAACCCGAAAAAACAAAAAGAAGAAAAACCTACGGATAGAAATCGATCTAGGCTAATAAATACCCGTCAGGGAGGCATAGATATTACCAAAATTCTTGTAGAATTTGATAGATTACTTTAAAATGAAGCGGTTAATCAGAGGATTAACCAAAGTATTTTCTTGAATTTCCGAAATAATTAAATTTAAAAATTGTTTCATTAGTTGTATATATATTAATAAAGTAATACCACTAAACGAGTTCTCTAAATAGTAAATTATGGCATTATAAATATTAAAATCTTAAATAATAATTCTAGTTAAATGCAATTTTGTATTAAATATAAAAATTTTAATGAAAATGAAAACCATATATGTACATATTTCCATATATATTCCATATACAATAAATGATTGAATCTGAATTTATTTTTCTATTTTTTAATAACATGTTATTCTATAAAACATGATCTAGGTATAAAAAGTGAAGTCCCACGAGTGCTTTGCATAGTAAAAATAATACCAACATAGCTAGAAATATGTATTATATTTCAACTTGAACAAATGCTTGAGTAATACAAGTAGCAGAAAAATAATATTTAATGTTGCAACAAATGTTTAGAATGGGAAATACATTAACTTGACAGTGTAAAGCAATTTAAACTTAAATATAACATCAGTATAAAATACACATTGTAATCATTAGACGCACAGATCGTTGACCGTGTTATAAATTTGATGTACATAGCAGTTTCAAAATATTTTCTTAAATAACTGGTAATGTGATTGGCATAATGATTTTGATAACGCAAAGTTTTTTATAATGAACTTTGACCGGAATTTTAAATTGGCTAATCATAAAATGAGTACCTAAAGTATTTACCTATTTCAAATTTTTAGCCAAGCTTCAACTGCAATAAAAAATCTTGCGATGTTAGGAAGACCGATATGAAACAACAGTAAACAACAAATACATATTATGTGTCGTGGTTTAAATTCCAAGATAAACTCGCCGTATACACCTATATACCTTCACCAACTACTGACTAATAGTTCCCCCCCATCCCCTAGCTTAATTTATTAGAGATTACTTTCCTTTCTACCTCTATTCTAGAAAAACTATCCTAAAAATTCTTTTTCAAGCATCTTATTTCTTTCAATTTCAATGATATTTAAATGAATTCTCTCTAGTTTCTTTCTAGTTCATCGCCTGATGATGCCATAGTAAGTTGAAAACTTTTGTAGTAATTATACTTACAATGTATTTTATTTGCGAAAACTTAAAAACACTAGTTCTAAAATGTGTGTGTATTTATAAGTTTTCTAAAATATTGATATGGTAATTTCGAGTTTCATAACCGAAACCACGTATTCGTCAATTTTCGTTTTCGATCTTTTATAAACTTGATTTGCTAATTATTAAATTTTTACTTTCCCCATACATATACGTATTGTATAAGGGAAAGTAAAGTATTGTAATCCACTCAAAAATCAAAAATCGAAATTTTGGTATTAAAATGTTTCTTATCATGCCCTGATAAGTTTTTGATAAATTTTAGTTGGATGGTCGTCTGTATGTATGTATCTCTGTGTGTGGTTACGACATCAGGAAACGAAATAGTATCAATTGTCCAGGTTAAACCACGCAACCAAATGTCAAAAAATTTGGCATAAATGTACATCATAGTTAAACTTAGAGGCCAGCTGAAAATTCGTTGAAAATTGAATTGAAAATTACTTTTGGACCACCATTTGTTATACCCAAATTATTTATTCGTACCGTGTCCCATCTCTTTCTAAAGCACGTATATTGGGTTAAACAGAATACGAGTCGCGTAGCAACTCAATTCCAAAAATTTTCTGAATTTAATTAAAGTTTGACATTTATGAAATTTTGACATGTTTTCGGGTTTTACGCCTCGTGTCCCGCGTAGCGCGATTTTTGAGCCCCGCAGATGCGACCTGTCGCTTCATTGCGGTCTTCCACGTCGAACGGTACATTGCAAGAGGGTGGCGAACAAAAAGTTACTCTCTAATTATGTGTGCAAAGAAGTAAATCTGTACCTTTAATTTAACTGGTTTTCAAATTTTTCAACTTTTTGACTTTCATTATGCGAACTGGAGCTTCCTCGTGGTCTTTCTCCTCGAGTGGTACTCTGAAAGAGGAGGTTGAACGATAATTTTTATACCCAAATGTAATGGGGGAAAGTTATGCAATGTTTACATAGCCAATTTTTACAAATAGATTACGTTCTCTGCATCTTAGGCGCAATGTTAACATTATATGTAGTAGTTAAAATATTTAACAAAACAAAGAACAAAAAGAAACTTTTCAAAAATAATAAAGTTTACAGTTTTCATTCAAAATTAGGGTATTTGAAAAGCTGTAACTGTTAAACTTACCAGTTAGTTTCTTTTTTTAACACTGTTTTCTATACATAAAATTTTGTTTTGTACCATTTAGATAATGTTAACATTGTTCTTGAAATGCACTGAAATTGAGCTACGTGCACAAATTTAATAAATATCAAAAAAAAAATTATTTTATTTAACAAATTTGCAGATAATTGAATTTAGTTTCAGTTTTCTGACGTCAGATAAACAGAAAACAAATTCTGCTCAAAAACCAAAACAAGTTTTTCGAGAGATAAAAATCAGAGTACTATGAGGGGTTCTATCTCAAAAAATTGGCTATGTAAACATTGTATAACTTTCCCCATTACATTTGGGTATAAAAATTATCGTTCAACCTCTTCTTTCCGGATACCATTCGCAGAGCAAGACCTCGAGAAAGTTACAGTTCATATCAAAAAGTTGAAAAATTTGAAAATCAGTTAAATTAAAGGTGCAGATTTACTTCTTTGCACACATAATTGGAGAGTAAATTTTTGTTCGCCATCTTCTTGCAATATATCGTTCAACGTGGAAGACCTCAAGGAAGCGACATGTCGCATCTGCGGGGCTCAAAAATCGCGCTACGTCGGACACGAAGCGTAAAACCCTAAAACAGGTCAAAATTTCATAAACGTCAAACTTGAATTAATTTCCGAAAATGTTTGGAATCGAGTTGCGACGCGACTCGTATTACGTGCTTTAGAGAGAGCACGTTTGTCTAGTCATGAACCCACTTTCGGCACTATTAAACGATTCCAATGCAGGATTTAAGCTAAATTTTAAAAACAACTCTATGACAACTCATTTGCTTTACATGGACGATTTAAAATTATATTCTCGAAGTGAAAATCAACTTTTAAACTTAATACAACTACAAAATTATTTAATATCGACATTTGCATGGAATTTGGATTTGAAAAATGTGCAAAAATTGACATTCATAGGGGTACACCAATTTCTAAATTTGATGTATTAAACGAAATTCCCAAACTATTACCGCATCAGTTGTATAAATATTTGGGAATGCAACAAAATTTTGTTTTGGACCATACACTTTTAAAAAAAGATTTTAGGCAAAAATATATGCAAAGATTAAAAATTTTAATGAAAAGTAAATTAACGTCTCGGAATATGATCTCGGCTATTAACTCTTGGGCGGTTCCAGTCGTATCATATTCTTTCGGAGTTCTAAAATGGTCGAATACAGACCTAAATGCCTTAGACACCTTAAGAAGAAAAATTGTATATAAATATAGATATTTACACCCGAAATCTGCAGTGGAAATGCTGTATATTAAGAGAAAAAAAGGCGGACGCGGTTTAATAAATTTATTTAATTCTTGTAAATCTATAACTAAATTATTGCGTGATTATTTTTATTCAATTAACATTTCTTTTATTCCTGAAATTATAAGTCTGGATAAAAATTTTAGTGGTTTAAATTTAAAAAATCAAAATTTTAATTGTGAAAAAAAATCTAATTTAGATATTAATTGGAAGAATAAGGTGCTTCACGGCAAATATCCGACAATTTTGGACTCCGAAGGAATTGATGGAGAAATGTCAGTAAAATGGTTGAAGCGGGGATTACTACACTTTGAAACTGAAGGATTCATGTGTGCGATTCAAGATGGTGTAATTGCCACTAACAATTACAAGAAGCACATCATGAATCTCGATGTTGCAGATCGTTGCCGAAAGTGTGGTGTCCCCAATGAAACCATAGAGCATACTATAGAAGGATGCTCATTCTTGGCTCCTACTGACTATCTCCGTAGACTCAACCAGGTTTGCAAGATATTACACCAGCAGCTGGGTAAAAAATGTAACTTGCTTTTAAGCCCTATTATGACTACGTACCTGAACCTGTACTTGAAGACGATTTTTCTCTACTCTACTGGGACAGGACAATATTAACGGATAGAGAAATTAGTCATAATAGGCCTGACATTGTCTTGATTAGAAAACGAGACCAGAATGCATTCATCATTGACGTTGCTGTGCCTTTGTCAAAAAATGTAATAACCACCGAGAAAGAAAAAATCAATAGATACGAGGCACTAGCGATGGAAATGATGAGTGTATGGGGTCTCAATAAAATAGTAATAATACCTATAGTGATATCGGCTACTGGTGTGGTATCTTCCAAATTTAAAACCCATTTGTTAAAGCTGGATCTATCAGCAAAATTGTACCCAGAAATACAAAAAGCAGTTATTTTGGAAACGTGCCATATTGTCAGAAAATTTTTAAATTCTCAAAATTAAAAATGCACTAAACAATTTAATATTTTAATTATGTATCATACTTAGTATAAGTTAAGAAACACATTGTAAAGTATAAGATGGTTGGAGCTAAATCCCCCATCTTATGCTTATTGCCACTGTATGTGAGAACTGAAATAAATAATAATAATAATAATGTTTATTGTATTAATTAGTTAAATATATAATACATATATACACATATATATCAATAAAGCACAAAGGGTTAAATACATAGAATAAGTTTCATCATTAAATTTAACCTAAAATCAAAATTAAGGAGTGTTAATTATGTTATTCAGGAATCCATTCAGTACCTCTTCCTTGAATTGTTTCTTGAAGCCCATCACTGACAAATTCCAGTATTCCGATGGAATCTTATTTAGCAGATAAGCCGACAAGTAAGAAAATGATTCTTCATACTTTGACGACCTATGCTGCTGGATATTGTGTTTTTCCATCATGTGAAGGAGATTTTTTCCATGAACATCTGCCGTAGTTGTAACTTATTGCGTAGATAAATAGGTTCACCAGTTATCTTTACTTTAAGTAATGATGTACAAAAGTGCATTGTTCTTCTTTTCTCTAATTTTAAAATTTTTAAATTTATAATAGTTGGCGTTATGTGTTCACGATAGCCGACTCCTGTGGAAAAAAATGTAGAGAAGAGTTTTGGAGTTTATGTTTATTTTCTTGAGTGATGCAAGGTGCATAAACACCACTCCCGTAATTCAAGTTGCTCATGACTAATGATTCTACTAGGAGGAGTTTGACGTCTCTTGGAAACAGTTCTTTGGACGAGTTTAATTGTCTCAATGAGCTATAGGCATTTCTAATAATGAAGGAGATATGCTCATTAAATTTCAGTGAATTGTCCATCATTATGCCTAAGTTTTTTGCCACATTGGTTCTTTGTAGTAATAAATCGATGTTACTTTCCAGTTTTGAAATTTTCTAAAAATTTCTTTCTAAAAAAAAAAAGTTCTAAAAATTTTTAGACAGTTATTTTCCGTCCAGTTTTCAATTTTTGAGAGATCACTTTGAATTTTTCTTTGTGCTGTTTTCTTTTCGTTTGTTAGGTACAGTAACTATAATAATTTGTATGTCATCTGCAAATTTATATATTTTGCAGAAACTTATATATACTTTACCAGATCAGCAGTATATATTAAGAAGAGGATCGATCCAAGAATAGATCCTTGCGGTACCCCTGAGATTAGTTCCTTCATTTTGGATGTTTTCTAGATCCAACCGAACATATTGTAGTCGTCCCACCAAGTAGCTACGAAGCCAATCATGCACGTTTCCTCGAAAACCGTATCGATGTAGCTTAGCCAACAAGCATTCCAGATTGACACTATCAAATGCCTTTGACATGTTGAGGAGTACCATGGTAGTATAATAACTCATATCATACAGCGGTCATAACAACGGTAATGGAAATGCAGTAGAACCCCTCTATAACGAGTCCGGTTATAACGATTTATCGGCTATAACGAGTAAAAGTTTACTCCCTTGACTTTTGTTTGCATGTTAAACTGACTGTTTATAGCGAAAATCTGCTTATAACGAGTAAGTAGGCTGGTCCCTTGAGCTCTCGTTATAGAGAGGTTCTACTGTATTACTTACGTCCTTTATTTCATTACCGTTGTTATGACTAGTGTTGTATATTTCTTATATTTTTATTTTGGAAAGGACTTGTCTTGGATGAAAATAGCTATTTACGTACGAACTAGCGAAAGTGATCTATTCCGAGTTCTGATATTTTGCTTACTCTTCCGGAATTGATCACTTTCGCTAGCTCGTACGAAAATAGCTATTTTCATCCAAGACCTTGAAAACTATAGCATTATATTTATGTAGTTTTAACTTATGGAAAATGATAAGTTGCGGTCGAGACGCAGTAATGAAAATATTACGTACGTCCTCTATTTCATTACCGGTGTAATGACTAGTGCCGTATATTTTTTATATTTTTATTTTGGAAAGGACTCGTCTTGGATGAAAATCCGCATATAAAAAACTCGCTATAAAAGTGATCAATTCCGGATTCGTAAGCTATCAGAACGAGCGCCAGCGAGTTCTGATATTTTGCTTACTCTTCCGGAATGGATCACTTTCGCTAACTCGTACGTAACCAGCTTATACGCTATTGCTTCCAGTTTTTTAAATTTGCAAAAGTATCCTTGCAAACTTTTTTTTGCAATTATTGACGGATAAAAACCTATATAGAATAAACTAGTCGCAATTTTTAATAATTTCTACCAGCCGTTTATTTAGAAGTAATTGGTTGGTTGCTTTGTAAAATAAGCGATTAAAAATTGCAAAAATTATGGTTTTCCTTTTCAAAGATTTTTAGATTTTATTTATTTTTATATCTGGTAAATATAGTTGACTATATAGCAATGATATTTTCTGCAGTTTTTTATGCAATTTGTGGGAATATACTCGATGAATTGCTAGTATTTGGTGTTCGGTTGTTGATGTGATGTGCTAGTGTATACAAGGCTTTATTTTTAATTTATGTAGAGCGCAGAAAATATTAAACATCAAAAATAAAACAAAATTTTATAGCTTTGTCCACACTCGAAAATTTTGTGTAATACTGATATTTATTGTGCCAAAAAGTGATATACTAATAATAACCGATACGATATAGGTTAATAATAATTATTTTATAATTAGCCATTAACATAAACAAGAAAGTGTAGTGTTAGTAAACAATAAAATTCTGTTACACTTTTAAATGTTATCTTAAACGATGACTACAATAATTTCTCATTATTATGAATAATGAACCGATTGTTAAAACGACTATTTTTTATAGGATAATTTAAATTCTTTGGAAAACGTAATTAAGCAATAAAGATATTTTTGCAAAAATTTTAACTCTTGATTTCAGCAAACTAAAATAATTTTGTTATTAAATTTAATGAACAATTATCTTTTATTAACTAAATAAGATAATTGGGTGCGGGCTTTGTTCATATTATCGTTGTATGTTAAGATTCATAGGACCCTAAATAAGTAGAGTGATGTACGAGGTGTCACCACTAATTATAAGGGTTATGAATTAATATAAATAAGAATTTGGTGAAAAATTATTATTAAAGCGTTGGATAAGATTACATCTTAAAAATGATGTTTGGTTTCATTTTAAAATATCTAATATCCAAAATATATTGGTAAAATAATAACTATAGATGATGTGCTCATCAGGTGATAGAATGACATAAACATTTATTAAACCGGAAATAAAGTGATAAATTTAACTTTGATAACAAAAATAATAACGAAAATAAATATCCTCGAAGCTATGTATGTATCATCAATATTATAGTGCTGTGTTGAATTTGTAAATTTCAATTTTATATTCAAATAATAAACAGTAAAATAAAAAATACTTACATCTTCATATTCAAATTTTTTGAAGTCGTTGACAATGGTGTTCGTCAAAGATGATTTTAAATTTTGAATTTGTTCTTTTAAGTAGTCGACCTCTTGATGTAAATTGTTTACCATAATTATTGAAAACGTAGATATACCGATGCAAGGTATAAAAATTAATAAAGCAAACAAAAACCATAAATATGTTCTAATTTTAAAAAAATATGTTTTTGGTAATTTATCTTCAGTGGTGTATACACTTTCTGTTTGAGGTTTGAAATCGTATTTTATATGTTCAGACACCATCGCTGCACTTTATGTATAAGAAGTAACCGTAATAAATTAATATAATCACATATAATTTTTAGTTAGTAACCACTTGCATTTTTCACATTCTTACTACGCGATCTCGAATCTAACTGAAGAAGATAAGACCCGAGTTGAATATTTGTACAGGTCGTATCCATTTCCCTCTGTGGCGCTCTATATTTATTAATATTATATCATTGTTTATCATCTAAATATCTATCATAGTTTATTTTTAATTAGGTGCTAAAATGAAGTAATCAAATTATAATATACATTGAATGGCAGTGTTTTTGAATAATAACTGAAATAGGGTTTTTCATTCGATATAGGTAATTTAAACCCATAATTTGATAGCTTGAAAGCTTCAAATTACAAAACATTTCCTACTACCAACCAGCTTTTTATTGCAGGATTTGGTTTTGTTAATAATTTTATACTATTTACTGGAATTCTGTATAATTTAGGAAGTGAAGTGAATAGAAGAAACTGTTACCATTATACAATAGTCCAAAAAAGCGGTCTATAGTGAGACACGAGACAAATGATTTTAAAATATCAAGAAAAAATTTATTTATTCATACTGAAAATGAAAAGAGAGCGATTGTGCATTTTTAGATTCAAAATTGTTTTTAATGTTTTAATCATAATAAACATCCATTTACAATACTAAATTGTTGATTGTTTATGTGTACCTAGATTTATTTATTTTTATTTAAGGGGATATTCTAGTCTAGAGGCATGAATCTTTAAGAACATTCACTTCAAATTTCAAATAAATCGGTTCATTAGAACTTGAGATATCGTACATGCCAGTTTTTTTGGACCGCCCTCTTTGCTAGCTCACAACTTTGTGAATTTTGAGTTTTTTTTCGGTTAATATTTTATGTAATCTTAAAATATCAATAAACAAATGACAAAAAAATGGATAGTAAAAATATTTTTGTTTCGTTTGTACAGAGCTACAAAAACCGCCCGAAAATTCATGCCTCTAGACTAGAATACCCCCTTAATCAGTTGGTTCATAGTGGGATTAACTCAAAATATACGGAATTGTCAGGATTACAAAACAAAATAATGGTGTAAGTCCATCAAGACAATGTGCTGGGCTCGTTAGAAACGTTAATATTTTATAAAAAAATCTCTTTTTTTATCTCAATATAAACCGTTTTCTCCTACATCATTTTTTGGACACACGAATGGCTAACTTTAATCACCTACTATGTCATCTTAAACTGCATTCCTATCTGAAGAACCATCGTATAAATGAAATAGATGTAAAAATGTTATCTAAACTTAAATAGTAGGTAATTAGTCATTATTTGCGTTACACACAATGACTAAAGTAACAACACTAATAACTAACAAATTGCATTTCTTCTTTTAGATCTGCCGTAATGAATATCTTCAATAATTTATTATATTTTTAAATTAGAAAAATACGTACTATGTAATTTAAAGCTAAGTATTAACTTGTCGTTTTATTTTTAACCGTTGAAATGGCAATAAAAATATTCCAAAACTCAAGTTGGTATAATAAATTATTTACGTATAAAGTGGTATACAATACTATTATTGTTTGAACTGTAAATGATCATTCTTAATTATCCCTGAAATGTAAGAAATAAGGGTTACTGTCAGTTAATTTATACCACGAATTTCACTTTTTCCTGTATACCATTGGAAAGGGGACAATTTTTTAAATATTATATTAAAAAAAAAATTTCTTGGATTATCCATTAGTTTTCGAGAAAACTGCATTTAAAAATCAAAATTTTCCATATGTTTAACATGGAAGAACATAGAAATTGCAAGTAATTGGTTTTCTGTTGACGGTACGTGTACTCTGAACTAATCTTAGTGATAGCGGTCACACGCGTGTTACTTTTTTGCCGTCAGTGAAAATTTTTCACGTCAGTGAAATTTTCACGGAAGCTTAAATTTTACGTTAGTGAACCTCAAAGTGATTTTTAGTGTTTTCCAAACAAATGTCAGTGAAATACTGAAAAATCTGTTAGTGCAGTGACGTGCATACATTTTGGCTTTCGGTTTAAGAGGCCCGAAAGGACTCCCTAGAGAGCCAAAATGGAAAAATTCGAAGATTTTTATACCCCGGCCTTCGAAGATGTTAAATTCGAAGAGGTCGAACTACTGATCGCTGGGCACCCGAACTTGGCCATGATACCCGACGACGAAAAAACTCGCGGCTGGGTCGAGAAGGGAAGGATGCTCCAGTACAGATTGGTAGCTACCAAGGCTACAATGCTGTACTGGCACCTCTTCAATCTTCGTGCCCGGGGGTGCGACATCGTAAAAAAGGTAAGTCCGGCCAGTCCGGTTTCCAGTAAACCTCAAAGGGACACCGTCGAACCCGCCTCGTCGGACGAAGGTACTCCCACCATAGAGGCAGAGCAGACTTTACCAGCTGCCAATATTGCTAACTCTGCGGACATGGAAATCGACTCCGTTCAAACGGAAAATTCCACCAGTTCGCAGAAACAAAACACACTGGACAACACTCCTGCAGTGGCGGAGCAAACCAAACCCCCTTCCGGACTCCTCGGAGCCATCAAGGGCAGGGTCGGCTCCAGGCACTCAGGGAAATTTTTCACCAGCATTCATTTTTGGTACTACCGAATTACCGGTCGATGGCAGTCTTGCCGCACCAGGGTCCCAATCGTCAATGGAGCGCATTGTCATTGGGCCCAAACGCAAGATTCGTAGCTCCGGTAGTGACGAAAGTCAAAACTCTGAATCGGAAAATGAAGGGGGGGACAGAATCTCCAAGCCGCGACGTAAAGCGAGCAGACTGATTCGTCTCGTTGACCCGCAAGCTGTTATAGAGGCGATGGAGACCTCACAACAACCTGCGGACAACAACCACTCCCCCCCGAAACCAAATAATAAATCTGCAATCGCAGCAAACTCTCAGGATGAAATCGCGAACCCAAAAGACTCGGAGAGCTCCTCAAGCTCATCGAGTCAATCTTCCTCGGCTGTCCCCTCCCCCTCAGGAGGGGCTCCAACGAAGCCGAAGAAGAATAGTAAGGCCAAACGGGACCCACCCCCCTCAGGGGCGGTCCCAAACATGCCAAAACTGAACTCGCGAAACCCCCAGGCAAACATTGCAATCTCAAACGCAGCTGGAAATAACGCACACACCAAAACCGCGTCGAGTGTACCCCCCCCCCTCAGGAGGGGCCACGTCTAAGATCCCTGCTACCCCACCTGTCCCAATCTCACAGATTGTCTTAGTGGACAAAGCCAAATGGGTGGAAGTAGCAAAAGCCATGAATGATAAACGAATTAACTTCACAAAAGCCAAACACACCAGGGAAGGACTGGTAATCACCCCCTGTACAGAGACGGACTTCAGGGAACTTGCAAACCTCTTCAAGGTTTGCAAGTACAACCACTTCGTCTACAAGGGGTCCGATAACAAACCGTTAAGAGTAGTTCTCCGGGGACTACCTAAGGAGATCTTGGCCTCCGACATAAAGGGCGACCTTATTCAAAACGGTTTCCCAGTCCTAGACGTCACCCCTATGGTGCAAGGAGCAGTGCGCACACCTCTGCCACTATTTATGGTCCGTCTGACCAAAAGATTATATATATATATTATATTTACAGACTCAAAGAGGTGCTGTTACTGCCAGCACACTTTGAGCCACCGCGTGAGAGAAAGATGCCACTACAATGTTTTAAATGCCAGCGCTTTGGGCACTCGCACAACTACTGCGAATCACAAACAAAGTGCCACAGGTGTGGGGGCAATCACAAGTCGTCGGACTGCAAGAAACCGCACGACGTTCCCGCAAAATGCGCGAACTGCGGTGGGCCCCACCCAGCAAACTACACAGGGTGTCCCAGCAACCCCTGGGCAAACAGGAGACAAGACCCATCAGGCAAAACTCCCCCACACACTATGAATTGGTACAATAGTACCCCTGGCGTAGCATCGGCGGCGTGGCCCCCCTCCCCAAAAGGGACAGACCAAGTTGCCCTCGCGAACGCTCTGATGCAGCAAGCAACCGAGCTACTTAAACAGTGCGGTCCAGCTGCATCGGGACGTTCCAGGCAACCAAGAAAGAAAAAGAAGAAAGGAGCTGCTCCCTCCACTAACTCTTCCAGGCCCGCCGATGCAGTACAACATTAAGCGACGACCTCTCTCACTGCAAATCGTTTACTGGAATGCCAACGGGCTCCGCAAGCAACGAAATCTTCTTGAGTGGAGTACACTCACTTCCAGTTCGATCCTAGGATACCTTTTGATCCCAGGGAAGACAGGTACTCCACCGAACACTATCACGATGTTCTCGACACGGCTCTGTTTAAAAATCTTAAATTTTTACATCAGTTAACATCAATCAACGAGCTAGATTCTGACCACAACCCAGTACTTTAAAACTTTAAGCATCAACTCCTACGTAGCCTTGAACCCCCCCCCCCCAACCTTCAGTCGGGGGAGGAGGTGGACAACTACGTTCATTTGTTCGAAGACAAGGTGGTAGGAGCGATGCTCAAAGCCACAAAAACTGTGCCGCAACGCGACCAGCGGAACAGTACTCCACCTGACATTAGGGAGTTAATTCAAGCAAAAAACCGGGCCAGACGGCGCGCTCAACGCACCGGCTTCCCGGCACACCGCGAAGAATACAACTCCCTAAAGGAACAGGTGCGAGAAGAAATAAAGGGATTCAAAAACGACAACTGGAGCAACATGCTGGAGGAACTTTCCTTCAGAAACCCCTCAGCATGGGGGTTAGTCAAAATAATCCGCAATAAGCGACAACCAATTCCCCCCCTCGCAGGACATAACGGCATTGCACTCAGCGACTCTGAAAAAGCCGAAGTCCTAGCTGACAGCCTAGAAATGCAGTTCCAGCCGAACACTGTAATTTCAGACCCAGATCACACCGCGAGGATCGACGCGGAGATCGCGGATTGGATAAGGGGGGGGAGAAACCCAACAGATGACCATATAGATGCAACCTCCCTTCAGGAGGTGGCCTAGCAGATAAAACTTCTTAAAAAGAAGAAAGCTCCCGGTCCCGATAATATTACGAACAGGGCAATCGCGGAACTGCCCAGGGCGGCAATGGCAGTAGTCACATGCATCTTCAATGCTGTGCTACATCTCGAGCATTTTCCATGTCGTTGGAAAATGGCCGATGTCATAATGATCCACAAACCTGGGCATAATCCGACACTCCCTGTATCGTACAGGCCTATCAGTCTGCTTCCCGCTCTTGGCAAACTGCTAGAAAAAATCATTCTCACCAGATTCAATCACTCGATGGCGGAAAATCATTCTATCCCAAATGAGCAGTTCGGCTTCCGCCCCGGACATTCTACGAAGCAAAAAGTGCTAAGGCTCGTGGAGCACGTCACGCTGCACTGGAATAAAAGCCGCGCAACGGGAGCAGTATTCCTTGATGTCGCCAAGGCCTTCGATAAGGTCTGGCATGAGGGTTTGATCCACAAACTCATCATGGGCGGCATCAAACTAGCACTAATCAGGCTGATAGCGTCCTACCTATCGGGACGATCTTTTAGGGTAAAGTTGGGGGGGACGTACTCAACTTTCAGAGTTATCGTAGCAGGAGTCCCGCAAGGGTCAGTCCTAGCTCCGATACTCTATATCTTCTATGCCAGGGATATACCTAAACCGCCTGAATTAATTCCACAAACGCAGCTCATGCTGTATGCGGACGACACCGCATACTATGTGAGCTCACTCAGAAACGAAACGATAATCAGCAAACTACAGGCAGCCTTGGATGGGATGGAGGGTTGGTGCCGTACTTGGCGCATCGGGGTAAACCCCAGTAAGAGTTCGGCCACTTATTTCTCCAGAAAGCTGTCGCGATTACCTCAAACTCGACTAAAAATGTTCGGCACCGAGATCTCCTGGACAAACACCTCCAAGTACTTGGGGGTGACCCTGGACAGAGGACTTCGGTGGGGGCCCCACATTAAACAAGTAACTATTAAAGCAAGGGCTGCCATGGCCGCATTGGGCCCCTTGCTTAATAGAAAAAGCAAACTAAGTATCAAAAACGGTCTTACCTTAGTAAAAACCATCGTGAGACCCATACTCACGTATGCATCACCTGTCTGGGGTTATGCGGCCATCAGCCATATTAACAGCATCCAGACAGTGCAAAACATTGCGGTGAGACGCGCCATGAAGGCCCAATGGTACGTCTCCAACAAAAAGCTGCATGAGGATGCCGAACTAGCATCCATCGAAGAGTTTATCCGGAATGCGGCGGATAGGCTCTACGAGGCTTCCGGCCACTCTGAAAATCCGCTAGTCCGCGAACTGGGCAACTACCAGCTCGAGGACTTTCTGCGATACAAGAGACCGAAAGCCATCTTGCAGCTCCCCCCCCCTTCCAATCAAACACTGCCTTAGTGCGATCAGGGTGGTGTTGAAAGGGGGGGGGGCCCTGTTAATTTACTGTAAATTTTGTCTGCACTAACCCACAATTTTTCTTTATGTTTCAGGGGGTCACACACGATAAGTGAGTACAGGTGTAGAGGAAGACCTGTACTCAACACCAAAGCGCCTCTGGTAGATTTCGAGATCAAGCCGGAGATGCTTTTCGCGCCGCTGCTGCGGGTCAGGCCTCAATGGCGGCTCCTGACCTCGGTGTTGTTTGCGGAAACTATGCGAGGCTCGCTTCGCGCTCCTTTTCCTAAACCGGCCAAACTTCCGCAAAATTCCGGCCACTCGGTCTTTTCGGACAATTTTATGTTAAACTCGACGGGTACAGCCGACTGCATCACAAACTATGCTTTCTAAGAACACTAAGTTCCTCTTTTATTTCTTTCTAACTCTCCCACCCATCCAAATCCTTTCCCCCCCCCCCCCATCCCATTCACTCGTCAAATCCCAAGCGCGGCCGTCTCGGTTCAAACCGCGAGCGCGACGTGCTGGGTCACGCATACCGCGACTCCCAAGTCCGGCGTACACGGTAAGGCCAAGGCTCCTATCCTGAATGCCCAAAAAGGAACCGCGGGCGCCAAGTGGTTCCAGAGGCCGCTCGCTAAGGAAAATACCCGAGCGTAGCTCGGACAATTACCGCGGCGCAGCGACCCACGGAATACACTGGCAATGCGGTTGCTCACAATGATAAGCCTAAAACGGCAAAAAGGGTACGATCCCATTTAAAAAACGCCCACGATGTTTCACACACCAGACTAGGAGTATACGGCAAAGCCGTGGTATCCTGAAAATGTTCATGATTTGATTCGATTCGATACTTTTATCAAATACACGGCGGGCGG
This sequence comes from Cantharis flavilabris, assembly GCA_949152465.1. NCBI lineage: Eukaryota > Metazoa > Arthropoda > Insecta > Coleoptera > Cantharidae > Cantharis > Cantharis flavilabris. The sequence continues at coordinate 11,649,709 of OX424441.1, forward strand.
AATTTATGAAACTGACGCAAAAGTATATATATTTGAAAATCAACGACATCTGACTCAAACGCCAGATGAAAGAGATTAGAGCGCCTCCAGCGCTACATGCTCTGCTTGCGATAAGATGATACTACTTGATACACACGCGTGTTATACCTCGATGAGTGCGGGCTACCCAGTCAAGGTGGATTGGGTTCAGGAATGTTTTTAATAAGTTAGCGCCTGCCAAAACGGCCCGGAGCGGAGGGGACCAGAGCGGAGGGTAGCGTAGAGTCAGTTTTAGTTGGCGCAACCACGGAAAATCACGGATCCACCGTAAAATGACTAAATTAAATTAAATTAATTTGGTTCCTCCCTTTTGGTTTTTATAACGACAACGACTCTTTTATTCATACTCGCTACCAGCTTTTTGCAATCATCTTATCTAATATTGTCCCGGTTTTTTAAAAAGAATTTTAAGTTTGTTTTCTAACTAATTGAATGTTGCCGTACGCTTTTTTTTAATGTGCCCCACAAATGTTCGATGGGATTGAGATCTGGGAAACTGCTCTGGCCAGTCGAACATCACAGTCGAGATGACAAAGCACGTGATCTTGCATAAATTTCACTTTCCTCATGTTGGTATCAACTAAAACTTGGTTGAATGAGAGCTCAATGGTTGTTTCTAGGACCCCTATGTACTTTCTACTATTTATACGACCGTCACAGACAAACATTTGCGCTACGGTTCTGGCCGCCATGCATCCCCAGATCATCACGCTATCTCTTCCAGGCTTCACTGTAAGCACCACTCAGTCAGAGTTGTATGCTTCACCCACCTTTCGTCTTTGCCCAAGGAGTTGAAAACACCTTCACAAATTCAGTGTAATTTTCAGACCTCTTGTTTCCTAGGAAGTTCATAACTACTTATCGAAAATTTATCCAAGAATTCTTCCCGTCACCTGTTTTTCACTAATTATTTTCAAAACATTCGTTTTTGAAGAGATTTCGGATTTGTTGCCCAACAAAAATGTCTTCTTTTATTTTTGCTTTGCTTAGCCTATGAAATTTTCTTCCAAGATATTAGAATGCTAAACAATTTTTATCCATCGCTTTCACAAAATTCTTCATTCGCTGTAATTTTATGTGATTGATATACATATATAAGATACATATAAGATATAATATAAGATACAATGTGTTAGACTTGACAAGTGATTGCATTGATTGACACTTTAACGGTGGCAGATTGAAATACCTAGCCGAAGTATGATTGTAGTAGTGCTATATAGATCGCCGGATGGAAACTTAGACAGTTTTTTGCAAGGGATGGAGATTGTGTTACAGCGGGTGACCAATAATTATCCGAAAAGTGAGATTGTTGTTATCGGAAATTACAATGTGGACTTGCTGGTAAAAAGCAAGCAGAGGGCTGTTAGAATTAATGGAATCATTTAATCTGTTTACTGCATGCATTCAGCCCTCCCGTGTTACGAATATTTCCCAAACATGCATTGATAATATATTTACCAATATAAACAAAAATACATGGAAAGCATCCACTATAAATTTGCATCTGTCCGATCATAAAACACAAATCCTAAAAATAAACGTTACACCAGTACCTGCAAGACAAGAAATCAATTATTCTCGAGTATTAAATGTGGAAAATGTTGACATCTGCAGAGATGTGTTGTTGAATGAGGATTGGAGTACTCTCGAGTCTCTGGCCGCTGAGATGCGTTTGACCGGTTTTTCGAGACTTTTACAAACATTATAAATGGTTGTGTTCCAAAAACAAAGAGGACTCAATCAAATTATCGGAATGGAACAAGATCACCGAAGTTGGAGAAACTAAAAAGTACCTTGGATGCTCTGGCTGTTGTGGCCACATGTCGTTAGGATGATGAAGCGTATCGGATGTATGTAGTCTACAAAAAGCTCTATCGCGATAAAGCCGAACAATTAAAGAAAGAAAATAATAAAAAATTGCTTCTAAAAGCGGAAAATATTCAGAAAAGGTGGAACTCGCTTTTGCGACAGTTCTTAGGCTTTTCTATACATCTACTTTTTTGATAGATTAAATTATTTGGGCTTTATTTTATTATAAGCCGTTTTATATTTTATTATAATATAATATATTAATATAATTATCCGTCGATACGTTGATCAGATGATGCATTGAACAAAATGCGGGAGTAACAGAGGGGGGTAAGCAAACAGTTCAAATGTTGTATACCCAAAAGCTTTCCAATAAAAAGAATAACGTATGAAAAATTATTTTTTCACTTTGAATTCATTACGTTATATTCGTTATTCATTACGTTGATTATTCGGTCATCTAATTAGCCGTACACACGATTAGTCGTAGCGTATCAACAGATCGGCGGATCAGCGGATCGGTGGATCAGCGGATCAACGGATATATACGGATAGTCAATTCTGACTGCGGAAGAGTTGAGTTCCTACTATTTGACGATCGCTCAACAGATTGTGGATAATATAAAGAATGATGCGGATGCAATTCAACCACAGGAATACTTAAAAACTTAAAAATAAATAATAGAAATTCATTTTATCTGTATGAGTGTTCAGCCCAGGAAGTGCGCAGTATAATAAAACAATTAAAAAGAAAGCATACAGAGGATGTTTACGGTATGTCTACGGATCTAATTAAACTAGTTGCCGACGAAATAGCTTACCCGCTCTCCATAGTTATCAACAAGTGCTTTGCGGAGGGTTGCTTTCCGGACAAGCTTAAATTGGCTAAAGTAGTGCCAGTTCATATGAAAGGAAATCGAGACAACTTTGGTAATTTTAGACCTGTTTCTTTTTTGCCGCTTTTGTCCAAGATCTGAAAACATGCAATACAGTCTAGGCTGCTCAAATTTTTTAATATAAATGGTTTTTGGAACCCACGTCAACACGGGTTCAGAAGAGGATATTCCGTGGCTACGGCTGTTTCTGCTCTGCTGGAGAAGGTAAAGGATTCAATGGACAGAGGGGGGAGTGTTTTGTTGGCGTGTTGCGATCTCTCTAAAGCATTCGATACGAATAGTCACAGCATTCTGATAAAGAAACTTAATTATTAGTTATAAGATAACTATAAGATAACGGGATAAGAGAAAATGCAAATAGCCAAATAACATCATATCTGCAAAATCGAATCCAAGTGGTCAAATGGAAAGGACAATGGTCCAAAAAAGAAAAAATAAAACACGGAGTGCCTCAGGGAAGCTTGTTGGGGCCTATTCTCTTCTTAGTTTACATGAACGAACTTCCAGTAAACATTTTTGAAGCGCTGTCATATCAGTTTGCTGATAACGCAAGCTTTCTTGTCAGGGGTAGTTTAGCTTCTGAGGTGCTCGTTGTGATATAAAGAGGCTTGAGAACCGCGGGATTATGGATGGATGCAAATAAGTTGTCACTGAACAGATATAAGACTGAAATAATGAGTTTTGGTGTGTAGTACAGTACAATTAGATGTGAACCCCGAAATCCAAAAAATAAGAGGTTGGATTGTCACAAAATGTTTATTATCAGTTCCTCTATAGGTACTAAAAAGTCTCTCGCTTAAAAGCGACGGATTTGGACGGGGCGAGGGGGGGAAGGAGTCAAAACCATACATTTCCACAGTTTTTGTCAAATATCTCAAAAATGATATTAGATAGAGCAAATTCCATCCTGTACAAAATTAAAGGCCGTTAAATTTTCTAGAAAAACTGTCTTAAACATGTTTTTGGTAAACCCCACAGATTAGAAGATATGGAGGAGGAAAGTTTTAATGGATATTAGCCTTTCCTGAATACTTTTTTCTAGGATTGTAGCGTAATTTGCTCAAAATTCCACTATATATGCCACTTGCTTAACCGTAGATGGACTGTACGTGTTAGCTAACCTTGTTATTTAAAACGCAGTTCTCGAGAGCGTGGATGTTTCGAAATACCTCATGGGTTTGTAACAAAAAGTTCTTCAATAATCAGATTTAATCTCAGCTAAATGGAAAAATTCCGATGTTAATGTGGACGCCAGCTAATACAAATAAAACTAAAAAGAAAGCAAGAGTCGATTTATTGCATTAGCACAGATAGAAATAAAAGATGTCGACAATTTTAATTAATTTATATTAATTATTTAATTAAAAAATAGATATAATACCCAAAAATTTGTCACTTTCGGTGATATTTGAAAAAACCAGAAATGTGCACATAAAATCTAAGATGGCGGAGCAAGCTCACCACCCACGTTAGGGGACTTTTAGTATGTTGAATTGGGAAGCTTACTACACGTTTTAAGCCAATTTCCAGAACTATATCATTTATTGTTTTTATTTCTCCTTTTTCAACCTAAATTGACTGGAATAGTTGTGAAATATCTGTTAGTACACGAAGTGGTGTACCATATATGCATTTGTCAACCAATTATGAACCCAATTTTCGTTTAGGTAACAAATTATCGCACTTTTGAAAGATCCATGGAGGCTTTCGATCATACCCATTGCATTGAGAGTGCTATGGTAAAGTATGACTACGCTTGATCCCAAATAAAAGTGAAAATTGTTTAAACAATGTTAATTCGAATTGCCGGTCTTGATCAATTGTGATTTTAAGGTGTACGCGAATCTGGAGATCAAACCCGACAGAGAATTGATAACAACAGTTTCTGTTGTTAAGTCAGCAATGGATAACTATCGATCGTATGAAGCGATCAATGCAAGTTAATACATAATTATTATATTTATATCCCTGACAGTGAAGTAAAGAGCCAACCAAGTCCATGTGAATGTGTGCAAGACGTTCGGACAGGGACAAAAACAATTTAACAGGTGAATGAACATGTTATGTAATTTTGGTTTTTTGACAACGTTGGCAATTTTTTGCCCGTAATGCATCATTATTCATTAATGGATGAAGCAAGTACCTACTGCAAGTAGGGTATGATAGGTTGTGCAATATTTAAAAGGCTTTTGCTATGTTAGTGAATTATGGCAATATAAAGATTGCAAAAATCCTAATATGGGAATTAATTTTAAATTAATACTTGAAAGTTTTGTCAAATTTTTAAATCTACATTTACCAGTTGATCTTGCACCATGGATTCATAATTAATTGTAGAAGGAAACTTTTTGTGTTGATGCATCATAATGCATCGGCTACAATGTTTTCTTTTGCAGCAATAAATTGAATGTCATCAGTAGTAAATTGACTGGGGATGTAATCTAAATGTCTAATTTGACCTGATAACAGTATGTTCACATTTTGTGTAATTCCAAAACACAATGGCTTGTGAATAGTATAAATTGTAATATAAATTAAGCTGATGTACAAAATTCTTTATATTGATAAAAAAACTTTTACGATTCATGAAAATATTCGTGGAATTTATGAATTTGTTCTTCAATATGGTGATTTCGTTCATTGAGGCAAAAAATGACGATTTATTCATTAATGTGATAATTGTAATTTTTTTCAATGTTTGATTTCCAAGAAATTTTAACAACTTTTACGAAATTTCAGGGATTTCCAAGAAATTCCAGAATTTTCTAAGGAATTGCAAAGAATATTAGTAATCACTCGAAATATCTGTAATCGTTAGCTGAGTGACAATAGTTACAAGCAGTGAACAAACTTCCACTGTTTGTCGACTGTTTGTCACTGTTTGTGCCTATTACCTATAGCAAAGCACATAGGAATAATTACGTTTTGATTTTGTAGTAATTAATTTGAAATTTAACAATTTTTATTTTAATAAAAGAATAATTCTAATAACTTGGGCTACGGCTTTCGATATAATCAAACCATGTAAATACAAAATAAAATTTGATTATGCTCAGGTTGCACAATTCTGTTAACAATTGCCGGACATCGTAACAAATGAAACTAATTTGATCTACAAAAGCTTCAATATGATGGCGTTAGAACTTCCCATTTGAACTACCATTCGTTCCAGTTGTGCCATTTAAAAATCTGTAAAACTTTAACCCAACTTCATTAAAGAGCGCCGGACATTTTGATTGTGCAACGTCTAAAGTCGACGGACTCATTACGTCTTCAAGACGTATCTACATATTTGCGTGAATTTTCTTTATTTTAAAGTCTTTACTTTTACTTAGTGTTTTCTAAGAAGTAGGTTGCTTATGAAAACCCTATATTAGTTTGCTAATAATAATTATTTAAAAATGCCAGAAATAAAAATCTGAATAGGCATAAATTGACAATCGATTTTCTATAATTTAATTTGTTGATTTGCAGAATTGTCAACTTTTAGGATTTAATAATTTAAACAAAGTTAAATTAATTTTTTCTAAAATAATAAATATTTATTATTAAAATAGTCAACCACAACAATTTAATAATAAAAATTGTTGTATTCGTTTTAATTCTTTTAGCAAATTAAATATCGATTCGACGTCGCTACGCTTGGCGTCGGCGCGTATATAAACAACTACCATTGACAGACACTGAGAATATTTTCTCATAGTCATTTGAAGGGTGTTAAAACCAAGTCAAAGATTTCATAATATTTAATAACCCAATTTAATGATACATTAAAGGTGAGTGATATAAATTTTTAAGTATTTGCATAATTTGTTCTTCATGTTTTGGTTATTAATTTAATAATTTTGTCAGATCTTAAAATATATTGTACGTGACGTAATTTTGATCACTTCAATTTTATATTTGATTGCAAATTTTATATAAAATTACTTACCGAATGGTTAATCTTACTAAGATGCATTTAATTATTGTGTGGCTTGCACAATAAATAAAATTGTGTAACATTGAATCCACAGGTTGAGTAATATACCTATTAAATTTATACAAAATTTTTCTACTGGATGTAAGATTGCTCTTAAAAAAATTTATATTAGTTTTTATATTTCTAATATTTTTTTAATTATTAAATTTTATACGTTCATTTTATTCCAATTTCTTTAAATTAATTAATTCATTAAAGCATTAGTTATTTTTTTAACTATTTTTTTGAGATATTTATATTATTTCAGATATAACTATAAGTATAAGCATAACAGCTTCGATGAGAACTTATTAATTGATGATAAACTATTCATAATAATTTCAGTAAAGTATATTATATTTTATTTATAATAATAAAAATTGTGGATTTGTCAATGTAAATAAGTTAATTAGTCAATGGTTAAACTTGTGGCTTTGCAATCATTGATTAGAAATTTCAATAATAAATAAAACAAATATTTTTACGAATTCATTTAAAAAAAAAAAAATATTTTCGTAAATTTTAATTTAAGTTAAAAGTTACTAATATGTAAAAATGAAGAAAATATTATATGTGTGATTTACTTCCACTTACTTAAACCACATCTAGTAAGTAATACTTCTTATTACTAAATTAAGCAAGAATATAATTTTAACAAAATAGTTAACTAACCGTTAACCTAAATTAGAAAGGATCCCTAAAAGTTAACTTAAAATTTACTGGGGCGAACTTTTAAGTATTATTAGTTTTCACCGCTGATTTTTTGTTTCAATTTATTACCGATTACATTTTAGCGTGTGTACGTGTACATGTTGCATTCAGGTTTTAATATTATGCAACACGTATAACTTCTAACCTAAAAACGAATAAAATATGGAAGAATTAGCGCATATCAATTGCTCTGGTTGTTAAAAAAAAATTAAATTGAAACAAATATAATTTTTTAGCTATAATTTCAAAAAGTAATTTATAAATTTTATAATTTAAATTTAAAATTGTACAACTGTAAATAAGAGTAATTAATATAAAATGTTTCATTTAACTTCACTGTAAAACTTTACATTCAAATGTAAATAAGAAATAATGCAATTTGTACTTTAGAAACTGCGAGTAATATTCAGCGCAATTAAATTGATGCGCCTTGCATTAATTTGTTATTACAAATTAGCGTTATTCAATTTGTGTTTATACAAATTATACAGCTTGAACTATGATTTAAAATCATCATTTAAATTAACTTTAAATTCATATCTAATTAAACAATGTTTAAATTAATTTAAATAATTAATATATATTGTTGTTAGGGGTGTAAAATTTAAAATTAAAAAAAAATTCATAAACAACCCAACAAAATAAAAAAATGAGACTTTTGTAAATATTTTAAACACGGCTTAGCTTAATTTAACAAAAATTTATTTTCTCTCATTGCAAATCAAACAAAATATCAAAAAGAATTTGCGATTTACTATCATTTATAAACAATGATCTTTAATAAATTACAGCCTGACATCTAGTGAGCGTTTACAAATTTTTATGTGATAATTAATATTTCTAATTTATTGCTTACAAATCAAATCGAAATAATGAGTTGGTGTTACTATTGGGATTTCGAGTTTCATTTAACTTAAAAATTTCGAATTTCAAATTAGCAACAAGGTGATACAATTGTAATGAAATAAAATAATGTTCCGTGTTCAGAAAAATAAAAAAATTTAAACAGTCTTACCGATACTAACTGGAGTTTTTTAACAATTTTTCTTCCTGAATTCATTATTATTTTCTTAAGTCCACGTCCACCTCTTGAATTTAATACAGAAGAATTTTATGAATTACCGCATACGTTCCACCTGGATCTTATTTCAATTTAAATTCCATATCATTATTATCCAATACTTGGTCGAATTCCCAACAATACATCATCAAATACCAATTCAATTCCAAATTTCCAATTTTTCAATACAATTTTTCAAAAATAACCTTTTATCTTCTAAATTTATTTTTAAACCATGTGATATCTTTTTTTGATAAAAATCCAATACCTCATAATGATTTTGTTTACAAATAATAACATCGACCACCATTTAATTTGCGTAAGTAATTTTCTAATTTAACCAGTAAATTTTGTTAATTTTTAATTTTTCAGAAACTTTTTATTGGAATTAATTCATTCAGTATAAAGATTACTATATTTTTTAATTTTACCATTTCCTTTATATATCGGGTGCTGAATGAGTTAGCCGAACATAGGAAATTAACATGTAAAAACTTATATATGCAAATTCCTGCTTCCCTAATTATTTTAGAGAAAAAATGCAAGATACAAAAATAATGCAGAAATATAAACTACAAATGATAAGAGCATTAGATTTCATTTAGCTTTTACTTAAATAGTCAAAAAATGCTTTTGAAATTGTTAAAACTTTCAAGTATCAGACTGGCCATGAAAGTTTCCATGGTAATTATTTTTTTAAATATAAATGAAATTAAATTTATTACATGGCCAGTGCAATAAATGAAAATTTTAACACTTTCGAAAGCATTTTTTGATCTTTTAAGTAAAAGTTAGATGAAATCTAATGGTCTTATTATTTTTAGTTTATATTTCTGCATTATTTTTGTGTCTTTCCTTTTTCTCTAAAATAATTAGGAAAGCAGGAATTTGCATATATAAGTTTTGACATGTTAATTTCCTATGTTCGGCTAACTCATTCAACAGCCGGTATACAACATCTTATGGGTAAGAGCAAGGGGTAAATATCTTGAAAATTTTGTGTACACTTATTTGGAATTTTCTTGGAAATCTTTGGAATTCCTTGGAAATCTTAGAAATTCCTTAGATTGAAAATCAAGAGCGGATCCAGGCAAAGTTCATGTAGGGGGTAAATGAGGCTGGTGAGGAAAGAGCAAATAAATATATTTTGATAAGAATTTAGGTATATTTTTGGAATTTAAAAAAAAATTAAAAATTTTTTTTAGTTTTTGTCATCAGGAGGGAGTTAGATACACCGTTATCCTCCCTTCTTCCAGTCGCCCTTGCCAGACAAACTTAGAAAACGGGAAATTTAGAATATTCATTATTCAGAATATTTTAGGAAGGCCAAGGAAATCTCAGAAAATTTAAAAAGCTACTCTTCCTTCAACTTCAACTTTTGTATATCACGATTTTCCCTCGGTTTATCAGCAACAAACTAGATTATTAGAAGAATCCGGTGTACTAGTGAAGAAAATTCTGAAGATATTCAGGGAAATTCCACAAAATCTCAAGAAGTTTTAGAATCTTACAAAATTTCAAGAAATTCATGTAAATTTTACGAAATTTAAGAAAATCTTGAGGAAGAAGAAAATTTAAGGAAACGTAGAAATTTCTAGGATATCTCAAGAAATCTAGATAAAGAAAATATTCAATAAAATTCAAAAAATTATCAGACAATTCCAGAAAATCTTTAAATTGAAACTTCTAGAAAATTTCGGGATTTAAGAAAATCTAAGAAATGAGAAATCCGAAAAAATGTTGAAAATTCTAAAATTTCTTAAGAAATCTCAAAAAAAAAATTGAAAAAAAAACATGATGGTATTCCTATGATTTCCTTGTATTTTCTATTTGTTAAAACTTCCTGGGATTTCCTCAAATTTCCCTTCACTTGTACATCAGAGCAGATTCAGGAAAAATTCTTAGAGTTACGTGAGGCTGGCTGGGAGACGGTGAATAGATATTTTTTGATAAGAAGTTAGGTATATTTTTCAAATTTTAACAAAATTTAGTAATTTTATTGATTTTGATGGGTCATGCAGTTACCTCTCCCTTGTTGGAAATCATTGAAATTCTTTAAGAATCTTTGAAATTCCATAAAAATCATTGCAATTCCAAGTAGTATGTACAAAATTATTTTGAGATATTTACCCCTTTGGTAAAAGCGTATAAAAGTACAAAATATAATAAATATAAATAAATATAAAATATAAATATAATCTTTATAATTAATTATAATTATGAAATTTACTGAATAATTTTACAGATAACCAATTACAAAGATTCATTTTTAATAACAACTTCTTAAAATAAATATAACGCCTTTTTGGCCTTTTATGATAAACTTTTCTTTTATAAACTTGTCTTAAACAAGCAAAAGAATTTGGAAATAATTAATTTATGGTAAAACAATATCAACCCCTTTTTGTCGGTGTTCGTTGCACACTACTGTACATACCAAATACAGTAGAATCCGCTTAATGTGATCACTTTGGGACCAGAACATTTCGATAACATTAACCGACTGATAACAATAAGAGAAATTTAGAAAAAAACAAATTTTAGAAACGAAAAATTAGAGAATCTTAATTTACAGTGATTTTATTGCATAGTTAAGTATTATACATTATGTACATAATTATTACACATTAGTTGTACATTACATTACTTTACATTCATAAAAGAAAATAGTCCAACGTGGATTGCTTGTTACAAGTGAGAAATTTGTTAATAAAATTTTCATAATTAGCAAATTGAGAGATTGAAAGATTTTCAATTGCGCGGTGGCATTTCTTTGTCCCATTTTTGTCAGTTTATCGTATACTTTTCGATAATTTCTACCTTCTGTTTCACCGAGAGATCTTTCGTTTTTTCGTCGGCATCATAAGAAAAGCAAGAATAAACTAAACTTAAATTAAAATGCATAAAGCAAGGTGCACATTTGCAAAATGAAAATAGATACGCAGCATGAAACGGGTCCGTTACTTTAGCCCCCCCCAGTTAAAATTTTTGGCCAAAAAGCTAGCTCCCGAATCGATATAGCTAGCACCGGCTAGCACCCTAATATTAAAGCTAGCACCATTACAGTTTTTTCACAAATCCACATTGAAACTGGGGGGGGCTAAAGTAACGCTAGCCCCCCCCAGTTAATATTTTGGCTCCAAAAGCTAGCTCCCTAATCTATATAGCTAGCACCAGCTAGCACCCAAATATTAGAGCTAGCACCATTACAGTTTTTTCACAAATCCACATTGAAACCGGGGGGGGCTAAAGTAACGCTAGCCCCCCCCGTTAATATTTTGGCTCCAAAAGCTAGCTCCTTAATCTACATAGCTAGCACCAGCTAGCACCAAAATATTAGAGCTAGCACCATTACAATTTCTTTACAAATTAGTATTTGATAAAAATGATAAAAATGTTTAAATGTTTCATTCCACTGCGCATGATCCGATATATTTCACACGCTCCGCCCATTCTAAACTTGACTAACAATTTTTTAACAGCTATGGCTTATTGTTAATCTATATTATGTCATTTATTTAAGAACAAAACGATAAAGTTAATAAATACAACCTTAATTATCATAATATATCGCTTTGTACATCGACACGGTTTCTCTATATCAAATTGTAATACACTAATATCGTATAATATGAAATAAATAGTAAATACGTAGATATACTATAATAGTGGACAAAGTAAAATAAATTTTATTTAATTTAACCGCCCTGTATGGAAAGGTTCAAATATTCACTTATCAGGTCCGTACTTGGGTGACATCATTTATTTATTATTTATAATTATAAGACTACGTCATAAATAAGATAATTTCGGTCTCGATAATAGCCAGGACTGGCGCTACAAGCAAGATTGAAGATTTACTTCTTATCACCCCCCCCCCCCCCGAGTTATGATTAAAAAGGATAATACGCTTAGGGAATTATCTACTTAACAGATAATGGGATTAGTCTATATAGGAGATTTGGGAAGGAAAAGTAACAAAAATTATACCAAATATAACTTAAAATGGGAAAAAAACGTTCTGAATCTGATATTCACACAATTGTAGAAGGATTGCTGAAGTTTCCATTAGAATCACTGTACGATAGAGAGAAAAAATGTTTTGTTTCAAAACACAATGCAATTTGGCAGAAAATATCGGAAGATTTTATGATACTTTATAATCTGAACATATCAAAACTTGGAATTTACACGGCAGTTTCAAAAAATTATTATGATTTATGGAATGTTCTACAAATTTATCCGGATGATGTTAAAGATGTACAAGCAATATACGAAGAAGTTTCTATCGGTAATATATCATGCAGTAATACTAACAGTAACAGTGATACTAGCACTGATATTGAAGAAGACTGTGTTGACGAACTGGAAACTACTTATCGGTTTAATATTGCTTTGACATGGACTGAATATGTAAGTTTTGATAAAAAACTTGTTACATACAAAAGAAAGGATAAGTCTGTGAGAAAATCAAAGCACACTGGTGAAATTAGAAATACATATGTTTTCGCAAATTCAAATTGGACAAATATAATACACAAGAAATTAATAGAAAATTCGTCACTTACATGTACGTTAACATTTGACAGGCACAGATTGTTTCCGTTTGGTCCACTGTTTTTAAAGATTTGGGCAGTTTGCAAAGAATGCAAATCAAGAATTACATGCGTTTTGATTAACGAACCACAACAAAATGAAATTTCGGAACTGAATTGTACTGTTCAAGGAAATTTTAGCAAGAAGCACACATTAAATTTCAGACGTCCACTTCGGGGTGACCTGCGATCTCACTATGTAAATAAAATGGTGAATGAGAAGTTTTCATCTAGTAGAATTCAAAGTATGATTATTAATAACGAATTAGAAACAGGAAAAATGATGCCTGAACTCAGTACACTTAGAGCTGCAAAATGTAAAGAAAAGAAAAAGAATTACCTTAATGAAAAACCTATTGATTCTCTTTACGAAATGAAAAACGTTCAAGAATTTTCTAATGTTATTCGCAATATTGGCTATTCCCCTTTTTTTGTATTTTGGTGGTCAAATTCTCAGCTTCTTGTGTATCGTCGATATTGTGAAAACAATTATAGTAGAATAGCTATCGATGCCACAGGATCAGTTGTAAAACGTATTATCTACACCGATGGAAGCAAATCAAGGCATATCTTTTTATATGATATTGTAATATTGTATCCAAATCAAAAACAATATTCCGTTGGATCAATGCTTAGTGATTCGCAAAACACAGAAGAAATAACGCATTGGCTATCCGTTTGGTTTAGAAGCGCAGGATGTACTCCGTCAGAAGTAGTAACTGATATGTCTCTTGCTTTAATGCATTCGTGCGCAAACACATTTACTCAGTATAAGAACCTCAACCAATACATTGAACAATGTTACAAGGTACTATTTAGAAATGATGATAAAATTTTTAAATGTTTTCTTCGTTTTGACGTGGCCCATTTTATAAAGCTCGTTACTAGATGGCCTAGTCTTAGAAATCAGCATAAACTAACAAGAACATTTTATCTTCGATGTATGGGACAAGTTGTACAATGTCAAGGAATAGAAGATTTGCAGTTATTATTAGATGCTATGTTTATTGTTGCTTATTCCGATACAGAAGGGCACTACAATGGCAACCCGACAATTTGCGAAATTAATAAAAAGTGGCTTATTGGACGTATATCTACAGGGACAGTTGAGCTCAACAAGATGATGGATGAGGAAAATTTTGCAGAAGAAGACGTTATGGGAAAGCTACATGATAAAGAAAAGGAAGAAATTAAAACCGATAATAATTTTACAAGTTGGTGCAAGAACATATCTGAATTCGCAAAAAATAGAGTCAACACACCAGAAGAAACAGGTGACCGAGGAAATCAACAGGTTCTACCACATTTCGTCGACGATTTTTTAAAGATTTCGAACTTTTTGCCTTTATGGAGCAGTATTATGTGTAAAAATTTTCCATTTTCGCCTAGAATTGCCAGCTCAGCATCGGCTGAAAGTAATTTTAATCAAGTCAAGAACAGAATTTTTGCTCACGAAAAACTTCCCCTACGTGTGGATGAGTTTGTTAGCGAATACATCAGGCACTACGAAGGTGCTATGAAGCTAGCTGTAGAGTATGATATGAACGATAATATTCAAGTTGATAGAATTACTACAAGCCAAGTAGAAAAATCATCCGTAGTTAACAATTTCCAATCTGAAACAGATAATTCACAACCAAAACGTAATCTTCTGTTGCCTGATAATCTGTGTGCTTCTTGTCAGTTAGGAATTGGAAGTGCCAATGTGGTATGTAAATTATGCAATTTGCTGTTGCATAACAATGACAACTGCACTGTCTCATACGAAGATGATATATTTTGTAAAGAATGTTATATTAGAGGTACACAAGATAAAACATTATCCGAAAGAGTCGCTGAAGAATCATGGATGAGAATGAACGTTCCTCCCAAGAAGAGACCCCGAAAGTCATATTTAGAGCCACAGTCAGAAATGGCTGTTGTCGATTGGACGAGAAAAATAAATATAACGACAATTGGACTCCTGCGAAATGGTAATATAGTTCATCAAAAACCACTAAAAATCTTCAAGCAATTGATAACGTTAAGAAACACTTGCGGACTAGATGCACTAATTCAAATATTTTGTATTGGATATTGTGATTCGTTAGTTATCAAAGAATACATAGAATCAATTAAAGACAGCAATAGGTTCGCAAAATTAGTAGTACAAGTTGTGAATAAAGGTGTGAACATTCATACATATAGAACTCGAGCAGAACTATTGTACGAACATTTTCCGAAACATTCATTGCCAGAAAACATTACAGAAATTAACTGTGAAGATAGTATAACCAATATAGCTAATACAACTTTAGAAAGTTTTAAGATAGGAATGCAAACGGATGAATGCAACAATTGCAAAAATATTCAACAAAGTGATCTAAAATGGTTATCGGTAGAACTTAATACTATTCAAGAACTGCCGACGAAATTAGAGGCACATATATCCGAACATGTCATCAGAAAAACTTGCAATGAATGTGGAAACAATGGGTTCTTGCGAAAGAAAATTTTAGACCGAATATATATTGCGATAGAACCAATTGCAACTAGTAATATGATTTTAGAACTCACAACAAATTTGGAAGATATACCTCCACATTTTTCTATAAATGGCGATAAATATGTTCTACGTGGTATAGTTGCATTTCAAGGAACTTCTCAAAGTACTCCAAATTGTATCGGACATTTTTTGACTTATGGGAGACGACACAACGGAAAATGGGAAATTTATAATGACCTATTAAAAAATAAAGAAGATGTTTCGCCAAGTCAAACAGTCAGGTGTCATTATCTTATCTATACCTTATAAGAGATATCGGAAAATTGTGATTTATTTTCACATAAAGTTGTCTTGTTGATATTTTTTTAAATAAATTTATTTTACTTTGTCTACTATATACAAAGCGATATATTATGATAATTAAGGTTGTATTTATTAACTTTATCGTTTTGTTCTTAAATAAATGACATAATATAGATTAACAATAAGCCATAGCTGTTAAAAAATTGTTAGTCAAGTTTAGAATGGGCGGAGCGTGTGAAATATATCGGATCATGCGCAGTAGAATGAAACATTTAAACATTTTTATCATTTTTATCAAATACTAATTTGTAAAGAAATTGTAATGGTGCTAGCTCTAATATTTTGGTGCTAGCTGGTGCTAGCTATGTAGATTAAGGAGCTAGCTTTTGGAGCCAAAATATTAACGGGGGGGGCTAGCGTTACTTTAGCCCCCCCCGGTTTCAATGTGGATTTGTGAAAAAACTGTAATGGTGCTAGCTCTAATATTTGGGTGCTAGCTGGTGCTAGCTATATAGATTAGGGAGCTAGCTTTTGGAGCCAAAATATTAACTGGGGGGGGCTAGCGTTACTTTAGCCCCCCCCAGTTTCAATGTGGATTTGTGAAAAAACTGTAATGGTGCTAGCTTTAATATTAGGGTGCTAGCCGGTGCTAGCTATATCGATTCGGGAGCTAGCTTTTTGGCCAAAAATTTTAACTGGGGGGGGCCAAAGTAACGGACCCGCATGAAACGGGAAACCTCATTTTGTATAGTATAGAAATTTAAACGAGTGACGTGTTCTGTCTAGATATAAAATTTCAATGACAAATCAAAAAAGATACTTAGAAAAAGAGATTATTGTGTTGGAAATTCCTTGAAAGTGATAATAGTAAGCGGCTTTTTGATCAGATTATCCGGGTGTTTTTGTATGTAAACTGATTAAAGCGGCCGGTTCCCAGTCAAAATGATCACAATTACCGACTGATAACATTAGCCGAGATCACATTAAGCGGATTCTACTGTACCACAAATCTATATACTTAAAATTTCCTATTTTAAGTTTATTTTATTAAATATAAATACTTTCAAATCGTAACGTAGTAGTAGGTGAATAGCGATGATATGGCGGGTTAATATATTGACGTGAAATCTGAGAGATGGAAAAAAATTCTTCCCAACCCCGGTCCAAATTTCCGTACATTTGAACTACAAGACTCCAAAACCATGTTATCCAATTTAAATAAATCTAAATTATTAATTTTCAAACAATTATCCAATAATACAATGGGAAACATTAATTGAATATTTGAAGTAATGAAGGATGGTTGTTTTTTATGTTCTAGAAAATAAAATTTTCCGTTTGATTTTTAATTTGAAATTATACTATTAGAAAATAAAAAGCATTAGTTTTATGGTGTTATTGCTTATTAGTTTTTAGTATAATTATAAAAATAATACATATATATAAACTCTTACAAATTTATATTATTAATTATAAAGTTTATTTTACTAAGCAACTTTAATACGTGAAAAATTGTAAATTTTAAATAATTTTACTAAATGAAGTAGAAAATACTGTACATGAATATTCTAATATTCGTGTATTAATTATTATGAAATATACATAAAATTTATGTAAATAATATTGTAATACTAAAAGGGGCAAATTACGATTAATATTTAATTAAGTGTAACAATGTGGAAAAGTGTTAAATCATATAAAAAATATTTAACCAAGTGTTAAGAAACATAATTTAACAAAGTGTTTTAACCCTTTCAGTCCTGACTTTTTTGTTGTTGAAAAAAACGTTTTCTTTTATTCTTTATCTTTACTCATTCTTTATCTGGACTCATATAATATGGTATTCACCAAATTTCAACAAAATCGCGCCTTGAGTTTAGGAGTTACGAAAATACGTCCTCAAATTTCAAGCGTTTATACCAAGCGTCGGGGAGAGGCTTGCAGGTTGCCACTGCTTGCAGGTTGCCACCCCTGCCGGATTTGGACATTCTAACATTGTCATCCCCTAAATTTCGACGGACATCGAATACAAACGAGTAGTTGTCGCTTTTAATGTAATTGTGATGCACTCAAACACAATAACAGGGTGTTTGGTAAACAAAATGTGAAATTTTATTTGTAAAAAAATGAAAAATTAAAATTGTGTTTTTCTTCTGTGCCCATAAATTGAACATTTTCAACGAAAATTTAAGGGAAATATTTTTGCTGTGTTGCCTTTTCATTCAATTTTTATTATTCTTAAATAATTCTAAACATATCATGAGTTGGAAGTTTTTTTTCCTGTATATTCTAAAGTGCTGTAAAAATGCAGGTTGCCACCTTTTTCGGCTTGCAGGTTGCCACCCCTATTATTTTACATTGTGACGTATACTACAGTGACTGTTTAGGGACAGTGGCAACATAAGCCCCTAAATCGGTCCAGGACAGGTTCCCGCGCAAAGGGGGGGAGGTTTAACCCCCCCATGCCATATTTTATGTACCTATTGACGTAAACGCTTCTTAAATATTTCAAAAATTAATATAAATAATTATTTACTAATAATTGATTCATTTTTTATATATTTTTAGATTTAAATGAAAAAAAAATTAAATTTTTTTTTCAATTTTAACTTTTTTTTTCTTGTCAATTTACTCTCATTTTTTTTTTGTGCACGGCCACTAAGTGTAATTAATGTAAATCATATGTTTTTACTTGAGTTTTTCTACATTTTCAACAATTTTTCATATAAAAGTTTTCCATAAATAAGCATATTTTATGTTTTAAAAACAATTAAATATAAAAAATTTTGTCACTTGTTTAGGTAACTTGATCACACATGCAATATAATTATTATTGCAACTATTATTCCTTTACTCCATCTTTTCGGCATCTTTTCCTGTCTCCATATTCTCTTTATCAGTTTATGGAATTTGAGATGTAGTGTTTCTCGTCCGTACTTCACCATTTCAGCCATTATTTCATCGCTGTCCGAGGCCTTTCCGTTTTTTAGTCTATTAATTGCTTCTAAGATCTTTTCCTTTTTGGGTTCTTCTATTTCATCTTCCTTCTCTGTCTCTTCTATTTTGTTTCGATCTATTTTCTCTTCTCGGTGCACGTTCAGCAGGTCCCGAAATGATTTGTCCAAATCTTCTTAATTTCTTCTGGTTCACTTTCCAATCTACCATCTTTGTTTTTCACTGCTCTTGTTTTTATCGCAATGTTTTTTTCTTTTCTTGTTAATTTGGTCGTAAAATGCTTCCATATTATATTTAGAGCTACTTTCTTATATTTCTTTAATTTTTTCTTCCATCCATTTGTTTAAAAATTTGTTAAAAAGTATTGGTGAAGATTATTCTTTTTCTCTATTTACCTTTTTATCTTTATCTCTTTAAATTTGTATCTTTCTCATTCTTATCAGTTATAATGAGAATCAGGAATTTCAAACAAAAAATCAATTTTCTATGCTATTTCCCTATGTTGGGATGAACGGTCGGTCACCCGGTTTTAGTTTTAATATGTGACTAGTTTTGAATATTTTTAAAACGGAAGCAATTTACAGCTTGCTGTATTTTGTATTGTTTTAGAACTTAAAAATTGTATCTTTCATAAATAAACACAATGATAAACATAGAATTAAACGATTTAATAATTTTCTGTCAATAATGTTATTTTTATCTTTTTTTTACTAACAAATAAAATTCCCAACCATGCCATTCTCATATCGGAGTAATTAAACTCATTACCCTAATTAAATATTGTAATTTATTTATGTTTTTACAAAATAATACTATTTAGTTTATGTTGTCAGTCTGGATCTCATGTTAGTCATTTCTATGATTATTAATAAAATATTAAAATTATTTTGAAATCCCAGTATTTTCATTATTTATATTGTATAGTATTTCAAATAACAATTTTAATTATTTTTGAATTAATTCCCAAGATTTTGTTTATTTTTGTCATTCTGTTTAATTTTGTAAATAATATTTGAATTTTTCTAAAGACGGGGGTGGATTTTTAAGTTGACGACAATTTTGAGAAGGGAGGGGCTTTTTGCCGAAGTTGGCAAGAATTTTTGTAGGTTGTTTTGAAATTGTGCGATTTAATTTGTTAATTCAACAAGTAAAGAAATTGTTTTGGTGGGCTTTTTGATTATTTTAATTGTGCGATTTATCCAAATTTAATGGAAAATTTTGATCTTAATTAATTTGGATATTGGATTGGATATTAATATTATTTTGGAATTGGATGTTAGAGATTTCAATTGTTGTAAATTTGGCAAGTTAAACATTCGTTCAAAGAAACGTGTGTTGAAACGATATGATGAAGTTGGACTACTATTTTTTCATTAATAAAATTCAAATTAAACTTCGATTGACGATACATTTATATACAGGGTGGCCGTTTGAAAACGAAACAGACGGGATTGTGGCCAGGAGACGTGCAAAAACACGTCAATTTTATTATCGAGGGGGACAACTTTTGCGACCAATGTCACTCCCTTATTGTTTCATCCCTTCGCGCTGTGATGACAACCCCTAAAATGTTAATAGGGATGATATGGCAAGTGACACCTCATTTTAAAGGTCTTGCTTTCCTTAATTCAGTGCAAAAATTTTTTTTTATCAAAAAAGTTTTATCAAAGAGTATGTATATATAGAGGGACAGCCATTAACAAATATTTGTCCCAAGTTTTTGTTAATGGCTCTGCTACGCCATCTAGTAGACGGTGTGATCTCTACGTTTTAATTTTTAATTTATGGCTGATCCTTTATATACAGGGAGCTATTTTTACAAAAATAAGTTTTTACATGTTAATTTCCCATGTTCAGCTAACTCATTCAGCACCCTGTATATAGAGGACCAAAAATTACGACGTAGAGATAACCCCCTCCACTAGATGGCGTAGCAGAGCCATCAAGAAATACTTATGACAAGTATTTCCATAAGAGCTGTCCCTCTATATATACATACTCTTTGGTTTTATCAATTATTCAACAAAAAAATTGAAGCTGCAAAAATGCGAAATAAATACGATATTTCAAGACATTTAAGAATAAAAAAGTGAAAAACGCTTGGACAGATTGATTTTAATTTCAAGGGAGCTACTTTCACTGCTGTTCATAAACATTGACAGTTCAACCCTTAAGGTAAAGAGCAAACCACCCTTGTAATTTTGAATGAAAAGATGGGTCTGATAAAAAGATCAGTTTAATCAAATTAGATGTTCAACAATTTGAACAATTTTTTTTTAAATAAAAAAAAAATTTAAATTAAGGCCTTACATACGTCTAGTAGCGTCAAAAAATGCGCTACAATAAATATTTTTTTTAGTAGAGATAACAATAGAAATTTATAAAGATAAATAGTACAATTCATTTATTGGTATTTAAACTTTATAAAAAAATGTATATCACTTTATTGTTACAAAAATTATTATATAAAAATTCACGTGATCTTCAAAATTCAAAAAGGATCTTGTAAAATAAAGTTGTTGTTATAGTCTGTCAAGCCGGAATTTTGATATTTTGATTTAAACATTTTATAAAAATATTTCAAGTGTAAAATTTATGATGTAAAACGCATACTTTTTTTTAAACTGCCATAAATTGCTTAATTTTTTGAAATTCAAAATTCCGGCTCGACAGACTATAACAACAACTTTATTTTACAAGATCTTTTTTTAATTTTGGAAATCGATTAACATTTACTGGAGATATAATGCCGACCGTGAAGCAACTATTTTTTTCTTAGCGTTGTGGATCACCTGAAATTTTATATAGTAATTTTTGTAAAAATAAAGTGAAATAAATTTTTTTATGAAGTTTAAACGCCAATAAACAATGTGTACTATTTATTTTTATTAATTTCTATTGTTATCCTTACTAAAAAAAATTTAATTTTAGCGAATTTTTGGCGCTGCTAGACGTATGTAAGGAAATTTTTTTTAAAAATTGTTTAAATTGTTGAACATCTAATTTAATTAAACTGCTACATAGAATGTACATGGAATTTTAGTTATTTGTGATATATTTTTTTATTTGTATTTTTAGTTTTTGCTTATTATTTCGATTTTCTAAATGTTTTTCATGATTATTGCTGATACTTTTAATTTTAATAATTCGGAAAGTTATGCGATGACA
This sequence comes from Cantharis flavilabris, assembly GCA_949152465.1. Lineage (NCBI taxonomy): Eukaryota > Metazoa > Arthropoda > Insecta > Coleoptera > Cantharidae > Cantharis > Cantharis flavilabris. The sequence continues at coordinate 11,671,694 of OX424441.1, forward strand.
TCAGATTTTTTAAAATTAAGTAATTTGAAATAAAATTTTCTAATCAAATACCAGAATTATTCTGAAAGGTATAATCTTGTCGTTTCGTACTGCAAAATTAATTTTAAAAGATATGTTTACCTAGCTAAATCGAAATGTACTTCAAGTTCACAAATACAATACGAAGGATATAATCATTAATTTTGAGCTGTAAAGAGAGAAAATATAAAATTAATCTAAGCAGAGCTCATTTGTGGGAACGATATGTTATAATTGTAACATTTGAAATTCAAAGAAATATAGGTTTAAAAATTTGAAAAAAAATTCAGTTCTATTGAATTAATTAGCACAGAATATTTATTATGGCTTCGGTAGGCGGAACCTTAATTGAATAGCCGAAGCTGCAGTGAATATTTATTAGTAAACAAGTACCTAAAATTAAATTAAAAATATATTAGTAAATTTTTTAATTTCAGAAATAAAACATGTGGCTGTTGAATTTATCATGGCGTATAAAATTGATGTTAATGTTTGTAACTATTGGAATGGCCCAAGAAGATACTTTGCAAAGTGCTTTAAATGCAGTTCACAGACGTCAACGAGATCTTACCGAAATTCCTGATTATTATCCGGAAAGTAGACCAGGAAGATATTATTATTTACCCAGTGATAAAGACGATTTAGCATTTTTAAAATCTGATAATCGTTTAAACCATTACAACGGTACCGTTAATATCATTGCTTTAATAATATAGAGTGATTCACAAAATCAGCTTTTAAATAGTTCGAATAGTAAAATCGTTATTTTTTTAATTCTTTATTGATTAGTGACATTAGTGTTACTTTTTATTTTTTATTGATAATAACCTAAAGTTTTCGAGCGCTTTCCAATGATAAATAGTTTTAATAAATTGAATCTCGTTAATCTATTCACGACCTCCACCAATAAGATTTTTCTTTATGGGATAATAAATTTTTTTTAAATATGTACCTGTAATACGTATATCATCTTAAATAAACATTGAAATGAAAAATAAACATATTTAATAGGAGAATATTTCATTTCTAAAATATTCTTTGATTCGAATAAAAAAGAAATTATTTATCATATTGGCCCCGGTATACAATTTTGTTCTTATCGACGGGACCGGTGTTGAAAATTAATTATTTTCAAATTATACGTCTAGTTTAAGTTAAACTTTAATTTAACGAAATTGTAAATTTTTGTTGAGCATATCCTACAAAAATAATGTCGTGTTCGGTGATGGAACTATAATGCACAGGATCCCGCAACGCGGAAGAGCCCAGAGTCACAGAGGGCCCAAGTGCATTATGAACAGAGTAAAACATTCTTGAAAGTAATTACTTTGCAAGAGAGGCCAAAAATTTTAAATTAAGATAACAAGCAATCTGAATCATATAATTTCTTACACACGTAAACGTGTGTTAAGTCTGAAATAATTTTCAACTGTGTGGTATCCCGGTAATATTTTGCGGTCCCAACACTTTTTTTTTGTGAGATGTAGCATTTATGCCACCCGGAGCTTAATGTGTTTACAAAGATTTGCTGTTTATTTTGCTGTTGAACGGGCAATCAATAAAGCATAAATCAGTAACAATAATGCTCCAGTCAACAAGTGGCTTTGAAGTACAAATTGAAAGGCATTTGAAAAAATAACTTTGGAAAACACATCCTCTACGCAGATATCACTTAAGGTTGTTAAGAAGGAAAATGAAATTAATGAGAAGTTCTTGAAATTTTTTCAGTATATTATTTGTGCAATAACAAAACTTCTGGCAAAGTTTGAACTTAATCTTGTTCTTAGTTATTGAGATAAAAAATGTTAAAGTTTACTTTGATTTAAAGGTCATTAAATCGACAATCAGAAATGTCAGCATTTCAAAAAATTGCCAAAATATTTATGAAAGTCTTATAAATATCGTATCAAATTTCAAAAAAGTCATGTTTTTAGTTTCTGAAAAAATTAAATTATTGTTCCAAAAATTGTACAAAAGCTATCAAGATTTAGTAAATCATGGCAACATCTGATTTCGTAACCCATTCATTTTTCCACCAATATTTTTGTTTTTAATGTATATTTATCAAAAATCTTGATAGCTTTTGAACTACTTTCTAGAACAATAATTTAATTTTCTCAGAAACTAAAAACATGATTTTTTCGAAATTTGGTATAATTACATATTTATAACACTTTGATAAATATTTTGGCAATTTTTGGAAATGCTGACATTTCTGATTGTCGATTTAATGACCTTTAAATCAATGTAAACTTTAACATTTTTCATCTCGATAACTAAGAACAAGATTAAGTTCAAACTTTGCCAAAATTTTTTTTATCCAACACCTCTGTCTTATGAAGGCATAATAATGCCAATTTTACATATCTTATGGGGTCTATAAAACACTAGTGGACTTATGAATTCATAATTACACACTAGTGACTTATATGTAAATTATGAGTACACCTACTACTTACTAGTTTTCATAATTTAAATTTGATATTTTAAAATATTGGATAAAGCTTTGTATGACACACGTGTCTTAACAGCAAATAAGTTACTCAAGAAAAATTAGCCACTCGAGCAAGCTCTTGTGGCTAAACATTTCTTTCGTAACTTATTTGCCTTATAAGCCACTTGTATAATAAATAGCTATTATTGCGCAAATAATTTACTGTAAAAATTTCAAGAACTTCACATTAATTTCATTTTCCTTCTGAACAACCTTAAAATAGAATTACAGTGAACACAACTAATTTTAGGCATTTATGCGAAGTATAGTGAGAAGACTTATGTTCCGGTCCCGTGTCTGTCCGTCCGTCCACATGTTTCAAAATATACTATGAATCAGTAAAACTATTTTACCAACCTACAAAATATAATTATCAGAAAATCCGATATTTTAATGCGTGCTTTATTTAAAATATTTTTGTATCTACCTTATATTTTAATCTATATTTTTCAAGTTTAACCATAAAGATAGCATTATAGAAGCCTAAAAACTGCGCTCATCCGAGTTCCACCTCGTTTAATAAAGTGGGATGAAATTTCCGGATCGGATTTGAAATTATCTGGAAACTTACAGTTAATTTAAAAAATTTTAATTAATCACTTTCTCTGAATGGTGAGTGTAATTATTAGAGATATCGCAATAACTATAATCGGTAGAAAAGTAATCCATAAACATATATACAAGTCAACACAATGCCAACCGGTTATAAAGACATTATTACATAAAAAAAAACCTTAATAATTTTTAAATTATTAACATGCCGTCAAAAAGTACGAGAGTATGTCGAAATTCAAATCTACTGGATTTGGCTATTCAATATACAGGGTGTCCCCGGATACACTTTACATAATTGCAGTGGTGATAGAAGACACTTTTTTAAGAAAAATATTTAACAAAAATTTTTTTATAAATTCAAACCCTCGAGAGTTGGGCCTCCTTAAAGCGTTTTTTTTTAATTTCCACCTTCCCATGGCCTTAGCTCGGAAAATATTGATTTTTCAGTAAAAATGCTTAAGTACTTTCTTAAAGAGCGTGAAGTAATCTACAAACTAGATTTAAATCTTTTATTGTCTAAAATCAACGGCTTTCGAGTTATGTCTTAAAGTATTTTTAAAATTGTTGAGAATTTCTAACTTTTTTTTTCTTAGTTTTTTTTATTTTTAACATCTTAACATTTTACAAAAAATCTGATTTCCCATTCCGAATAGGAAATTTAACGGACTACAACTTTTGTTAGGTAAAAATTTTTGAAAAACCAATCCATTTTACAGAAAATTAGAAAATAATATAAAAAAGACGCTACAAAACAAAAAATTGAATTCACAAAAATTTTATTTTTATTGAAAAATGATTTTATTAATTAAGGTAAACCATTACATTATTTAGGTAAATGTTCAAAATGACTACCCTCATTTTCAATACATAGTCGTGATCGTTTTAAAAGATGTTGCATTCGTTATTCTGTCCATTAATTCCTCTCTGGTGTCGGGCTTTCCTCTGTTGCTGTACACCAACGCTTTAACAGCACACCAGAAAAATATATCAAGAGGAGTTAAATCTGGAAATTTTGATGACCAATTAATAGTTCCACCTCTTCCGATCAATATTTCAGGATTGCTTAATTTAAAAAAAAATTTATTTGAAGCCCAAAAGATGCGAATTAAAAATTAGGGTGGTCGTTTTGAACATTATTTACTGAAATAATGTAAAGTGGATGTCACATTGTAAAATTTCCATCCAAATTTTTATAAAAATTTGTATAAAAACGGTTTGGATAGTGTGACAGGCCATTGGTTTTATAAAAATTACGCAGGTAAAAATATTTTTATGGTGCTTGTATTTTCATGACGTCACAAAAACGTTTTTATACAAAGGAGAGTTTTTATAAAAACGAAAGGTTTTAGAACTGTCTCTAAAATTTTTAAAAAAGCAGGCATTCCATTGGCTGTTGACGCCCCACTCAACTTGAATTTCCGCATCAAGTAAAACCGGTTGACCTTACTTTTAGGGTAGCTTATACAAAACAGCTGATCTCGTTTTTATAAAAACTGTACGAAGCACTTGACAGTGAGACAGCATAAAATAATTTTATGGCTCGTGACGTCACATCGTTTGTATGCAAATTATTATAAAACGTTTTTACACAAATTTTTACAGTGAGACTCCGACTTAATAGTTTAAACTTATTAATAAAATAATTTTTCAATAAAACTTAAAATTTTGTGAATTTCATTTTTTGTTTTGCAGCTGCTTTTTTTATTATTTTCTGATTTTTCTGTGAAACAGATTAGTTTTTCAAAATGTTTTACAAGACAAAAATTAGAGTCCGTTAAATTTCCTATTCGGATTGGGGCGTCAGAATTTTTGTAAAATGTTTCGTAAAATCAATATTTTCCGAGCTATGGCCATGTGAAGATTATAATTTAAAAAAATGCTTTAAGAAGACCTAACTCTAGAGGGTTTGAATTTAGAAAAAAATTTTGTTAAATATTTTTTTTATAATAGTATCCTCTATTACCACTGAAATTATGTAAAGTGTATTCGGGGACACCCTGTATAGGTATAGAGCAGTTATTCGGTCGGCAATCAGAAGAACCACAACGTAGAGAAGAAAAAACACCAAATCAAGAATACTACAATATAAAGAGTGTCACTCGAATATTTTACACTTATAGGCTATACCTATACTTTGTCTAGCAGCCACTCCGAGATGATGGCCAATTCCAAGCTGAAATCGCTAATCTGTCGTGGAAATAATATAATTATAAAATAAAACAATAACTGTTTAGCAGAAACCCACACACCACAGATATACCAAAGATTATATCGAGGTTGCGAAAAAAGAAAAAAAAAACTAAGGAATATAACAATGTATATGTTTAGATTAATTTTGTGTCGATATTCCTTTCAGAGAGAGGAAAAATCCAAAAAACTTCCTCAATATTAAGATTGGAAAGGCAGGAAGTAATAAAAACACCTTCAAAAGTTTCTTCAGTAGACATTGTTACATCAATAAGAACGGACAGAAGAACCGAGCTAGTTAACCTACCTATTATGAAGTAAAATTATATTATCTATTATAAGTTAATGTCCCCGAGTCGAACCCAAAGTGGGCAAGAGAGCTGTTTTAGCGTCTTTCCTCGGCAGGCAATGGCAAATCACCAAGAAAATCTGTCATTGATACCAGCAGTATGGCGGAAAGCAGGGTTTCTTAACCTTTTTGTAGTCATGAACCTCTTTCAAAATTTAAAAAAGCCTATGGACCCCTTAGTCACATAGTTAGTGTGACGGTTGCTGCTTCTAATGCCAGATTAGAACTTCAAATTTTTTATTATTGCAATAATATTATTGCAGTATATTAGGCAGGCTCACCATGGACCTCCGGCAATCAAGTTCTACCTGTTTACTTGGTTAGTAGTCATTTAGTTTTCTGATTAAGCTGTTTGTAATTATTTTTGTAAAAATTACGGCTGCGTAAAAGCAATATAGTAGCGCAATGCAAATACCTACCCGTTCTCGTTAGGTCACGCGTGACGCATTCCACGAAATAGAAGTATGATTTGTTGAGGTTTTCACTTTGGATGAGTGATCCCACGCAAACCTGCCTTTTATGAACATCGCGTGTCGTGGCTACCCTACCAACCCTCACTAAGCAAAGTGATTGGGTATGTCTAAATAGTACATTATGTGCCGAGGTGAAAATGCTTCATTATGGAGCGCTAAGTCAGTTGACTGAGGCGCGAAGCTCCGAAGTCAACTGTAAGAGCGACGCTGGAATGAAGCTTCACACCGAGGTATGTATACTATTTTATTCACAATAAGTTTGTAAACAACAAATAATTAAAAATTTTATTAAATTATACACTGCTTTTCATTTTATTTCACTTTTGAAAATAAAAATAGTTTATCAAGTTGACATAAAACATTAAAAACAAATTGCTGTTTATGTCAAACAAAAATTTTGTGTTGTGTTAAACTGGCAAATATTATATTAGCAACAAAACAGATTTGTTTCGTGTATTTTATATTAGTGCTTAAATAATTTTTAATTATTCTGACTAAACTTAAACTTATAAAGTAACTAAAATATTAAAATTAGATTATAATTATTTAGCTTGTACTAAACTTGCACATAAATAATTGTACTCGACACTTGACATAACGTTAACTAATTTGACGCACACTTTTTGTTAGTTTCTTTTCTTGCCAATCGACAATGCGACATTGCAGGTCGAGAAGTGTTCACTTCCCGACCTGGAGTAGGTTGGAAAGTAAAACAAACTAGCTTTTTGATTGGTTGGCAAGTGACTGTAAATAAAAAACTGCTTCCCAACTTATTAAAAATCAGGAATGTATCGATTACTAACCGATTGTGAATAAAATTCTCTTTGAAGGTCAAATCCAGCAGTGGACGAAAACTACTGGATGATGATTATTTTTGTTAATAATTTGTACGAACGTCATAATAGGGTTATTGGTTAATAATTTTGAAGTCTTCTTCAACTATCATGTCCGCGGTTACCTTTTTATTTAAGTTCTTATCTAACAGTACGTAGTCAACAACTGACGATTAGGTGTAGTATTTCGGAATCTCGATCTATTTCTTCTGGTGCTCTGCGGAGGTCCATTTAGGGACCACTACTGTTGTTCGTCTATGCATCACAACTGCTGAGACTTATACAGGACTGTAGCGCCGACAGTGAACTGTAATAATTTAAACGGTGGTCATTACCTGTATTCAAAAAGCGAGTTTCGGAAAGGTTCTTCGCCCAACATTACACTATTCATGGGAATTTTTCGTAAAAAACTGTGGTGTTTTTGCTGAAGTACATGAGTTGAAAATGCCGATCGAAGTGCTTGCGGTCGGACGTGGGGAGAGAGGTTAGTTGAGTGTATGTGACAATCTTAGGGTTAAATGAAATAACAAACGTCTCTGTAAGGAAACCATTCTGAACTTCGCTCTTGCTCGTGATTTGGTTACTCCCATAGATAAGAGAGTTACTCCTATTTATTCCATATGACTATTGTATTTGTGTTTTCGAAAATTTATTTTTTTTATTATTGAATTTATAAATTGAAATAGCCCATGTAACGTTGCATTCTTATAGTATATTATGTGGACTATAGCAATTCATGAGAAATTAAAACATTATTTAACATATTTAATATCCTATCTCTCGATTTTGTTTCTAAATTTATCTGAGATTATCAGAATTTTTTGAGAATCACTCTATATAGCCGTTAAGGACAATTAATTAAGCATTTAAAACATAAATTTATCAATTGCAGATAATAGAGTATTTCAAAAAACGTTACTAGATTATTTGGAAGATGAAAAAAACCGGTATCCTTCTCAATTTAGTCCTATTCAGGATAATAGCATGAAAAAACGAATTTCATCTTCATTTCGAGAACGAATTGAAAATGCCAAAGAAATTCCAGATGAAGATTTATCTGACTCGTTTAATAAGCTAGAAAATAATGATAACGAACAATATATTGACTTACTTCAACAACTGCCCGAGAAGTACAGAAGCTATTATCCCGATTCATATAAAGTTCATTCGATTAATCAACTGAAAAAGAGAACATTTTCCAACGATTATTATACAAATTTAGGTTATGATAGCATTGGTATGAACAAGCGAAGTCGATATTTCGAACCCGATGGTCCTAGCGAATCTCTTTATTTACTTAATTACACGCCTAAAGATGAAATGTTTGAAAGAATACACGAAGAAGACTTAAAATCACCAGACTTAGTCCCAGAATATTATAACAATTGGAATGATTACGAACAATCAGATTCTAAGCGAGATAAATCGTATTTGCCATCCTTATACTCTGTTAATAAACGTTTTCCCGTCACGAAACGTAGTAATCCACCAGAACATAAATTCAATGGCAGGAAAGCTCAGCATAAAAGAATTAACGAAGCAAGTCCTAAATTATCATCCACTACCGATCCTAAAGTAGCAAAAGAATTAAGTAGTGTATTTGGATCAAGTAATACTCAGGTAGAAGCAAACACCAAGGAAACGAAAAGCGATAATAAAAAATCAACGAAATTAAATAAATCTAATACAGCTAAACAAGAAGTGAAAAATGAAAATAAGCAGAACGCTTCATTGGCAAAGGAACCCACTACTAAAGAAATAGTTCCTAATATAGTTAAGGAAGAACCTATACAAATTAAAAAGAAATCCATTAATTGGAAAGATTATTTTGGCTATGATAGAAAAAAGAAATCCGATACCAATTTAGATAACGAATGGTTAATGGAACGGTATCAAAAAGCTATTGCGATGGCCGCTAAACGTAATGTCGACTATCCACTTCAAAATTTTCGTTACTACGATAGCGATAAAACGGACAACTTAGATAAAGGAAATGACAAAAAGAGTAATATTCGTGGAGATGAACAAACTAAACTACAAGAGGTAGATACCAAACTTAAAAACATCGAGGATTCTATTATCGATGAAGCTTTAAAATATACAGGTGCTCACGAAGGAACCGTTGATTCAAAAGAAATACAAGAAGTAAAAGATAAGGTAATTTCTCGTCTTGCAGCAGCATACAGTTTAGAAAAAATGAGGCAAGCGTTAGGGGAATATAAGGAAAGTATTGCAAAGCAACGAAAACAAATGAAGGAAGCCAATCAAGAAAGGTCCAAAACAGAAGAAAAACGAGTTTCTGTTCCAAGAAAACATGCAATTGATGAAGATCGAGAAAAAGCACCTGAGGAAGATAACAGTATTAAGTGTTCACAAGGAACTGAGGAATGTAACGAGCAAACCTATAAAACGCCTAAAGAAATTTTAGAAGAGGAAACGCAATGGATTAAAGGTAATAACATTAAATCTCGTCCAGTCAAGATAGGAGTAAAAATCAGTAAACCTGGAAATAATTAGTGGAGGCATTTTTTTAAAACTTAGGAAGGTGTGTTTGGTAGTGTAAATTTCGATTTTCAGGAAAAACCCCCATTGCGTTTGCCGCCATCTTGATTTAAAGAGTGATTTTCTTGATTTTTAAATAACTCGCTTATTTTCAACTTTAAAGTGAAAATAAAAATATAATTTTTTTTATATATAAACTTTATAACATTTACGTATGTAACTTTTACCCTATGATCGATACTCGTAGAGTTAGACTGCAAATAGGGGTTAAAAACGTTTTTTCGAAATTATCTTGTTTACTATAATGTTTATCGTAAAAATGATAATAAGTAATTAAGTAAAGAATTTTATTTCCTTCAACTTTGATCATTGCCATTTTTATCTTAGGATCAATATTTTTGACTCACAATTAAAATAGTCACCCGATATGAATATCATTGTAACTTGAGTTACAGTGTTATCTATTTGTACTGTAAATGGCTTCACCAAAGAAAAATCTATAATTTTTTTTTCTATCTGAATTAATTCTATTATTATTAATTTAACAAAATAATATCATTGTTACTGTATTGTATATATATATATAGTTAAATAACCTTTAAACTGCTCTCTTGAAAACTAAGCAAAAGTGAGTTACATAGTTATTCATATCAGGTGTCGAAATAGGGGTGCAATTATTTATATTTTCTTACGAGTATTTCGTTTATTATTAAGTTTGCCTTAAAAATAGTAATGGACAATCAGGTACGTCATTTGATCTTCTCCAACTTTGGTTATGTCCTGATTTTAGGATAAACATGATAATATAATAAACAAGATAACTGAAAATTTAAAAAATCCACCTCTGAATTCAGAGTAAGTTTTAAAATTTTGATCCTAGGGTAAAAATGGTTATTACCAAAATTTAAGAAAATGAAATTGTCTACCTAATTACTCATTAGTCATTACCATTTTTACAATAAACATGATAATGAACAAGATAATTGAGAAAAACCGTTTTCCACCACTGTTTGCAGTCTAACTCTACAAATATCGATCTTAGAGTAAAATTTACATAAACCAAATTTATGAGGAATTAGATTTCCTACAACTTTGGTGATTATAATTTTTACTCTAAAGTTGATAATAAGCGAGTTATTTTAAAAACAAAAATATCGCCATCTAAATCAAGATAGCGGCAAACGCAAATGATGATTTCCCGAAAATCGAGATTTACACTATCAAACACCCCTTCCTCCGAATAAAAAAATATTGTTTTCCTTAATTATTTCCAGGTGAAATCCTATTCTGACCGGAATAGTATTTGTTTCGATATTTCTATATTTTGTAATAAACAAATGTTTTCCAAAAATCAATTATTGGGAATTACATGACATAAGAATATATATATGTTAGCGAGGTACTGAAAACTTACAAGTGGTGATTTTTTTGTGATTTTAACTAAAAAAAATGTGGGAAAAACATAAAATAAAAATTTTTGAAATACAAAAAACCAAAAGAGAGTTTTGTAACAAGATAAAACTTTTTTTTAGAAAAAAAAAGATTTTATCTGAAAATATCAGTATTTTGAAACTAATATTTGACGAGATTTAATGTAACTTAGGAAGGATTTTCTTAATAAGAAAAGCCAAAATATAGCCTTTCATTAGTTTATCATACATAACTAGTGTATCGGTTTTAATTTATAGGTAGCTGCACTAAAATACAACGTGCCTGCAATGAAGTAGCAGACGTGTTAGGTAATTATGGACGAACGTTGGAAGCAGCGTGCAATATGTACCAGACTTGTCTATTATGCGTAAGTAATTTTATTTTAATTATGAAATATATTGAAAAATGTGTTATAAATAGGGCGAAAATACATGGTTTGCACCAACCCGTCATTGTAATGTGCTGTTCATTGCGAAATCCGACGAGCTTTGTGATGACGACAAGGAATGTCAGAAATTTGCTCGTTACTCCATTAGGTATCTTTTAGATATTAATAGATCCTTAAGGGCAGATCCATTAAGCGAATGCGAGTTAACATGTTCAGATGATAGGCGATAAACATGTTATAATGCATGATAAATACTCTTTATTTACGTGTAATTATTGTTCAAATGAAATGGTAATGAAAATGCTAATTATTGACTGACAACTATTTTGTTACTTTTATTATAATTACAAATATAAATTCCTTAATTTTAAGGGGACAATTGGACATTTTTAGCAACTTTCATTTCCATACCTGCCCACCAAATATTTAAAAACAAAAATTGATTAATTTCAGTAAATGTATATTGATGTTTAATGACGTGTTGTAATGTTATATTAAAATACGTTGTCGCTTCAAAATGACAAACCAATGGAAAAACCTGCAATGAAATAAAATTGAATCTTCTACAAATAAAATGTTGTGCGTTTAAAAAAAGAAAAGTGTTAAGATATGTTTTAAGTTTTAGAATATGTAAAATTTGTTAAATTATATTAGCAAATACCGTAGATATTACTGAATTTTAATGAGCATGTTAACTTAATTTTCATTAAAGAAGAAGTTTAAATAATAAACTTGTGAGCGAAGAATTCTAAAATATATGTCAACCTCTTTTGAAGATTCTCTTGTCCCCTTTCAAACTCATGACAATAATGTTTTTCAAATATATTAATTTTCATACCTTAATAATAGTCCATCGTTATAGAATATTATGTATTTCTTTATGTACCCACTAGGTGTTATTAAATTAATAATATATTTTTTAATATTTGAAAAATAATGTTAATTAATATACGAAAAATTTAAAAATAAACTTCTTAATTAGGTAATAATTTCGAGTTTAAGGTTCTAATATAACATTTTCAAAAGGGTTGTCATATCAAAACACGTTTTCTTATATAATTTATATAATATAGATGTACCCATGCATGTTTTGCTTAACTTAAAGCAAAAATGACTGTTAATGTATTGGTGCAAAATGTTTCAATATATTTTAATGCTGAAATAGATTTTTATTGTGTTCGCTTTATTTGTACCTACCGTTTTTTCAAATTTATTACCTCGTAAGATTCACAACTTAACAGCTATACCAATGCCATATCGCACCCTGAGTTGAAAAGTGTCGTAATTTCCAAAAAAAAATAATTTTTGTTTTGATAGATTCTTATGTATATTTTAACGCTCTTTTCAATGGAATCAGAAACAAAAATTTTTTTTTTTAAGTTTCGACACTTCTCATCTCAGGGTGCGATATACTATACATTAACTATAGCTTGATGCTCATAGTTGCTTCAGCGCCACCTGAAAAATTACGGTAAGGGTTGCTACTTTATCAATAGACAAAACAATTCAATAAACAATTGTTTATTGTTTTTCCTACAAATGCATTATTAAAAATAAATTTTTTTCCGTTTAATCGATTCAAGATTTACCTACAATAAATTATCTACAAACATTGAACGTAACAGACACTAAAGAAAAACTTCTCTAGTTCCCAAGTCTTTCCCAATGTTCAGTTCTCGAGGAAGCCATCACTGTTGCCCGAATATCTCCTGCGCGTACATCAGCTTGGACTTGTATTTCCTCTAAATTGCTCTCCAGGCAGTTAGTTATCTAACAAGGCGTCCATAGAGTTTCAACCGCCTCATAAGATAACAAAGGTTGTAATAATGCAAACGTAATTTGAATTCCGCGCTTGATGTTCGATTTTAAATCACATAAAATTACCGGCAATAATGTACATACCACATTGAAAATATTGAACGAGATTGCTAGCAATTGCTTTGTAGTGCTCGATATTTTACGATACACAGAACGCCACCAGGGGATGAACTACTACTAAGAAGGACGTGAGTGGGGATGAAAATGATGGGACAGAAAAGAACAGTAAGGAAACCCTCTTACTGCTTCTTACTTTTTGTGAAACCAAGCAGATCAGACGTATTTTGCAAATTTACCTAAAATTTCTTTGTTTAAAATATCATTCTATTATTGTATTATTTATTTGTTTTCTTTCAAAGGTAAAGATCTCCATATCTTTTTAATTTGACAAGCGAGTTGCTTTTCAGTGTACACTAGCTTTTTTCTGAGTTGCAATTTGATGTAGGACTACACATTTTCGACAGGGTTTGCATCAGGAGACATTGCCGGTCATTCCATAGTTGTAATGTTATTTTGCCGTTTGCCAGCTGAGTCGATTTTGAACGTGTTTTTCAGATAACAAATGTATTTTCAAAATAGGCCGAAAAGATGCATCGTTTTCATGCAGGTGTTATGTGAAACCAAGTCACATATGTACTACCGCGCAATGAAGTATGGACACCTAATTAAATTTGGTAACCCGCTGGTATTAGTGGCTATATTTTTAACAGACAAATTTTTGGACTACGAAAATGGGTCCACTTTATGTTGTTAATACATTTATACACACTTTCCCAGTCTATAGCGTTCACGTTCACGTTCTTGTTCAAGCCAGCAGCGTATTTAGAGAGGAGCAAAAGGGCAATTGTCCCTCCCAAGGATGACTCGGATGGTATCCCTGAAGCCCTCCCTGATAAAAGATAATTTTCACCACGAGGTTTTAAAATTTAAATAACATTAAATTATTTCGTTTATTATTTATTTATTTATTTATTTATTTGGTTACTACTGACGCGCATGAATGGATTAACGAGATTCTAAAATCGTTTAGTCTGCCCCCCTCCCGAATAGCATTTTCTAAAATACGCCACTGTTTTGAACAGACTGTATATATTGGAGTACGTTTTATTCATATATAAAAATCGGTTACAAGAAGTACCAGAACTATGGATTACAGATTACCACAACATCAATTAACTCGTCGGCGTCGTTGGTACACTTCATTTATTAATGTGATTGGTACACTGTGAGCGATGCACTCGAATATTTTACCTGCAATGGGGTTCTTAAGGTCGCTAATTAATTAATACTAAAGAACTTATCAAAAAGTAAGTTTGGCGCGGTAGAACGGGTGAATATGCATGACTATACCTCTTGACTTAAAAATGGTATATCTTCACTTTAAAAAATCGTGGAACGATTTTGAAAAATTGATTTTAAAGCTAAGTAGTAGCACTATGCGATGCACTTATTGAAAATTAAAATAAAAAACTGAGGTTCCCTGAAAAAAGTCATGAAAATGGTTAAAATGGTTAAAAAAGTTTTAGATTTAATCCTGGTTTCAATATAATAAGAAATTTACATTAATAGTGCAAATTTCTTATTATATAGTACATATTGATTGCGTATGGTGGCGCTGTCAATCATTGAGAAGATGTCAAAAATGATGAGGAGAGTGGTGTGAATGTTTTGATTTTAAAAAGTCAGGTGCTTATGCTTCCCCTTAAGAATGCTGTTATTCTCCTATTATTATGTAAGCATTATTATGACGTAGGTAATCAATATGTCTGACTATATGTTCACCTCCGAGTCGTAGTGAGATAAGGCTCACAACTTGTAAGTCATAAGCACATGTCGATTAATATTATAAATTCTCAGAATTGTCCAAAATGGGAATGTCAACTTCTACTGTACTCTTAATTTGGCTTCTATTGTTCAAAAAATTTTGAAAATTTTTACTAGTACCTTCACACACTGGGGGATACTCCACATAGATGGTAAACAAATAGGTGATATAATGTAGACACTAAAAATCTAGTCAACATTTCTTATACTTCATTACACTTTTAAATTAACTTTTAACACAGAATTTAATGCAAATAACGTTTTTAAAACAAAAATGAATTCTGAAAATTGCGGATTTTTAAAATTATACAATAAACAATAATTTGCTAAACACAAACTGTACAACGAATATGGCTAAAAATTGACATGTGCATTACTCATAGTTGTATCAACTTAGAAAAAATTTTGTATCTTATTTGGTAACTTACACCGTGCGAAATGCAAAAATTTCCAATATATTTTGAACATACCACGTATATTACAATAACATAAAAACTAGAGCCAATTTTCGTTATATTCATAACTTTTACGTTCTTAATCTTCAAAATTCAATGAAAAAATCAGGGTAACAAAAAAAATGCTTTTTTTGTAGACCTGCGTAATTAATAAAAAAAATGTATGTTTTCGATGTTTGGAAAAGTGAATATAAGGCAAGGCGCACACTGAAGTGGTGAGGAAGTGACGTGGCAGTGGCGTGGTGACCAAGTGGCAGGTGGAATCAGTAAAGCCCTTGATAGCTAAAGCCTATGTAAACAAATGAAAATGCGCGCATCAAAATGGAGCCACTACCACATCACTTGCTCACCACTTCAGTGCGCGCCTTGCCTAATAAAACATTTAAAAAATTCTATAGTCTAAACCACGAGAGCTCGAGTATGACTCACACTTAAAATTTATTCGGACCAGTGGCGTAGCTACAGGGGGGCCTGCTTCCCCCTCCCTAAATTATTAATTCGAAATTTGAAATGATCCATTTATACATCTTGTGTAATAAACCCATTGTCCGCCTTTTTAAAAATATTTTTTTAAATAGTTTATTTCCCTCCCGAATTAAATTACTGGCTACGCCACTGATTCGAACAATATAAAATTTTTACATAATTGTTATGTTAGGAGTGTAATATCAAAACAAATTAAAATCAAAATTAAAAAAAATTTTTCTCTAATAATTGGAAATAAAACAGAACATCAAAAGGAATTTGCGATTTACTATCAATTGTAATAAATTGAACATTTTGAAATGTTTTTTGTTATAAAAATTAATTTTAGTACAAAGCTTTTTAGGACCAATTTCATAATAAAATTTAACAGAGCTTTTAAATTTAAAAGGCGACTTAAAACAAAAATAAATTTCATAATCAATTTGAACTCCAGTTACTCCAGCGGAGGCAGTCATTCAAACAAAGTTCGATTGATACTCGATTTATTTACATAATGTATACCTTTTTATATAATAATTAATATTGCTAAGATAACACTGAAAGCACAAACATAATTCCTGACCAAGAGAAGAATTTGCAGTGTTTAGTAATTTGTCAACTGAGACATCCTGGTTAAAATTATAAATTTAATTTTGATAATAACTGAAAACAGTTGTAATTTTTTGCTACAAAAATCAGAAAGGGTATCTTTTCCATACATACACCACAATAAATAATATCGTTTTACCCCTATTGTGGATATAACTCTGCTTAGAGCGCATGAGGGCATGTAATATGCGAAGGTACCCGGGTACCTATGCCGTCGCGTCATTAGAAGGTGTTTTATTTCTGTCACATAAAGGTTAACTTAAAAAAACTCTATATCTCGAATTTCCAATTTGCAACAAGATGATAATATAATATAATATAATGAAATAAATAAAATGATGGTCCGTGTTCGGAATAATTTTCAAATTTAACAGTCTTACCGGTAATAACTGGAGTTTTTTACAGATTTTCTTCATAAATTCACTATTATTCTAAACCACATCTATCTGTTGATTTAATACTGCAGAAATCCTGAAATACCACATGTGTTCCATCTGGGTTCTATTGCAATTTAATTTCATCATAAATTATCCAATACTTGGTTGAATTTCCAAAGAGGTCTATCATCAAATACCAATACTATTCTTAAGATTCCAAATTTTTATTACAAATTTCCAAAAATAACTTCTCTTTCCAATTTATTTTAAATCCATATGATATCTTTTTCTGATAAAACATCCAATACTTTATAATCGTAATGATTGATTTTGTAATGATTTTGTTCACAAATATTAACATTGACCAGCTGTTAATTTACGAATAAAAAAAATCCAATTCTCCAGTAATTTCTGCTATAGATAACTTAATTTCGAATTCATTTTTAATTTCCAAAAACATCTTATCGGACTCCATACTTTCTTCTTCATTCCATCCTCCACCTCTACCAACCTCTACTTTTTAGTGGAACCAACTGTTTTAAATTTCCATACCGGCAGTTGCAAACTTTTTGAACACTTCATTTTATAGAAACAATCCTCACTTTTACAAAATTAAAATGGAAAAATTTGTCGCGTAACACCTACCGTCATTATTATCATTTAATTTCTCATGCGAAATTTTATTGTAACTTGTAACTTGTAACTCGGAAACTGTACATACGATCAAGTTGATGTGCATATTGAAACATTTGCTCAGAATGATAAGAACTACAATATATCCAAAAATTAGCCAAATCTACAGAAAGACATTTTCCCATAAGAATGGTGCGGGGTACTTAAAAAATTTTAAAAAAATTTTTTTATAAAATTTCTAAATTGCCTATAAATAAGCAAATTTTTTTTAAACATAGAATTTAAGTTATTCGTGATAATTTTTTTATTTGTATTTTGGTTTTGCTTATTATTTCAATTTTTTGAATGTTTTAGACGATTATTGCTGATGCTCTGATAAAATTTAGTAATTTAGTTTTTTCTATCCTATAGGTAAATTAGGAGTTACTTAATAAACGGAAAGTTATGTGATGGCCACATCCGATTTTTTACCTTAAATTTGACTTAAATAATTTTTTGGGTTTTTCCAAAATATTAATGTGGTTAAATAATTTAGGTGGCATGGTGTAAACCTTTGCTACCTGACTTATATGACCATATTTTTAGGTCAGGTGACCATCCGAATGGTGTAAACTGATTGATATACCACGGGTAATTTTAAAAAGTAGGTAATTTTGTCTTGTATTCATACAATAGACATCAGCGTTATTTTTAATCTCATCATCCCTTCTTCTTCCCACTTCTTCCCCACTTATTCAAAATGCACTCATTAGCACCAGATAGGCTCGATGCAACGATTTCTATTATACAATTATATTAGATTAGAATTAGTTAGAAATCTGTGGCTCGATGCCACTTCCGGGTTATGTAATTCTCTAAAAATTACCCACGCCATTTCTTTCTTCTTCAGTTGAAGGAGATTAAGACGCAAACTCGAAAAGCTGTCGAATTAAAAGCAAACTTCTCTATAAGCAACAGATATATCTCGAAGACAGATCTAGAAGGACAATAAGGATCTCTGTTTTCAAGTAAAATTCAACAATAATGAATGAAAACCAATTTAAAGAAAAAAATTATTCTATGATGTAATCCTTCATTGTAAGTGCGGCCTTTATGAAATTATGTTGTAACTATTTACGTAAGTTACAATCACCGTTAATAAAATGAAGCCAATCTACTTCAGATAAACAGGTGTTTCTTGAAAAAAAATCAAAACTTTATTTTTATCGATTATTTTTTAAATTAACTATATTAGAAGATCATTTAAGTTTAATCGTTTAATTTTAGAGCAATTTCTCATATGCCGTCTATTTGTTTTTAAATATCTATAATATCTTTGAAGTCCAAGTTATCGTACTCTAGCCAAAGTATTTGATAATAACTAACCTAATTACAATTTTTGTTTACTATTATAGTATTATATTATTATTGCGCTTATTATAATTAATTTTGTTAACGAAAAATTATAATACGCAATGTAGAAACTCCACATTTTTATTTCGTTATTGATCCTAGCAAGTACATCGGCATCCTCGACTTTTAGAATTTTCAAAATACATGTATTCCTATAAGTAAAAATATAGTATTTGTTAATTGTAGTTTTATAATTAGCTGTCATTCGTATTCATAAAATTGCTTTATTTTTATAATATCTGACTTCCAGAAAGTATTAATTTATAAATACGGATGATTATATTTAATACCATTAAAAATGCAGCTCCTAATAATAATGCTTTATGCTTAGGATCTATCGATCTTCCTGGAAATTGTATGGATAAATTATAAGCTACCAATATCTGATCCCACTGATGATTTATACTTCCTACTTGTGTTGCACCATCTGGTGTATAAATCTAAAATATTTGTATATAAAAATTTTTTTCTAGCAAGATATAAGGAATATTACTTTAAAATGAGCGTCCTTTCCAAATGAAAGACATGCACAAGTAGAAGGTCCTTCAATACGATATAATAGATGGCGCTGTTGATTGTAAACAAAAAATAATGGTATCGAAGGACTAAATTGCTGTTCTATTGTTCCAACAAAATCTGTAGGTTTTGAAAGTACTTCCATCACCTAAAAAAATTTATTGTTAAATTTTATTCATTAGATCGAAAATTAAATTCGTACCTGTAAGTAACACCAAAATGAACAAGTTCCACAAGCTAGCCTTCGCCGAATTTCTAAAGCTTCTTGTTGTGTTTGATCATATATTTTCATGCTGAAAGCTCTTGCCGAACCAAAACACATTCTTTGAAATGATGTAGAGGATTCACTTGCATAATATAAAGTTTCGCCATTTGGTACTTTTATTATATATCTATTTTCTGATTCCGTATTTGATAGTACTGCAAATTGGATGGGTTATTAATGAAAAATAATGTATTACTATAATCATTACAATCGTTTAGTTCTACCGTTTGTTGAACATTAAGTTGGTCGACTCCACCCAAAAAATCAAGTCCATGCATAGGTATAAATTGAGAAACACTTCTAGTTTGCCAATTTACTGTCGATACAGGTATAGGCCTTCTTGTTCCAGAATCTTGTCCATCTTAATTTAAGATTTAATACCTAATTATAATTATTTATTAACGCCTTTTAGTTGAACTTACCTCCAAGCTGTGGTTGAAATGTAATTGCTGGATTGTAATTTTCGCCGAATCCTGATAAATCCAAGTCTAAAAAGCAAAAATAAATAAAATTTTAGAAAATATAAAAGAACAAAGAAACTTGTAAAACAATATGTGTGATACTTTTAATTGAAAATCAAGTTTTTTATCAAAATTTAAATTTAAACAAGTTTAAAAGTTGTCCGATTATATTCTACGTGCATATAAGAGGGGATTGTTTTAAACCAGTCAGTGTACTTAATTATCTATACATATTTTTCAATATTTAAGTTATGTTTCAGAAATAATCCCATCTAGAAATTAGAGATAATATAATCGCCTTTGCTTCTAAAGCCGCATTTAAGTTGAGAACAACCTTAGCAGGTTCGATTTTTTGTATCCGCAATGATCTAATATTGGACACAAATGTGCTTGCAATACATAAAGGGTTTTCTAAAAGGGATGATACAATTTAAAATGGTTATAATCGGTGGCAACACTGCGTGGCAACACTGCGTATTCTTTTTTGACATTTTTTATGTGTTTGTGTTCAGTAGGTTATGCCATTTAATCATGGATTTAACACGTGGAATCATGGAATTTAAAACTTAACACGATTCGACAACGTTTAGAAACTGTTAAATTGCTTTATCAAAATCAGTGCTCTTATATGTGGATTTTCTTACACTTGCTGCTACCAAATCAATATTCTCTTGTGTGCATGTATTTCTTTGTCGTACTCGTATTCTTGTATCGTGTAAAGAAAATTCACTTCCACTCTTAACGAAAGAGGAAATGTTATAAATAATAATATACATCTTTTAAAACGATCACGACTGTGTATTGAAAATGAGGGTGGTCATTTCGAACATTTACTTAAATAATGTAATGGTTTAATCTTCATTAATAAAATAATTTTTCAATAAAATTTAAATTCTTTTAAATTTTTTGTTTTGTAGATACTTTTTTTTATTATTTTTCGATTTTTTGTGAAATGGATTAGTTTTTCAAAAAATTTTACTTGACAAAAGTTATAGTCCGTGAAATTTCCTATCCGAAATGAGGCGTCAGATTTTTTGTAAAATGTTTCGTTTAGAAGATACAGCGATTTGAAAAAAACCAAGAAAAAAAAAGTTTAAAATTTTCAACATTTTTTTACTTACTTTAATTCATAACTCGAAAGCCGTTGAATTTAGACAATAAAAGGTTAAAATGTAGTTTGTAGATTATTTCACGCTTTTTAAGAAAGCACTAAACCATTTTTATTGAAAAATTAATATTTTCCGAGGTATGACCATGTTAAAGTGGGAATTTAAAAAAATGCTTTATGGAGGCCTAACTCTGGAGGGTTTGAATTTAGAAAAGTGTCCTCTATCACTACAGAAATTATGTAAAGTCTATCCGGGGACACCCATAAAAATATTAGAATTGCATTCAAAAGTGTCTCCTTTTCTCTGTAATCACTTAACAAATAATGTCATCAAATTGAGTCCCACACCAATCGAAGTGTTTCACTGTACCCATCCACCAGGAGAACAGGGCGGCCTGTAGGCCGCTTGACCTCTTAGTAACATAGTAGCTCAAATGCTTCTGCTTTTAAACAAAAATATAAATGATTAATGTTTTAATGAATGGGTGATTACCTTTTGAACTTGGAGTACAATTGACTCCGAGTCCTGCAAAACATATTATTTTATTTGATCGGTTCAATTAAATAAAAAGTGGACATTATAACGACCTTCAAAATAATCGGCCTACATAGAACTTGACCGTATTTCATATTGTCATTGGGGCATATATGTAGGTATTTGTCATTTATCTTTTAATTTAATTGGCAATTAAAACTTTTACATTATGAAAAATTTTTAAGTTTCATAAAAAAAAGCATATAAAATTAAAAATTTGGAAAAAACATTCAATAATAACAATTAACATAATTTCTATTGCTTCTAAAAATATTGATAAAGTAAACAAAATTAGTCAGGCTTTTTATTGTCCAATAAATTGACATATTTTTAATCAATTGTTGTTATTATAATATGTAATTTAAATCTTGGATGAAAATTAATATTTTAAATAATACCTACCCGTTGTATGATCTTCTAAATTATCCAACCCATCGTTTACTTTATTTGTTTTGGGAACATTAAACATTTTTGTAAAAAAATATTAATACTCTATCAAAATATCAGTTAAAATACTAACAATGAATTTGTATTCATCTATTGAAATAAATATTTAGATAAAGTAATCTAATCACTATCTTTGTTATCGTACACTTACAAAAAAAATATTTCATGTGATGAGTTATATTTATGGTGACCATATTATTTTTATGAAAAAAAGTACATACGCAGAAACAGGGTAAATACCTAACAAAATATAACGATTACGATTAGTGGTAGTATTTATTATTCGGGCAATTATTTATTTAACAAAAATGTTTTTTAAATTAACAACAAATAATAATTTCATGGTTCATTTGAAGTGCGTTTTTGTCTACCACTATGCCAATCGACAAAATAAGTACATTTGTATGTACTTTGAGAAGTTTTTAAGTACATAGGACCAGAGCCGGATTAAGGATATGTGAGGCCCGGGGCTAACTGTTTTTGGATGCCCCTTGGCCTTGCATATTTTAACAAAATACGCCGCTGGCGAACATTTTTGATTTTTCAAGGTCAACAGCGCTTACATCAAATGTTATATTTTTGAAAGAATAATAGTTATTATCGAGGGGTAAATCACGGTCAAAAATCGTGTACACCAGACTTCCTGCTACTTTGGCCTTCCCAAACTTCCCCGGACTTCCCCAAACTTCCCGGACTTCCTCGGACTTCCCCAGACTTCCCGGACTTCCTCGGACTTCCCCGGACTTCCCCAGACTTCCCCGGACTTCCTCAGACTTCTGAATTTACTGATGTGTCTATTGATCTATCTGGAAAGACAGGTGAAAACCTAAAAAAAAAGGTCTCTCGTTTTCCCATGCACTGGTTTTACTTCCTCATATTTCCTTAGACTACCCCAGACTTTCCCAGACTTCCCCGAACTTCCTCAGACTTCCCCGGACTTCCCCAGACTTCTCCGGACTTCCTCGGACTTCCCCGGACTTCCTAAGACTTCCCCGGACTTCCTCAAACTTCCCGGGACTTCCTACAAGCTGCACACCAGACTTCCCGGGAGATTTACCCCTCGGTTATTATACATAATTCATTATAGTTTTTTTCTATAAAACACAGGTATACAACTTTGGTAATTTAAATTTTGTTGATTCAATTTCTTTGAGGCCCCTAGAAATTTGGAGGCCCGGGGCTGCAGTCCCTTTAGCCTCCCCCCCTCCATTAATACAGCTCTGCATAGGACATCGTTCCAAAAAAGAGTACTGTCCTACTAAAATAATTACCACATATGGTCACCATAGTTATATTCCATCATAAAAATAATATAATATTAATAATACCTTCACCAGGAAATCAGATACTGAGATGCCCTTTCAATTATAAAACCGATGAACTGTATGAAATCCTGAATGGAAGTTTATTAGAAATATTATAAAATGGCAGTGTAGCATTACCTTTGCATTTTTATCTCCAACCGAAAATTTTAGTGGAAGGTTATAACAGAGAAACGTCAAATTAATGAATGGATGAATATTGGTAAAACATTGTGAACCTACGAGAACGAGTTTGTGGTGTATCAAGAAATCTTTGGATCGAAAAGTTTTCGATCTCGCATTATATTATTATTAGCAGTGCTAATATTAGCAAAACGCTAATATTAGCGTTAGCATTGCTAACGTGGACTTTTACACAGTTTACAAATTTATATATTTGGACCCGTTTGTACAAAAAACGGAAAGTTTTGAAAAATTTTGAAATATCTTTGGTTACCTGATATTTAAGGCTTGTGTGGTCGAGAGGCGACAGCTTTGACAGAGTACTGTGAGGGATATACTTTAGATCATTTTACCAGGATCCCAAGTTTTCCTAAATTGGAAGTTTCTGATATTAACCAGCCCAGCAGTTTTAACTTTATTTTTGGTTTATATTGTCAAGTTGGAAAATTTCCACTCACAAAGCCGTTGCAGTCTTGTTACTTAATGATACTTACTTAACTTTTCTTATTCATACTTTCTTAACCCGGCGAGATGAGACGGGCGTGAGTGGCGATTAATTAAACAACTTCCAAAAGATTCAAAAAAAACACACATTCTTTAACATAACGGTATAATGAAATTTAATATTATTTACACAATTATGGTGTACAACACCTAACATTAACTCAAAGCTAATTCATCAATCCAGATTTTCGAAATCCAAGTGATTACCACGGCCGTGGCTGTACCTAAATAAACTTATTCTATATTACATGTTACAATTGGCCCTGGCTTGAACCTTGCTAAATATTACAATTAAGTCTGACCTTAAGTTACAATCCTTAATCCTATTCAAATTGCCGATGATCCATGGGAGGCTTGATCAACCCACAACCACATAATTCACAAATTATATTTATTGAATCCCAAAACCGTAATTAACTAAGCACTTGCTTAAACAATTTCAAATTCTAATTGGATTCGCGAAGGCTTGTTACCAATTCTATGGTTGGTTAGGGACTGCCCGTTCTTCAACGTGTCTGTCTTTTATGTATTTTTCTATTACCCCCCCCTCAACGCTGGGTTCGCCTACTGTCTGTAAATCCAGACGCTGAATCGTAAATAATCCCACGGTTACAGCGGAGTTGAGAAAGCATGATAATAATTATCAAACGCTGAATGTTGGATTTTTCACGCGACGGAAGCTGGTAAGCATAACAATTTGTGTTGATGTATTAGCCGATGGTGCAGATCTCACGCTATCAGGACGGTGCTTATTAAGCATGAATAAAATATAATTTAATTTTAACCACCATAAAAATCATAGGCGTAACAGTCTATCTGTGAATTTTATTGCATTTCAGTCATTAGAGACTGGGTGGTAGTTTGTTTATAATTGATTAAGCGTGTTTCGGTTTGTTATTGATTTCAGATCTTTCCATATAGTTAACCGCATGATCGAAAGTATCCTTCTTGTTCAAAGAAAATCCTGGTAGCTGCTGGTTTATCTGGCGACAGAATCCTGCGTGTAGATTTTGATGGTTACGATTGTGGAGGGGTAAGTAACATTAACTTACTAAAATAACGCTTTATTAGTTATTATACAAAGTTCCCACTTGTCTATTGAAAAATATTCAAGTGGCACCTTCGTTTCTTTGCCTGATTTGTAGCATTTTTGCTGGTAGACTTTGCTATACGGGTTTGTGAGTGAGTGGATTTTCTAACCATTTGCGTTTATCTTTGTTATATTCTTTTGTTTTTTTTTTAATTCCCTTCAGGCCATTTTGTTTGTTTACTGCTTAGACAGTTTATTTTTTTGTATTGTTATTTTTATTTGTTACGTTTGTTGTCTCTTTTTTTGTTCCTTCTTTTTTGCCGACGAGATAAAAATTTCATTTCTTTTACTTTTGTGCTTTATTTTCGTTGGCTGGCGTCCAGCGGCATCTCCATTTTTACTTTCAGGTGGTTGTTTTACAGTAGAATAAGAACTCACGAATCGTGTCAACGACCCTGCTCTCGGCCTGTAAATCTAAAAGATTAAAGCGTAGCTGTGCGGTTAACCATCAACCGCCAACAAAGTGGCATCTGAGCACTCACTTCATTACTACCGAAGGGTGCAACAGCAGTTTATGAATACAGTTAGTCTTACTCTTAACTGTATTCTTGACTCATTTTAGAATTATCCTGTTAGATTAGAAGTAGATTTAGTATATTTCAAATTAATAAATAAAATTGAGTATTTCTTTTTTCATTTAAATCTTCAAAAGATATATTAAGTAGTATAACTAAGCCGGTTCTGGAATCAAGATTTTTTCCGTAGATTAAGTCCGTAAAATGCAAAACATCTTCTAAGTATGGTAATTAGAGCTGGAATGCGTTTCTATTTTTAATGACTACTTAATTAATTGAATATGTAAACTCATTAAAATTAAATAATACCGCTTATCATATGCTTCAATTCTGTCAATAAAATATTAAATATTATATTAATCAGATTATTAATTTGTAATTACTCCTTATATTAAATACATATATTTTAATTATAATTATGAGTCATATATTCATTATCAAAATTTCATTTCATTCATACCTATGAGGTTCATCAATTATTATTATTATATGACCAAGTTTTGCCAACGTCTATTTTATCATTATTGATATTACTTGCATTATTATTTTTGTTATAAAAGAAATAAAACGGAATTATTATTATAAATCTTGAGATATTTATGCATGCAATGGATTCGTTCTATCTCTGTCATAAATAAGTAAATCGAATATTAGAATATATTCTAATAATAATAAACCCCAAAAATGTAAAAATTTTCTAAGTGTGGTAATTAGAGCTGGAATGCGTTTCTCTTTTAATGCCTACTTGTACCAATTAAGTAAATTTCTAAAAATTCCTTAATGCGTGTGTATTACAAGCAGTAATTACGAAACTTTTGCTTTATATAGTATGTATAAGGTGTAGAAGTTTGAATAATTTAAATCAGTTCTTTTTTTGACTGTTGTCAACGTTAACCTACATCCATACTCATACAACTTTATTGCAATAAGAAGAAAAATGGAAAACAAGGTGAATTCGAAAACTTTAAAGCGTTCTGCGGAAACCATGGAACCAAGTAAGTTTTACTTATAATAAATTAATTTTTCTTTAAATAACTGTTATATAGGTATATTAAAAATTTTAATATAATTTACATTATTTTTTATAGATAGTTGTTTGAATAAAAAAATCATGAAAACAATGCGATCACTGAAGTTAATTTACGAGACTAAGGACGCCTTAAATAAATCCTAGTCCAAATTTATAACGGTAGGGATTGATGTAGAAAATTGGGTGCCAATAATTACAATTAGCGGAACAAATGGAGTCGGTATTCATCTATGTTGTCAAGACTGGGAGATATGAGACCAATAGAAATGACCGACAGCGGATTGATAGTAACGGGTCAGAAATTTAACCAGGTTAACATACTCACATTTAAAAATCCAGACAATTTTTATATGTCAATGGCAGAAGTTTCAATAAGGCGAGTTATATTCTAAGCGCTATATATTTTATTTAATTAAAACACATGTATGTAATAAGTAATAAGAATATTGTAATTAAAAACTAGAATGTATTAGATTCTTGTAAAGTTGACAAATTGTTGAAAACAACTTGCCAACTGTTAACGTTAGTCTGTATTTTGCATTCTCACAGTAAAGTTTAGGTTCAAAGTAATTTTGTATTTTTTTTTAAATCGAATTTCAAAAACCTAACTATATTTGGCGCAGTCGGTAGGATAAGTCCGGGCTATTAAATGTGACAAAATCGCGAATTAATAGTGTTCGTTTTAACGATTTACGGACTTTTTCGTTACAAAATCGAACGAGCAGCCCATCACTAGGAAAGCATCGCCGAGGTTGGGCAACATAAAATTAAGTTGAAGATAACCAGGGAGACTAAAATCGCTTACTTGGAAGTCGACAATTTCGGCAGTCGAGACCAACTTCGCCGAAACTGCAACAGTTGGAGAGAAGAACGAGCTACATTAGATATCCAGTGTACACTGTATAAAAAAAAGTGTTAATTTAACATAATTATGTCTTAAAAAGTAGTCCATATAGTTTACTATATTTTTGTGTTATTTTGTCCATATTTTATAATGTAATTTATATTTCTAAATGTTATGTTAAAATTTTTACTATTTTAAATGAATGTAATATGACACGTCTGTATCGCATTTACTATAAATACGAGTATAGTAGCGATAATATAAAAACGATTACTGAACAAAAAGTAATTCATATTCGCTTCATGTTATGTACAAAATGCACGATTTAAATGAACTATTTTTTGAATTTTACAGCTTATCGCCTCCACTTAGCTGTCAGCAATTTTGGCATATTGTTTCTTAAATGTAGACAATCACGGTAGTTCAATTTGCTGACATATTTAGGAAGACGTTTTTTTGCAATAATTTAAGGGTACTTTATCCCTGTCAGCATTAGTTTTGCCCCAACCTACGCGTCAGCAAATTTGGATTAAGCATATTTTTAAATATATATGTGCAAATTTTCATGCACTATATCGATGACGTTAGTTGTTAGTTACAAAAAAAAAGTGTTACTTTAACCCCTTATCTTTCGCCCCCACTGGGCTGTCAGCAAACACAGGAACGTAATCACCCTTAGTATCGGAACATGTTACCGTAAAGTTTGTCCATATTACGGATGACGTTAAAATCTCGGCTCCAGCTCTTAGACAATAAACGAAACATTTTACAAAAAATCTGACGCCCCATTCCGGATTGGAAATTTAACGGACTACAACTTTTGTCAATTAAAATTTTTTGAAAAACTAATCCATTTCACAAAAAATCAAAAAATAATTTAAAAAACAGCTACAAAACAAAAAATTATATTCACAAAATTTTTATTTGTATTGAAAAATTATTTTAGTAATTAAGTTTAATCTATTACATTATTCAAATAAATGTTCAAAATGACTACCCTCATTTTCAATACACAGTCGTGATCGTTTTAAAAGATGTTGTATAGTATTATTTATAACAATTTCTTTTTCGTTAAGCATTCGTTACTCTTTCCATTAATTCCGGATTGTTGAAACCCGGTGGGAGAAAGTGAAATAGTTAAATTTATTAGACGACCACACGGATAGATGGCGCTATTCTGAAATCTACTTTAAAACACGCCTACTGGAAATCAAAATACCTATAAATTATTATTTATTAACTATAAATTATTATTTATAAGTTGATTTTTTCTGTATAAAGGTGATTGTGTTTAAGATGTTTAACTAAATAATTATAATTAATGGACATAAGAAAATCATGAAAAATTTGATCGTTGTTTCTTTAACAAAAATAAGTAGTACAATGAAAAATTATCAACCCTAAAGCTTAATTAATAATTCAGAAGTTAAAATGTTTTTTGCGGGTATTTTGGGTCCTTAAATGAAACAAATGCTACTTTATGCTTAATTTACCGGTTTCAACCTCATATATTGGTCTTCATCAGAATCTAAAATTTTAACAATCATAAGAAAAATACACATCAAAGGCTTCAACACATCACCTACCAATAAGCTATTGTAACATTCAACATATCATGAAAACACATTGGCGAAAGTAAAACTACATAAAAACCAATAAGTCATCAGTAAACTGAAGTCAAAATATAAAACAAAATTTCGTCAACATGAATTCAAACCATACAATCGCATATAAAATACCATTTAGTAAGTACAATCTCTTTTAACAGTTCTAATCATTCAATGAATAGATATCAACAACACCACATATTCAATATGCACAGGTCCGTCTTCACAAACATTAACGGCAATGTAAAAGATTTGTTTCTTTTTTAGGCTTTATAAGGCCAGCATAGGTGTTACTCAGGCCTACCATATCGGTCTGGAAGTTAAGTGACTTCCCCTTATCATCATTAATGTGCAGCATCTATAACACTAATCGCTTGTTGTAATTCTTTTCTCGATCTATGATCTTAACATCTTCGTACAACATCTTAGGTTTGTCTCCATAACGTGCGTCGATAATCCCGTAGCGCTCTTTTTCATACTCATGCTGATACATACGTTTCTTCAGGTATTGTTTCTTAGGGAAAAACAATACAATGTAAAAGTTAAATTAATTTAAACAATAAAATTTATATTAAATTTTATATATATTTTTTAAATTTTGTTAGTTTATAATCATTAATTTTTTATTGATTCAATAATAGGCGTATTCTTTTTCCTATTTTATTTCCATCTCAGTTGCGCAACCGAGACGAAGTGATCTGAGCCGAACAGAGATTAACTGAGTCAAAGTGAGAAAAACATAAGGTAAAAAGAACAACACAAATACACTACCAAATCATAATACAAAAATTACCTACCAACCACATTATATTTGGTTATATAATTATAATATAATTAATCGTATAAAATTATATACGTATATTAACGAATAAATCACCTTTTTTTCGTTTTTTACCTGCAAGTCACTTTTATATGAAATTAATAAATTACCAAATTTTTATTACATTTAAATGTAAAGTACAGAAGTGTCACAATTTAACCAAAAAATTAACAAAAAACCACACTGACAGTGACTTTATCCTTTTTAAATCAACCAATTCGGGCTATTTCCAAATTAAACTCAGTTGTAACACTTTGAAACAGCAAGATCAGTTGGGTTAAGGAGGGAGGTAGTTTTCTCAGTTAAAACTCAGTTCGGCACGGCACGGCACCTACTTCAAAACGGTAAAAAGAACACCCATTTAACTGAGTACGTGAGTATCTCACAAGGAGGGGACTCCACGTGCGGGTCACGGAATTTAAAACCCTATTGGGGGAGAAAAGTACTTCGTAATAACAAATTCTAGGCCAAGCGGTAGGACCCACTTCTCAAAAATAAGAAAGTTTTTGAAAAAATTTTTTATTAATTTTCTTCATATAGCTGCTCGGTTGCATCAATTATGGATCCGAGGTAGATCGCTCGACTAGCACCCGGTAGGTCTAGGTTTCAATTCAAGCAAGACCAAATTTTTTAAAAGTTTTTTTTTGTTGTTTGTTTGATTTGTTAATTTACCTACAAAATGATTGAATTAAGACGCTATTATTTTAAATTATTAAACACTGATTTATATTATTCATTAGTAATACCTGGCACACTCCATGGTAAGCATGCCTCTGCAGTCATGCAGTTATAAAAACGAAAAATTTAACAAGTAGGTGATAATCAGTGTTTAATAATCTAAAATAATAGCGTCATAATTCAATCATTTTGTAGGTAAATTAACAAATCAAACAAACAACAAAAAAAAACTTTAAAAAAATTTACTCTTGCTGGAATTGAAACCTAGACCTACCGGGTGCTAGTCGAGCGATCTACCTCGAATCCATCGCCAGTACTTGTTAATTGATGCAAGCGAGCAGCTATATGAAGAAAATTAATTAAAATTTTTTCAAAAACTTTCTTACTTTTGAGAAGTGGGTCCTACCGCTTGGCCTAGAGTTTGTTATTACGAAGTACTTTTCTCCCCCAATAGGGTATTAAATTCCGTGACCCGCACGTGGAGTCCCCTCCTTGTCAGTACAATCTCACTTAAAATTGGTAAAAAGAATACAGCTATTGTATGAATTCGTGAAACATTAGTGGTTATAAAATCGTAACTTGAAATTAAATTAATTTTTTAAGCAATTTTGGTATTCTGATTCTATACAGCGCCACCTATTATTGGTTTCTGAACTATTCTACTTGGAAACCAGGCGGTGTGGCGGCGCTGAAAGCTGATTTTCAATTTTAACATGGAAGTTTTCCTTCTATTGTATACGAGGCATTCCATGCGGATTCGAACGGTCAAAAAGTTGTCCACTCTCAAAAAAATTGAAATTTTGTGAAATTATTTAATTATATGAAAAAGAGCAGTGTAAATTTTTTCAAAATTATTGGATGGCATTTTTTTGAGTTTTGAGTTTTTGAAAGCATACTATTGTACAGAAAAATGTTTGAGACAAAAAAGTTGCAGTTTTACATGAAATTTGTGAAAAAAATTTTTTTGGAATTTTTCGAGTTTGAAAAATCACCATTTTCATCAAAAATAGACGAAAATAATTTTTTTCGGTTAGTATGTCAGTTTCGATTTATCTGAAAAAATTACAGAAAGTACTCTGAAGTGTGTACAATAGACATGTATTTTTTTAAGATGGCTCGATTTGTTGTTCCAAAGCTATGCTTTGTTTTATTATGATAATTTTTTTTTTTTTTAGAAAAATCAATTATCATTAAAAATTATTCTCTCACAAATTTTTCTCACATTTTTCAGGTAATAAACATCGATAACAGTAATAATTTTTTTGAGCTTAATCATAAATTAAAAAAAATTTATTGTTGGTATAGAAAATTATTAATTAAATCATTAAATTTTTTGAACGAGCGATTATTGAGCGTGGCTTTTGTATGAGTTCAATGAAGTTTCATCTACCTTACCGATGAACTATGCTCCAATAAGAGAAACATTAATATTATAATTGTTGATGTTCTTTTATCTAACAAAAAATTAAGAGAATAATTGATTCAAAAAAAAAAAAAAAATTATTGAAAAACAAAGCATAACTTTGGAACAACAAATCGAGCCAGCTTAAAAAAATACATGTGTATTGTACACACTTCAGAGTATTTTCTGTAATTTTTTCAGATAAATCGAAACTGACATACTGACCGAAAAAAATTATTTTCGTCTATTTTTGATGAAAATGGTGATTTTTCAAACTCGAAAAATTCCAAAAAAATTTTTTTCACAAATTTCATGTAAAACTGCAACTTTTTTGTCTCAAACATTTTTCTGTACAATCGTATGCTTTCAAAATATAACGCTACTTACAAAATTTTGAAATTTTGAGAAACTCAAAAAAATGCCATCCAATAATTTTGAAAAAATTTACACTGCTCTTTTTTGTCCTTTTGACCGTTCGAAACCGCATGGAATGCCTCATATATTTATGTTCTGTGAGTGACCACTCTGACAAGTGAACACATACACAACTGAACACGAAATTGAAATATTATTAAAAATACCTAATAAAGTAATACTCTAAATAAACTCATTAATAAACCATATTATTATTCTTGATAATAAGATTATAACCAAATAATAGACATAAAAAGAACATTTTTAATTTTAAATAATTTTATTGCAAATTTAAGTATGATAATTTATCGTGATTACTTCCATAATATCTCTCTAGGTAAAATTATCTAAAAATCAGGGTAAAACAAAATTAACTCTTATTATTTGTGTATGATTTTACATTTTGAGAGTAAAATTCTCTTCATTTTTTAGGGTGTATCGCCTTCAATATACTTTTTTAATTTCTCGGTTTAGATCATTTAGATACTTAAAAAAAAGTTTTTATTATTGATTTTGGTATCAAGTAGGCAGAATTTTATTTTAAAGAAATATCAAATTTTTAATTTTGATTTACAAATTAATTTGAATTAAATACTGTTTGCGTAAGTTTTGTAATAATTCTGTGGTCACATGCTATAAGGGAATAAGTCCACTTATGCCCAAATTCATTTTTTTGTAGAATTAGATTCATAATAATAGGTGTCAACTTCTGGTATAAGGAGAAAACTTTATGTCAATAAATAATTGGAAATTTACGAATTTTTTTAAATATAATATATTATTATACCTACTTAAAATCAATCAAAAAATCAGTAATTTTTTACTTTATTTTTTTTACTTCTCCTATAAGGGAATTTGTGAGATGGCAATTAAATTTTTAAAATAAAAGTTTAGTGGTTATAAGCTAGTAACTTTTAAAGTTAAAATTAAAAAAATTGTATAAAAAATTAAAAAATTTTAAAAAAAACCTTCTATTTAAAATAAAAATATGTGCACTAAAAAGTAAAAAATAAAATAATTTTTTAAATAAAAACAAACAAAGCTCCTTGAAAACATCTATATAAAAGCGTGGGGCTATGAATTTCATACACAAACAGTATCAGAAAAGCCCAACTGCAACTACGAGTAGGTACATACAGAAATGGATACAACATTTTTAATGACATCTTTGTAAGTGTAAGTACATCTATGTAAGTGTATTACAATCTACTCAATTTTATGAAATTGTTGTTGTTTAATAGCCCCACGCTTTTATATAGATGTTTTCAAGGAGCTTTGTTTGTTTTTATTTAAAAAATTATTTTATTTTTTACTTTTTAGTGCATATATTTTTATTTTAAATAAAAGGTTTTTTTAAAAATGTTTAATTTTTTATACAATTTTTTATTTTTGAATTTTTTAGTCTATCCGATTTTTCTTTGATATAAGTGGCTTCTTAGAAATACTTTGCCAAATGGTCCAACTGAATGTAGTCGACGTTTCACTGTCGAAACATGTATCCTATCTATTAAAATTAATTAATATTAAAATTTTTAACAATTTTTGTAGTCGTTGGACGAGGATGTTTTAAGGATTCACAAACGATCATTTTATCATCTCTTTTGATTGTTTTTCGTGGTCGTACTGTTGTTGGAAGGGTCTCTGCTGATTCACACTTATTATTTTTTAGACACCAGAGATTTTTTGTTTGATTTGAAATATTAAATTGACGTTCTGCTGCCCTTAATGATTTTCCACCTTTTAACCATTCAAAAACCGAGTTTTTTAAATCTTTGGAATACACTTTGCTTCTGAGCATGTCGATTTATTATCAAAAAAGATATATTTCAACCAAATTAACTTTGGTTTCACTTCTAAGTACGATTAAAATTTAAATCAATTTTATACTTTTCGCGATAATACTAATAAAAAGTTTTATACGTCAAAATCCGTATTAACCTACATACTTTAAAAAATAGTATATTATACATTAAGGGAGAGAAACACAATATTATTCACTAGGTGCAAGTTTGTCGCCAGAGGGCGAAGCCCGAGGGCTACAATGCACCGAGGGAATAATGGTGTTCTCTCCTGTAGTATATATACTATTTTTTACACGCCTGAAACCAAGAAGTAAATAAAAAACTAATTTTTAAATCATGACAGAGAATTGCAATTATTTTATTCAGTAGCCTTTGAATTGTAATATAACGAATACTATAACAACAACAAAAATTGTGTAAACAAACTCAGTTTCAAAATGCAAGAACCACAAGAAATTATTGATGCTGCAAGTGTTGCATTCTCCGAATGATTACCACCGAAATCAAAAAAATTGTACGATATTGCATATAATCTTTTAAGAGAGTGATGCAAGGAAAAGGAAGTAATAACATATTCCGAAAACGTCAAAAGTCCTGTCACGAGAAAAAATTATGTTGCAAAAGTAATCAAAAGCAAATGATATTTAATGATTAAGGTAATATACTGCATTATTTATGTAGATCTTATTATGTATTAACAATTTCTATACATTGTAGGTAGCATTGATTCTGGGTATTGCAGGCGCATGTCGCTCAGAAGAATTGATAAAAGATAAAAGACGTAGGTGCTGATATTACAACAATAAAACGTCACGGAGCCGGAGGTTAGAAGATTCAGTGGCGTAACTATGGGGGGTGCAGGAGGTGCATGGCACCCCGGCTCCGACCAGAAACCAGGCACCGAATAGGCGCCATGGTGTCGGCGCCGGTGCTTTTTTCAGAGATTCAGAAAAGTGTCATGTTTTGAGGGCAAGTTTTGCGGATTTATTTGCAGCGTTTGTAATTTTTTTAATTTTGCCAGTCACAACCGCATCGGCAGAAAGATCTTTTTCGAAGCTCAAGTTAATAAAAAACTATTTACGTAGTACCATGAGCCAGGAACGTCTGCGGGGCCTGACTCTTATTTCAATAGAACACGAAAGAGCCCAGGTCATAAACTTTGACGAAGTTATTGATAGTTTTGCCGACTGGAAAGGTGGAAAGGAAACCGCCGAAAGCAGTTTTAAGTTTTTCTTCATAATATGTATTATGTATTTATTGATTGACATTCTCCCTGCATGATAAGTACTTGTTGTACCTAGTAGTTTTTTGTTCAAAATATTAATAAAGTTTTCTAAACATTTTCGAGTGGATCACTTCAATTGTTGAGCAGTTTAATTGTCTCCACTTTAATATTTTATTTTTGTCATTTTCTTTAACTGCTACTTACTAATAGTATGTAGAAGGTATTTACTAATAAATGGGGACATTGACCGTAACTTTAATTTTCGTTTTGAAATTAAATCTGGTTTGTGTCGACTATTGATGAAAAAAAGACTTATTATTATCAACATTATTATTATTATCCGTGATAAATTTCGCCTGCGGCGCTGTGCCTCCCGGCCCCCCCTTTGGTCTTCGCGTAGGCGCCACAAATTTTCATGCACCTCGGCGCCAACCAAAGTAGTTACGCCACTGAGAAGATTAGGTAGAAAATAAAAGAAATATTGCAAACCAATTACTACAACCTGCAGGAACGAGCCAAAATAAGGGATTATGCCTAATTTCTCACGAAAATAAGACGGAAATAACAAATCGAATACTATTAGAATATGCAAGTACGATCAAAATATTAAAAAATACTGATATTGATATTCGTTCAAATATTAAATTTGAAAACTGTGATAATGTATCATTTTCTATTAATATTAATAAATAAGTTCTTAAATTTTTCTGCGTTATTCGTTTTATTAATATGTGTATAATGAAAACTCCCTTGGGGAGTTTTGTTTATATTATACTCCCTAGGGTAAAATGAGCTATTTCTGTCACAATTTTGATCACCTAGAAATCGACTTCTACTCCCGGGCGTGTAAAAAAGGTATAATACTCCACTAAATAATTTCAATTTTTATAAATTTTTGCTAAAAAACTGTTTGCCAACTTACTTTTGATTGCTTGGACTTTGGACTTGGACTTTAGTTTGACTATTTACTTTAATTTTTGTTGTTAATTTTTGTATTGATATTTACTAAAAATGTTATTATCATATTAAATTTTTTTGGTATTCTTTATTTTTATTACGTTTTTTAATAAAGTGGGATGAAATCGAAATAATGGACCCTTCATATTATATATCATTGGAAAGAGGATAAAAAACGCTATTCAAAAATATCATAGCCAACTATGGTTTCTATTTAAAAAACACAACTTTATATTATAACTCGAAAACTAACTTAGATATTTAAAATCTCTTTAGCCCATTTTGTTGGCCTTAAAAAAGTGTCTGAAGCAAGTGTTAACACTTTTTTCAAAAATTCAAAAACAACCGAGATATCGACTTTTATCGAAAAGTCCAATAATCGAACTTTTGGCTATAACTCGAAAACAAAAAAAGATAGCAAATTCCGGTTTTGTCCATTTAGCTTTTCTCAAAAAAAGAGATCGAGAATGCGCCATCCATTTTTCGATATCTCCTATGGTTACCGATTTACCCATAAGAAGGATCGAAATTGAGCCACCCTGTACAGGTCGCAGTGTAGCCATTGTTAGATTTCCGTTAAGCAGTTAATCTGTTGAAACGAATCCCGCGAAAAAAGTGATATTTGGGACTGGAAGCACGCTGCAATTTATTTTCTGTTTTAGTTATTCTAAATTCAATAAATCCTCTTGGAAATCTTGATGTTTTAATTCAATGTTAATTAATAGTAAGCACAAAACACATTATTTACAATAGAACAGCAAGTCCAAGGTTAAAAGTAAAAACACTCTTGCAGCGCCATCTCACCGCATGGCAGTCTATTAAAATTTAAAAAAAAGGGGAGGGGGAGGAATTTTGCCCGTAAAATAATTTAATTTAAATTTCTACTTTACAAACATTAATGTTTTATGAATTGTTTTAGTACTGTATCTTTTAATAATGTATCTACAAGGGGTTCAAAGGGGTTGTGAAGCGCAATACACAATCTGAGACGGCATAGTCTGAGACAGCATAGCCTCTCCAAGTCAATTCCAACTCTCACCTCCAAGACTGGTGAACCCTGATAACCTGAGTCACCCCCGCAGAGATCGAGTAGCCAATCCCGGTGGATGCTGGGACCTTAGGGTTAACGAGAGTGGAAGAAGTTGTTGCAACTCCTTCGGGTTGGGCAATGGGCCAGCACCTCATTCCCGTAAAAAGCAATATCTATTGCTAAAAGACCTTCAACCAAGCCTCGGAAAATGGATGAATCAAATGATGAACGACTGCGCAAACGAAAAAGGACAATGCTGTTTGGTACCTGGAATGTGCAAGGAATCAATACTAAATTCGAAGAAGTACTCCAGGAAGTGAAGAGATTTAACACGGACGTAGTAGTGTTAAGCGAAACAAAAAAGAAAGGAAAAGGATTGGAAGAGAAACAGGGCTACATACACTTGTGTAGTGGCGTACCAAAAGATGTTAGAGCTCAATCGGGTGTCTCCATATTGATAAAGAGATCTCTAAAGCGATACATAAAAAGCTGGAACCAAGTGAATGATCGAATCATTCAGTTGCACATGGATATAAACGGAGTCGATCTAGTGGTAATTGGCGTGTATGCCCCGAATGACGATGCCGTTAAAAATGAAAAAGAAACATTTTATTCTGAACTGACGGATTTACAAGACGTAATTAGTAAACGAAAAGAAGTTATTTTATTAGGAGACTTTAACGGCAGAATTGGTAAGCGCAAAAACGACCAAGCAGTAGGACAATATGGCGAAGAAACAGTAAATGACAATGGCGAAAGGCTTATTGAATTTGCTCACCAGTATTCCTTGAAAATTACAAATGGATGGTTCCCACATCGAGATATACACCGATATACATGGTTCCAGGCAACACGAAAACTGAAATCAATAATAGATTACATCATGGTAGTGAAACAAAACTGTCATATTAAAGTTATCGATGTAAGAGTAAAACGAGGAGCCGACTGCGGATCCGACCATCATTTTCTACAAGCTAAAGTATACATTCCTTACAAGAGTTATGGGACCTCGGATAAAACCGGCGAGAATTCCGATAATATACCCCTGGATAAAACGCAATACAATATACAAAGTCTAAACGACAGTTCGATTGAATTCCTATATAAGCTACGACTAGCTAAAAAACTGCAGGACCTGGAATCTTAGAACACAGTTCCAACCACTACCGAAGAATTCTATAATGCGATCAAACAGTGTATACACCAAGCAGCCAAAGAAGCGCTGGGGGAGAAAGAAAAAACAACAAAAAGACGGAAAACGAAACTTTGGTGGTCAATGCAGATGGAAGAACTCGTTAGCAATAAAAAGCTTCTGTATGAAACATGGCTATCTACGCAATCACTTGAAGACAGAAGAGAATACTGCAGATCACGAAATGAACTCAAGAAGGTAATCATCAACGCCAAAAATGAGATGTGGGACCAGCAATGCAGTGAAATTAATCGATGTATTGGAAATACTCGCGCAAGCAAGGCGTGGAAACTATTACGGGAAATGCGGAAAGATAGCAAAGACAACGGTCGAATTAATTTGATAACACTTCAGGAATGGAGAGAGTACTACAAAGTGTTACTAACTGAAGATCGAATGGAATTTAAAACTGCAGCAAAACTAGACGAAATTTCAAAGAATGAAATGAATGATGCTTATACGTGCACAAATGCCGCAGAAATAAAAAAGGCCGCTAGTGAGATGAAGAGCGGAAAGGCCCCGGGCCCAGGGAATATTCCTATAGAATTGATAAAGTCAGCACCATCCGTCATGTATGATATGTTAGCATCATTATTTAATAAATGTATAAAAGGAGAAGATGTACCTCAAGAATGGAAAAAATCCTACATTACTTCTATTTACAAAAAAGGCGATAAAAGAGACTGTCGTAATTATCGTGGCATTAGCGTATTGAGTTCAATTGGAAAATTATATGGAAAGATAATAAAAAATAGGATAGAGAATGAGATGTTAGAGACCGAAGAACAAAGTGGATTTCGTGCAGGTCGCTCTTGTATTGACAACGTCTTTGTGTTAAGACAACTAATTGACAAAAAATTAGCGAGGAATGCTACTGTACATCTAACATTTATAGATCTCCGCAAAGCCTACGATAGTATCCCATTAAGTAAGCTGTGGAGAAGCCTAGACAGAGGAGGTATTAGTAGAGTATATATAAATGCCATTCGTAACCTATACACAGGAGGAACTGGTGCTGTAAAATTAGGCTGTATATTATCTCGGGAATTTGAAATTTCAAAAGGCTTGCGCCAAGGATGCTGCCTGGCTCCCACTTTATTTAAAATCTATATTAATGAGGCAATGAACAAATGGAAAAGAAAATGTCATAGAATGGGAACCCCGATAGGGAACTCAACTCTCTATACTTTGCTGTTCGCCGATGACCAGGTAATCGTAGCCGAAGACGAGCAGGACGCAAATTACATGGTGAGAAAATTAAAAGAAGAATACGAAAAGTGGGGCCTTGAAATAAATTTCACCAAAACTGAACACCTAACAATTGGAGAACCTGGGCAAGATCTGATACTGGAATCAGAAGTGATCGGGAGTTGTGAATGTTTTAAGTACTTGGGGGTAACTCTCTCCAACAGGGGAGGTAGCGAAGCAGATATCAATAACAAAATTATCCAAGGTAAACGAGCCATACGCCAGCTAAATTCAGTCCTTTGGAATAAACACGTCATGAAGAAAAACAAAACCACGATATATTCAGCGATAGTAGAGAGTATATGCACGTATGGAGCAGAAGTGTGGGAATTAACCAAAAGAAATACAGGACGTCTAAAAGCTCTGGAAATGGATTACTGGAGACGCTCTTGCGGTGTATCTAAGCTGGAGCACGTAAAAAACCTAGAAATTCGTAAAAGAATGGGTGTCAACCAAACAATAATAGACACCATAGATAAAAAACGACTGATGTGGTACGGCCACTTGCAAAGAATGGAAGATTCCAGATGGCCAAAAAGAATATGGGAATGGGAACCCCCAACAAAAAGAAAAAGAGGAAGACCAAAACAAACATGGCAGAAAGATGTCCAAATCGCAATGAACTCCTGAGGACTCGCAGAGGGCGATTGGGAGAACCAAAAGGCTTGGCGCGAAGGGTGCGAAATACGATTAAATAAATTGTAAAGAATTCGCTAAATATAT
The DNA here is from genome assembly GCA_949152465.1 of Cantharis flavilabris. NCBI lineage: Eukaryota > Metazoa > Arthropoda > Insecta > Coleoptera > Cantharidae > Cantharis > Cantharis flavilabris. The sequence goes on from OX424441.1 coordinate 11,712,394, forward strand.
ATGTGTATCTACAAAGCATAAGTAAATACATTACTATTACAATTCATGGAACAATAATGATTATAAAGTATAAAGTAAGTAATACTTAAAATTAACTTCAAAAACACATTATAGTAATCTTAATAAAATTTTATTGCATACCTTCTCTTTATAAGCTATTACATTTATTTAAAATATTTAACTTATTATTGAAATTAAATTTCGACATAGCAGTTTCTCTATATTTCATTTACGGTTACTCCGCCAATACTCAGTCGTCAGAGCCTCGTTTGTTTTAAAAGGGTACACCACGAGATAAGATTGACCTTTCTTTGAAACAAAACCACTGACGTAATGCAATACAGTTGCTTCCAATTGTTTCAGTTTTCTAAATGGTTTAGAGACTTGGATGTCACTAGAAAAAGAACTCAAAATAAAAATTTTAAGTAAATTTGTGGTTTTTAGTATGTATTTATGGTATGTATTATTTATGGATGTCACTGTTCACATCATCACATCAAGTTGTCGAACTTGATCTTGATCTAAATAAATAATATAAACTTGATCTAAAATCATTATCAAGTTAGAATAGCTGATCGACTATATTTCAAAAAAAAAAAATTACCTGACTAACAAAGCTTTATAGTGATATTAAAATATCTCCTTCATCATTTTCGCCATTACTGCCTATCGAATGACCTTTGGTGAAAGTTATTTGCCAACAAGCTAGTGTAAAACGGAGTAAAAGCAGCTACAGATGGATTGGTAAACTGTACACCCCTCTGTCTAATTTTTCCAAAGAAATTTTCTAATGGATCTTGATTAAATATTCTTGGACACATTTTGATGAAACCAACACCTTTCCTTTTGTGTAAAGATCAATGAAACCCTGAAAATGATACAAATGGTATTAAATAATATTTTTATTTTAATTACCTCCAGTGTTGTAATCCAATTTTTTACAAACGGTGGTGTTCATGTTTTGCCATCCCCGCGTTATAAATTTCAGTCTTTAAAATTATAATCGCTTTTTTCCAAAATTCAACATATGGAGATTTGTCTGTAACACAGGTTCGTAATGCCTTTTCTACGACATGAACGTCCTTGCTTTCTTGTTCTTCTACATGTAACTGGACTAAAATAAAACATTATTTTACAATCAAACCTAAAATCGATACAAAATCATGTTTATGTTTACCCGATAATAATAAAGTTGGAAGAGCATTAGGCCATTAGGTTGTAATAAGTTATTGCTCTTGACGAAACGTTCTTCAAAATGGAGATGGCAAATTCTTCTCCATTGATACATATAAGTTGGCTCCACCAATTGCACAGACACATTAGCAGTTAGCGATACCCATAATTTAAATCTATCCAAATCTACTGTAGGATTTGGAAACCGATTGTAAAACTTGTCCTTTACTAAAACATGTGGGAACACAACAAAGATGTCTACCCATTACAATAAAAAAGAAAAATTAAGTTATTCAAATATTAAGAAAAAACATTAAATATTCAAGCAAAATCCCTTCACCACACTACTGCAATAATCAATTATTACTATCGACTTACGATTTATCGTTATTTATGAACGGTTTCTACTAACTATATTTATACTCTGAAATCAACTTAAAGCACAGAAAGCTTTTATAGGTTATGCACGCACTAAATCATAAAACTTTTCAAGGTGATTTCAATGATTCTCGGCAAGATTTTTCAGCTCAGCGCCCTCTATCCGTGTGGCAGTCCACTGTTTTCGTGGTATTTTTGCTGCTATCCGAGTGAATACACCGGGATAGTAAGCATAATGTTGTATTTAATTCTTATATCGTCATGCAAGTGCAGAACTAACCTAACTACCATTTATAAAATTTTAGAGGAGACAGGAGAGTACTTGATAGATTTCATTTTTACGCCTTCTGTTTTGTTTTTGGTTCATGTTTCGGCTTTATTTTAATTATTATGTTGCAGGCCGCCCCTTAGAGAGGGCACTGACTATTTAACCTTGTACTATCATAGCGGGAAATTTTCTCCATATTTGAAATTTTAATTATTTATTGCCAGCATTTTATCTTAGGACCACTCCATTTTTGGCTAGTACCAGATGTGGACTTGTTTTAAAATTTTTAAAGTAAAAAGTAACTTTGTAAAAGGCAAAGTAACTTTGTAGTTTGATTTGGTGTCCGCTAACCCAATATCCTGTTTTTGAGTAACCTACATCGGACGAGAACTTTTTTCTTCTAAAATTTTTAAGTGTAATGTTAGTCATTTTTAAACATATTTATTTATTTACATTGTTTTATTTATATTTTACACTAATAATTGTTAACAAGGTTAACAAGGATACGTAACAAGATGTGAGAAGGTTATTGACATAGCGACGGTGCATTTTTGGGTTTTTTCAAATTGCTGATTGATGGTGATAAGGTGTGCAGTAGTGTGAAGAACTGCGGAAGAGACGGAGAAGCTGTAAAAGTGTAGATAAATACCGGGAGATTGTTTTCTCGAAGTTTGTTTGTTTACAATATTATAGTCCTACCGCGTTGTTGAAGTGAGTTTGTAGTGAAGTTAGACGAACATAAAATTTATAGTCCGACCGATTAACTAAAGTCGCAGACAGTGGTATTAGACGCCAATGAATTGTTGGATTGGTGGATATTCTATGGTACTGATTGTTGATTGTGTTGATTTGCAGATGTCAATTTGAGTCCGATAGGAGAGGCATAAACAAGGCGATAGTTTCCGAGGTGTTGAACCGAACTGAACCTTGTACGCGAAAAATAGCACAGTAGTGATAAGTAACACAAGAGACACAAATATTACACGAGCGAAAAACCATAAAATACGATCAGTAGATCACTGCATAAACAGAAAGACGTGTGCGAGAAATGAAAGAGGGGAGTGGTGACAGAAGAACAGCCAGTGTAGGTTCACTTTGGGAATATCTAAAGAGGAGAAGAGCAGAGTTGCTGGAAGGAGACGAGAGTGAACCTGCGGAAGAAGCGATTTTTCAGAGGAGTAAGAAAACATTGAAGACACCTACCACAAAAAAGCACCCAGAGGTACAGAGAGAGCAGGTCGTGGTCGAGATGGATGATTTAAAAAAAATGATTGAGATGCTTACGATGCAGGTTAGCGAGGGTTTTATGGATAATAAGAATGAAATCAAGGAACTAACCGCGAAGATAGCACATGTAGACGAACAGTGGAGAGAAGAAAGACAAGAACTGAAAAAAGAAATAGATTATATCAACGATAGAGTCACGAAACAAGAGGACATGATAGCTAGGCTCGAGGAAAAAATTAAAAGATATGAAAAGGAAAAGAGAAAGAATAACTTAATTATCAAGGGTTGGCACGTAACTGAGAGGGCGACATCAAAAATGGTAGAAGATTTTATTGAGAAGGAAATTGCGGTAAGCGTCGAAGGGGAAGATGCATTTAAAATGCATTTAAACACACAAAGAAAAAGCAATACAGGAAAAAATTGTGGAATATGCAAAGGAAGAAGCCAAGAATGGAAGAAAAACAAGAATATGATAAAGAAAGCTTTACGTTGATGGAAAGATGCTGGTTTGGAACGATGGTGGAAAACTGGAACCCGTCACAGAACCAATGAACATAGCAAAAAACTGATAACTGATCTCGGAGTGGAAGGGATGTCTCACCCGGAAGCTCCAGATATGGAAGATGAGGCAATCACGACAACAAGGCAATGTAGATGGAATGATATGATAAGCCAAAGTGACAAAAAAAAGCAATTGATACCAAAAAAGATTAAGAATACAAATGACACGATAAAGGTTTGCACTTGGAACATCAGAACATTGTTAAGACCGGGAAAGATGACTGAGGTGGCAAACGAAATACTGAGATACGGAGTAGATGTGGCGGCGCTGCAAGAGCTAAGATGAAAGGGGCAGGGTGAAATATCTAAGAAGAACTGGTTCTTGTTTTTCTTCCGGCGAACATGTACAGGGTGGAAAGGGTGTTGGTTTCATAATGGCAAAAATTTTTGTAAATAGGATATTAACATTCAGGGCAATTAACGGACGACTTGCATAATTGAGAATTGAGTCTAAGCCTAATTGGTCGTTTATTGGTGCATATGCCCCGACGGAGGAAAGTAGTGCAGAAATAAAAGATGATTTTTACGAAAAATTGGAGAAATTATGCGAAACTGTACTCAAACAGGATATGTTAATGGTCCTAGGGGATTTTAATGCCAAAATAGGTAAAGAGAGCTATATAGACTCGGTGGCTGGTAAACAAACAATTCATGAAAAATCCAACAACAATGGCAAAAGGCTGTGTAGATTAGCGGAATCGCTAAACAATGTGATTTGCAGTACGAAGTACATACACAGTGTTGCTGAAATAGCATCAGCAAGCTAGTCACGTTACTTTAAAATTTCTGCCCGCGCGCCATCTAGTTTGAGGTTGGATTTCTAGGGTTTTAATTCATCCGATGACGGTCCTGTTCTGAGGATCCAGAATTTAGTTTGGCGGTTTTAAATTTAAACTACAAGTCGTCTTGGGGGACTATTACCAACCCTACGAGGACTGCTATAAGTAGGTGCCTACCTGTGGCTCGGAACAGAAAACATTGTGAATTGAGCACTAGAAGAAGTCTAACCTCAAACGGCACGCGGGCAGGAATTGTAAGTACATTTTATAATTTGTAAATATATATTTTTTACCTGTTATGTTGTAGTAATTTTCAACCAATTACAATAAATAAGTATAAGTACCACCAAGTAGCGAGTTTATTGTGGGTTAGAAATATTCGCTGTACCAGCAGCCAGCAAAACTTTTGCAACACACAGAAAGATGCACAAAATAACGTGGAAGTGGCCCGGCGGACAAAACGATGAAGGAAATCAAATCGACCACATACTGATATCCAAAAAAAGGAAAAGCACTTGTAAAAGACGTAAGATCATATAGAGGCGCTAATGCTGACACCGACCACTACATGGTGATGGCAAAGATTAGATGGAAGGCAATAAAGTACAGTAATTACAGCAATGATAGCAAGAGATTTGCAACAGAGAAATTTGGTAGCGATAAAAATAGAATACTTTATGGGGATAGAGCAGATGAAGAAATTGATAAAAAAGAAATCAGCTCAGATATAAATCAAGAGATGGAAAATATCATATCAAGTATAAAAACATGTACAAAAGAAGTAATTGGTTACAAAAAAATTAAAGAATGGTTCGACGATGATTGCCTGGAATGTAGCAAAATGAAAACAATTAGAAGAAATGAATGGATAAGAACTGGAAAACAAGAAGACCAACTTAAATATAAGAAAAGTATCAAAGAAGCTAACAATATGTATAAACAAAAGAGGAATGACTGGATCATGGATCAAATGTTAAAAATAGAAACAAGTAATAGCTTCAATAACACGAGAATCTTTTATCAACTGTTGAAGAACCAAAAACAAGAACACAGGGTAAAAACGAGATGCATGAAAGACGTAGAAGGTAATGTAGTTAACAATGCAGATAAAATAAAAGACGTCTGGATACAACATTTCCAAAAGGTACTGAACGCACAAGAAGAAATAGAAGAACCTGAACGAGAACAAACAATAAGAAACGACCAAGAGGTATCGATACCATCTCATGAAGAAATTATGAAAGTAATTAGTAGGATGAAAAATGGAAAAGCCCCTGGAAAGGACGAAGTAACCGCAGAACTTATCAAAAACGAAGGAAGCAAACTTCACGAAAGAATATGTCGTTTGATACAGCAAGCTTGGAGAGAAAAAAAATGCCAGATAATTGGATAGAAAGTATTGTGATCCCCTTGAAGAAGAGTGGCGACCCGGAAATATGCAAGAATTATAGAGGAATAGCACTCCTCAATTCTACGTACAAAATATCATCAGCGGTTATTCATGCGAGACTGAAAGAATATACACAAATAAGAGAATATCAATTCGGTTTCACCGAAGGTAGATCGACGGTGGGAGCGATTCACATACTGAGACAATCAATGGAAAAAGCTCATGAACACAACATAGATTTGCACCTTATGTTTATCTTAAATGGAAGTATTAACAAATACAATAGTTATTTACAATAGTCATTTATTACACAATATATACAAAACTTATACTACAACAACTGTCCACACATCTAACCTAACTAACCAACGTGCCAGTACAGCAATACCACATTGAGCACTCACAACCATACAACCACGCCATCTATGAACATGCATGTTCCCCATTGGTTAAAACCAACATCCCCACTGGAACATGCATCGTTACTCAAGTTGTAAACCCATGCCCCTCAAACAAGAGTTATGTTTGGCAACACCAACAGCTTTCGTGAGACTGTTCGCAATCATATTATCAGTGCCAACATGTTCCACGTGAATTTTCTTTTCATCCCGCGGTTTTGCACCGCCAAAAATTGTCGACGTCTGTGATGTCTTGGCCATTGAATTGACGGGAGCTTTAACTGTTCTCGGCTGCAACATCAGCTTTGGTCTACGTTCCTGTCGAGGTCTACCACCTCCAGGAGTACCGTTACCAAACGAACCTGGTTCGGCTCTGTTGCTGCCACCACCTCGATTCCAATCACGTCCACCTTCTTCTCCAAAATTACCATAATTACCTCTATGGCCACCACCTCGGTCGCGTTCATTATAGCCTCTATTACTACCCCCTCCTGAAGTTTGACCAAAATAAGATACAAAATCCTTCCTAATGATCGGATTTGGTTTTCGTGCAGATCTTCTAATAGGTTGATCAATTTGTAGAGCCACCTCAGTGTCAGGAACAAAATCTGTATCATCACCATCGGTTTCTTGAGAACTCCCCACTTCTTCATAAATCTCTTCAGGATTCTCCACTTCTTCATCAATCTCTTCAGGATTCCCCACTTCTTCACCAATCTCTTCAGAAATAATTTCAGTATCGCGATCAACAGAAATTTCAGATTCATTACTGAGTGGTGAATAATTGCTGTTTTCAAAGAATATGACATCTCGACTTTTTATTAAATCTTTTGACACCGGGTTTAACAATCGATCACCTTTTGTGTCCTCGCAATATCCCACAAAAATTAATTCTTTTGATTTTGAATCCCACTTACGTCGTTTAACTTTAGAGATGTGTACCATTGCCTTACAACCAAAAACTTTGCAGTGACTCAAATCAGGTTTCCTACCGGTCCACATTTCTTCTGGGGTTTTTTGAAATTCCTGTAATGCCTTGGTAGGTGCACGGTTAACAATATAAGCAGCAGTGTTATTGCTTCTGCCCAGAATTCTTTTCCCAATCTTGAAAACGAAAGCATCCATTTACCCTTTTCAACCAATGTTCGGTTCATTCGTTCAGCAACCCCATTTTGTTCTGGCGTATAAGGGTTTGAAGTTTGATGACGAATGCCTGATTTCTGAAACAAATTTCTGAATCTTTCGTTACAATATTCAGTTCCATTATCGGAACGTAAAATCTTTATTCGATTTCCTGTTTTATTTTCGACTAAATATTTAAACTCCTGAAATGTAGAGAAAACCTGATCTTTCGACTTGAGGAAATAAACAAACACTTTTCTTGTAAACTCGTCAATAAATGTCAAAAAATATTTCGCTCCACCATTCGATGTTTTCTCCATCGGTCCACATAAATCGGTGTGGATTAACTCCAAAACTGCGTTCGTTCGACTTTTAGATGTCTTGAATGTATTCCTCGACTGCTTACCTTCACAACATGCAATGCACTTGAATTCAATTTTGTTATTAAAATCAATGCCCGTTGCCATTCCATTTCTTAGTTTTAGAAGATCGGTGGAATTGAGATGACCCAATCTGGAGTGCCAAAGATCGAAATTGTCTGTTCGAACCATGAAACTGTTTGCAACATTTTCACAATCGAGCTTGTAAACACCATCCATTAATCTTGCCTCTGCGATAAGCATATTATCAACATCATATATTCGGCATCCGGATTTATCAAATACAACACTGTTACCATTTGCTACTGTTTGACTCACGGACAGTAGGTTTGCTGTTAGATCTGGAACTTGTAAGACATTTTTAACATTAATGCAGTTATTACCTATCCTCAGTTGTGTATCTCCTATACCGGCAACTCGAATTTTCTCATTGTTGGCTACAGTAATTTCTGTTCTTGTCGACCGTCTCAGGTTCTTCAATACGGTTAAGTTCGTCATATGAGCTGATGCACCTGAATCCACATGCCAGTTGTTTTCTTCATAGTTAGTTTTAAGACAAAGCGTGCTCAACTTCGAAAACAATGATGTGTCTCTTCTAGCGTCTGAAGAGGGATTACTAAAATTTGGATTACTCTTCATGCTACAGTTCCTCGAAATATGTCCATAGTTATTGCACTTGTAGCAACGTGGGCCTTTGTTTGGGAACGAATTTGCTTGACTTCGCCATTTCCGTTCTTCACTTTTATTGTATAATGCAACGTTAGTCGGTATCGTATTTTTGATTTCCTGTAATAACTTTGTTTTTACAAAATCCGCTGTTAACTTTATGCTGGAACTTTCAATTGCCATTGTCATCGGTTTGTATTCATCGGTCAAACCTGCAAGTAAAAAGGTTGCTAACCATTCATCACTTATATCGAACTGAATGTTAGTCAATTTATGTGCGGTGCTCATTATTTTGTTGACATAATCTTCGATGGAATCGCTATTCTCCAAATTAGTTGTAACCAAAGTTCTCATTAAATTAACTTTTCGTGATAAGCCGGAATCGTGGAATGCAGATTGTAATTTATTCCATACGTCTTTTGCGGTGGTTGCGTTTTCAATATGAACAAAATTGATCAGGTCAATCATTAAAATTATCATCGATTTTGCTTTTACCTCACGTCGTAATTTAATAGCGGTATCTGTCGTCGGGTCTGTACCTTGAACACAACTCCACAAATCTTCGAGTTCAAGATAAGTTTTCATTGCAAAACGCCACGTGTTATAATTTTCTCGTCCCATCAATTTGCCGATCATTGATAAACCGCTCGGAAAAATGTATTACTTTTGCTACAACTTACAATCACTAAAAGTTCGGTACAATTTTTCTTTGCGATGTCCTTGAATAAATCTACATTTCTTGAAAATAACTATTATGCTGGGCCCATAACCTCTTGAATGGAAGTATTAACAAATACAATAGTTATTTACAATAGTCATTTATTACACAATATATACAAAACTTAAGCTTGTTTTAGACTACACGAAATCTTGAACAAGATTTGAAACCATAAATGGTGCAATATATTGAACAAGAAGTTGCTTTGTGTTCGATATCAACCTGTATGATACTGCACAATTTTTGAAACAATATATGTTCTACGATTCTGCGCAGTTCGCTAGAAATTAATAGATTTCGTAAAGGTTATGTTATTATTAATTATTAGGTGATTGTTAGTTTGTATTTCAATACCATTATGAAAATAAAAGAATTACTATTAGCGACGAGTGTAGTACTCTCGCTAGTGGTGATTAAAAAGACGATCCAACGAAGAATAACAAGAAACAGGCGGAAATGCATGAGAAGGACATGGCAAGAAAAATGGTTAAAACGGCGGGACGAAGGTCGTGGTACTTTAAATATGCTTCGAGAAGAATTATTAACAGAAGATCCAGATGCATATAAAAACTATTTGAGAATGGATAACGAAAGTTTTAATGAATTATTAAGTTATATCGAGGAAGATATAAAAAAACAAGATTCACAATTACGTGAATCTGTGTCTGCTGAAAAAAGGTAGCATTATAAGATCACGTAAAATAATAATTATTACTTGTAACTTTTTTTTAGACTCACTTTAACTTTACGTTACTTGGCAACTGGAAACAGCTATCGTGATTTAATGTTTGCAACAAGAATACATGAAAGCACAATTAGCTTAATTGTGCCAGAAGTCTGCCAAGCAATCATTAATAGGCTGATGAAAACATTCATAAAAGTTAGTTATTATTATAATAAATAAAAAGTAATACAGTTATAATTATTGTCGTAGTTACCTACAAATAGAGAAGAATGGAAGCAGATTGCCAATGACTTTGAGACCCAATGGAACTTTCCTATGTGTATTGGGGCTTTAGACGGAAAACATATAAATTTTCAAGCTCCCCGAAGTGCTGGTAGTTTTTACTATAATTACAAAGGGAATCACAGTATAGTTTTACTAGCATTAGTAGATAGTAACTATAAATTTTTATATGTTGATGTTGGAGTGAATGGGAGAGTGAGTGATGGCGGTGTTTTTAGAGAATGCAGTCTTAAAAAAGCCATAGACAAGAACATTTTGAATTTCCCGGAAAACCAATTTTTACCAGGAACAACTGTTAAAGTTCCATATGTCATGGTAGGAGATGACGCATTCTCACTATCAACGAGACTCATGAAACCTTACCCTCAACGTGGTCTCTCTCATGAAAAAAGAATTTATAAATATCGGCTATCAAGGGCTCGACGTGTTGTAGAAAATGCTTTTGGAATATTAAGCAACAGGTTCAGAATATTACTGAGTACTATAAATTTATCCCCTGATAAAGCCGAAATTATAACTTTAACATGTTGTATATTACATAATTTTCTTGTCGATAGAAGTAAGAAGTATTTGGATTTGGAAAACCAAAATTCTACCTTAGCCACAGTTTTGCAACAGGGTGGAACTCGCTCTACAAATGAAGCAACAGATGTGAGATCAAAATTTTGTAATTATTTCAATTCGTCTGTGGGTAGCGTTGAATGGCAAAATAGAGCTATTGGTATAGTGTAAACTAATTTGTTACTGTTTTTACAACTCGATGCACATTTGATTAATAGTAATTTATGGGACTAGTGAGTAAAGATAGATTTTATCCACGAACGGAAAGTTTAGCACACGAGGCAACGCCGAGTGTGCTATCCTCCGTAAGTGGATACAAATATCTTTACTCAAGAGTCGCATATAACATTTTATCCAAAACCTGCAAGTAAAATTAAAATTTCAAAATCAAATAACAAGTTATTTTACTTGCAGGTATTGGATAAAATAAACTTAATTTGTAAAAAATTAGTTCATTTCGTGTAAAACCGATTATTTCAAAATGTAATAGATCTTAAAGATAGTATCAATAAAAAATATTCAAATAGTCCTTAATTAAAAAACTGTATATTTTGTTGAGATAAAATAATTATTAATAATACTTATTTCAATTTAATACATTTCTAAGCATGCCATGAATTTGGTATTGAACTTTTTTCTTCAGAACTTCTCGAAAGCTCATGCCAGCAACTGTGCTTAAACTTTTGGAAACAGCACTCTGAATTTCAACATCTGCTTCTTTCTGTTTCTTTTTTCTTTTCCGATCTGTCACTTTAACGCTACTTGTAGTAGCGACAGGTAAAGGTTTAAACCATAATTTAAATTTTGAATCATACCACATCTACGTCAATGTTAACCTCCAATTGTGTATCTGCTGTTCCATGTTCTTCAGCAATAGCTATTTCTACTAGCTAGCGCAGCGCTAAGATGTGGGACTCGCAATACGAAGGTCCTAGGTTCGAGTCACCTTAAGGAAAGTTTTTTTTTTGCTTCTTTTTAATTTTTACGATATGAACCGTAATAATGTATTGTATTTGTTTATATTTTTACCAAAAGCATAGGGCATCATTATTTTATCAAAAACTTTTTGAAAAAAAAAATTTTTTGTATGTTATAAAATTGAATACATTTATTATTATACTATAGTAGATGAATTGCATGTGCTGGGATGATATTCATCGTAAAAACAGAAGAAGCAGTAATTGTGTCGGCACCTTGCACACGTTATAAACGCCGCATTTTTACAGTTATATGGTTAATAAGATCGAATAAGATCGAAACATGTAATGCGGTAAGGTTTTTTTAAATTTTATATGCTATATGCTATGCTTTTTGTAAAAATATAAACAAATACAATACATTATGACGGTTCATATCGTAAAAATTAAAATGAAGCAAAAAAAAACTTTCTTTAAGGTGACTCGAACCTAGGACCTTCGTATTGCGAGTCCCACATCTTAGCGCTGCGCTAGCTAGTAGTTGGAAATTTAATAACGTAAAACAGTTATGTATACTTAAAGTAAGACCGAAAAAAATTTTATTTTCTAAACGCTTGGCCATCTGGAGCTACAACTTATATCACTTGCAATTCTAGTCAAGTCCTCCATACACTATAAATTTGGACGAAATCGGTGATGTCGAGTAGGGGTCCCCTCCTTGTAAGTATTTAAGAGTTATGCGGTATTGGAGATACAGCAGAATAAATTAAAAAATATGTTGAATTTATCTATTTAAGAGTTTTGTAATATTGGAGACTTTGTAGATTAATTTAAATTGTATTTTAATAGTGATATTTTCATCAAATAAAGTTAATACTTACATATTTTCCATTAATTTATTCAATCACAATACAGCTCCTTCTGAAAATTTGTCATTGAGCTTGCACCTCCTTCCTTCGAACTAAATTTAAAAGATTGTCACATTTTAACCTAGAAACCATAAATAATGCTAAACTTTTATGTATTGTTGATATTATGGCAGTTGATTCCTCACCAATTTGGTTATTCTGTAAAAAATCATAAGCTATTACCTCAATGTCAAAATAAGTTTAAAAGTAGTTGTATCAAATGTGGTGAGCTATTGAAATTAAATTCTAACAATTTTGTGATATTCTTGGCCTTTTCACAGCGTTTTCGATCTAAGTTCTTAAATAAAAATTCTATTTATTGAATGGCAAATAATTTTACTCTAAATGTTTTGAACGTGAGTTAGGGGTATCCATCTCTAATATTTTAGGGGTTTTATTAGTGAAGATTTTTAGTTTTGTTAAGATCCTGTACACGAGACAAACTAGAGTAACAGCTGCATTTATCATTTTCAACTTAACGGAGGTATTACAAAATTTTATAAACTCAATGCCAAATAAGATTTTTGAAGTAACACTTCATAATGTTGTGTTACTTCATTATGTGTTAAATTTTTTTCTTATTTTCCAAAAACGACAAAATGTGGCACTATTAGAATTTTGCTCAAAATTTTTACAGGTACTTGTAATTGTTTTTAATAAAGCACGCAATTCTTTAGAATTGTCAATTATTATGTAACCTTAAAGTATTTTAAAGTAATTTCCTTACTAAATACCATATATTTTTCAATATGGTGGTTATTTTTTGGCCATCTCAGAAATTAGAAATAAGACTGCCCCTGAAAAATACCCCGTAATACATAGGTAGCACTTATCGAATTTTGCTTATTGTAATTCGGTTATAAAATATTGGCTTTTTAAAGAAATATATAAATATTAAACTCAATGCATAAAAAAAACAAGTTGAAAAAGGAAAGATAGGGTAAGTTTTTTACTAGCAGATATTTCAAGTATCTAGATATATTTTAGAACTATTACGAAATCACAGACGGTTTTACTTGGTTTGCTATTTTAAAAAACTCACCCTGTAAATCTAATTATTAAAAAATATAAAATACAAGATGATTAGATATATTAGATATGCAAAAATTTCAATTTCGTAGGACTAATACACTTCTTTATTATATACATTGATATCTATTGATATTTTGAACTATATTTAGTGTTTTAAAATCTTCAATAAAGTTTGCATATCTGATATACCAACTATCAATTCCAAATTACAAATATATTACAATAGAAAATTTGTAGGAACAACCAGCTTATACTGCTGGTTTTCGTTACCTGCTTCGAGAAGTAGGTAAATCAGGTCCCATGGTTCAATTCTGTTCTCCACCATTAAAAAACGGTTTTCATTTTTACCGTAACTTCTGGTATGTAAGTGCAAACTCTTTGCAATTCTATAAAAGTAATCAGGTTATTAAATATTAAAATATTTTTTCAAATTTGAATCTTACATGTGAATTACAGTTCTTTCTTCCTTAGTGAAATCGGAAGAAAAAGCAATCGAGTTATAATCTCGAGAAGCCGAGTATTTCTCCAACACTTCCGTAATTTCTTGCGTTAAATTAGTACTTCCAAACCCTTGGCGATTTAGATAGAAATGTGGTTTAACGATATCGGTACAACCTTGTTCTTGGCTACCTAATCCCTTATCAGACCAATTCATTTTCTTCATGAATTCCTCTCCAATCCCACCCATAACTGAACTTCCTTGACTTTCAGAAGCTGAAGGAAGTTTAATTTTTGGAAGCTCTCGTGGATATGATTTCTTTAAAAAGATTAAAATGTACTTAAGTAACCCAAAAAACTTAACTTACTTTTACTATAGTGAAGCAAACTTTCTGTAACTCCACTAAAGCTAGATCGGATAAATTTTTTTTAGCTTTAGCCATTGATTCATAGGAACCCTTCACAATAACCGTGTCGTCAATTTTTAGCTGATAAAGTTTTGATAAACTAAAAGTACATTTTAAAAGCAATATTAAAGCAAAGTTTCTTACTTACCGATTTTTTTGATCATTGTGGTATAAAGCCTCAACGGTTACTTTACTGTTGATTTTATCTACAGCAGTCTGAATGATAGTCTGCGAGTTCTCTCCAATACGGCGACACAGAATTAAGATACTTCCTATTCCACTCTGAGCTTGTACTTGTCGAATTAAATCAGACTCGGGACTAAACTTCAAGACCTTATTCATATTTTGCGGATTCTCGTTTTCATCAGAGAAATTTCGTTTGCTTGAATTTGGATTTTGTCGGTTATTAAAATTATCATGAAACGACATTTTAAAAGCGAAAAATATGTTTATTCACAACCACAATTTAATCGTCGGCTTCTTCAAACTTGTTTATTAAAACTTAGGTTATGGTTTTACATGTAAATAAATATACGGAGTCAAGGTTACAGATAAAGCAGTGACTACAAAAATTATTATATTGATTTATCACACCAGTATTGCTTTTAAAATATTATAATTGTTTATTAATTATTATTTTACAATAATTAGAACCACAAAAGATTTTAAACGCGACCGTTATTCGCAACCACTAGCTAGAATAGCGCCAAATTCATCTATTTTCGCGGGTTTTAACCGATGGGCGGAGGTGGAATGAAAAAACGTAAGTGGAAGGGCGATCGACTTCTACCCACATACATGCCTACATATAAAATTGTTATTTTTTTACCACTAAACAGGTATAATATATTTATTTCACAATAAATTAGAAACACATTTTTTTTATTATTATAGTAGAAGCTTTTTATCCCTCCGTCACACGGATAAAACCTATTACAGTAGAATCAGCTTAATGTGATCACTTCGGGCCAAGGACATTTTAATAATATTAACTGATAATTGATAACTGATAACAATTAGGGAAATTTAGAAAAAGGCGAATTTTAGAAGACCTGGAATTAGAACAAACTAGAAGAAAAAAAGAAAAAAAAAGTGGCCGGTTTCCAAAACAAATGATCACAATAACCGACTGATAACATTATCCGAGATCACATTAAGCGGATTCTACTGTAGTTCATGCAAATATCGCTGTAATTTTATATAAATACTTTCGCTTGCGATCTTTTGTATAGGGGCAAGTGGTGTAAAAATGAAACTTTCAATTTAGAATGAAAATAAGAACTAATCTTGTGTAATCTGGTGGGAATGAGAATAGAACTGTATGAGAATGAATTGACTTGATGATTCGTAAGTCAAGTGCTCCCACCCCGTCCGTCTTGACCCCCAATACATCGTGCACGTGCACAAACTATGCACGAGCGGGCGACAAAGCTTGCTTGTTGCTATGGAGTTTCAAAATCTTGAACTGATCAGTGACACGTCAGAGGTATGGTATGACGTCTACACTGTCATTACCAACACATAAAAATGAAATTCCAATTTATCACATATTGGATGTTAGTATTTTATTAAATGCAAATAATAATTATTCTCTATGTACAAGAACATATTCAGTGATTTTCTGTGGTATATATTTTCTATAATATAGAAAATCACTAAACATATTTATTATTATGAAATACACAATACTGATGTTTACATCCAGAAAGTTTACAAAGCCCCCTTCACCAATCTTTAACGTGAACTCGATGTTGTAGTGAAGAGCGTTTATGTATGATAGAAAACTATGAAGAGCTTGCTCACCGTTCCGCCCCACAACTTAAATATGTCATCCACATATCTACAAAGCTTGCTTATTAATTGAAATTTTATCAATTCAATCTGTCGTATTCTTTTCTTTGAGTAATTCTTCCATACGCTCTGTTGTCCGACCCTTCCTGCCAAATATTTGTTATCCTTTCTTTCAACGCGTTGCCGAGATGGGTTTTATATCTGAATTGGGTTTGTTGTTTGTTGCCCTTTTTTGAATTTACCCCAAGCAATCTTTCTTTAAATTTCTAAGTCCAACGGGTGAAGCCCGGCCAATAATCCTGCCGCCTCAGAGAAGACTGTCCTGTAGCTTTTGCAGATCAGTCGACTGCAAAAGCCGTAGGTCGAGAGGAGTTTGGCTTTAGTGTGTCTGTCCTGTACTCTGTGTATCCAGATTTCGCTACTGTAAGCCACGATGGGGACCACAGCTCCTGGTAGATCCTTCGCACAGAGTCCTGGCATTGTATGTTCCAACTAGCTTTGGCTTTTCGTTGAAGAGCTTTTACTAAGGTCGTTGCTTTATCGCAGACGAATTTAACGAGTTTTTGCAGGGTAAGTCGCCGATCTACCCACACGCCTAAGCATTTGAACTCTTCAACTACTTGAACCTTTTCTGTTGTTTAGTGTTACTCGGATGTCGTTGTTGTGTACCCTGTCTGGCCAGAAACACATGATTTTTGTTTTGTTCTCAGAGAGTATGACAGCTTCATTTTGCTGAACCATTTATTTAAGTTAGTGCAGGGCCGGATTATCCAATAGGCAAACTAGGCAACTGCCTAAGGGCGCCGAGTAGCAAAGGGGCGCTCAAATTATTTTAGCTCATAATGAAACTGAAAAACCTACTTAAAGACTTAGGTCCAGTATTTCAGTTGCTAGTTAAACTAAATTCAAGGTTTAAACTACGTGTATGGCTACCTGATTGGTCAGATATTGAGTTTAAACTCTGATCGTAGTTTAAACCACAACTGAAATACCGGCCCTTAAGCAAATGGATTACTAAATTTTTTTGGATTATTCGATTATTGGAAACTGGCATTTTATCTGAAATTTGGTCCCATATGTAATATGGCATTTCAATTTTAATTTAAATGATGGTTGGGTTGCCTAAAGAGAGTCATTATATTTCGAAATGTCCGGTATATACTGTCTGGATAGTTTAAGTTTGTGGCGACACCTAGAAGGGGGATACGGCAGGTCGGCGTTACAAATTTACGGATCGACACATTAACAGCAGTGAAGTGAAACCGAACAGTTTAGTTTTTAAAAAGTGGTATTACGTCTCTTGCTGTTTATTCTAAATAGGTAACGTAAATTTTAAATATATTTAAATTTGAATGGTTTATAATATTGTGGTTTTGGTTAAATCTTATTCAACTATTTTTGTATGAATTTTGGTTACGTATAAATGTAAAATGTGTTTAAAATCAGGACACACGTGTCTAAAATTTTATTGTCTAGTTAATGGTTACCGTGTTAAATACTTTTGTTTATATAAGTTTAAATTTGGGAATTGGTTAAATAATCACATAAACACGTGTTCATAAGTTTGCGTATTTTAAAGTTTAGTGTACTTTCAAGTTAGGTTATTCTTTTGCTAGTAACACGTGGTCTCGTATTTGTACGTTTTTGTTGTTATATACAGGGTGGTTTACTTTGCATACGAAGTTTTCTTACAGTTAATTTATTACACGCGTTTTTGTTATATACAGGTTAGGTTACTTTATAGACTACAATATTTTATTTTTATGTACTTGGGTAAATTGGATTTTCTCATTATTGTCAATGATCACAAGTTGAGGTAATTTTAAAAGCCCATGCAATCTACAGTGCATATAAATGAACGTATATTATTTAAATTGATCGTAATCATGGTTTCTATTTGAAATATTGCATTCAGACTAGAAGAACTACATCTTTTCCGTGCACACTTGATTTAAATTATCCTAACCTAGAAGATAAACTGCCCAATCCGTGAGGTCAAGAGCATAAAAACGCTTTTATTCCGAACTCATCGTTGCCCTCCTTGAATTTCAAATCTAAATTATGATCTACGTATTGATTTAATTAAGTCACATCTGAAGGTATTTGTTGGTTTCTTTTATAAAGGTTGGTTTGGTAATATTTGCATCAGCAACATAAAAATTAATATAATAATAAACAAGATATAAATAATCTTGAGACAACTAAAAATCAAAGAACTTCCATAACAATTATTGGGTCGCCAAAATGGCATAAATCACTAAAATTTCACAGTTAAGAACGAATTAAATTATAAGACCAAATAGTTAAATACAGGGGAATTAGGAATCATTTAGTTACAAAACCATTGCTTCAGACTTTAAACTTTTCCCTGATATTAAGGTGAAATAAAAGATTTGACATAACCCCAATATCTGTAGTTTTATTTGTGTTGCGGTTTACGATCGTCTCTTGTTTTTGGAGCGGTCATCTTTTGTGTTTCAGCTAAGTTCACAACTTTGTTTTGTACATCGGAAGAAAGAACTGGTTACTAGGTGGCGTGCTGTAGGTATTTTATACAACGTGGGGTGATCAATGGCTATTTCCGTGTCATCGATGGGAAGATGTTGGCGCTAATTTCAAATTAGAAAGTCGCATCTTACACATATTTTGAATAAATGTGACAAAGCTAGCAAATTTCTTCATAAAATCGAGACAGTTTCAAACTACAATTATTCATTAATACTTTCGTTTTCAAAATCAGTCTGACGTTTACGAAGAATTTGGAAAGGAATTGTCGAATAGGGTTTGATAGGAAAGCTGAAATGAGAATTAACACGTATCTGCAATTATAGACAGATTAAAAGAAGAATTGAAGAAAGGGGTAACTGTCGATAGCAAAAGTGAAAATAATTTTGGATTTTTAAATAAACAATATATTGTTTTATAAAACTTTAAATAACAAGTTAAATTCAATAATATAAAGAAATTATATTCTTAAGCTTTTGGCGACTTTTATCGCCTTCGTCAGATTTTTGTTTATTATAAACAATTTTTATTTTTAAAATTTTTTAATTTTTAATTAATTTGAAAAACCTTGATGATGGCAATTTACGCAATCATTCAAAAAATCTTCAAACCATATTATACTTTAAACACAGTAAAAACGTTATCTTTTGAATCATAAAAACTATTTTGTTTGAATAATTTTGTTTAAAGCAATTAAATTCTGTTTAATTTAAATAAAATACATAATATATTCGGTCCAACAAAAATGTATTTAAATAAAAAAAAAATTGAATTAAAGAGACTAAAAATTTAACTAAAATTCTTGGTTAACTACAATGAAACATAAAAAATTTTATTTTGATTTAAAGAAATTTTTGTTTGAACAAAAATATTTTATTTAAGTTAAACAAAATGTATTTGCTTCAAAAAAAAATTATTCAAACAAAATAATTTTTTGATTCAAAGAAATCGTTTTTACTGTGGAAACTTGAACTTAAAATTTTCTAAACAGTACATTCAGTTCAAAATACTTTATAGAAAATATTAAAGAAATTAACAATTAGAAGGAAATTTTAACTTTTATTCAAGAGAAAAAATTGAATTCAATGTTTCCCAATTTAGAAATTACAACAAGAATATTTTTAACCCATGCAAGTGGGTAAAGGTCATTTTCAACTTTAAAGAAGACGAAAATATATTTAACTCTCCAGTCCACGCGTAGAATAAATTACATGTAGTTGACCATGCAAGTGAAGCCTGACAGGCTTTACCCGTGGACTGAGGGGTTAAAACATTCAATTTCTCAAGAAGGACTTTACGAATTTAGCTGTTTTATCTATAATAATTAGTGAGCCTAACCAACACTGCTGATTTTGAAAATGTTATAACAGAGTATTTGCAAACACGAAATCCCGAAAAAGAATTTAATTTTTGCAATATGTATTTTGTCATAATCATTGTTGAATTCAATGTTCTTTTTATATTTTTTATTAGTAGTTATGAGTAGCAGATATCCTAAAAGTCTAACTAAAATGAAATCAACCGACTCAGGAGTATATGAAAAACTATCACAAAATAAGAAAATAATTTTACAAAAAATTGGTGCCTCCGCGAGATCTGATTTTAATATAAACATAATTGTATTTGTGGGACAAGAATTTCAAATTTAATTTCGAAAATTTAGAAACATTGAGTCCAAACTTAAAATTTTCTAGAGACATTTTTAGACGGGAGGGGGGCGCTTAAAAACTTTTGCCTAGGGGCGCATACATTAATCATCCGGGCCTGGCTAGTGACATTTGTTTGTAGTTTCTCTTGAAGTTCCCTTCTGCTCCTGGCGCTCACCACTCACCACTGATCTTACGTCGTCCGCATAGGAGTCGACTTCGACTCCTTCCTCCTGATGGGAGTCAAGGTAGTAATCGAGAAGAGAGTTCCACAGGAGTGGTTCCAGGATCAACCCCTGGGGACATCCCTTTGAGCACATTTTGCTCACAGTGGTGAGGCCTGAGCTGAAGGTGACCGTCCTGTTGCTTAAGTAACTCTTAATTATTGCTAAGAGTCTGTGGGACAAGTCACTTTTTCCAAGAACCGAAAAAAGGGCTGGCCACCACAGGTTGCCGAATGCCCCAGAGATACCATAGAAGATGACTGCTTTGAAGACAGTCACCCTGCAGACATCCCTGGGTTTATCTCGTCTTAGTTCCTGGATGTTTAATTGTGTCATGAAATGTGTAAGTGAGTGGATAGTAGATTTTCCTTCCACAAAACCGGATTGTTTGGGGGAGTGATAAGGAATTTTCGATTCAAGGATCCGGACGTTGATGATTTTTTTAAGATTTTACCGAAAACGCTGAATTGTCGTGTGATTAGTCTATAATTTTTCGGGTTATACCTACATCACCGGCCGGGTTTTTGAGAATCAAGATGAGTATTCCTTTTTGCTACAGCTTGGGGAAGTAGGCGACCCGAAGACAGTTGTTAAAGATGGTCCTTAGCACTCCCCCCGATAACTACATAAATCTTTTTTAGAAAAGAGCCGGAGTGGCAAAGGGTTCGGTCAGTGGCGGAACTACCGGGGTGAGGTGGGTGCGACGCACGTGGGCCCCCGGCTAAAAGGGCCCCCAGTTCTACTTTTAAAAAGTTTAAAACCATTAAAAATATAATGAAATAATCCAGTATTAGTATTTAATTTCTAATATTCACAATGAAATATTATATTATTTTGTAAGGTGAAATATTTCATACAACCGTTGATAATCAAAAATTAATCTCGGGATAATTGGAATGGAAAAATAAAACACGATTACTCGTCAGCTGACGTTTCGCTGCTATATATTATATTTTGGTAGTCATCTTTTATGCCTGGTTTCTGAAGATCTCTGGTTACCCTCTATATAGCTAATTGAAGGTTAAAGTGCTTGATGTGGTTTCAGAAACCATGGGAATTATTGAGAAAAACAAAGTGGGATTCATTTTTCAAGTACAATTTTTTGTTTAGTGATTTCTGACTTCAGCTTTGTCAGAAAAATCATTTTTAAAATTCAAGTTAAGCCACTTAAAAAGTATACTTTTTTATAGAAGTAGACTTAAGAAGCCATAAAAGGCTGTTTATTTATAAGCAGTTTATTGAAAATCAAGTTAGGTACCTGAAATTTCGATATTGGCAAAATAATTTAAGTCAATTCATCGCGGATAAGGTTAATGTTAATCTTTTGAGCCTTTTTAAGCTTTTGTTGTGTTGTGGGAGTTGAGTTTTATTCAAGTTATACAAAAATTTTAGATTTATGACGCAATTTGACTTGGTTTCGATAAACTATATAAAGAGGCAATAAGTATTCTGTAAGTATTCATCTAGCAAATAAACCACATTTTTATTTCATTTTGTAGGTACAGCAGGGTCTTAAAGGTAGGTTTGTAGTCTTGTGCAGGGCCGTATAAAAGGAGGTGTTTTTGGGTGTTCAACCCCCCCTCCATAAGTTAAGTAATTCGAAATAATTACTACATTACAAGAATTAATTTAAAATACGGACAATGCCAACCATTATTTTAATT
This sequence comes from Cantharis flavilabris, assembly GCA_949152465.1. Classification (NCBI taxonomy): domain Eukaryota; kingdom Metazoa; phylum Arthropoda; class Insecta; order Coleoptera; family Cantharidae; genus Cantharis; species Cantharis flavilabris. The sequence goes on from OX424441.1 coordinate 11,734,514, forward strand.
TCTACCCCACCCCTCATGACCTATTTCTAAACTATGGCCTTGGTCTTGTGCTTTATATTTACTTATTTATGATATTTTTACTATTCGGGGGGGGGGGGGGAAGCTTTAATTTGGTAATTGATTATCGGATTACACAACAATTAATTACTATATAATTCCTATAAAGGAATGCATATAATGCAAGGCGACAAATACAACCGCCTTTACCATCGTCAATGTTAGATGTGCATTCCGCTTTAGATGCCATCAATGTTTTGAAATGGTCTGACGAAGAATTTTTAATGCTAAATGATAGTAACAATAATTTGATCATATTTTCATGCTTAACTAACCTACGGTTTTTGACTTCAACTGAAAATGTCTTTATGGATGGTACTTTCAATTACTGTACCAAATTTTTTACTCAGTTATTTACTCTACATGGGTACAGTAACGGCTATTATATACCTTTGGTGTTTTGCCTTTTGAAAAACAAGACACAAGATACGTATCGTCACTGTTTTCTAAAGTTAGTAGAAATTTGTAACAAACACGATTTACAGTTCCAACCAAAATTTGCCACTGTAGATTTTGAACTTGCAATACACGCTAAGCTTAAAATACGTTTGGGAAAATATTACACTCGTTGGCTGTAGATTCCATTTAGGCCAATCTTGGTATAGGAATTTTAAGAAATTTGGATTATCTGGAGAATATAACGATCCTTCTTCGCAAATTGGTAATTGGTTGCGATACAGTTTTGCTTTGCAATATTTAAGTCCGAATGAAGTCGATGCAGTCTACAGCGAAGACCTAATATCCATTATATCGGACGATCCACGGTTGCAAAAATATTCGGATTATTTACTTTCGCACGTATATAGATGCAAATTCTGCATATCCTCCTGAGCTTTGGGCTGCAAATTCAGCTAGTATGTGCTGAACCACCAACGCGTGTGAGTCGTTTCATAATATGTTTAATTCACAGTTTTATACTGCCCACCCACCATTATATACTTTTCTAGAGAAATTGAAAAAAGTACAAGCAGAAACGTATATCAAACTTAACAGCCTTCACATAAGAAAAATCAGTAACTCTGATACTATAAAAAAACATAAACGGTTGGAGCATTTACTTCAATTATATTCTACTAAACAGATTAGCAGATTTCAATTTGTGCAAAGTATCTCTAACCGCTTCTGCGAGATAAATGTTGATGAATCTTGAAGGGGGGGGAGTTTAGTAAATCATTTTTAAATTTAATTTTACATTTATGTTACTTGTATATTTTTATTTCAAAAAAAAAATTAATAAAAACATCAGAGTTTGAATTTCTAAAAAAAGTATGTTTTTTTTAAAAAACAGTAAAAAAGTTAAAAAAAAAGTTTTTTTTAGTAAAAAACATGGTGCAAAACTGTATAAGGCAAACGAAAAATTATGAACACTATGAAATCTATGAAATATAACAATGATAAACTAAATGTCAAAAGGGAGGGGTTAAAACGAATAAAATTAGAATAAAATACGACACAATAATTATGTCAAGTTATAAAAGATAACAAAACATATCATGTGTCGATCAACTTCAAAGTATGCCCAACTCAATTGATAACAAAAATTTTAAATTTCAAATTTTAAATTTCCCGCAATTTAGAGATGACCAAACAACAGAAATTCAATACGTTAATGAAAATTATGCATGAATATAAACAAACAACATCCTGATGACTAAAACTACTATAACTTTTTAAATTATATTTACCGCATTGGACGAGATTAGGTTTATCTACCATATCAATATTTCAGAAATCCCAAAAAATTGCACGAAACACTTTTTAGAACTAAAATGTTTTTAAGTTATCACATGTAAAATACACTGTAAGTATAAATTATCACAAACGTTTCCACCATACTATGGCATCATCAGGCGACGAACGATGAATCGCAACAGGCGATTTTTTGGGATTTCTAAAATATTAATATGGCTAATATCGAGTTACTACACCACTTAAACCAAGTATCAATCGACTAGAAAATAAAAAGGTAAAAAAATCTAAATTTTAAAATGTAAAAACAAATTAATTTTAAAATTCAAAAAAAAATTTTAATTAAATTGTTTATCGTAAATCTTAAATTCCCTGACTTTTCCAGATTTTCTAGGTTTTTCAAATAAGTGGGAAACCTGCAACCCTATAAATTGTTATACCAGGAATAACGTTATACTAAGTTTATCCGATTATTCGAAATTTGGCCCTTAATAATAATAATAATAATAATAATAATACACATTTATTAAGAAAAAAAAAAAGTACAATTTCTTAATTGGATGATTTCTAATAAGATTAGATTTTCAAACCACCCATACATAAAAATAAAAGCAACATAAAAGCAGGCTATAAATATAATATTTATTGACAGATTACATTATTTGTAAGCGAAGTTCATCTGTTAGATTACGTCGGAAAGACACCACACTCGCTGAGTTTACAAAGAGTCCTCGATGCACTTCTATAAATCTGGGCGCCGAGCACGCGAAACACTGTTCAAACTTTGCTGTGGAATGAGAGGGTAGATCGAAGTTTCCCAAATCACGCAAAACCCGATCGTGGCATGTCGAACGGGGCCTAATCATGCTTCGTAGACAAACCGGTTCTCCACTTTTCCAGATTTTGAAAAGCAGAACTCCAAAAAGCAAAGAGAAGCGCTGGGCTACCTTTAGAATACCTAAATCTCGATAAAAACGGGTGACGTGATCATACCTTCGTAAGTCAAATGCAAAACGCAAACATGAATTCTGCAAGAGCTGGAGCTTGCGTCTATATTCTTGTGTGAGAAAACCGTAATACACTGTAGAACAATATTCGATGTTTGATAAAATCGTACTACTAACGATCGACCACTTTACGTGGGGAGGTAATATTGTTTTGAATTGATAAAGAGATCTTAGTTTAAAATAGCACAGTTTAAGCTTTCGGTCCACATGTTGACAAAACTTGAGCTCACTGTCCAAGATAAGCCCCAGACTCCGAGCGGAATCGACCACCCTGACGACCTCATCGCCAATCGTTACAGCTGACCTTGCAACACTCAAAGCCTTCCGTACAAGCCACGGTTTACCCAAAATTATGAGTTCCGACTTAGTCGGATTTAAAGTCAGACCATTAATCAACGACCACATACGCACTTGTTCAAGATTGCGGTTTAGCACATCAATTGCAGCATCAATGTCCGAGGGCAAACACGATACACGTATCCGAGAATCATCGGCATAGAGATCAAGATGGCAATCAGAATCAACCACTCCTACTAAATCAGTTGTATACAGTATGAAAAGCAATGGAGCAAGGATGCTTCCCTGCGGAACGCCACGAGAAACCGTCAACGACTGAGATAAGTTTCCCGCTAACTCAACCATCTGGGATCTATCCCGCAAATAACCCGCCAACCATCTACACAGCAAATCATCACAGCCATAGTAACGTAACTTGGCCAAAAGACGATCATGAACAACGGAGTCAAATGCTCTGGAATAGTCGAGAAGTGCCAATATGGTGACTTCAGCCCGATCGACTGATGAAGCCACGTCAGACGTGAGCTGCAACAGAGAAGTCGCAGTGCTATGGTGGGGCCTGAAACCAGACTGGGCAGGCGACAAAACCTTGTAGAGTGCCAGGTGCTCACATAGAGCATCTTTAACAAGGAGCTCCGCTATTTTTGCAAATGGCGACAGGATGCTGATTGGACGGAGATGAGAAGGCTCCGAAGCCAGTGGAACCTTAGAAAGAGGTCTCACACGGGATGCCTTCCAAACAAAAGGCACCTCCCCGGTCCCAAAAGAGTGATTGAACAAATTACAAATCACCTCACTACAAAAAGGAAGAACAAGTCTAAGCATGCGAAGACTAATACCATCCGGACCAAGAGCATTAGAACGCAAAGCGCCAACAATGGCACTTAACCCCTCAGGAGTGACTTCGGGAATAGAGAGTGGCTGTATTCCCGGCAAAAACGAACCCTCCCATGCCAAATCAATCCCGGTGGAACCTCCCGGAACAGAGTCGAGAAAATACGCATTGATGAAATCAGGGTCATCACACAAATGAGCAGCTATTTGGTTGGAAGGACGAGAATGCACGCCCCAAGAAGACAGACATTGCCAAACTTTTTTAGGGTTAGAGCGATGCAGCGAAAGCTGATAATTTATATAGCTCGCCTTCTCCCTCCTGACAGCCCCAGATAAGTACCTCTTCAGATCGCAATAACATTCGAAGTCCACAACAGCACGAGTGCGTCTATACTTGTTGTAAGCCCGCCTCTTCAACTTAGCCATCTCTCTGATTGTCCACGTAATCCAAGGTCTATCCCTCCCCCTGAAAACAACAGTTCGTACAGGAGCGTGAACATTAAATAAAGACAGGATCATATTATTCAAAAATTCGACCTTAGAATCGCAAGAGTGTAACTCATCAATGATGGTCCAAGGCAGGCAAGCCGCGTCAGCCGAAAAACTAGCTTGATCAAAATTACCGAAATCACGATAAGTGATTTTGCGAGGCTCCTGTACCGGCACAGACAGGTCCAGGCGACAATAAACCAAATAGTGATCAGTTGCTGCCAAAAGATCAACAATGCCACACTGAAGAGGAATTCGATGCTTATCAATACAGATCACATCCAACAGAGTGCTGGATGTTGCGGTAACACGAGTGGGATCAGTTATTATCTGATGAAGATCGAAAACATCAAGGATCCCCCGCAAGCGCCTCAAAGAAGGCGATGGGATGAGGTAATTAATATTCATGTCACCTAAAATGATCAGCTCACTGCAGTCACTACCAAGCAAAGAAAGAAACTCCTCAAACTCGCTTAGGCAAGAAAGGGCAACCGTAGGAGGTCTATACACCACCCCAACTCCGAACCCAATACCGTGGACTTTAATGCGAATCCATAGGTGCTCCAGGCCACATGCAAAGCGATGTCCCTCATGTAGGGTCTTAAATGAAAACGAATTTCGAACATAGAAAGCAACCCCTCCCCCACGAGACGCTCTATCCGACCTAACGATCGCGTAGTTATCCAAACTAACCAGGTGAGAAGGAAAATCAGGTGTGAGCCATGACTCAGATACTGCGATAATACTAAAATTGTTTCTAGTCACAAAATCGGAAAAAATGTGGAAATCAGACAGCAGAGATCGTATGTTAATGTGTGCTACAGAGAAACCAGTAGCACTAATCGAGCAAGAAAACTCACTCTTACGATGGTCAGACGGAACATCAGATGGAGAAGAAGAAACACACACTACCTCATCGCGGTCTGACGATTCTCTAAAAAATCGTGGGCAGCGTGATCACTATCAGCCGGTCTTCGAAAGTAGAAATCCCGAATAGTAGTCTCCTTGGGCCAGACTTTATCATTTAACAATTTTGCAACGTCGCATTCCCGGATACATATTTTAAAAGAGCAATATTTTGAATTCGAGGTGAGGCTCTCACAAACAACATCCGATATGCCCACCACACTCTTTACGTGCCCAACGACCGCCTCGACTGAGGTGTTAGGCGCAAGATTATTTACATGGAACCACTTCCGACGAGCAGTTCCCGAAATGGAAAAATCGCCACCCGAACCACGAATGCGGGGGGGGGGGCGGCGACCACCCCGCCCCGGGCGATCCGAATTCGCATCCTCGGCATGCAGCCGATAATTTGAACCAGCCGCCCCAACCAGAGACGCAGAAACACCCACATTACCACCATTCCCAGAACGGGTCAAAGGCTGAGAACCCTGAGTCGCATTCAAAACCGAGGCGTATGTAGTTTTAATCTATTTATTAGTCTTAATTTAGTCTTAATCTAGTTTTATTATTTGTTTATCTTAAAATTATAGTTATATTGTATGAGTTATTTATTATTTTCTTTTATTTTTGTCTTTTATAAAAACAGGGCCCCCGTTAACAATTTTGCACACGGGTCCCTCAGCTGCTTGTTACGCCACTGGGTTCGGTACTGGGGCCGAGATCACAAACGATCTTACCGCTGTTGTAGCTGTGGCAAAGAACATCGACGATCTGTACGATAAAATAAACGAGGTCTTGCGAGAAATTTGCGCATGGATGAAAAGCAAGGGACATAAATCTGTACGAAAGAAAAGAAAAAGAACTCAAAATAAAAAATTTTAAGTAAATTTGTGGTTTTTAGTATGTATTTATGGTTATACTAAAAACCAATACGTAGAAAATCAAAATTCAAAAAAAATTTTAATGTGTTAATTGTCTCTTTTTTAAATTTTTTGAATTTTGATTTTCTACGTATTGTATTATTTTTTTGAATTTTGAACTGTACGAAAGAGTCCAAAGAAAGATGGCCATAAAAGTGTGCTCCGCGTACAGAACATCTTCGACCAATAAGATATGTATAATACCAATAAGAGGTTGTTACAGAGGTGGCAAGCAAAATAAGAGACTGGCCAAAGAGGTGGATGGACAAGACTTCTCATTTCCCAAATAGCGCCCTGGTTTGTAAGAAAACATGGAAGCATGTGGTACCACATGACCCAAGCATTTGTAGGTCATGGGCGTTTTAACGCAAATCTCTTCCGATTCGGTATAATGGCAAGCCCGAAGTGAAAGTATTGCCCAGCGAGCAATACAACCGAACACACCTTATTCGAATGCGGCAAATCGGACGAGCTCAGGAGAAAGTCAAGAGGCAAAGAGGCAAACCTCCACCGGACTGGTCAAAGAAATGCTACAGACAAAAGAAAGATGGCAAGAACTCGAAACCATGATAGTGAGAATGACTGCTAAGAAGGCTGACGAAAGAAAAGAACAAAAATAAGAACAAAGTCCCGAAAGGGCAGAAATGCGAGAGTGAATCCCGTCGCGCAGTCACACAAATGAGTGGGGTTTTAGTCGGTAAAAATCAGACACTACCACCCAAAACATCTATATGGTGTCGTTTGAATATTTTCCCACTCCCAACGCACGAAAAAAAAACACTCTTTTCACGAAGATGTAACTGTGCTACCTCTTCGGGAGGGGTGGCACCACCAAATCATCACAAACATTTAGTAATTATTTACTAGTAAAAAAATCTGATGGGACAACACATAACTTTCTTATTTATTATTAAATTAATAATAATAATTAAAATTAAACAAAAAAAAAGTAAAAAAAAAATTAAAATTTAATAAATTAAAAAATAACGTATGGATTTCAACCAAAATCTAATCAGCTCTTTAGATTGCTGTTACAAACCAGTATTCACGGTTCATGCGTTTTGAAAAAATCGTGGACGAAAAAATCGCACACACACACACCCACACCCATACAGCCATTTTTTAAAAACAATAGAAATAGTTTAAGGGAATCTCAAAACATAAAAATTTTATAAAAAATTGGAGGTCCATTTTTTTTTCAATTTCAGATTACACTACTTTCCTTACTAAGGAGTTTGGAAAGTAAAAAAATTTTTTGTGCCTTTTTAATTATTTTTGACTTTTTTTAGAGATTTTTCTTCGCGGTGTTTGTGCTTTTTTAGGCGCATTCTAGTCGTTTTTTAAAGCCTTTTTATCCGCTCTCTAGCTATAACTATATAAAGTTATAGTACCATGGAACTGATCCATCTCACGATGGTATTCCAACTCCATTTCCAACCATGCAACCCCAATACATATCACATTACCACCACTATCGGTGATGGCTTAATAGGTGGGCACAAATTGGGCCCAATATATTTGGGGTGGACAGATGCACACAAAATTTATAAATTAACTCAAAAAACTCATTGTTGAAATAAGCACCTACAAAATTTGGGTGGGCATTCCAATTAACAGAGGGGGGCAAGTGCCCACCCTGGCCCACCCCTGGCGCCGTCACTGACCACCATGCTTCACATTTGCACATAAATTTTTTTGTTTAACTCTGTATTATGTTTTCTCCTGTCTTCCATCAGAGCCAAAAATGCTATATTCGCTTTCATCATTATAAAAACACTATTGTTTTCCAAAAATCAATACTTTTATTAAGATATTTTTTTTCAAATTTGAGTAATTTTTCTCTATTAATTTTTAATATGAATGGCTGTCTGTGATATTATTATACTTTTCTTTCCGCAGACCCTATACGAATAGTTTCGGCTTCACGGGTATAACCTTTTCCAACATTGCAACACCAAATCATTGCTACTTTGCAATACATTAAAAAGATTTAAAAAAAAGTAAATATATTATTACATAATTTTCAGAACAGTACATAGTAGAGTAAAACAAAACTTAGCAGATACGGCAATCAAAACTAGATTTGCCAGTCATTTAAAATAAAAGCAGGATCATCTCGGTCTCCTCTGCAATGTTATATTAATTTAGAACTATCAACTCATTCAATAAAATAAGTATTATGTTTATATTTCCATTAATAAAATTTTTAACATAATTTTAACTTATTATTGAATGAACTGATGAATTCCATGTACATTTATTTTGTATGAATATTGATGTGTATGTAAAAGTCTTTTAAGTTTTATGTGTTTTGTCCCATCATAAATCAAAACAAACTTCAAAATGTGTGTGTAGGTTATGTTGTTTATTAACGTGATGTAATATTTTAAATGCGCCAAAGTAAATAATAGTTATCAATAACTTATTAATTTAATCAATTAACAATTAATCATTTAATTAATTATGTATAATAATGAAAAAATAATTAGTGTGATATGACATTGAATTGTAGTGGAAGTTTTACAGCTGTTTAAAAATGCTATCAGTGCTGATGGACTTTGGGCAAATTACAGCTATATCTAGATTTTCCTTGTGTTTGTTGGAATAATGCTAGGATGATTTTTAAATTTTATGCTGTTTGTACGATCGAAAGTAAATAATGGAAGCCGATTGTTTACAACAGGATTCTGATGAGGGAGTAGAAGTTGGAGGTATCAGATTACGGATACAGTGGTTTCTTTATTATTGTTATTAATATTTAATTTTAAGATGAAGGTGAAGATGGACTACACTATATTCAAGCTGAACAAAATGATGAAACAATTATATTAGAGGCTGACACCGTTTATGTTCTTATGCCAAAAAATTTACCTGTATCTAGAGCTACTCGATTTCAATGGTTTTTAGATCACCTAAATACGGTTATTACAATTCCGGTGCATATTAAAATAGTAAGTAGGAATGTCTTAATATTTTCTGATTTAAATAACAATTTTCTAGGATAACACATCTACAGATTTAGAAATAATTTCTGCAACTTCCAAAAAAGAAACGGCTGTGAAATGTTATAAATATTTAATTACAAGTAACACTCTAATAAAATTTTTAGCACATTCATATCGTTTTGTTTATTGTTTTGATATGAGTCCATCTCAGTCGTCTGTTAATATTGAAAAAGGTGAAATACTGTTTGATGAAATTCTACAATGTTTTAAGACCACTATAGAAGGATTGTGTAAACAGGTGAGGAGTTGAAGATACAATTTGTTTAAACATATTTAATATTTTATTTTGTAGTTTACAATTAATGGAAATTCGTTAATTTTTCAACCTAGTTTATACCTTACTGTTATTGCGAACACTCCATTTTTTATGAGTCCTGCTCAACAAGTTTTAGTAAAAGGAGTAAAAATTTCCTCTCAAAATGTACAAGAAATTATAAGTTTGATAGAAAATCAATTTTATTTTTTGGAAGGTCGTATTGCACGAGTATCTTCAATGGCGCATGATGAAGTAGAGTTACAAAAGGTAAGACTTACAAAAATTTCCACCCTTTCTTTTAAATTCTGTTTTCAGTCAAATACAGAAGGAATGATTGGAAGCCTTTTTCATACAACAGATACAGAACAAAATATTCCTAATATTGCTATGGTTTTACCCGATGCTAATTTTGTGAATATGTTGAGATATTCCATGTTGGCAATTTCACTTCTACCCGAAAATAGTCTAAGTCGTAAGAAATTAATATTTCCATTAAAGCAGTTACTATAAAATTTGGTTTCAGATATTCTAGTCGTAACGGATGGTGTTGTTGCAATGCCAGATAGCAATATAATGGAGTCCTTATTATTGCAGTTGCATTATGAAAGTATTTCTGTTTCATTTTTAAAAGTTGGTCCAAAATTTCATCCTCGAAATAGTGCTGGATACATTTCCTACACTGATTTACTCCACTTTATATCACAAGCAACTTCTGGAATTTGTTTAGAAGTTTTTCCTGAAATTGTAAGTACAACTTTAAAGGGTCTCCCTGGTCAAAATTTGTACAGCTGTTGCCAATTGACATTTTTCTTTATCTATTTATATTTAATCAACCGGAAGATTGGAGTTTAAGATTTTAATCATTGATACGTTTGAGTAGCAACTTGATCGAGCATTTAGTGTGGATGTCTGAGCATTGAAGTTGCATTGAACATTGTAGAATAAATCAAAGCCATCAAGTGCTAAACAATTTTTGATCTTCCTTTAAATTTTAATTTTACACAAATAATAATAAAACGAGTAAATCAAGAACATTTCGAACCACGATACGATGACTATCGTAGCTCATTTTTTATGTTACTGATTATAGTAACTTAACTTTTAGTTTTGGTCCATTTGACTGACTTCCTATTACACTTACTGCAGTTTAAAATTTTATTACTGGTTGTTATGCTTTCATATAACTCGCAAGGGCTACTTCAAACGTGTGAAATTTTGTTTTGCTTTATGTAATCTTTATGTAGTATAAGTATAAAGCAAAACAAAATTTCACACGTTTGAAGTAGCCCTTGTCAGTGCCAGATTAAGCCAGCATTGAACATTGACTCCCTTGGTTTGGTTTAGGATATATACAATAAAACAAATGAAAAACGGAAAGAATCTAAAATTTCTTATGATCGTTCTGTCCTTCGGAGGGCATGTAAAGTAGAACATCTGAGACGAGCTTACCAAGCTACCTCAGATGTAAAACAATTAATATGCTTAGCACTAATAGTAACTTTGGAACACTACCGAGGTTGCTGTTGGTGATAAACAGATCAACAGATCTCCAAAAAAAGTAAAACTCAACTTTTTCTAGATTTAATTTGAGCAAATTTGTGAAAAACGACTTCTGATAGAAGCGTGGTTTATTTTTTTTATCTTTATTATGTTTCTTTTTAAGACAAAAAATCAGTGTTGATATATTGCACTTTACTACTTCTTTTGCAATTAAATAACTTAATTGAAGTTGCTCGGCCATTCACCAATATTGTTATAGTACATTTTACTTGGCTATGTTTCTACATCGGAAACATGTGCTGTGCTTTTGACCTTTCGTTGGTTTGAAGACAATATGGCTAAATCAGGTGGACATGCCGTGTTATTAACTTTTCTTTGGCTTGACAACAATTTGGGTAAATTTGGAAAACTTGCTGTGCTTTTGACTTCAGTTTGTTTTGTTAAAAATGTGCCTAAATCATTAAGAGTTATATTAGTAATCATTCTTTTATAACACTGTCTTCATCTACACAATGAATTTTTTGCTTTGATTCCTTTCAATTTAGCACCATCACTGCTAACATTAAAAAATTCAGACCGCTTACGTGTTTTTGATTTAACATCTTGGTTGTTTTTTTCCTTTTCATTTTTTTCTTTACATTTTGCATTTCCAAAAGCAGAGTGTCGACCCATATCTCTGTCTCTGCAGCTCATGTTCACTAACGAGATCTAATTAGAAGGGAACAGATGACTCAAAAAATAAAAAAATAATTACTACTCGACAAAATTGGCCTGGATTAAAGAATTTCTTTTCCGGGGTTTTGTAATGTATGCATTGGTACTAATTTTTTTTGGGTATAGGGCGTACCTAAAGCCTCATTCACATCCAAGTAACGTATGTAGTGAACATACAAGACATAACGTGAGTAAAGTTGAAATGCATGGTTTCAATGGTCATCAGTGCCATTCGTACAAGACATGGAAGACATAACAGGAAGTTGGGTCAACTTCAATTTCTACATTATGTTTTTTATGTTTGACCAATGAGATGTGTTCATTTTACTTCGCAACACCCTCCTTGTTTCTTTAAAAATTTTCAATTATGGTTACACTTCGGACATTTAAATAATTTAAATTAAATCAAATTAAACATTAGGTTAAATAATACTGGTCAACAGCAAATAAATATCCTAAATAAAATGAAGTAATTGATTATGATCTGCTGAACACGAAAATAATTTAAAAATTTTTTTTATTAGTTCACGTTTCGAAGATAATTTTATTACCGGTTATTTCATACCGAATATAAACAAAGGCGTACATAATTTTAGAAAAGCATTTTCAATTTTATTTTTATAAATATATGTTTAAAAATGTATTTAAACATTTTCAATATTAATAAAAAACCGTAATTTTCATATAAAAACGTATTTTCATCAAGAAAACAGACAAATAGTTCAAATTTGTTGTCCAGTGAATTGTTGCACTTGCAACAAATTTTCTCATGATAAGTTAGTAATAATAATATGAAATGACCTAAATACATAGTTCTCACGGTTATAAAATTCAATCTGTACTTTACTAAAGATTTGTGAATACAGTAGAATCCGCTTAATGTGATCTCGGATAATGTTATCAGTCGGTTATTGTGATCATTTTTTTTGGAAACCGGCCACTTTTTCTTTCTTTTTTTTCTTCTATTTTGTTCTAATCCAAGTCTTCTAAAATTCGCCTTTTTCTAAATTTCGATAATTGTTATCAGTTATCAGTTAATATTATTAAAATTTCCTTGGCCCGAAGTGATCACATTAAGCGGATCTACTATATATCATTTCGGCACGTTTCGCTTCAAATTGGGACTTGCCAAAAAGTGCGAAAAAAAAACTTGTAGTGCGCATTAATATTTTGTTGGCAATAATTAGATTTAAGATTACAAATAGTTTAAGGTAATTCTAGTCATAAAACTCCAATTGGGCACTTGCCGCTTTTCTCTGCATTGTTGGTTGTATGAGAAGATTTGCTCGGGTACTAATTATTGAAGTAACGAAGGTACTAATTTTGAAGATCCCGGTCTCTGTTTTACAACGGCTTGGCCATTGCCAAGAAGGCAATTTCACACGCCCTCCGGTTCGTCAAATTTTGCATATCTTTTAATCCTTCAGGAGGAGCTTGAGTTTTCAACAAGTGGACAATAATCATTACAACCTTTGTAAACTTAGGAAGTGTATAGTAGAGTGTATAATATATATAGTGTCGTGTGTCTTTTATTTGAAAATAATTATGGATGACGGAAAATTCATTGATCTGGTACATACCTACCCATTTCTTTACGATCGGAAGAGATCAGATTTTAAAGATGCGCAAAAAAAGACCAACGCGTGGAATGAAATTTCACTTTTAATGAATTATTCACGTAAGTTATATATTTTTAATAAACGTTTTATAACAATAGCATACTTGCGACGGATGATTGTCTAAATAGATGGAAGTATCTGAGAGAAAAGTACTCGCGCGAGAAAAAATATAGTGCAAATATGGCTAGTGGAAGTGGAGCCAGTAGTAAGCCACCATGGGAATTACTAAATTCATTGTCATGGTTGGAACCAAATGTACAGAAACGAACATAAGCATGTATAGCACACAATGTAAGTTCAATTTTATATTAATATAATATTTTCTTTAGGACAAAGACAAATATTTCTCAAGTCGTCTTACCAAGTGATGAGCTTAGTATAAATGAAGAAGAGCTATACTACGAAAACGCTGAAGAGTCTTTTAAGGAAAATAGTGAGCCTCCGAGTCTTGCAAATGTGCAGCACATTTGCATCGTCATACAATGGTACTCGGAGTGCCAAACGCTTTAAACCCAGCAACATTGACAATAAGGCAACAATGGCAGGTTCTTTGAAGGATATGGGGCTTGCCATTACCAACATGGCGAGTAACATGGGCCGCAAAGAAAAGGATGGAGATAATACGATCGGGGAACTTGTATCTTTGACATTAAAAAAATATAAAGAATGTCGAAGAAAAAAAAAACCTGATAAAACGAATTTTAAATAAATGAGTTAATGAATTATTCTGATAGTGAATAAAATAATTAAAATTTTTTTTATTTGTTTTAATAAAACGTTACAATAAATTTTTATAATTGTTTTATCAAACCCCTTGAAACATGTTGTTCTTGCCATGGAACTGCACCTTCTGGCCTCATGAAACTTTCACACAATTTATTTCTGATTTCAAAAACATCTTTCTTAGCATTATTGCTGTCGGTTCTTGAAATATTGCTAAAAGTATGGGAACCAAAATCTTGAGTTCGCCATTCCCCCAAACATAAATTGCCATCAACTTCATTGTCGATGTAATTTGGTGGACAGTATTTACGTTGGGCGCTGGGTTTAGTATATATTATATGTATATATATTTTTCAAGTATATATAGCAAGTATATATTTTTCAATATTTTCCAGTTTGGCAATTATAGGTCCTTGAAAAATTCTCCATCGGGATACTAGGATTCCAAATGAATTTTCGATTACTAGTCGGGCCCGCGATAACCGATAATTAGAAATTTGCTGTTCCTTGGATAAATGCTTTCCTGAATATGGCCTCATTAAATAATCTTTTAATGGAAATGCTTCATCTCCAACAATATAATATGGAATTGTACCACAATTCCACAAATCAGAAGGTTCAGGTACATTAAGCTGCTTCTAATCCATCATTTTTCCAAAAAGTGACCTTGGAAATAATCCACCATCACTTTCAGAGCCCATTCCGCCAATGTCTACCATAGTAAATTTATAATCGGCATCACATACTGCTAGAAGAGCCACACTAAAATATTTTTTGTAATTAAAAAATTCGGTCTACTGTTTTCTGGGCACTGGACACGAATGTGCTTTCCATCTATAGCCCCTAAAATATTATATTTTGTTATTATTTATACAAGTAGCTAATCTAAATAATTACCGAGACGATGTGGAAAATTTCATTTGTTCAAAAAATCATCACTAATTTGTAACCAATTTTGAACCGAAAGTTTCATAATAACTTTTTTTGATAAAACCAGCCATAAAGCACCACATGTTTCACTTAAAACATTGCAGACAATAGATTTTCCTACTCTGAACTGAAATGCCAGTGTTTGTTGTGACGAACCTGTTGCAACAAATCTGCAAAAAAATAATATACCTATATATTTATATCCATATAATTAAAATACTGTAACAAAAGTGTTACTCTATCTCAATGTCTTTGCCAAACAATGTCTGTGCAAGATTACTTCTTTTTGTAATGAGAGGGCCAACCAGTGAAAGTAATTGATCAAATTGTTGCACATTCATACGGGTATAGTGAAAAAACATATCCGTATCATACAATCTCATTTCCTGTATAAGGTTATGGTAGTCTCCTTGCTGTTCCCGATTTTGGTAGATAGGGCGCACCTACCACCTTCAACATACAAAAGTGCGATAGTTATTTTATATATAAACAATTTTTATTTATATATAAACAATTTTTATTTATATACTACAACAATTTTTTTATATACAGTTGTGGAAAGATAATTAGCACAACCCCCCCGGCTTTTGAATAAAAATCAGTAAAATTAATATTTTAATCAATATTTCTTTCATGAAATCATTTAAATTAATTTGGTAAAGATAATAATATATAAATAAGACAATGATTAATTTAAAATAGTTTATATAAAATTTAAAACAAGAAATTTAAAATTAGAAATTCCTTTGGTGGAAATATAATTAGCACACCTAAAAAAAAAATTAGTTAAAACAAAAAAAGCTCTTTGCTTTTGAATTAATTTAATGAAATCTTACTTAATAATTGGTTGGCAAGGCTTTTTGAGCTATTACACCAGTATATTTCTGCTTTGTAAAATTTCTAGGTTTAAGCATAGCTTTTCATATCGATTTCTTCACCTTCTTCATGTTGGTTAGACTCGATAAAACCGTGATCTTATATCTTTTCATGTTCCTTCACTTCGCAAAATGTGTTGCGATATGTGCAAAATGACATACAGTTGGTACTCACAAGTACTTTTTTTTATACCATTTATGGTATAAAATAGTTATACTGTCAATTTTGTTTACCAATTACTCTAAGAAAAGTGAAAACACCTTGTCGTCAACTCTTCATTAAGTTTGCTGATCATGTTTATTTTGTTTTCAGAAACTAAATCCACTGATGCCAATGAATATATATCACTTATCATATTTGTTGTGGACATTTCAAAGTAAAAATAAATATTCATGTAATCCTTTAGGATCCCATCAAAATAAATGGAAAATACCGTAAGTTGTAAATTTTTATTTTATTTTGGATTTGTTTTAATAAACCGTTGATAGGAATGGTAATTTTCAAAACAACAAAGTGCCTGTATTACTTTCCAAACGACAAACTGAAGATAATGTAACTGCATCTGTATCATTATTATTATCAAGACGTATGAGAGAAGGATATAATATTGACGTATGTAAACATAAAATATATTGTACCTATGTTGTTAGTTTTATTTGATTTATTTTAGTATGTTAAATTTGATAACGGATTACTAGAAATAAGTTTGAGCATTGAATGGAAGTCGTACATTTATATTCAGTACCATATGACATATCAATGGCCTATGGTGAAAAACGTTGCTCGAGTGGAAGTTCGAATATGCGGTAAGTTATTGATAAAGGTATTTTTAAATATTTTTTTAGGCATATTTTTAGCACCTTATGAGTTCTTGCACGATATTACATGTCTTATGAAAAAAGAATCAAAATCTTCATACCGACAAGCAGTTATTGAAAGATTTTGGTTACGTTTGACTCAACTGTCATCTACAGATGTAGTATTAGCTCAACAATTAACTTCAATGCAAAATACAAATACATGGTACACTTTACCAGAAAGTGTTCGAAATGGAATTCCAGTTTTTATTTTGGAAGGAAACGATACAACTAAATTAATTTTATCACCTAGGTAAATATTTTTTGTTTTAAAATACTAAATAATGTTTTCAAATTGTTTTTGAGCGGTCGCCAATTTTTTTTTAACAGGGTTGAAAGAAAAAGTGATATTTTCTGTAAGGTCATACTGTCAACGCTCGGTTATTCTTTGATTCTGAGAATTTAATATGATATTCAATCAATAAATAAAATATAAAATATAAATATTAAAATAAAATATTTGCACTCTATTTGTATAGCTTTTTATTTTGTGACGCGTTTTGTGTGTGTCACAATTTTGTCACTTTCAACTATGTGAAGTCGAAAAGCGTTATAAAATAAGAAACTATACGAGAAGAGTGCAAATATTTTATTTTTATAATAAATAAACTTGAATATATGCAAGATATCAGCTTGTATCTTTATTGCGAGGGTTCCCCAATGACTAACATGATATACATATTTGCAGACTTGAATTTCATGTTTTGATATTTATTTCAACCTTTCAATTATCCTACTCTTTCACTTATGCAACTGGATATGGGTTTTGTTTAGGTTGGATAATCGGGCACTTTTTGTACCTACCCTTCATAAATTTCTATTAATGTTAATATAACGGTATTCAACGAGATAATAAAATATAATCAGAATATTAAGTTAATTAAATAATTTTTAAATTTTTTGTATTATTTTAGTGACGTTTCTTGTAATAAATTTATATCAGTGTGGCAACCTTTATGTCAAATTGAAAGTAATAACTGGCGAAAATGGTTACATACACATAAAATTTCTGTAGTGCTAAAATATGATCATCCATTACCAAGGCATTTACATCTAGCAAATTCATCTGGAAGGTTCCAGGTAATAATTATTTTAATTGAAATGCTACATATTTTTCATATTTAAATAATATTTTTAGATCGTTCAGTGTCGCCAAGCTGCCACTGCTTTATACAGTATGCTTTCGGAATGGTCTTCCTTTATACTTATAGATAACCATACATATTTAAAATTTTTGTATAATCAGGATGATCAGCATCCTACATGGTTTTGTATAGTTAGAGTTATACCGAAATTTCCATGCGCTATTATCAATGTGGGTTTTGTAACTGGTACACCGGGTTCAATCAGGCATCAGGTAAGTAAGATGCTGTTTTTCATATGGTTTTATCAAAAAATATTCAGATTTGTCTAAGAAAATTTTATTTTAATAATTAGAATATTTGAAAATCTATACTACATAAATAAAGTTTATAATACATTTGTAGTCAGGGCAGTCACTAGTGACAAATATTGTATATTCCTTAGAGTGACCGCCGGCGCCGGTTATTTTACATTTTTAGTTTTTTACAGTTTTAACTCAAGTTTGAAGTCAATTGTTATCAATTATCAAATTGATAAAAATGTTATCAATTATGTTATGCACTTGACTGCTGTTGAGACCGCTCCTTATCAAAAGGAAACATGTTCCTACAAGGCCACAGCTGTCATAAATAAGTGACCTATATTTTTTTTTTATATTTTTTTTATATAAATACCAATGAAATTGACATGCTACGAAGCGGGAGATCACGGTTTAAAGCTTGGTCTCGACGACTACACTATTGTGATCTAAAAGCCTAAATTTCACCTATGGGCTATGCATTTAGCAAAGTTAGCACCCTACTGGAAGATATGCAAAGTGCTCAAAGGACTATGAATGCCAAGTGTAAATTTGGTACATTCCTTGGTAATAACAGGACGTAGTCGTAAATTAAGAGGAAGAAGAAAGGTTTATACTTAACAATAAAAAACATCGTAAATTTGTAGAAAATCTATCTATGATAAATAAACCTAATCTCGTCCAATGCGATAAATGTAATTTAAAAAGATATCGGGATATATGGAACGCAATCAAACTCATAAAGTTGTCAGGTCGACGTTTCGGAGGACTTTATTCGCTCCATCTTCGGGACTAAACAACCAGGATGTATATTGTTTGGTACATGACGCGAGGAGTAAAAAACATGGTGCAATACTATATAAGGAAAACGAAAAATATTAACACTATGGGTTAAAACGAATAAAATTAGAATAAAATATGACACAAAAATTATGTCAAGTTATCCAAGTTTTCCTTATATAGTATTGCACCATGTTTTTTACTCCTCGCGTCATGTACCAAACAATATACATCCTGGTTGTTTAGTCCCGAAGATGGAGCGAATAAAGTCCTCCGAAACGTCGACCTGACAACTTTATGAGTTTGATTGCGTTCCATATATCCCGATATCTTTTTAAATTAAATCTATCTATTTTTAATAGTGTTCCAATAAAAGCATCAGATTTTATATTGTTTAACTCTACGTGGATAGAGGATAGAAAATATAGTTGCATTTAATTTTTATGATTTAAATTGCATGAAAGGATTGAGGGATTCCTCGATTGAAATTTAGTATCAATGTAATGTATCAATGTAATTGGATAGAACTGTGACTACTTTTCATAAGCGTCCTGCAAGATCACCTTGGGCTATACTTGTGGTAACTGTATAATAGTAGTCTTGTTCAACCAGCTCGACTTTGTGGAGCCCCTTCCTGATTGGTGATCCTGAGTGGGTTTCAGACCCGGTCCTCGATGAAGTCAGGAAGACTAGGATAAATTACAAAACCTATAATAGCACTGAATGTTGGTACTTTTGCTAATTGCTAAACAGCGATAATAGCATTAGATTTCAATCCTAACTTTGCTCCAGGAACTTAACATTTTATTTAAAGTAGAAATTTAGCAAACTAGGGCAAACGATTTCAAATCTCCTTTTCTCATCTTTATTCTCAGAAAACTATGCAGTATTTTAGCGGTTCTTATAATATGTTCCAACATATTAGTTAATTGTAAATGTGTAAATAATTCTGAAAATTTTTGACTCCATTTTTTGTAATATTATTATTTAATGCTAAGAGAGGTGACGATATATCTTATAAACTCTATAAATAGCAAATTGCAACTAGATCACAGCAGTGTATTCGGCGTCACCAGGGCTAGAAGGCCTTTCATGCTCCTTAAGGTACGTTTTGCTAGAAACTGTAGCAGCAGAGCAGTTACGGCCGCGTCAACTACAATTGCAATACCTAATGGGAGGTACTGCGCTTCAATTGTACCTCGATCTTGTTAGAAATCGTAGCAGCAGAGTAGTTACGGCCGGCGTCAACTGCAAGTGCAATACCTAATGGGAGGTGCTGCGCTTCAATCGTATCATCTAACAACACACGTAACAGATATTACATAAGAGCAGTTAGCCAAGGTTATGCTATGCTGCTTGTGCAGTTGTTAGCAAACCGTACCTTTAGTCTGCACATTGTGTGCTTTACACCACACTACATGAATGAAATAAAATAACTTTAAATTAATATATTTATAGATTTGTGAAGATTTAAAAGCCGAATTATTTACGTTATCATATTTATCTAGTCCAGTTAAGTCAAAAGATAACATGTGCTGCACATTGATGCAAAAGTCTTTAGAAAGAATACTAATTAGGTAATGTATTCTTTTTTTATTGAATATTTTTTTATCTTGCAAATATTTAAATTTCTCGTTTTTTAATGAGTAAATATATTTCAGATATGAACGAATGCCATGCGATTTAACAACTGTGGTATTTCCAGATGGCACTCGACCACCAAATGCTTTACAAAATTTACCACCTTCACCACTTGCAGGTACTTTATTTACAACACTTTCGCGTTATCTATATCATAGGAGGTGGATTTGGAGTACTTCAAATGTGGTTAATCCTAAGTTGGAAATGACTGCTATTTCTAGAATTTTAAGTACCTTGACAAGGTAAAATGCTTACTAGTTACTTATGAAATTTTTGTTTCACTGAAGTTGAAATTGTAGGATGCGATTAAAGGAAGGTTTTAGTTTTGCACATTCGTCTTCTGGTATTATAACCATGGTTTTGGAATTGACTATGAAGCCATTATCATCGTGTGTGGTGCAATTTGTTCTTTTTCCTCCCCACAGAGCGTGGAGAGAAGGAGAATTTACTAGTAGTTCAGAGGAAGATATTGATCCAGATTCAGAAGCAGATCCAGAATTGCAAATGGTAACTGAAGTATGGATTGAACCGCAATATGGAAATGTTCAGCCAAGAATTTTTCGTACAAACTATTTAGATAATAAGCAATATCACGAATTAGCTGATGTGGTAATTTATTTCTTTTTTAATCTTTATTTCGTTATTATGATTTTAATTACAGATACGTCAAGTAGATTCACTATGTATTAATTCCCTTCTTACGTTAGAACATTTAAATTTAATTTGTCAAAATAAATCTCAATCGTGTGTTATGGACCATTCATCAAGTAGTCGACGTTCAAGTACAATTAATAAAAGACGAAGAAACTGTAGTTATAGAGATAGTAGAAGTAGTTCTGAAAACTTGTTTACTCTTTGTGATACTGAGTGAGTATAAAAATTGTCATGAATTTAAAAAACCTACAATTTATGTTTTCAGGGAACGAATTGAACACATTCCATTTAATTTTGATCCCATTAGTATTTTACCATTAAGCCAACAAACTGAACTGTTGTTTTCTATGTTTATTGAAAGTAAGTTTTTTTTGATTTTTTTCTTGATTTCTTACTCTTAATTTTTAGATAACGAAAAAATGGCATTGGGTACAAATTATGATTTTGAAAAATCAAATAAATTTTTGTTAGAAAATATTCAAGATCATTTATTATGTTTACACGATTATGAGTTAGATATTACGTGGGAAGAGTCAGATAGGTTTACAGAGCAAATATTGGTTCGCCATCAAAATAAATATCCACATTTTTGTCCATTGTCTCATGTATCTAGTCGAGGTATTAGTTTATCGTAATTTTGTTGTTTATTAAAAATTACTTTTTTTTTATTTTTTTAGTAAGTGGTACTCCAACACCTTCAGATGATTATCACTTACCACAGTGGAGGTGTTTTATAAAAGGAATTTCGGTGACCCACGTAATATTAACGTTTATACCTACAAATTTAAAAAGTTTAAAGAAGCTTGTGATACCAGAAGGAACAACGACTCCCAGTTTAAATGACAGTTCTGAAAGTACTGAAAGAGCATCATCTCGTGAAAGTAACTTTAGTGATGTACCTATAAATGCTACAAATTCGTTAGTTTTGCCATTATATATTTATGATTGTCCATTAGCATTGTTAGTTAGTTCATACATTAATAATTCAGATGATGCTGACTCTTCCATCAACGATATCTACGAAGACCATAGGTTTAAGTTTGGTTCCATTATAGAAGAAGATTGCATTAGGTAAGTTTTAATTTAAATTTTACGTGCATCATGTTATACAGGGTGGCCGTTTGAAAATGAAACAGACGGGATTGTGGCCAGCACAATTTTTTTTTAAGAAATGCAAAAACACGTCAATTTTATTATCGAGGGGGACAACTTGTGCGACCAATGACATTCCCGTATTGTTTCATTCCTTCGCGCTGTGATGACAACCCCTGAAATGTAAATAGGGATGATATGGCAAGTGATACCTCATTTGAAAGGTCTTGATTCCCTGAATTCAGTGCAATAATTTTTTTTAAATTTTATCAATTATTCAACAAAAAAATTGAAGCTGCAAAAATGCGAAATAAATACGATATTTCAAGACATTTAAGAATAAAACAGTGAAAAACCCTTGAACAAGTTAATTTTAATTTCAAGGGGGCTACATTTACTGCTATTAATAAACCTTAAACAGTTCAACCCTTAAGGTAAAGAGCAAACCACCCTTGGAATTTTTAATGGAAAAATTGGTCTGATGACAAGATCAGTTTAATCAAATTAGATGTTCAGCAATTTAAATAAAAATTTTAAAAAAACATTAAAAAATAAAGTTTTTTAAATTTAAATAAAAAAAATTTTTTTTTGCTATGCATTTAACTAAACATTTGACTTTTCAGGCACCTGAACATTCACGTTTGGGTCTTGGGTGAGTGTGATCACCAGAGACCGGATTATATGCAATAGGGAACCAGATATCTGGTATGCCGTATGCCGTATATAATTATTTATAATATGTATAATACCTTGTGTTTATGCATAAATTGCATGCCGCATACCAGATATCGGGTTCTCTATTGCATATAATCCGGTCTCTAGTAATCACCTTTAAATCTGGTTGATAGTTTAGAGATGGATCGGAGATTTTTAGATATTGCCTAAAACATATCAACTATTTTTCTCAAAATTCGTGTTTGTAGTATTTATTATAAAAAATACTTTTTCTGGAAATGTCATTTGGATCTTGGCATCTTTCTTTAACAAATTAGCATTTTTAAAATCATTGTGAAAATTTGGTAAATGTTTTTATACTATTTAATATTTTCATAGGTTAAAATCTGATGAATTGTTAAATGGAAGTCCTGAACCAAAGAGCGATGAATCTGAAACTAGTGATAGTAAAAGTACTGTTAAACAGCATTGTAAAGCATTGGTTTTAGCTCACTCAAAATGCTTTGTAATGTCGTTATTTTCTGCTTTACAACATGGCGCGTTTGTCAATAGATCAGATGTACAATTTGCAATGGATCAATGTGAAGAAACTGTTTATGATGTTGATATATCATATTACCTAGAAGTATGTTAAAATTGTAGTTGGTAAGTTTGTTTTCATTGCTTAATTTTTTTTAGACAATTTGTGGGCATTTAAAACAAGAAAGTGATGATTTGATTGATAAAAATATTTTAAATAAACCTTTGCATTGCATCGAACTAAAACCTTTGCATCGACTCATAAAGGAGAAATTTTTAGAGATTATGAATGTCGCTTTTACTCCCATACCAACAAATAAAGAATATTACTATTGTCGCAATTTAATTTTGGATAAAATGATTATGAAAGTTGATAGTGATGATGAAGTCTCTATACCTCAATCAGATGGTGTAGAATTTAGATCAAGTTTCTCAGATACACCATACTTACTTCATTTAGATAGTACTAGTAGTAGAGGGTCCAACCAATTTATAACCCCTTTATTTGTACATTTGATCTGTACGGTTAGATACGATAACAATGTTGTAAATACATCTGTGAAGGTTTTACCAACATGTTTAGGAGAACTCGTACAAAATATGGAATTTGACAGTCAGTATATAAAGAAGTCAAAATTACAGATTAGTTTGGATATTATGTGCTTAACACTACCAATCGAAGTTCAAAATGTTATGAACGATTATTCTACGAAAGGATTTAGAACAACGTCCTTTTGTTCAGATGGTTTCCAGGCTGCTAGTATTGGTAGTGCTACATCTGATACCAGTTTCATTCCAGAGTAACACTTTTTATATTTAAAAATAAAATCACAATCTTTTTACTCTTTTTATTTAGGTTTCCAGATCCGATACAACATTTACCTGAAGTTCAAAGAAGAGCAATTTCTAATCTACGAGAAGAGGTAAGATATATAGTAATTTTTCCCTAAATTTGTAACTTATAACTTTTATTTTAGATTAAATTATTATTAAGAGATGAAATAGCAACAGCCCTGCTGGATAGTGATCCAATAACAACCAACATTTTAAATTTTGTTATTAATCATGTATCTGAAAGCTCTACTTGCACGTCCTGTGTAAAAGATATAATAGAACTTAATTTTGTTTATGGTGCAAACCAAAGTTATGAAAAATTTATGCAGGTAATTTGTTAATTTGTTAATTTGAATTTGATTGAATTATTTTAATTTTTTTAAAGGAATTTTCAAAAATTGATATTCCATATCACAGGCTGTTCAAAGAGGAAGATTTATATTACGTAACTAAACATTCACAATACGAAGAAATCTTAGGATCTGCAAACGAAATTTTATCAACCAATAATTTAGATTCGCACAGTTTTATGACTCGCTTTGATAGAAGAGAATCCATATCTGATAAAAGTGATTATACTGGTGTTATCGAAGAAAATGATGAAATATTTCATAAGAACGAATTTACCCTTCATCAAAGCGATATGTCTAGTATAGATGACAGTTACGTAGGGACAGACGGTGGTAAGTGACTTTTTACTTCCTCTACATACTATATCAAGACTATATAAAACTTCGGGCCAATTTTACAAACTTTTATTTACTTCACTTGAGGTTAGTTAGATACAAATTTTGTAATCTAATTTTGACCCACTTTCACAGATCTGATTTCTTTGAAACTTAACACGGATTCTTAATTCTGATAATACAATATGTTCATGTGTCTGACTTGATAATAGAATCAGAAGAGCAGGTAATGCAGCGCTTTGTCATGCTATGATGCAGAGCGGCGGCCGCATCAGGCAGCATAAGCAACAAATTCAACCATTCAATAATTAAAAATTGAAGGTTATTTTTTGGAAAAAATATTTAAGGAGCGGTATTTCGAAGACTTGCATTATACTTAGTCTACCGCAAAGTTACTTACCTGAGGTAACTAACAGTGTTGGTTTATTATAAGATCTTAGTAGTTTCTTATCATTATTGGATCCTTTATTATCGCCGAATAAATTTATCTTAATTTGTAAATTGCAAGAAAAATTCTAAATCCTAATTAGAGGATTTCAAAAATCTTACTTTATAGCCAAAGTATATAGGTTAACTATATCAAAGAAATGAAGGGGTTAGAATCACTCAGGATGTTGAAAAAAAAAGAAATTTTTACAATGTTGTTTTGGAAAAGTGTATGCATATTTTTGTATAACAATTTTAGTATTTAAAAGAGCTTTATGTAGTGAATGATTGATAATTTAAAACAATAAATAAAAAATTATTCTGGATTTTCAACAAGCATATTTTAAAAACATTTTGCAATGAGCAGTGTTTTTGAACCAGATTATTCGAAATCAAAATTTTCAAAACATTTACATAATATAATTATCAGTTGATTAAGTCTTTAATTGAAGCATTTTCCGAAAAACTGAAATGCGACAAAATGGCAGTCATTCAAATTTAAATTTTGAATGAATGAAAACCAAGAAAAAAGACGAGCGTCTCGCGGCAGATCTGATCTTGGCTGCGAGACGGTAGCGACATCTATACTGCGGTGACGAAAACCGATCTTAGCCGTTGACGTTTAGAAATGAGGTTAGAGTTTCGTGTTTACATTACCGTTGTAACGGTTGTAACTTTAATTTTAAAAAGTGACAATTGTCAAGTCGGAAGAAAAATACTTTTTATAGTAAAAATAAATTTATTCAAATATAAATAAAATTACGAAGTGTATATTTGGTCAAACCTATAGTGTTAATGTTTTCAGTAACATCGGTTTTATTTAAAAGGCGATCCATTATATTCTTTTCTTCAACAATTGTTGGTTTATTAAATTTTGTTACTTCTTTAATTTTCTTCTTTTTAGAAGACACCAGACGCGCCTGTTTTTCTATATTTTCATTTGCGTTAATTTTTTTGCGTTATTCAATTAAATGATATTTGATTTATTCATTGTATTCATAATTTTATCAAAATTATTATTAAATTATTTATCATAAGTGATTAAAAAATCACTGTATATTATACTGAATTCATAAAAAAATTTGAGATTCTAACCTCACTTCTAAACGTCACCGGCTAAGATTGGTTTAGTTCGTCACCGCAGTATAGATGTCGCTACCATCTCGCAGCCAAGATCAGATCTGCCGCGAGACGCTCGTGAAAAAAGGCACAGGAATGGAAGAGAAACAAGACTATGTACACATATACAGTGGAGATTCTAAAGAAGAAAGCTCGGAAGATCGGCAAGAACGTGGGCGCAGAAGGTGGTCGAGGCGATGGAATCCAAAGGGTTGTTAGATGGGGATTGGGCTGGTATAGATGAGTGGCAAACAAGATGCAAGATGTGGTCAAGCCTATATACTCGCCTATATAGGCGAGTGTTTTATTTTATTATTATATATGTGTAATTATAATGTTAGCTTCTCATGTCAAAAATTGATGGATTCCATTTCCGTATAACAGAAAATTATTTACACGAATGTTTTTTATCCCTAAGGTTTATCCCAATGTCATTGTCTATAACTTTCGTTTGAAGCGTTTTTTTATATTTTTATTAAGTAAAATTGCAAAAATATAGAAATATAAATTTGAAATAGTTACGGTATAGGAAGTATAGTACTGAATAGAATTTATTCTAAAACTTGACTACAAAATTTTAATTTAGGTTATGATGAAGACGTAAGTGAAGATGAAGAAGATTTCAGTTGGTTAATTCAGTTAGATAACAAAAGAAAAAGTTTACCCAATTTTTGGTTAATTATGCAAGTAGAACAAGAAGCTGTTACTATATACTTCCACTGCAGATTTTTAGAATTACCGACCACTTTAGTGGGTACATACTTGCAAGTACAACGGGCAATTCGAGATGCAATTCGAAATTTATGTAAAAAAGTGAATCAGTTTTTGTTGCTTCAATCATTACACGATACACGTGCATGTGACGATTTGCTAGAATCTGAAGAGAGCTTCAAAAGTTACAATAATGAAAATAATACACCCAAAATTACCAGAAACCCATCGTTTTCCAGATTGAGAAGCATGGATGGTAAATATAACAGTTTTCTAATCACATTTAATATCAAACAATTTTCTACAGAAGTTAGTGATGAAGCTGATCCATATCCTGCAGCACTTGCAGAAGCTTCTCTAAAATTCAAGCCTGGATATTTTAGCTGTCCGGTAGTTTGGGAAACACAATTCATTCTTCATCCACGTCTAAAAACTGGCTCCGGAAAATTTAGTTTATCAAGAGGTGTTTTGGCATTAAAAAATGTGCTGGATAAATTTTCAGTGACAAACCGCAGCAACATGTTTGTTTACCAAGATGTTAATTCTAATGTATTTTATCTAAGGTATTTAAAAAATCAAAACATTCAATTTATACTATTAACTTGATTTTTTAGATTACATGAAAATTTGCAAAACTTTCCTAAGGGTTCAAAAATGAAATCAAATAAATTTGAACATACTATAGTGTCACGTAGTCCTTCAATTGCTTCATTGCCTTTAGGACCCGAAAAAAATACTCTAACTCAATCTCAACAGAGCATTGCTTCAAGTAACAGCGTAATATTTTTGTTTTGTATTTTGTATGAACGCAAATGATACCTTTGTTTAATAGAGGGAATCAGATATTCGTCCAAGAGTGAGGTCTTTCGGAGAAAAAGAAATAAAAGACAATCCTAATGATGACACATTAATTCTTAAGGTTCATGGAATTACAGAAGTTGGAGATGATGTTCGTTGTGAACTTGTTCAAGTTTTACAAAATAGGTTGGATGATGCTGTTTTAGAGTGTCTCTCAGTTATGTTAGCCAGGAATGCAATGTGTCCTTTGACACCTGAAGATGTTCATTTTCTTCAAAAGCCATTTCGATTACCAGAAATAGTGATTCGAGTAAGAATTTAAAAAAATTCTCTAAATTTAATTGTCTGAAAACAATGTTCTTTTAGCTTACTGTGCAAAATTACGCTTTGAAATATTTGGACTCTTTTGTTCACTATTTAAAACAAAATTTGTTACAATTTTTAAATATTCCGAAATATACAGATAGCCGATCTCATTATCATTTTAAGGTAGGTACAAATTTGGAATTATTTAAGACAAATTTTTATTTTGGTTTACTTGCAGGATTATTCGGAAACTGATCAACCATCAAGCAAATTTGTGGATAATATGTTCATTTATAACCAAAGTCAAAATCCATCATCTGGAAGTAAAGGCATAGCATGTATTGCACTTGCAGTGGTAGTACAACCTGATCAAAATCAAAAGTTTAATGGAAATTTTACGGAATTGTTTCAAAACTTAGATTTTCAAAATATTGTTTCATTAACTAAACTCTCGGATAATGGTAAGTGTATTTGTTTGATTTGTGGCTTGCGCTACTTACATCTTAATTAATTAAGCAATTACTTGATTTGATAAATTAAAGTGTAGATTTCTAGTTTTTATCTTATCGAATTAAGAAATTCTGCCAAGTCAGAGATTCGAACTCAGAATTTAAGCTCTGTAACGATCACACTAATTCGCTGTTGTAGTTTTTTGTCAATCAATAAGTTCAACTTAATTTTTTTAAAAATTGTTTGATAATTTTTAACTACTTCAAATTTATTTAACAAAAAAATTACTTGAAGTACAGAAATAATTTAATAACTTGAAGTTAAGAACTTCAAAGTTACATCAAGTTTTGGTTACATGTTATTTTTAACTCTATTCTCGACCTGTGAATGTTACATCGAGGTTTTAGCTACATTTTTTTGAACTTTCTTCTTCGCGTGCCTATTCGTTACCGGATGTTGGCAATCACATTAGCTATCATGACTTTGTTGACTGCGGCTCTGAAAAACCCTGTTGTTGTTGTTCCAAACCATGTTCTTAGATTTTTTAGCCATGAAATTCGTCTTCTTCTCGGTTCTCTTTTCCCGTACACCTTACCCTGGAGTATCAGTTGAAGCAACTCATATCGTTGGCTGTTTCTCATGATGTGGCCTAAGTATTCAAGTTTCCTTCTCTTGACTTGATTCATGATCTCCACTTCTTTTCCCATTCGTTCTAGCACCTCTTTATTCGTGATATGTGCCGTCCATGATATTCTCAACATGCGTCGATACAGCCACATCTCAAATGCTTCGAGTTTCTTACATGATGCCTCTGTTAGTGTCCATGTCTCTACCCCGTATAATAGCACCGGGAACACGTAGCATCGGAGGAGTCTGGTTCTGGTCTTCATGTTGAATTCTCGGTTCTTTAGCAATTTATCCATTTTTATAAACGCACTTCTTGCTTTTTCTATTCTACATCTGATCTCCAAGGCGTGATCCCATTGGTCGTTTATTGTACTACCCAGGTAAGTAAATTTTTCCGCTTTTTCAATTGTCGTTTGATTCACATATAGTTGTCTTTGTGGTATAGGATTTTTACATATCGTCGGGATATTATGTATCATCGGGACCGGGTGTTTTCCCGTCTTTTATTAGTGATATTGATTTTTTGACTTCTTCCACTGTAATGTCTGATCCAGTGACGTATTCTGATGTTTGAATGTCTGAGCGTTCGTCTTGGAATAAAATCTCTATGTAATTTTCCCATATTTTGATTGTTTCTTGTTTGTCACCTATGCAGCAGCCATTTTCATCTTGTAGATTACCGGGAAGCCTTGTTTTATATAGACCCGCCGCTTCTTTGACTTTTTTGTGTAAATTGAAGCTGTCGTGTTTCTTTTCAAGCTCCTCTATGTCCTCATACTTTCACATTTCTATTCCTATTTTCCTTAGAATCGGTATTAGCTTTTGGTGTTTGACTCTGTCAAATGCTTTTTGATAATCTATGAAGCATATGTGCACGTTCTCTTTGTATCTCACTTTGCAATCTTCTGTATTCGTTTTCATTTATTTGTTTTACCATTCTTTCCTCCATTAGCTCCATTATGTGCTCATCCATCCATTGTTTCCTTTGCTTAGTTTTTTCTCTCTTTAAGTGTAGTTCTTTTGTTTTTGTCATTGCACTTACTAATGTTTCTACTTCTTCTATTTCCAAACTTTCCCCAGCTCGTTGTAGTTCTTTGTTCAAACATTGTGTGGCTTCTACTTTAATGTTCTCATCTTTTAGTCTTTCTAGGTTCCATCTTGGGTGATTCTTTTTTATTGTTCTTTTCAGTTTTAGTTTGAATCTTCCTATAAGTGGATTGTGGTTGGAGTCTGCCGAGAGGCAGCTGTTTCTGAACATTGCGGACCACTCTTCCGGTCTATCTGTTGGTGCCTTCCATGTATATAGTCTTCTTGGGTGTAGTTTGAAGAAAGTGTTCATTACGACCAGATTGTGCTCTTCTGCCTGTATCTTGAGTCTGTCACCTCGCTCGTTCCTTGTTCCCAACCCATGGGGTCCCACACTTTCTCCTTCGCTCCCCTTTTTTGAACATGCTACCGATTTTATAGACGTATTCATGTCAAAAATGTAATGGTAGATAAAAATGAAAATTTAAAAATTAAGGTTGAATTTGCGCAATGGTTTTCTCAAAACACCCGTCTAAAAAATTTTATTGAATAGTTCTAAACTTGACAAGTTTGCTGTATATTTTTAAGTATTTTGGTTATTTTTTTGAAATGACTCATAAATTAGAAATATGACCGCCATTGTTTTACCACTGGACTAATCGCATACACCTAGTTTTTGAATGAAACTATATCACTTTCATTTTGAGTTATTTTTGCAGGGTTTTCTTGGGGATACAGTTTATTTTATTTATAGGGGACGGTATTTATAATAGCTATGATTAATTTTAACTGTCTGTACTCAGATAAACGGAATGGAACATACATTGAATTTCGTATGTGGAAACAAGGAAGAGTGAACACAGAAAACTTATTTCAGAAATTATATGATACTACAAATCAAGCAATGTGGGACATAATTATGGAATATTATTTATTACAAAAACCTTTATGTGAAGAAGATACGGAAAATTTCAGAAAACGGTCAGGTTATAATAGTAAATTGGGTAACAGCGAATCCCCAATACCACTGAATAGCAAAGAAATTGAATGCAGTGTGGTACTTAACACAAATATAGAAGAATATCACCGTTTTCACAAATCCAGGCAAGATCTTCAAATTAAAAAGGGCGATTGCCCAAAAGTTCTTGTTTCTTATAGGCGCCAAAAAAAATATATTCCATTAAATTCGTCAGTTCGGAGAAGTATTTTATTTGACGATTACAAAGATAGAGATTCAGCAGATAGCAACACAAAAGCTCTTATTCCATTAGATTGTTTTGAGTTGGGAGAGGAAGGTGTTATGACGAAAACTTGTTCTACTCTTTTAAAGGATTGGTTAGATTTTGGTTTTGATTCATCTGTACCTGCTGTTCGGAAACATGTTGTGACTTTAACGAATCGCCATCTCTTAAATGTTACTATAAAAGAATTCCAAAATATTATTTCACAACTTTCATCAGATACTACAAAAGTATTTAGTTGCTTACCAATAGGAGGTTTGAATGAGGGACACAAAGAAATGTACTTGCCTTATAATACATCTGATTCACCAAACAAAGCAATTCTAATAGCACGTAATTTTGAACAGTGGAAAATTTGTAACTTAAACAGCAATCCATTAGATCACATGGATTTAATTAATCCCCAAACATTAAAACATACTCAAAAATTTATACCCAACATCATTTCTGAAAACTCCTTTGTACCAAGACAGAAGTTTTTGTGGGCTCTAATAGAAAGTGATAATGTAAGTTTAATTTAAAACTTATAAATAACTAATAAATATATAATTCTGATGTTTTAGATTTTAATTTATACTTACAATTGGTCAAAGGATAATTTAGATAAACTAAGAGAAATTACTACCAATATTGGATTATGGCTAAGCGTAAGAGGGAGTTTGCTTAATTCAATAACCTCTCAAAAATTGGGTATTTTTTACAATCAAGCTGTAGCTAGAAATAACTTGGTAGTTCTGGGTTTTTATAAAATGTATATACATATTTTAACTTTTTTCCTTCTAGTTAACTTCTACAAATCCTTACCTAAGTTATATCAGTGATGTTGAGTGTATGATGAAATATTCAAGAGATCGTTCCCGACGTCCACCTCCAGTTGGGTTAAGCAGTCAACCTATGGCCATGTTAGAGGTGTTTCGAGATACACATAAATATTTAAAACCATGTCATGCTGATCCAGTGGTTGTATTTGTTGTAGAAATGCAAGAGTTGAAGCGTACAGATAAGAAATATAAAGGTAAATTTAAAATGAATTGTTTATGTTGGATTGCATTAACATTTTTTTTAGACGAGCTTAAAAAATTGCACTCGATGTGGCAATCGAGAACGAGTACTTGCACTTCAATACAAATTCAAACACTTAAACAAAATTCCAGGGTTATACATTTTTGCCATACTCCATTGTTATTTTTATCTGAGTAAGTTTATACAAGAAGAAATCTATTAGTGGAATTCTTTCATTTTTTTTGTAGATGGAGGATTCATTCAGCAGCAACTAGAGACCACTCACTCAGTCCACCTTTAATTTATAATGAGTTAGTTATGGATAGAAGATACAGCGAAGACGTTGAGAATTGGTATAAAAATTTATGCAATGGCTTCATTTCTGAATATAAGCGTTATCTTCAGACTTTGGGATTCATTCCTTTACAAATTGAAAATTCACATAAAAAGCACTCGTAAGTTTTTTGTGTTCTTTTACTATTTATAGGTAAACTAAAAATTTTATTTTAGTCATATGAAATCCGAAAGCAATTCCTATAATTCCGTATTTTATGTTCAAAAAACAATTTTGGGTGGAATACTGATTTTTAAAATCTATCTTAACGAACCATTTTTGATTACTAAACTGCATGCCATTGAATGCAGTAAACTTCAATCAACCACATCTCGAACATCTATCAATCAGGTATTTCTAATTAGCTCAATAAGAAAAAAAATTTAAAACCAATCTAGTGCATCAAAATTTGTAATTATTTTAAATAAAAATCAGAAGAACCATTTCCTTAAAAACTAATTTTTTAAATTGAATTTTCTTAGCAAACTTCTTCTTTTCATTGTAATCATATATCTGCTTGTAATATGAAATTGTTTAGAACAGGGATTACCAATTCATTTGGTTGATGATCCATTAAAAATGTCGTCACTTATGCCGCAATACCTCCAATCATCGGTAGACCAAATTTTTTTTTTCACACAATTTTCAATGTCTCCGTACTTAAGGTTTTTTTATCAATACCACACACTTATTTTGTTTTAAAGAAGAGTTCTTTGTTCTTATCTTCACAAAAAAGGTTCTAAGTACCGCTCGACAAAAGTAAATTCTTCTTTAATGTACTATGTTAAACAAAGCTACTGTCAAACTTGCAAAGTGAATGTCACGTCATATAATAATAAATTATTAAAATTTTCGAATTATGTCATATTTTACAAGCCATCTAACAAATTTTCGCAAAAAATAGATAAATTAAGATTTCAGTTAATATTTTATGTAATTTTCTTTCTAATACATTTGGCTTATTTGTTTTCTCACCAATACTTGTTTTTTAAAACCTCGATCACCACACAAAATTTGATCTCAATCTATTATACAGTTCCGAAGATACGATGACATTTTAATTTTTTTTCATTTATTTTATTGTAGTAGCCCTGGCAAAGATTTCTCTGCCAAAACCTTATTTTCATCACTAGAGCCTACCAGCCATATGTCCAAAATGAAAATGTAAAAAAAAATTTTTGAAATTTTTTTTCGATTACCTTACCTCCAGAAAAAATTATTTTTTTTTTGATTGGAGGTAAAAATGTATAAAACTGGCTCGGTCTAGTAGGTATTAGATGAATGATGTCAACTTCTCCTTAAATTTACACAAATTTTATACAAAATATATATTCGTTAGTCTGAAAAGACATTTTTTTTCTTAGTTTTTCCAACTCTTTTAAAGAGTTTCTTGTATATCATTTTCATTTGTTACCAACTCTTTAAATCACACCAAAAGAAATTTTAAATAGGTATGGTTTTGAAAGATCACAATTTTATAACCATCCAAAAATAACAAGAATATGAACTTATTCTGCAGCTTTTTAAAGAAACTGTCTCTTTTATTTCATGTTTCTTTGTTAACAATAAAATCTTGGATTTGTCATGATTGTCATGTAACTAAATTGTTATGTAACTTTGATTTCTGGTTATTGGATATCTAGCCAAGTTATTGCAACTTGCAAGGGATGAATTTTGTAGTATAATTATTATTTTTTCTTAAATCGTAAACATTTTCTAGATTTGTATGTTACTCTGTCTGAGGCAACGTGTTTATCACAATTTTAACTTCTCGTATAATATGAAATTACGCTAATTTGTTTATATTGAATTATTTTAATAAACTATTGTTTTTTTAGTTTACCGTAAGTTTTCTTGATGAGTGTGACAAAGTGAAGGTTGCAATGCATTTGCATTCCTTTACTTATGATTTTCATTTGCGCTGCATTCATAATTATATAGCAAATATTAGTAATGGAATTAAAGTTTGTGATGGCTATCATCTCACTCACTTCTTGGACGATTTTATGAAATATTACAACAAAGCTCCAAATTTTGCTCGAAATTTAGTTCATGAAGGTTTGTACTTACTACATTAAAATGTTATAATATTAAAAAAACCAATTCTAGAAACTATCACAATAATGGAATTAATGACGGAAGGTAAACAGTTGTATGATTATCTTTTGAGCAATGTTAGCCAATATAACATGGATGTATTTTCTATGCATGGAGAAAACGAAGAAGAATGTGAATATGTGTTGGTTCATATTTCTCACACACCGCAAGTGTCTTATAAAGATTCTCAAGATTGCAAACATAGTGATGATTTTGATGTAACCCTTATTGTAACTCGCACATGTTTTCCATACGAATCTTGGGAAACTACTTTGCACCTCAAATTTTATATTATTCTCACATCACGAAGGTAAAAATTACAAACAAAATTAACATTAAAATTACTTAACAAAATTTGTGTGTTAATTCTGAAATTGTTATTTCTTATAGTGAAATATATCCTACATCAGAAATAGACAGGACACTAGGAAAATTTCGAACTGTTTCTTCAACTTACAGAAGTCTCTCGACTGCAAAAGAGAACACATCTGAAGACCATATAGCTGACATTAGTAAATTTAGTCAATCAGAAATTGATTCCGACATTGAAAATGCAGTGCAGATGGCTACATTGGCTGAATCTAAAGATGATATAAATTCTCAAAAATCAGTTACCACGCTCCATTCTCACGAGGAAAAAAGTCGAAGTTACAGTGGACACAATCATTCTCATGTTGAAATAAAAAAGGAATCCGTTAATTACTTGGGGTATTATTCCTCTCATGAGCAACTTATGCAACAGTTAATACTGCAACAAGCCACATTGGCCAGAAATAAAATTAAAGAAATGGTTGCTCAAGGTATCTATACAATATTTTACTATTACTTTTGGCAATTTATAGTTGTTAATCATATTTGGATTAAAAAAAAAAATTTTTTTTTTAAATCCAAAGGCAAAACCTGTTACTGAAAACTGATGACATAATTTAAATGTTATTGTTTGTTTAGCTTATTAACTTTTATATTTTATATTAATTTTTACAAATTAGTAATTCATGTTGTTTTTCTTAGGAATGGTTGATTGTAGAACACATTTGTTATGGAATAAGTTAGTATCCCCCCATGAAGCAAATCAATTAACTTATGGGGAATTCATAGAACTAAAGAATCTTGCAAAGCTGCAAAATTTGTGTGATATTCATCCAAATTTAAGCTCACTTCTTGTTAATCAGCCAATAACTTGGTATCAGGGTTTATCAAAATTACTTCTAGTGAAATACAATGGCCAA
Source organism: Cantharis flavilabris (assembly GCA_949152465.1). Classification (NCBI taxonomy): domain Eukaryota; kingdom Metazoa; phylum Arthropoda; class Insecta; order Coleoptera; family Cantharidae; genus Cantharis; species Cantharis flavilabris. The sequence goes on from OX424441.1 coordinate 11,770,821, forward strand.
AATCGTTCTTTTATATCGTCTGATGGTAACATTCAACATTCTGTAATTTTACATCCCCGGTATGATGGTGCTTTTATGTTACTGTCTATAGATGTGCACACATCACGTGGTGTAAGTATTTTATCATTCAATTTTAATATTGTTAAAAAAATTTTTTTAGAATTTGTATGCTGTATATCGGGCTTCACATAAACATCAAGATTCTGATATTTGTATGACAGATCGAAAAGCTTTATTGGACGGTTTTATAAATTGTATTTGTTTTTATATTTGGACGGGATTGATTTAGATAATAGGGAAGTTTTCCAAATATTTTTTAAGTTTTAAAATTTTTAAAAAGTTTTATAAAAGTACTTGTATCGTTTGTTTTGTTTGATATATTTTTTAAAAAGTTGCTTATTTTTATCATATAAAATTATTATTGCAATTAATTATTTTTAATTAATTGCTAAATTTCATATTTTAACAATATAATACCTATTCAATTTTAAAAATATTATTTTCAATTCATTCTTTTAAATTATCTTTATAGCAGTTTATTGTTTTTATATTTTATTTACGTTTTAATCTTGAATACAATAAAATGTATTGAAAATATCCAAATTTTGTTTACATCAACTTTTAAATATTTAACTGTACCTTGCTTGATGGCCAAGAGGAATTTTGGAAACACTTTTATAGGAAAATTTAACAAATCACAAGTTTGTAATGCATTTTTTGGTTTTTACTTTGCTATATTATATCAAAAAAATTTAGATCATAGAACGAAGGTGAACTATAATTAAAAAACCTTTATAGTGAAAAGCCATTTTGCTAGGTATAGGTGTAGTTTAATTTATGTGCAGTGTTTTAAGTTTATTTTAGTTTTTATATTTTACATCATGAAGTAATTAACATGAGGACGTTGTATATTCATTTAATTTGCATGTTTGAAAATAATGAAATTATTTAAAATTTATTTTAGAACCATATTTTTCTACATGACTAAAAAGTGTGTTCATTGTATAAAAATTGTAATTTTCATTTATACTACAACAGTTATAGAAAAATGTACAATTATTAAATAGATTAGCTAGTTTTATATTCTTGTCAATAGTTCTAACTGTGATATTATCATTAAAGTACAATGTGTTACCATAGTGCCTGAATATTTTGTAAACTAAATCTAATATTGGTTATATGCATATATTGATTTATATATTTATAGGGTGTCCATAAGGTTTTAAAATATATAAACCTGACTAGATACTCGAGAGTAAATTGTGCCATTATTTGTAATACCGCATTTATATATCTATTTTATTTGTTAACTGTTTTATTATAATAAACTGAAAATGTATCTCTTAAAAAGTATTTTGTATTATATAGGGTATCTTCTGTAAATGTGGGAAAATCTTTTAAGGGTATTCATAAAAACTAGAAAATTCCACGAAAGAGTCTCTTAGGACTGTTTTAGGATCGTTATTGTACCTTCTATATTTAGAAAGTTTACGTTTAGCAGGACTACAAGCTAAGTATTCATGATGATACAGTACTACTGTATCACGGAAAAACTTGCAAGATTTAAAAGACGCAATAAATAGGGACTTGCAGAAATACTACAATTGGACTGCTGATGATTAGCTTACTATTAACAGCACGAAGACTAAGTTTATGATATTTTCTCAAAAAAATAGAAACCTTTCTCAATTTCATTAATAATACAAAGCATCAATACAGGCACTTTAGAAACAACTTTGGCTTTATTTTGCTATTTGGTTCATGACGAAATTATTATAAAAATCCCCATCGACGATGACAAATAAACCTGACTAACTTAGCACATGAGGAATTTTTGGAGGCACACCAAAGAATTCAATGTACCTTCAAGTGCTACAGCAGAATGCCATTCCCTTTCTTATGCAACAATTTTAGAATCTCTTGATCGTCTCCTATTTACCGCACGGCAGATACGTTTACTTGTTTGTTTAAATCTAGCAATTCTATTCAAAATCTTCTGCTTATACCCACAGTCGAACGCATGTCTGTTTTCGATTTTCCTCATGTTCTCTAATTGTGGTACCATAAATATGATTATCAATAACGAGCTACAGGATACAACTAAATCTTATTGTATGGATTTCACAATCCTATACATTTAAAATTGTAAAAAAAAAAAATTATTTATGATTGAAAGTGCTTACTGTTCATTGATACGAAAAAATATGCAAATTATGTGAAATAGTCTGCAACAAATGGGCCCTAGTTGTTTCGAATTTCTGATTCTCATCAGGCAAACCTAGAAAATATAATTAACGCGTACAGTATTCAATTCAATATGATAGAAAAAATATAAAAATTCAAAATTATTTGACATTACAAAAATAAAAGCAAAGTTCTACCTAACTTGATTCCAAAATAAATTAAAAATTAAAATTAAAAATTTTTTGAAAAAGTATCTAAATAATTTTGAATTCCTATCGCCTAATTCCTATAAGATCTATAAATACAGAATTATACATAAGAGAAATAAGGAAGAATGAAAATGTGGTAAAATTTAAAATCTTAGAGTACAAGATGGATGGGATAAAAAATAAGAAAACAAGCGATAAGAACAGTATAGTTTAGTTGCGTGGAAAAAAGAAAAAGAGACCGACAGACAGCAGGGGAGCTGAAATACAAAAGATCTATAAACCATGGAGAACTGGAAATTGAAATGATGTAGGCGATAGGAATAAATGGAAGAAAATCGTTAATAAAGTAAAGGTCACCGGTTTTTGCAATGATGTAAAATGATGAGTTTAGCTTATAACGATTTCATAAGTATAGTGGTCCTATTCTATCAAAATTTATTTATGATTATTTAGGTAACCCTAGGTAACCTTTCGTACAAATTATTTAAAGTGATAAAGAATGTCTCCAAATTTTTCCTATAAAATCTTAAATGCCAGTCCTTCCCTGTACATATATTATTAAAATTTTGTATTATAAATAATATTGGCATTATTGATAATTTTAATATTAAAAGCATGTGCACTTTTATCGCTCTCCTTTTGTAAAAGTTTGTGAATCGTGTGCATTTGAAAAGTTTGCTTAAAAGTTTTAAATTACAGTAAAATAATATATTAGAGTAAGTATTCACTAATTTTGTTATAATTTTAACGAATTTATTTAATGTAATATTTGGATATAATTATTAGTAAATAATACTTAATGCAATTTATTTATTTCATAGATTTACAATGGCCGAATCGCTTCCTGGTCCGTCTGCGTTGAAATCGCAACCTGGTTTAGGGTCTGAAGCTGAACCGCTTCCAAAAAAATGGATTGAAGTTGGAGTTGTAGAGAAATTATTTATATACCCTGTTGAAGGAAGCCATCCAAAACAAATTGACAGAGGACTCTGTACACCATCTGGACTGACTGAGATTGAAGATATAAATAGGCATTCATTTTTAGATCGGTAAGAGATATCAGGTTTTTACATATATCTAGTTTCTTTCGATTTTCCGAAGTTTCTATTGCATCGTTGTTATTTAATCAATTGGTCTGTTAGGAGTTTTGTCATTTATAATGAAGAAACTAAAATCTGCAAAACACTAGAAGATTATTCTCATTTAGTTTGCCTTAAAATGGATTCCGTAGCAAAACAGACATTTAATTTTCATCTAATTGATAACAACGTTCCAAGACATTATCCTATACCCGATGTTAATACGGCGCCTAAAGTTCAAGTGTAAGTAAAAACTTTTTTTAATATTTATCTAGTAATAATTCGAAAAAATGTCTGTTCGGAAACGATACAGCTTTGAAGGAAAATAAAATGAAATCAGCAGTCTTTTTCTAGATATTATGTAATATTGTATATTATAAATAAAATTAATATTATTTATTTAATACATTTGTTTGATACTTCACAAGTTTCATTCTAAATTGATTTTTTTTGTAGCATTTACCATGGTAAAGATATAGAAGTTTTTGATTGTGGTGATGCAATTGCACAGTTTATATCGCCATTTTTATTACATAAAGAAAGAGGTATTCGATTAGGTATGCATTGTAATTTAAACAGAAGGGATATTACTGACTCAATGTTGGAAAAATCAACTATTAACTTGAAATCTACAGAAGCTAAAGTAAATTACTGTTTTACTAATTATTTTAACGCAATTTAATCAGGCTATGTTCAATATAATATACTTTTACAGAAAATGCATGCTGACTTTTCTAGCTACTTAATCATAGCTCAGCCATCCGTAGATGACGTTTTGTATACCATAAACAACACTTCGATTGGAATTGAAAATTTTCGCCCAAATATAGTATTGAATGGAAAACAGCTTACAGGTTTTCCAGAAGATAGATGGAGTTGGATTAAAATTAATAATGTTATATTTAACAATATTCGATTATGCTCGCATACTGATACGACTACAATTAGCATACGCACTGGAATTAAGTCATTTAGAGATGAACCTATAAAGAATATGAAACCGTAAATGTTTTTTATGAAATATAAAAATATACATATTAAATAAATTATTTTTCAGAAAAAGGATGTTAGCTAACGTTATTAACATTCCTCAAGAAGTAGATATTCCAGTTTTGGGCATTAATGCAGAAACAAATATTACAGGTACGATATCTATTGGTGATTCCGTTTTTGTTGGAACTTCATAATTTTTACATTATATTTTAAAATTCTTCGTTATATGTATGTTATAAAATTTTACTAACTTATAATAATACTCATGGTAAAATAATTTAAATATTTATCTTTGTCTTTGCTTCGTTTAGCTTTATGTAATAAAATGTTATCCTCTTTGAAATAATAAATAATGTTCAATAATATTGTTTATTTTTATTTAATAACTTTGAATAAAATTGCATGGCAATACTACGACTTCTCTGCTTACATTTGTTTGAAATGATTCAAAGATTTCAGTTTAGCGTCAGTATGGAGTTGATGGCTCGTGATTTGCTATGAAGCATCAGAAATTCTCTGAAAGAAAATATTTTTGGAGACCTGAAATCACTGCATAGGCAAATTAGGCAATCGTTTTGTACAATTTCATCTTGAGATCCGAAACCATAATGCTTCTTCTGCCTATTATTGTTTATTAATAATTTGGTCAACTTTATAACTAATGTGCATTTCACACTGTATGACAATGATGGCACTTCAGCGATTCTTGGCGATTTTAATCTAAGTGACAGCTTCAGCCAGGCGGAACAAGTACTCGACTCACTTTTTGAATGGTTTTGTGCGAATAAGCTCATGTTCCAGAATTCATTTTTGCTGAACTATGTTGTTTATGCAAAATGAGAAAACCCGTATTTTTTACCCCAAAAAAAGTCCTGTTGTCTGCAGGGCCGTTGAAAGCCACGTCGGGCCCTGTGGCAAGACTTCGCGGGCCCCCTGCTTCTCTTAACAATTTCATAAATAAAAAAATTAAAAAAAGTAAAATAATAAGAAACTTCGTATTTTTATCAAAAAAAACTACCCACAAAACATTTAAAATATGTAAAATTAACTAAAGTAATCAACTAATTTTTGGTTTGATACACTATTATAGAGTTTTATTTGCACTTTCAAGATGCTTTTATGAAATTTATTTGGTAATTTGCCCTTCTGGGTTCATGAGAGATCCCGGGCCCCGGCCCCGGGGACAAATCCCCGAGCGCCCTCCTTCTGGTTGGACCTGGTTGCCTGATAGCGGTATTTTAAGATTCCGAAATAAATAATCTAATTCTTAAAAATTCGATGTAAAACACAAGAAAATTCGCTGCCAATTCGGTAATTTGGAGCTTTTGGGAATATGGTTTTCTCTTGTGTGGAATATCGTACATGATTTTTAAAAATATAATGATTCACAATATTAAAAAACAAAAACGAAAATATTGCACTTTGTTACGGTCCTGAATTTTCGAGGCATATTTCTAAAATTTGAAGATATCTCCTCGAATTTATGCAAAATTTTCATAGGCGGCATTGCATTGCAATTATTCGATTTATTTTTGATAACACATTTTTTCTTGTTATCCGCTCGCAGATAATTTTTGGATTTTGATATCTTTTGTGGTTGTGAACTCGCTATTAATTAGAATAGAAATATTCTCACCTTTTTTCGACGAGCTTATCGGTTGACGATTATTATTGGAAGGTTTCCATGCCATTTTTGGGATTTTTTATTGTCACCGATTTTGGATTTGAATTACCGGCTTTAAGCATTTGTTCAATCCAATCTTCTGTTTGAAGGATTTATTGGCTCCGAATTATTAACAACATCGAAGATTCACACCATAACTCTAATTTTCACTTTTGGACCCTCGAACATCAGAGGTATTCTTTTTATCAAATTTTTGATCAAGTCCTTATATGTATCTATTTTTTTAGGGTCTTTATGGTACGTTCCTTTTCGTACGTTCTTTTCCGTACGTTTTTTTTTTGTCGTATGATCTTCGTCGAATAGTTTTTGTTACACCGTTTTACCAATACCGTTTTGAGGTCCTACCGATTGCTTGCAAATTACCGTCTTGGAGCCACTGCGTGGCGCTCAATCTCACTATCTTTGGCTTGCTCTCAGAGCGAACGTTTGGGAATTCTTGCTGTGAGCTGGCCTAAGGGGCAATTTATTTTATCTTTACCAAGCCAGTAGCCTGAGTTCGATCTGCTGGCTAACAACTTTTTCTGAATAAATTGAATTTTAATGTGAATTTCTTTTCAAGTAGTACCTAGCTCAATATTACTCAAAATTACTTTTTCGTAACATTACCTCACCACAGCAAATATTTGGACACGTAGCAACTCAAATAGAAAACCTACTAATTTAATTTTAGTTTTAATAACTGCCAGTTTAAACGATTTTTTAAAAATAATTCTGACATTTAGTGCTTTTTCGTTTTATATCGATAGGGTTGGTAATGGTAAAAAAATAACTAGATTGAAGTTGTCAAAATAAATTACCACTATATTGATGTTAACGTCGTGAAAAAGGCAGCATATACAATTTATTTATAAACTTTGATTCCATAAAACAATTTTTAACTAATTTATATTTATAATCAAATGTATTGTACATAACAATTATCTACAATGAGTAATTTTTATGACTCGTTCAGTTTTGATGATGGCAATCTTAAAGATGCAAGTACAAGTGTTGAAGATATATACAATATTACTAGTACTACAAGTAGTACTGTCACAGTCCTAAATATTGTTGGAAGAAATAATAGCAATTATTGCACCCGACATAACAATACTCCTGAAAAAGAAGATTCTGATTCCAGCAGTGCTACGTCAAGTACAAAATCACTTAAGGTAATGAAATTTGGGAATAAATATCATCAACTCCAGTTGGACGTTTCCGATTTTGGCGATTCGGATAGAACAGAAACATTTTTATCTGCAAGTACTAAATGCACAAGTATTGCTGAACTGCTTCCTCGTAAACACGAAGAAGAAGCTAATAAATCTTCAATAACCAGAGTAAGTAGAAAACCTCGTTGCAAAACGAATATTTTCAAAGCCCTAAAATCGTTTGAGAAGAACAATAATTTATGCACGTCTAATAAACGAACTGAAAATCAAGATTCAAGATACGTATTTGATGAAATCAACCAATCGACCAAATCACCAATTCGCCAAAAAGTCAACAAATTACCTGACCAAAAATATATAAGACATGCTTTTACTGATACCAATCTTCAAAATTTAAGCTCAGTAAAGGAGAAGAGTAAAATCACAATTAAAGACGCTTTTAAAACCGGTAGAAGCTTGGATAAATCTAAAACCACTACACGGATTGGTGAAATTACGTTATCCCATATTGGAAAATTAGATTTTACAGTGCCTGAAAAGGTTCCACCTCTCCATTCATCGGTACCAAGGGTCAATTTGGAGTGCAAAAGTAAGCGTGACACTTGTAGCTTAAACGCTCAAGATAAATTTAAGTTGAAGGTGCGAAAAGCCAAAACTAAAATGGAGTACTTAAGTAGAAACTGCAGATTTCTTCATTTAAGCGAACCTGAAATTAATAAACCACTTTTAATATTGGATTTTGATTCTTTACTGATTCCATTTGTGTTACCTTGCGAAAATTTGTCAAAGCATAAGCTAGAAATATCTCGATTGATTCATAATATGTACACTCATTTTAATATTGCAATATGGTCTGCAACCAGTATGAAGATTTTAGTTTCAAGACTGAACTATCTTGACGTATTCGACGAAGACAAAGTAAGAAAGATAATATTTTGTCTTGATCGTACTTCAACAATTACAGCTTGTGTTCCTGTTTTGGGAAATGCAATAGTAAGTTACTTGCCGATTCGCTTATAAATTATTATATTAAACAGATTCTTTTTAGGTGAAATCTCCCGAAATAATTTGGAATTTGTATCCACAGTTCAATAAAAAAAATACAATCATGATTAATGAAGATTTTAAGAAATTTGTATATAAACAATATGGAGTTCCAGTTGGTACACAGAAAGACCAAAAACTGATTAAACATTTTGAATTGGTTACGATGTCCAACTTTTTAGAGCATTTGGTCACATCTACTCGATCTTTTTCAAATTTGAATATCCAGTCTTGGAGAAACCCTTGGAACTGAAATCAACCAATATTTATTTTATCTAAATTAGTTGTCAATAAAGCCTTGTGCGTTAACTTTAATTGAGTTTCTTATTTCATATAAACTTTTATAAACTTTCTTGATTTCTTATGTAAATTTTGTATGCGACACAATTTCTTTGTGTCGTTTATTTATTTATTGCAGACTGCAATTTTTGTTCCATTGATTGTAAGTTTTCTTTGCTCTCTTTACTTTCGTTTACATTACTATTTGCAGCTTCCCGGTACCCGGCACTTTGTAAGTGGCTGGTTGAGATCTACAGATTTCAGCAAGTCAACCTCACTATCAAGTTACTGGACCATGGAGAAAATTGATTTTGCACCATATATCGCCAGCGATTTTTCCCTTCACATGTTATTAGAGACTCTGGATATTGTTCGTGTTAACTAACTTATAACTTATATTTAATTTAATAATTTAATAATAAATTTAATAATAAAATTTAATAAATAATTTACCTAACTCAATAAATGAAGGAATAGCTTATACAGGATGCTGAATGAGTTAGCCGAACATAGGTTATTAACATGTAAAAACTTATTTATGCAAATTCCTGCTTCCTTAATTATTTTAGAGAAAAACTGAAAGACACAAAAATAATGTAGAAATATAAACTACGAATGATAAGAGCATTAGATTTCATCTAACTTTTACTTAAAAAGCCAAAAAATGCTTTTGAAATTGTTAAAAGTTTCATTTATCGGACTTGCCATGAAAGTTTCCATGGTAATTATTTTGGAAAATATAAATTAAATTGAATTTATTACATGGCCAGTATGATAAATGGAAATTTTAACAATTTCGAAAGCATTTTTTGACCTTTTAAGTAAAAGTTAGATGAAATCTAATGGTCTTATCATTTGTAGTTTATATTTCTGCATTATTTTTGTCTTTCATTTTTTCTCTAAAATAATTAGGGAAGCAGGAATTTGCATAAATAAGCTTTTACATGTTAATTTCCTATGTTCGGCTAACTCATTCAGCACCCGGTATAAGAATTTAGGCAAAAACATCAAACATCAAATTAAAAAGTATTCATCTAAAGCCCACCTCACATGATGTTTGTTTTGCTGATAGATTGCTTGCTTGTTTCGCTGCTGGGTTCCTAGTAGCTGGGTGATGTGATAGTTTCACACGCGCTTTGTGGTTAGTAGGTAGTGATACTCGACATTTCTGATAGCACTCGTTTTTACAAACATGATGCGGCTTTTTCATTGGTTAGCATTGATATCCATGAGGTAAAGTAAACGGCACTCCAAATCTACCTGATAATTTTACCCCTACTAAACTGCACAAAATTTTGTAAAGTAGTAAACTGCACCCCGAACATTTTTCAGGTATAAGCTGCACCCCAAAATACGGGATTATACAGAGTATAACAAAAATTATCTGCGTTTGTCTACGAATATGATTTCAACAACTAATGGTTGTGAATCATTCCATGCCGCATTTAAACAGAACTTTAATTTTAATCACCCCAATATATACAAATTTGTTGAAGCTCTTAAACATGAGCAACATAAAGTTTACATAGCATTGAACAATGTTGGAAAACCATCTACGCAAAACAAAACTTCTAAACAAAAGCAAACAATTGTTACTGATTTATTACGAAAATACGAAGCAGATGAAATATCGCGGTTGCAATTCGGAAGCAATTCAAAATTCGGTGCCAAGTAAAACATAATTTGCCAGTAACTATAACACAAATCGTGGGTTTAGATGTAAAAGTCACCAAGTTACATAGGATTCCTATGTACTTGCTACTGATGCTTTTACTTGGCACGGACTTCATAATTATAAAGCAATTAATAAATTATAGGAAAACAATAATTTCTTAATTACCTTAAACGGATCAACAAATATCAGTAAGTATTAAATTGTGAATAAAACGTATTTATTGTTTTCTTTTTAGTTAACCTTGTTTTTGAAGTCGGTTTTCTTTTTAATTAAAAATTTTTTATTTTATAATTTTAAGTGATAGATAGACCTAGTAAAGATGTTTCTCTAATCAGGAAACAATCTCTAGTTTTAAAGGAAGATGAAAGACGGAAACACTAGGTACCTGTGTACCTTATTCCCTGCTGTATCTTGGAAGTTAAAGGTCGCAGATCAACAAAATTTGAACCGGACTACCTTGGAACTATGTTGAATCCAACGCAATAAGAATCATTAAAATCGGTTCTTAAACAAAAAGTAATGCGTGAACATACAAAGAAGTCGTTAAAAATTGAGGAGTTTCATGCTGTATCTTCGAAGTTCAAGGTCAAATACCAACTAAATTAAAACTGGACCACCTTAGAACTATGCTGAATCCAACGCAATAAGAATCATTTAAATCGGTTCATAAACAAAAAAGTTATGCGTGAACAAACATAAAAAAAATACATACAGACGAACACAGAACCTCCTCCTTTTTTGAAGTCGGTTAAAAATAAACAAAATCTTCGCAATTACAAAAATAAACAATTGGCTATGTAAACATTGCATAACTTTCCCGATTAAATTTGGGTATAAATATTATCGTTCAACCTCCTCTTTCCGGGTACCATTCGACGAGAAAGACCGCGAGGAAGCTACAGTTCGCATCAAAAAGTCAAAAAGTTGAAAATTCAGAAATCCTGTTAAATTAAAGGTGCAGATTTACTTCTTTGCACACATCATTAAATGGTAAAATTCTTGCCGGGTACCGACAGGCCACATCTGCGAGGCTCAAAAATTGTGCTAAGCGGGACGCGAAGCGTAAAACCCAAAAACATGGCAAAATTTCATAAACGTCAAACTAATTAATTTCCGAAAATTTTTGGAATCGAGTTGCGATGCGATTTGCATTCCGTTTAACTCGATGTACGTGCTTTAGAAAGAGATGCGACACGATACGATTAAATAATTTGGGTGTAATAAATGGTGGTCCAAAAGTAATTGACACTTGAACTTGTTTTTATTTGCGTTATCGTTTCCGCAATTTTCAACGAATTTTCACCATTTTCAGCTAGCCTCTAAGTTTAACTATGATGTACATTTATGCCAAATTTTTTGACATTTGGTTGCGTGGTTTAACCTGTGCAATTGATACTATTTCTTTTATTGTCCTAACCACACACAGACATACAGACGAACATCTAACTAAAATTCATCAAAAACTTATCAGGACACGATAAGAAACATTTTAATACCAAAATTTCGATTTTTGATTTTGGAGAGGATTGCAGTACTTTCCCTTATACGTATGGGGAAAGTAAAAAATATCAAATTGATATTTGAAACACCACAATACAAACATAACTTGGCATTTCAAATTAAAGGTCCTTAAAAGATCTTGCAATCTTCTTATGCAAAAATTTTTTTAATTTATCTACTTGATTTTTTCTTAAATTTTTCACAAATTGACCTTTTTTGTTATTATTTAATAAATAATAAATATAAATAAAAACGCAAGAAAATATAAAATCAAATGGTTTGCTTTCAAGAAATTGTTTAAAAACTATTTTATTTGGGAAACAAAAAAAAATATTAAATGAAATTAACGATTTGTAAAATAAGGTGATGCACAACTAGCATCACCTATAAGTATTTTTAACACCCGACGCAAAAACAGAGCGGTATTATAAATTTAACGTGTGTATCAGTGCCAAGGGTGAAGGGGTGGGTCCTAAGGTAATACAAAAGATGCAGTCTAGTCTTCCCGTTCGTATCTCAAAAAGTTTCTGGTACAGTTTTTCGATCTTTTGTTTGCAAATGTACATTTTGTATAACTCTATATTAAATTGTATAACCATGGAATGTCAATATATATTACTTATAATATACCCAAGTTCACAAAATATTTTATGCTGACATCATGTATTATATATCAGCTTTGAAATTTAGAAATAATTATAGAAAATAACTTCAAATTAAAAAAAATATATAGTTTTGAATGTATAATTTCAAAAATTATGTGCCTAAATACTAGTAGAGCAAATTGTATATCTTTGAAATACCAATATATCCATGCATATAGATTAAAAAAGTATATTAAACTTATAGCACATTATATCACACCAATATTATATGTAATTGGGAAATAATAATAGAAAATAACTTCAAGTTTAAGAAAATATATACTTTGTTAATTGTAATTTCAAAAATAAATGTATTTGTAATAGAATGATATCGCGAATTGCATAGCCATACAGAACAACTTAAACACATACATAATACATACTTTATTACAAAATATATTACACTTACAGCATAATAGTATATCACACTAGCAGTATAATTTGGAAATAAATATATTATGTAGAAATACCTCAAGTTTAAAATAATGTATACTTTTTTAGATATAATTTCAAAAATAAATATGCTTTTAGTTAAATAGTAGGGCAACTTATCTACCCATGCAATACCAATAATATAAATAAATGTTCTTCAATCTACTCAATACAGATTATAGTAAAATATAATACTTTATGTAACATGAGTTTTATTTAAAAATAATTATATAATGTAACATTAGCTTTATTTAAAAATAATTATATAAAATAACTCTCAGTTTAAGAAAATATATAGTCTTTTAGGTGTAACTTAAAAAATAAATGTTCTTCAATCTAAATAGTTTAATCTCAAATATTAATATATGTATATAGGGTGCTGAATGACTTAGCCGAACATAGGAAATTAACATATAAAAACTTATTTATGCAAATTCCTGCTTCCCTAATTATTTTAGAGAAAAAATGCAAGATACAAAAATAATGCAGAAATATAAACTACAAATGATAAGAACATTAGATTTCATTATGCGCATATTTTCAAGTATTTTGGTGTATATAAATCCGAGCTCCAGTTATAATACTATTTACATTAAAGTATTTATAAGTTACTCGGTTTGTTTTACGAAGTTGAATATATTTTTTATTTTTATGCACTTCTTCTTTCGCTGTAACTTAACTTTTTTTAAAAAAAAAGGTAAAAATGACTTCAGTCGATTAATCCATCTGCTTAAGATAGATACTTTCTTCTTCATATATCAGCCTTAGCTTTTACGAGCACCAAACTGTAGTCATTGCCACCCCCGTATGAGATGCAAAAATGCAGAGCAGATGGTTTGACAAAAACAAGGATCGTGTTAACTCAGAGCAAGACTCGAGTTTTGACATTACCCATTACGGGATTTGTCTCATCGGTTGCACATTGTCAACCACGATACCAAGCATTGTCAAGACACCAACCTACAATAGCGTTGCCCATATCCTTCATACTCTCTCCACTGCAGGACGCCAGGCGTGGTATGCGCTTCTTGTGGTTATGATCAATGCTACTGTAGGTTGGTTTCTTGACAATGCTCGGTATAGTTGTTGGCAATGTGCAACCGACGCATCCCGCAATGGGTAATATCGAAACTCAAGTCTTGTTCTAAGTTAACACGATCCTTGTTTTTGTCAAACCATCTGCACTTTTGCATCTCACACGGGGGTGGCAATTGGGTATTTTCAGAAAATTTTTATTTGCACAATATGTGCGTTATTGTATAAATAAAGGTACCAGAAAAAGCTTATAATAATTAAAAAACTATATATTTTGCTATTTATTATGTAAAATCATTTTGAAATTTCATTAAAATGCTCAGTTTTAAACTAGAATCAAAACGCAATTTGATTGGTCAAGCTAGGTGTGACGTACTTTACAGCCGCGATACTGTTTGAAATTGGTAATGGTTTATATGTGTATGTTGTGTATATAATAGTTTAGTGCTTATTGTCAGATGTTAATTATAACAAATCGTAAACGAATACAAACAACGCAAAATACCATTAGAAAGCGGCTACAAAAAATTTACAGTCAGTCGAAATGTATATTTAAATTTTCAATCAGCTGTTGGTGGCCATCTTGGAGTGGGGAATAATGGAACTACTCCATTCGCTTGCTGTTGCCGCCGTAACGTGATGTGACGTAGTACGAGTTTCGTGTTTTTGCGGCATATATTTTTATTTAAATTTATTTTTAAAATTACTCGGATATAAGGTCTCGGAACAAATTTTTTTTAACTAGCTCATTTATATGCTAGATAAAGTTTCTCTTTGCATACTTTTTAAAAAATGTGAAAATACCCGATTACTACAGCTTGGTGCTCATAAAAGCTTTGGCTGGTATATGAAGGAGAAAGTATCCATCTTTTCAAAAATTAACTTCAAACGAATTACAATTTAATTTTAAATGTAACTGTTTACTTATAAGATATGCTATGTTAACATGTACTTTTAACATACTTGAAAATGAGTAAGAATTTACACGAAACATGTTGTCAAAATGAAAATCATTAAAACAAGAATTTTATTAATATATCGAAGAAGTAAGGTTCGCCCTTCTTCGGACAAGACTAACTTCATCATTGCCTTGAAACCAGCGGACTTTTATTAAATCACTGCATGAAATATAAAAAAACATTGATTATAAAGTTTAGGTAGACATTTTAGAAACACTCTGTATTTTTCAAGATTCTATCTAGATCAGGATTGCTTACGTACTTAATTAATTAATTCGTAAATTAATTTTCATCCTCATCTTAATATGCATTATGTAAAAATAGATTAAAATGCAAAATTGTTTTTCAAAAGGTACATAAAAAAATTTAATAAGCGGCAAAACCAGCCACCCCAGTCACAAATCTGCAAACAAAAAGTAGGAGGAGTTAACCTAGACTTTCCGAAGCTCTTGATGTGATGGGAAAAAATGTTTGCAGATTAACAAGTTCAGTGTTTACACAGGGTGTTTAAATTAAAATTTCCGAAAACAGTTTTAACAGTTTAAATTACAGTACATTCAGGTAAGCCATTCAGGTTAATATTCCTTATAAGTGATAAATTGCTTCCAATCCATTTGTTTAATTTTCCGCGGTGGTTGTTCGCGGCGTCTTTCAACGGTTTGAAGGAAAGACTGTGGCCACCATTTGCATTTCTCAATGCATGATTGAAAACATTGTATTAAATATTAATTTAGGTCCCAGAAATATTTATTTTATTCATATTATCAAGTACTACTTTTGACTTAACGAAGAAAAAAATTTTTATGGCCCAAACGATAATTAATAAAAATAAACGATAAAAACCAAAACGATAATCGAATAATAATTAAATATTAACCTGAATGAAAGATAATATGTCTCAAAAATTTGTTTTATTTCTCTTTTTTTTAAATTAATAATTTAAAAGTTTTCATTAAACGACTGCAAAATATTCAACCTCAATCAGCATCTTACTTTTTACGACACGATACGACACTGCTTTCAGATTCCACGATTTTTTAAGATGTAGTCCTATTTGGAAAAAAAATCATTACTTTTTGAAATCGACAATTACATTAGAAATGGCATGGAAAAAATTATAATATTTCAATTGGAGGATAATGATTTGTGACAGTACTTGCTAACAGGACCGGCATCTTTTAGATTTGCAGTGTGGTGCTCACATAAAATTGTTTGCTAGCATTCCCATTAAGTTTGGCGGAATAGGTATTCATCGTGTTTCTTCGCATTCCTGTCTTCGTCTAATAATAGCTTTGCTCTTAACGGTAAAATTCCTTCTCCGACACTTCACAAATGTCTTTCAGATCAGCTATATGGATAAAGCCGTGAAGGTTTGGCAAACATTGTATCCAGGTTTAGACTTACTTACTTCCCAGAATTTACAGAAGAGATGGGATAACCCAAATATGAAGAACATCTTTAAAAATATTTATGGGTAAAACTCGGGTAACTTGATGTGTTCATATGTAAGTTAGGCAACTATCAAGTATATTTAATAGTTCTTATTGATAAATGATACACAAAAACAAGTACTATAAGGCCATAATAACAATTATTGTGAATTAATATGAAATAATAGGAAAAATCGTCCTTACGTGTCTAAAATGTCAGTCCCTTGTCGTGTCACCATTACATATTTTGACATTAGAATGATCATATTTTTCAAACTATTAGGTTAAAACAGTTATTTTTATTTTCAAGTTAAAGTAACGTACTCAACATCGGGCATCGGTCTCTTGTCACATATAAAAGTTTAAAATTCGTGGTAATTGATAAGGTTGAAAACCTAATAATCTGTTAAACATAAACCAATATCACTTGAAGTTAACGCTAAATGTCTGTATTTGCAAGTAGTCCTTTTAGAATCATTGGTATTGGCATGATTCTGTAAAGAACACGTGTTGTGACGGTCAACATATCAGTCCCTTGGTGAGTAGTTTTGGTGTAATTTATTGGAATTTTTTTTAGATGATCGTTTATTCCAATGTTCTTTGTGTAACTTAACATTGTCTAATGTAAAGATAAACAATATCTAGTTTTAATCAAAAGTTATAGATAGTTTTTCAAAAAAATCATCAGTCCCTTGTCGTCAGTCCCTTGTCGTCTTTATTTATTTTATATATATTTTTTACTCTTCTATTACAATATAATATTGATCGTTATAGCACAATATGCAGCCTAAAAAAGCAATAAATTAACAATAGCAGAAATTTTTTAAAAGAAGAGAGAAGCTGAAAAGGGTCGGTTGATTAAAATTGTTTGCATTGTGCGGGTATGTTTGTTTTTGTATGAGGTTTATAAATATTGTATATTGGGCCTACTCGTATTTATTAATAAATAAATAAATAAAATTGAATTAGTAATAAAATAGTTCATTTTTTGATAAAATTGTTATGTTTCGTCAGTCCCTAGGGACTATATTTGACAAAAACCTCAATTTCTCCTAAAATACTTTTTAAAGTGACTGTTCCTTTTTTACACAGTATAACCAACCCATGGTCCATCAAAAAAGTTATGAAGGAACATAATTTGAGATAAAAAATATGCAATTCAAAATCAGTTGTTAAGTTTCCCGAGTTTTGTAGAAGTACCCTATATTAGAAATATATTAGAAATATTTATATTATTCTTATGTCAGAATTTTAGCAACATCGCTGTTTAGATTGCACCCCAAATAGAGTTGCTGTACAGTGGACTGTATGTAGAAAATGCTAGGCACTTGTATTTAAATAAGTATTTATTTAAATAATATGTTAGATACACAGAAAGAAACTTCTATTGTAATTGAATCTTCAAGCGTCCATATTACTTGAAGGTTGAGTGAAATACTAACTAACTAAGCATGCGCTGCGCCGATAAGAACGAACGTTGTTCGAAACAAAATAACAATACGAGGTACAGTCATAAACTTTTCCACATAGTAAATAATACTAAATCTGAACAATCGCAATTTGAAGCTGGAGTATGGCTTCAGGCATTTTCATCTTCAAAACTTGGTACCTACTCTTTTAGACAAGAGTGTACTTCGAATCTGTCTTGCTTTAAGTGCGGGTCTCAAAATTTGTCAATCACATAATATGAGTGTTTGTGTTGTAACGTGGGTTGAAATAATTGAACACTTGATGAAAATGAAAAGAATTTACTTTATTGTAAATGAAAATTATATATGAGCGAAAAGGAACGTGTGCACTTCAAACGGAATTACAAGTTGAAGTTGTGTGGGTTGCCAACTCAGACTAAATATACCTAGACAGAACATATACAAACCTAACTTGAAGCAAATTTTTGTATTGTTTACATCCAACCGTGTTTACCGAGTCCCGAGTTGTAATTGGTCAACATAATTGCGCCATGTTGATACGCATGTACGTTTTACCGTTTTGCAATGTGTTTATTTACTTTAGGTTGTTTTGGTTCAACTACGAAATATTTTTTTAGACATTGTGAATTAATTATTATAGTTATTGAGTTGTGTGTGAAATTTATAATTTAAAAAATGGGCAAGCAATGCATTGTGTGTGGTCAAGTGTATCAAAAATCTTTAAAAACATCATTTCATAAGTAAGTAAAACTTAACCTCTAACATTCATAGGCGTAGTGTTTTCTTTTTTACTTTTAAAATAAATCAACTTATTTTTGTCATCATTTTAGGATACCAGATGATCAAAAGAAACGA
The DNA here is from genome assembly GCA_949152465.1 of Cantharis flavilabris. Lineage (NCBI taxonomy): Eukaryota > Metazoa > Arthropoda > Insecta > Coleoptera > Cantharidae > Cantharis > Cantharis flavilabris. The sequence goes on from OX424441.1 coordinate 11,789,404, forward strand.
AATACGTGGATTACTGTTTTAAATATGAACAAGGAAAATGTACCTTTTCTCTCATACGTATGCGGTAATCATTTCAAAAAAGACGATTTTGTATCGGGAAGAACTCCACTACGTTTAAAACCGACAGCTATTCCTTCGATTCTGATTTCATCTGTCAAGCAAATCCAAACGTATGTAGTATTATTAAAATTTTACTTAAATACCAAGTTTAAACTAATTTAACTAAACGAAAGAGACGATAGTAATTATTAGCTAAATACTCACGCTCAGGGCCGTAGATAAACATTGACCATGGGGGGTTTGAATCCCCACAACCACCCCCTATATACGGCCCTGCATCACGCTAATTATATTTGTTAAAATATACAAAATAAACGACAATTGTTTCGAAGAGTAATCCACTTCTAATTCAAGTTCCATTTATGACTTCTTTTGAATATGTTTTATTGCCTTATTAAGCGTGTTAAAACATACAGGGGTGCTCGAAAAAACAAAAGGTTTTAAACGGACCATCAATCAAACAATCCCATGGAATCTGGAACAACAGTAGTGCATGGTGCAGTGGTAAGCTGATGTCCTAGAGTTCAAATTGCAAATTGGTTAAATTTTTTCGAGCCCCCCTTTATGTTTTAACACAGTTGGTATTTGGCTTGTTTTCTACATAAGGAAATAAGAGGTATCCAAAAGAAGTCATAAATAGAACCTGAAATAGAAGTGGATTATCCCTTCAAAACAATTTTTTTTGTATATTTTAATAAATATAATTAGTGTGAGTATTTAGCCGATAGTTACTATCATGCCTTTCGTTTAGTTAAGTTTACAACATGCTTCGCATGAAAAGTGTTACCATTGGTTTTATTAGTTATTTTAATTTTAATTAATTGTTTAAAATTTTAGATCAAATCCGTCGTTTCCAAGTACGTCGTATGCTTCAAATTCTTCCATAACTGGATTAATATGTTGCAGTCCAAGATTTCCGTTATCTGCTTTGGGAAGTGCAACTTTAACGGCTTCAGAAAGTTGGACTTTATCTGCTTCAGAGAGACTATTGCCTGACAGTAACCTTTTTGAAGAAACTCCTTTTATTGAATCAAACGAACCAATGAATACGCAGCGATTAAAACGAAAAAGGTAAAAAAAGTATTCTAAAATTCATTTTAAATTATAATTATCTTTTAGAACTCGATTTTCATTTCGAAATGATTCAAAACAAATGAAATTGAAAAACAAATTAATGAAAAATAGTAAGACAATTAAAGTGTTAAAGCAAAAAGGCAGAAGATTAACTACAAAAGTAACTTCTTTAAAAACCTTGCTTTGTGATTTGAGGAAAAAAAACCTCATTACAGAATCGGCTGAAACAGTTGTTGAGGTAAGAATATTTTCATTAAATTTTATAGACTAAATTTAATTATAATTTTACAGAACTCATTGTCTGGAACAACAGCAAGTATAATGAAGAGACTATTGCAAGGATCGTCTCGACAAAAATATACGCCAGAATTAAGATCATTTTCTTTAACGCTTAATTTTTATTCACCGAAAGCATATAATTATGTTCGTGAGACATTCAATAAGTCTTTGCCACATCCTAAAACTCTTTCAAAGTGGTATCAATCCATTGATGGTTCGCCAGGTTTCACTAAAGAAGCTTTAAATGCTTTAAAAATTAAAGTTCAAGAAGCAAAAGGAAAAAAAATTATTTGCAATTTTGTAATGGATGAAATGTCAATTAGAAAACATCGAGAATGGTCGGGTAAAAAATATTATGGATTCGTCAACGTGGGAACTAATTGCGAAGGAGATTCTTTACCAGAAGCAAGAGAAGTTCTAGTGTTTATGGTAGTGGCATTAAATTCCCACTGGAAAATACCAGTGGCATATTTTTTAATCGATGGACTTAACGGAAACGAAAAAGCTTCCCTTGTTTCAAAATGTTTGGAATTTCTGCATGAATCTGGAATTATTGTTAGTTCTATAACATTTGATGGGGCAAAGTCCAACATAAATATGGCCTGCCAATTAGGTGCTGATTTTAATGATTTCGACAATTTAAAAACATATATTATACATCCCATTACACAGGAAAGAGTTTATATTTATTTTGATCCATCCCACATGATCAAGTTGGTACGTAATACATTTGGTAGTGTTTTAAACATTACTGATAATGAAGGAAAGGACATTAAATGGGAATATATAGAAAAATTAGAACGTTTGCAAAGTGAGGAAGGCCTTCATGCAGCTACAAAATTAAGAAAACGGCATGTTGAATTCAAAAGAGAAGTAATGAAAGTAAAATTAGCAGTGCAAACAATTAGCAAAAGCGTTTCCGATGCACTTTTATTTCTTCAAAACGATTTAAAGATGACAGAATTTAGCGATGTCGATGCAACATCAAATTTTTTGATAAAGTTTAATGATTTGTTTGATATTTTCAACAGTAGGAATCTGTTTCAAAAATACTTATACAAGCATGCTCTTTCTCCTAAAACAGAACGGGAATTTTTTACTTTTTTTAGTAGTATGAAGAATTATATTCGTGGTTTAAAACTTAACGGAAAGCCAATTTTAACAACTCAAAGAAAAACAGGTTTTCTAGGATTTTTGATTTGCATTGAAAGCCTCACCGATATGTATTACAAATATATAGGTTGTGAAACTCCATTGTTGCAATTTATGCTCACATACAAACTATCCCAGGACCATTTAGAAATATTTTTTAGTGTTGTCAGAAGTCGTGGAGGGTTTAATAATAACCCAACTGCTAGACAATTTGAGGCAACTTATAAACGTCTGTTAGTACATGCAGAAATAAAAGGATCGGAACATGGAAATGCTATTGCGCTAGATGCATGTTCAATTTTACAATGTAGTAGTACGAAGTCTTTAACACAAAATGAAGAAGGAAATGACTTGATGTTATCTGATGATTTTAGAATAGTTTGTGAGGAAGATCGTGAAAACATTATTTTAGATGCGGCACAATTATCGCCATTTGTGGAAGACGTAGTCAAGTACGTGGCAGGTTTCGTTGTTAAAGGTTTAAAAGTATGCATTACTTGTACAAAATGTTTGCAACTTTTAGAAACCACCGAAGAAGCATTTTCTATGTTGCAAAAAAAGAAAACTTATGATCGTTTGATTAAAGCGTCTGAATTTGTTTGCAAAGTTTGTGAATTTGGCGAGAAAGTTTTTCGACAATTTTATTTACACGACAGATTTAGGCAAAATATTAAACAATTCCTAATCATTAAAACTATATCTGTTCTACCTAACGAATTTTGTGACAAATATTTTGGTGATCATTTTTTTGATGCTACATTTTTAAATGATCATTATAATTTATTATTGAAACTAATATTAGGTCGATATGTAGATATAAGAATACATCACGTTTTATCTGAAGAAAATAAGAAGATTTCCAAAAGAGTACGAAGTGTATTGACAAAATCAATTTTATTTCAAAATCAATAAATATTTTTAAAATTTGACAATTGTTTAATTTGAAATAAATTATTCTTCGTATTATAAAATTATTATTATCCTCCCATCTCTCTCATACATAATTATTATAATAAATATATAAAATCAAACCGCTTTATTTAAAATGCAAATTGACTATAGTTTCGGTGACGACTTCACCATAATCACAAAATTATTTTCTGAAAAATTGATAACATGGTATGAGAATGGGTTAATATAATGTTAATTTGATAAAAATATCATCAACTAGTGTCGAAAAGTTTCAGAAATTGGGAAATTTATTTCGGTTATGATTTCATTCTTTAAAAATTTTGTAGGGTTTTTTAATCTTTAAAATTTCTATTTTATTAGAAATTTTATTATTTTATTTTAAATTTTATTATTAAAACTTATTTTAACAAAAAAACTGGTGGTCACTTCAAAATATATACCGTACGCCACTGGATGTTGTTTAATAACAAGTAATGTTTACCAACAGTGCTGCTTAAAATTTGCTTCAAAACAAACCTGTGTGTTAGCATAGCTATGCTCTGTCTAGTAAATAGTTAGTCTGAGGTTGCCAACATAAAATATAGAATACACTAATATAATGATTATTTACAAATATACAAAGTGCGACATAACTAAATATAACACCTCCCCTCTAATCTTGTTCACGGTATGAAACGGTCTGGTGGTCTTCTGCTTCGGACTGGTCTTGAAGTGGGATTACTTTCAAATCCGGAACCATTACTATTCAAATTATCCGTTGATCTTCCGGCAACGTCTGATGGTGGAATTTCGTCATCCGATACCTTTGGTTGGTTTGAAGTATTAGGAATGTCAGGAGGGTTGTTAGGAATTTTTAAGTTTTCTGGAGTTACATTTAATTGCTCGAAATGGACCTTTTCTTGAATTTTACTATCAGCATCAGCATTATTTGAATCTTGAAATTTTTCTTCGCCTCGAAAAACTTGATCAACATGTCTTTTAAATTTAACACCATTACTCCAAATTTCGTATAAAACGTTTCCAATTTTATTGACTACAACTCCAATTTTCCATGTTTTATCCGAAAATGATTTGAATAATACGGTTTGACCAATTTCGAAATTTCGTGTTTGACCTCCTCCATCAATAATTGTCTTTTTTTGTTTTTGAATTATAACATCTTGAAATGAAACAGGTTTAATGATATCCAAATGGGAACGAATATTTCTTCCCAACATAAGTTCTGCTGGACTCTTCCCTGTAGTGCTGTGCGGAGCTCTTCTTAAACTGAATAGAATTTCTTGAAGATTATGATGAATGTCTTTTGAATCCAATAATTGTTTTCTAAGAGCGTTTTTGAAAATGCCAACATATCGTTCAACTTGTCCATTTGAAGACGGATGATATGCAGCCGTTCGAATATGATTAATTTGATGTTTTCCTAAAAATTTTGAAAATTCAGACGAAATGAATGCGGAACCATTATCGGAAACTATATTAGATGGAATTCCAAACCGAGAAAAACATTCAGTTAATTTTGAAATGCTTGTAAAACTGTCGATGCGTTTTACTGGAAAAATTTCGATCCATTTGCTGTATGCATCAACTATGATAAAAAAATATAAACCATGAAAAGGACCTGCGTGATCAATATGCAATCTTTCCCACGGATTTCTCGGAAATTCCCATGGATGAATTTTGGCATGAATTGGCGAATTCGAATATTGTAAACAATTTTTACAATTCTTAGTAACATTTTCGATATCTCTGTCCACACCTTCCCAAAAAACGTAAGATCGAGCAAGAGCTTTCATTCTCGATGTACCAATATGACCTTTATGTAATTCCTTCAATATTGATTGTTGCAAGGTTTTGGGAATAACGACGCGAATACCTTTCATTAAACATCCTTGCTCTACAGTCCATTCTCCATTGTTATTTAAATTTGACGAATTTGGTCCCATTATGGCATTAAATATTTTACACAATTCGGAATCCTTTCGAGTTTCTTTTGCAACTATCTTGCTTTGAATTGGTATTGTTTCCAATTGACCTAATTGAAAAACTGCTGAAGAATCTTTTAAATTTTCTTTTGAATTATTTTCGATAAATCTAGAACAGAAATCGGCATTGCAATGATTTTCATGTTTTCTGAATTTTACTTCATAATCGAATCCTTGTAAAAATATTGAATAATGTAACAAACGAGTTGCACTCAATACTGGTGCAGCCTTATCTTGCTTAAAAATAGATTCCAGTGGTTTGTGATCTGTATAAAGTATGAAATGTCTTCCAAATAGAAAATAAAAAAGTTTTTTTATACACCATACAATCGATAAAGCTTCTTTATCAATTTGCGAATAATTAATTTCTGATTTTGACAAGCTTCTGCTGATAAAAAGAATTGGTCTTTCGGAACCATCTGAGAAAATGTGTGATAGAACGCCACCGATTCCATGTGGAGAAGCATCAGTAGCAAGCACAAGTGTTTTATTAGGATCAAAATGCGTTAGAACTTGATTTGAAGCAATTTCAAGTTTAATGTTCTTAAAAGCAAAATCAGCTTCTTTTGTCCAACGGAAATGTATACCTTTTTGCAATAATTTGTATAGCGGATGTAGTTTTTCAGCTGAATTTCTTATAAATTTGGAATAATAATTTACAAGTCCAATGAATGATTTTAATTCGGTAATATCACGAGGAGCTTTGGCTTCGACTATTGCTTTAATTTTTTCAGAAGTTTTATGAATACCATTTTCATCAATTACATATCCCAAATATGATATTTCATTTGCTAAAAATTGACATTTTTCTTTCTTGAAGTGAATCCCGTTTTCTCTACAAATTTCAAACAGTCGTTTCATCCTTTTTACGTGAGTTAATGGATCCGGTGAAGATAAACTGAAATCATCATAAAATATTTGTAACCCTTCAATTTCAGAAAAAATGTTTTCCATTGCTCTTTGCCATAGAGCTGGAGCACTCGAAATTCCATAATTTAAACGATTTACTTGAAATAAACCCAAATGTGTATTTATTGTTAACATTTTGGCTGTTTTTTCTGATACTTTCATATGCATGTACGCTTCTCTGATATCAAATTTTGAAAAATATTTTCCATTATTCATTTTAGGTAAGATGTTTTCGATAGTTGGAATTGGATGATCATCCGGAATAATATTTTTGTTAACTGTAATTTTATAATCAGCTACTAACCTCAATGTACCATCGTGCTTGATAATAGGAATTATTGGAGTTGCATACTCCGAATGAGTCACCTTTGAAAGTACTCCAATAGAAACCAATCTATTTATTTCTTCTTCCACACGAGGTTGCAATGCTAAAGGAATGGTTCTTGCTCTACAAAAAATTGGTGAAGTGTTTTCTTTTAAATGGAGGTCCGCTTCGAAATTTTTTAGGCATCCAATTTGATTAGAAAATATATCGGAAAACTCCGAAACCAACTTATTTACTTTATCTTCAATGTCGATCTTGATACCATAAACATCGTGTAATTTTGATTTAATTTTGAAAATCCAATCTCTTCCCATAATCGTATCAAAATTTTCCTTAATGATGTATAAATCCAAAATATAATCATCACCATCAATATTCACCTTTACTTTGGCTACTCCTAAAACTGGAATTTTAATTTTATTATAACTGGAAAGAACGACATCGCAAGAATGAATTTTAACATTAATTTGTAATTTACGAAAATTTTCTAAGGATATTAAAGTATAAGTACTCCCAGTATCAATTTCCATTGACACTTGTTGATTATTGATAAGAACTGTTTTCAATATTTTAGAATGAGGTGATTGTGTCCGAATTTGAAAAATATCCAAAGATTCATCAATTTGGTTTTCTTGCGTTATTTCTGAAATACATTTGCTGAACCCTTTTCTAAACTTATGTTTTGGAGGAAATTTTCCACAAACACGACCCAAATGTCCAATTTTCCCACACTTGTTGCAGGTGGATGCAAAATAGTAACATACGGACGCTTTATGATTTTCTTTTCCACATCGAAAGCATACAATTCCATTTTCTTGAATTTTGTTTTGTGAAAATTTATTATCACCTTTACGAAATTTTGTTTTATGATTACTTTTGTTACTTGAAAATGTTTTAATTGAATATTTGTCAGTTGTCAATTTACAAACTTGTGGATTATTTGAATTATTCCATTCCATTAAACTTTTTTCAGCTAATTCATCCGCATTCGCCTTTTGAATTACTTTTTGAAGACTTAACTTAGGCGTGCTTAAAAAATAACTTTGCGATTTCTCGCTTCGAATACCAGTTATAATTTGGTCCACAATTTCTTCTTGTAATCTTTCCTCTGTAGTAAATCCACAATGAACTGCTAATGACTTTAAACTTGTTAAAAACTCATTAAATGACTCAGTAGGACCTTGCTTTCGTGCACGAAATCTTTGTCTTTCCACACAAATTAATGGTTCAGGAAGAAAATGTGCCATTAGTTTTTTCTTTATATCAGAAAAAGAAAGATCTTTAGGATTCGTAGGAAACGCAATGGATTTTAATTTCTTATAAATTTCTGGTCCAACACTACTAATAAATAAATATATCATCTCCTTACCACGAATATCGTTCAAGCTACAAAAGCAATCAAATCTTTCCAAATAACATTCTATATCCTCCTTATCGTTATCGAAACTTGAAAACATTACAAATTTTCTTTCCGCCATTTTCTCCAAGCTGGAGTCCTTGACTTCAACTTTTTCACCTGAATCGGTTTTTGGCATTACCACATGTACGCCGAACGAAATTTTGAATAATAGTGAATTTCTTGAATTTCCACTACCTCGTCGCCACTTGTTGTAACGTGGGTTGAAATAATTGAACACTTGATGAAAATGAAAAGAATTTACTTTATTGTAAATGAAAATTATATATGAGCGAAAAGGAACGTGTGCACTTCAAACGGAATTACAAGTTGAAGTTGTGTGGGTTGCCAACATAAAATATAGAATACACTAATATAATGATTATTTACAAATATACAAAGTGCGACATAACTAAATATAACAGTTTGTAGTCAAGTTTTGTGAGTACACTCAGAATTAGTAGCCTCTCATGCCAAAAAGTGCCGGACAAATCTCGAGACACAACAACTTTATAATATCATTATTATAAATATTTTAAATAGTTTATTGTTGTTTTTGTTTTAGAAAAATTAGGTTAACAATGAATCCGGAAAATGAGCAGAGCATTGCCCTCCCTAGATATTATCTTTGTCGCAGATGTTTAGAAATTTTCCATCAAAGGGAAAATCTCGAATTACACATAACTTTGTCCCACGTACATCGAAGTCGATGTGAAATTTGCGAAGCTGGGTTTTCATCTTTTCTAGATGTCTTAAATCACCTGACTACTCACCGAGGTAAAATATTGCAATCATGTAATTTCCATAATATTTAAACATTTTCTGTTACAGCACCATTCAGAGCATGCGGTTAACTGGTTACTGGTTATCTGCCTACAAAAATTTGTATTAGTATAATAATATGTCTTTAAGTATGTATAATATGAAATTTGAATAGAGTTATTATTTGTAATTTAATGTAATAAGTAACTTCTTACCATAACCAAATGTAATATAAACACTCATTTGGTATCCTGCTCAATTGTGCTCTCATGTTTATGATGGCTTCTTAGTCTCGGTGCTGTTTGTGATCACATCAAAATATTTTAAAATATTTTTATTCAATTCAAAATACTATAAAACAGTAAAATACATCGATTTCATAACGTTCTACGACAATTTCCGATACTCAAGAAGGAATTTTAGTAAGTTTTGTGTTTTTAAAAGTGACAGGAAATTAACCTGACGATGACGTCCAAACCCCAATTTGCAGGAGAGCATCGATAAAATGTTTTTGAAGCGGTCACCCATCCAAGTGCCTATTACAAATCTGTTGTCACATGCTAGAAGGGTATAAGTACAAATAGCCAACTTTACTGGATACGCAAAAAAGGTTTTTTAATTTTGATCTTTAAAAGTTACTAGCTTATAACCACTAAAATTTTATTTTGTAAATTTAATTGCTATATAGCAATTATTTAGTAACGTTTTTTAGTAAAGTAATTTAGTAATTTAGTAACGTCAGAAGTTGAATTGCTACTGATTTGCTAATTTGTCGGATGAAAACCAGCTGAAACTGCGCTGCGTCAGCTGATATCAGCTGAGTCAGCATTTTGAATCAGTAGCAATTCAGCTTCTGAATCAGCTGATATTCAGTTTCAGATTCAGCTTTCACTTTATGGAGTAACAAAATTTAAAACAAAAGTTTAATTATTTTAAATTGATATTAAATTTATAAATAAAAAAACTAAATCACAAAATTTTAAGCTTATTTAAATTATTACCCATTTTATTGGTTTTTTAATTTTTTCTATACAATCATCAATTATTACATTAAATATTCTTTTAGTATACCTTAATTACATCAAAATTATAATCTCTGGCAATATTATATCGTTAACGATTTCGCAGAGTTGAATCTGAAATATTATAGTAATTTTAAAATTATTTTGGTATATACTTAAATTTTTGTTACCGTCGCGGCCCCGAGTGGGATTCGAACCTGTGGTACCTCTGTTGGAACTTGAGCACCTAACTGTCTAACCTATGAAGCTATACGGAACTTTTTTGATTTTTTAAAAATATGTTCAGTATATTTTTTGTGGCATATTCGACCGTCAATAATTATCGAAAGATAATTAAACACATGCCACACTATATTTCATTTTTTTCAAAATTTTCAAATAGGAAAATTATTTTTAAGCCACCCCTTAGTAATATTAAAAATAAATAATATTTTTATTTTTGGCTACTGAATTTATTATCCATTAGTGTTGTTAAAAAGTTAAAATGAATTTAACCAAATTTTACTTGTTTTGAAATATTTGCTTCTATCTGAACGCCATCGCCACTTAAAATGCAGCTAATTTGTTGACGTTGAAAAACAGCTGAATTTTAAACTGACGTAGCGAAGCGTCAGTTCAAAATTCAGCTAATGTGCTGACGCTAAAAAACAGTTGAATTTTAAGTTGAAGCAGCGAAGTAAAAGCTCAAAATTCAGCTAATTATCTGACGCTGAAAAACAGCTGAAATTTAAGCTGAAGTAGCGAAGCGTCAGCTCAAAATTCAGCTAATTTGCTGACGCTGAAAAGCAGCTGAATTTTAAGCTGACAGACCGCAGTGGCAGCAAATAATTTGCTGACAAATTTTTTCAGCACAAAATGTTACTTGGGATCTCACAAATGTATTACAAATTCTCTTACAGCAGTAGTAAAAAAAAATAAAATAAAATATTACTGATTTTTTGATCGATTTTAAGTATAATATATCTGTAAAAAAATATCGTAAATTGTCCGGGCTAAGTGGATGAGGCACCACCATAAAAACCTTCCTATTCCCACGGTAGGTGTATGCCAAAGGGATGCAAGACTGAGGGGAAGCTCGGTCGCTAATAACCAAACCTCGAGACGCTAGCAACCCTCATTGTACCTGCTACCCATCACGCATGGGGCGCTGTGTGACGGGGTCATATTGTTTCCCCTTTACTCGTGGGAACAATTATTATGGAACCAGGTAAAAATAAAACAGTAGATAAGTAGGAAGTTGGAGACTTTGCAAAGAGTGCTCCACCAAGAGTAAAACATTCCGTGACAACCAGGAGGCGTCTGCAAAAGCAGCGCCGAGAGACAACCGAGAACAAAGGTTTCCCTTTGTGCAGGTTCCCTTGAGGCTCCTGCACTTATGCCATCAAAGGATGCAGGGGAGGGCACTTTGACTGGGGGGCTAAAGCGTAACCGGTCAGAAGGAAGCACACCAACCAGCATCCAGAGAAAGGCAGGGACAAGGAACCTGCCCTTTCCTATAAAGCAGTGCTAACGGATATCCGGATAGCCATTAGGCCTAAGGAATATCCACATGTCTCCATCAGCACGGAGCAATGCGACCTCATTAGAGGGATTCTGCTCAGGGCGATAGACGACATTACAGCAGGTGGACCATCTCCGAGAATCTCGAAGGGCTTATGAAAATAAGCGGATCTGTATCATGACCGACAGCCAGGCAGCTATAAAAGCCCTTGAGACAGTGGAAACACAATCCAGGGTTGTAATGTCACTGCCTCGATGTGCTAGTAGCACTTGCACAACAGAACAGCTTAACACTGAGGTGTGTGCCGGGACACTCAGGAATAAACAGCGACGAAAAAGCAGATGCCCTTGCTAAGGCTGCAGCAAAGCGACATCTGTTGAACCCGAACCAACTTGCGGGATAGCATATCTGATAGCAAAAGGGACTATAAAGGAACTACGAAGGAAACAACACCATGAGTACTGGAGAGACCTTCCGGGACTGAGGAAATCGCGGATGTTTATTGGGGGGTCCTCCAGTATCAAAAGAAAACTTGAAATCTTCAAGCTGAGTAGACCACAGCTGAGAAAGACAGTAGGTCTACTTACAGGATACTGCTCTCTGAACAGGTACCTTAATATAAGTGAAGTTGTAGAAGACTCCACATGTAGGAAGTGCGGTGAGGAGGAAGAGACTCCACACCACTTGCTATGTGTGTGTCCAGTTCTAGCCCCGCTGAGGCTACGACACCTCGGTTGACCATATCCGACAACTGAGGAAATAACTCAAGCACTCATCAGCTGTATACTCAACTTTATTGAGGAAACAAAGCTGATGGAGTAAAACCTGGAACTCGGGGTACAATAAGCTTCGAGCTTCAGTGCAAGTGGGCATGGAACCACAACCCATTCAGCAATAATAATAATAATGCCTTACCTTGATGACATAGTCCGTATGTGTTGTGAATTAACTAACTTGCAACCACCAATTATTCGACAATCTCCCTAAAATCTATAAACAATTTCAAGAGAGCTAAATTTGGTTTATATTTTGCTTTATTTTAATTTGTCATATAATTATGATGTATTTTTTTCACAAATAAAATGTAGCATGTTTTGAAAATAATTGCGTTCATAGCTTTGTTCATTCCACCAGTCGAAACCAGTTTTCACAAAAGTACGGCTACACGAAAAATTTTAAATATTAAATCCTAACTTGAAATACAAATAATATTATTATAACAACAAAATTAAAAATTTCCAAATCATACTAAAAATTTCAATACAGGATTTTGGAACATGAATGAGTTGGCAGAATATAATATGTACTGCATAGGAAAATAAGATGTAAAAACTTATTTGTGCAAATTCCTGCTTCTCTAATTATTTTAGAGCAATAATGAAAGACACAAAAATAATGCAGAAATACATATTATAAACTACGAATGATAAGAGCATTAGATTTCATATAGCTTTTACTTAAAAGTCAAAAAATGCTTTTGATATTGTTAAAATTTTTAATTATCGGACTGGATAAATTCAACTTAATTTCCATTTTCAAAAATAATTACCTTGGTAACTTACATGGCTATTCTGATAAATAAAACTTTTAACAATTTCAAAAGAATTTTTTGATATTTTAAGTAAAAGCTAGATGAAATCTAATGCTTTTATCATTCGTGGTTTTTAGTTCTGTATAATTTTTATATCTTTCAGTTTTTCTCTAAAATAATCAGAGAAGCAAGAATTTGCATAAATAAATTTTTACATGTAAATTTCCTATGTTCGGCTAACTCATTCAGCACCTTCTATACCATACAGTGATATTAATTATTAATTATAATGATATTCAATTGATTAAAAATGGATCAACTAATTAGAAAACCGCTCAGGTTAGCCGTATAGTAAGAGCGTAGACTTCCTGGGCGAAGTATTTGAGTTCGAGTCTCACTCGAGAATATTTATACATTATGTACATAATTATTACACATTAGTTGTACATTACATTACTTTACATTCGTAAAAGAAAATAGTCCAACATTGATTGCTTGTTACAAGTGAAAAATTTTGCTAATAAAATTTTTATAATTAGCAAATTGAGAGATTGAGAGATTTTGAGAAATTTTCAATTGGGCGGCAACATTACTTTGTCCCATTTTTGGCAGTTTATCGTACTTGTCGATAATTGCTACCTTATTCTGTTTCACTGAGAGATCGTTTCGTTTTCGACATCGTAAGAAAAGCCAGAATAAACTAAACTTAAATTAAAATGCATAAAGCAAAGTGCACTTGCAAAATGAAAATACCATGAAACGGGAAACCTCATTTTGTATAGTATAGAAATTTAAACGAGTGACGTGTTTTGTCTAGATATAAAATTTCAATGACAAATCAGATACTTAGAAAAAGAGATTATTGTGTTGGAAATTCCTTGAAAGTGATAGTAGTAAGCGGTTTTTTGATCAGATTATCCGGTGGTTTTTGTATCTAAACTGATTAAAGCGGCCGGTTCCCAGTCAAAATAATCACAATTACAGACTGATAACATTAGCCGAGATCACATTAAGCGGATTCTACTGTACTAATATTTAGCATATTGTCAAATATCTAGTTGCTATCAGGCTCAACCAGAGAGGGGGGGGCTCGGGGATTTTCCCCAGGGCCCGGAATCCCTCAAAGGCCCGGAAGAGCGAATTACCAAATAAATTTCATAAAAAGCATCTTGAAAGTGCAAATAAAACTCTATAATATTGTGCCAAATCAAAAATTAGTTGATTACTTTTTTTTTTAGTTAATTTTACATATTTTAAATGTTTTGGCATAGTTTTTCTTGATAAAAATACGAAGTTTCTTATTTTACTTTTTTTTATTTATGAAATTGTTAAGAAGAGCAGGGGGGCCGCTAAGTCTTTCCACAGAGCCCGACGTGGCTCTCGACGGTACTGGTTGGTATAGTTTAATGGACCAATGATATTTTTCTGACGAGTGAGATAATAACAAACGATTGTTTTTGTTGTTCGTTTATAAACAAATAAAAATTTTAGATGTTAGATTAACCCATGGTAACCACACCTCGATCATTAATACATACAAACCACACTAGTGCGAATTGGGATTTTGCATTTTCAAAGTACTATAACTCGTATAAATAGCCGAAAAGTATTTGATAATTCATGTTTCTTGGAGTAAAAGTTTCCCAGAAATCCAGTGATGATGGTTTCGAATGCGAAAAATTATATGAAGTTACTGAAAAGGGATTACGTTACATAACGCCGTAAAAGGAAGATAAGAACAAGAAATTTTAGATGGTGCGAATTTGCACTGGTGTGGTTACCACGGGTTAATATACATGCCTCCGCGGTTCTTTCATGTGTAAGCAAATTTTTAAAAGTTGATTATGATAATGAGAAACTAAACTAATGTGAAGGTATACCTATAATGTCAATAATAAGCCGCTAACTTCAAATGTAATTATTTTTTATGGAAAATATTTTTTAAAAACAAAAACTAAACACGTACAAAAATTAAACATCACAAAATTAAACAATATTTTAAATATTTATAATTCAGTTTATTAAAATTGTTGATTCTGGGCATATGTGTTATTTCAAGATACTCCAAATAAAATATAAATAATATTAACTATGATAATATTTTGAAACAAAAAAGATAAAGCGTTAAAGGGCAATACTTCTTTAATAAATGCATTGGATCAGATTCAGCCAGAAATCATAAAGGCCTAAATCGCAGTAACTTTACGTGAACTTTATTTCAAATACTATACTCGTAATCTTGTTCGTGTAAAGAAAATCAAGTTGAAAAATTTGATAACATGTCTGTTGCTGATCTACTGGCCATATCATTGAAATTAAATAATAATTATTTATAATAGAATATTTTTAATAATTATTTATTTTATTACAATTTCTTCTATCTATCGTTCTGACGCGAATACGTTTTGACACGACATGACATGACAGTTTGACAAAAAAACGAAAAAGCTAAAACAATGGTTTTATTTAACAGAATTTAACAGAACTAAACAAAAAGAATTTTAGCAGTAAAATTTAAAATACAACACGTAGAAAAATTAGTTATTCAAACAATCACTTGACAGGTTAGGATTAAAAATATTTGAAAAAGATGAATTAATAATAATCTACAAAAAAATATATTTATAAAAAATATTTATGATTTCATGTCAAACCACCTAAGACAAAAAAAACCGACTTCAAAAAAAAGGTAACTAAAAAGCAAAAAATAAATTTTGTTTTATTCACAATTTAATACTTACTAATATTTATTGTTCCGTTTAAGGTAATTAAGAAATTATTGTATATTATATAATTTATTAATTGCTTTATAATTTGAAGTCGGTGTCAAGCAAAACATAATTCGCCAGTAACTATAACACAAATCGTTGGTTTAGAGATAAAAGTCACCAAGTACATAGGATTCCTATGTACTTGCTATTGATGCTTTTACTTGGCACCGACTTCATAATTATAAAGAAATTAATAAATTATATAATATACAATAATTTCTTAATTACCTTAAACGGAACAATAAATATTAGTAAGTATTAAATTGTGAATAAAACAAAATTTATTTTTTGCTTTTTAGTTACCTTTTTTTTGAAGTCCGTTTTGTTTTTAATTAAAATATTTTTATTTTGTAATTTTAAGTGATAGGTAGATCTAGGAAAGATGCTTCTTTAATGAGGCTACAATAGCTAGTTTTAACGGAAGATGAAAGACGGAAACACTAGGTACCTATGTACATAAGTATACCATATTCCCTCCTGTATCTTGGAAGTTCAAGGTCGCATACCAACGAAATTTGAACGGGACCACCTTAGAACTATGCTGAATCCAACTCAATAAGAATCATTACAATCGGTTCATAAACACAAAAGTTTAGCGTGAACATACAAAGAAGTTATTAAAAATTGAGGAGTTTCATGCTGTATCTTTGAATTTCAAAGTCAAATACCAACGAAATTAAAATGAGACCACCTTGAAACTATGCCGAATCCAACGAAATAAGAATCATTAAAATCGGTTTATAAACAAAAATGTTATACGTGAACATACATAAAAAAAAAATACATACAGACGAACACAGAACCTCCTCCTTTTTTGAAGTCGGTTAAAAACACCGAAAATGAAAAAATCGAAGTCAAAACACCAAAAACAAACCCACTGCCCTCTATGATGATTTCTAAATACTTGAAAATATTTTTCAAATAATTTTTAAAATTCATTACTACTCGTGACATTAATTAGATGTGATATTTTTGTTGGTAAGTCATTTTTGTCAATTTTTAATATTTTAATCATTATTTATACATTCTTCTTTATTTAGTTCGTATATATTTTTTGTTGCTTATATTTTTTATTTTCTTCGTTATATGCGGCTGAAGATTGGAAATAACCGTGAAATTGGGTCAATTTTAATTGGTAATAACTCTTGGTAATAACTAATAATAAGGTCAAATTACAATTTATTGTAATATTGCATTATGAATTTTTAACTTTAAAATTTTTCATAAGTATATTTTTTATCGCATTATTATTAATTCATCTTTTTTAAATATTTTTAATCCTAACCTGTCAAGTGATAATTATGTCTTTTTTGATTGTTTTAATAATTATTTTTTCTACGTATTGTATTTTTAACTTTACTGTAAAATTCTTTTGTTTTAAATATTTGTTTAGTTGTGTTAAATGTTAAATAATATTTCTTGGTTGAATTTGCAGCACCCCGGGCTTAACAAGGAGATGCAACATTCTGGACCGCTTAATAAACTATTGTAGCCACTGCCTCTATAAAATTACTGTTTATTTGTATTATTTATTTACTGTATTGTAAACTACTGACAAAATACTAAAATAATAGCTTCCACTTTGAGCCTTCAACGAAGATATTTTTTTATTTTTACTTATATTTATTTTTCTATATATACGCGAAAAACTACTATGTGGCACCAATAACTATAACAACGTTTACGCACCCAAAACATTTTACACATAATATGATCAAGCGACACCCATATATTACTCCGACTATATATGCGTTTGAGCACCCTATATATATATATATCTTACTGTATAGTTTAATATTGATTTTATAACTTGTTTTTTCTGTTATTGTTATTAATTAATAATTTATTGTAAACTTTTACTAATACTAAAAGTATATACTTATAATAATATTATTTAAAAATTGATTAAAATCTATATTTATTAAATATATTTTTTATTTATTATTTTTTCTTATTCATAAAATTTCAACTATATTATGTCTTCATTAATATTATAAATTTAAAATAAATTACAGCATGGTGTGTTACAAGAAATGTAGTAATATTTGAAATTTTCAGATACAAATAATTATTCTGTCTACAATTTAGCCAATAAATCTTGAACCTAATATTTTAAACTAACAACTAAAAATTTATAGTACTTAAACGGAGATGTTCTAAATTTTTATTTATTTTGTTTAAAGCAGAATATTTTGCTTAGTTTTTACTGAAAATCAGATTTAATAGTAATTATCAATTTTCTGTTTCATTATACCGTTAAAATAATTAAATTTTCTTGAATAAACGTTTTTTTATTGTTTTATCTCTTCTAACACAGAAAGGGTTGTAGATATATAAAGAGAACCGTTTAAAGCGCGTGGACAGTCTACCGAATGCTGTAATGCAATTCACAGTTTGTCACCAAACCGATACTAATAATGCATTATTGGCAAAGTTTTGCTATCGGAGGTTTTATTGTGACTTGTGTTGTTTCATATTCTATTTTCATCTTCTTTTGGAGTAAAGGTAATTAATAAATTTTAATGCGGGAAATTCTAAATAATTTAATTTTAAAATAAAAAGTTACTCCTAATTGGCAACAAATTACATTAATATTTAATACTAAAAGCTTTTTATATTAAAATTTTAATTGCGTTACAAAAATATAGCTTTTTCATTACTTAATGTAAACATTTTTTAAGTAAACAGAGGTTCCTTGAAATGCTTTTCTACTTTTCTAAAGTTATGAAACTGCTTTGCAAATTTTTTGAATTATAATTATATTGCTTATACGGTAGATATTATTACAATTAATCATTAATATAAATTTTAGTACAATTTAATTTTTTTACTGAATCATAGTTTATTCTACATAATTTAGTTAAACATAACATGTTAACACTCGATGAAATAATTCGTGAATATGATAATATAACTATAATACTTAATCAGGTGCGAAATGTTTTAAACTATTACAAACTTTATAGAAAATTGTGAATTTAAACTTTAAAAAAATTTTTGTCTTGGTACTGAAATTAATACAGCAGTAAAGTCAAACTTATCGAGAGAGCCCCGATTTTAATTCCAAATGGACGAATAGAAGATGGAAACTTACATAATAAATCCTGATCTCTGTTTCTTGATTAAAATATACCTTTAGCATTTTACAGGTTTTTTAAAGCCTTTTCTTTATTTTTACTTTAAGTGTAGTGCAACTATACGAAGAACGAAGTAATTAATAATAAGAAAACTTTTTAATGAGGATACTCATCAGATCTGAATTACTTTATCTTTTTTTCTTCTATGAATATTTACAATCTGTTTAAGTAAAAAAACATTAAGTAAATTATTTGACATTATATAAAGACTTGTTGAGAATATTTCATTAAATATTCTCGTATTTAATTAACTTTTAAGTTCATGTGTTTTTATGATGTTCATAATTAACTTAGAAAATTCAAAATTGTCAATTGAATCATGTAAATTAGTCGTTGAGCTTGAAACGCTTCAGTCTTCTGACTTCATTGGGAATGATTCAGTAACTCTATTGCAAGTGCATTTGGATGCGATTTGATTCTGCTGTGTGTACTGAATTGACTCGCAAATCACGATGAATTAAGTCGTTGATACCGACAATAGTTCTAAATAACTTATTTTGGAATCTTTGAAATAGTTCTATATTTGATGTGCGGGCAGTTTCCCAAAGTTGTATTCTGTATGTCCAAATTGGCTCCAGTATGGTTTTATAGATTAAGAAGAGCTTATTCTCCATTGATAACTGGGATCCTTTACCAATTAACCAATACATCTGCATAAACTTTAGTTCCAGTTGTTTTCTTTTATTAAAAATATGTGTACGCCAGGTTAATCTTCTATCCAGGTGCATGCCAAGATACTTTACGTCATTGAACTGTGACAGGTAGCAGTTGTTCAGTGTCATTAGTGGACAGATATCTCTTTTTATCGTAAACGTAACATGGGAAGATTTAGTTTCGTTGGCTTTCATTTTCCATTTTTTCAATCAGTTTTGGATTTTATTTAAATGATTTTGTAGGTTTCTAGAAGCCTTATAAGGGTTCGTGTATGACGCAAGGATCGCAAAGGTATCGTCAGGAAAGGTTGCCACTGTTGTTACTTTAGTAGTTACTGTACATTTGTAAATAACAAGTATAGTATCGGCCCTAGTACACTACCCTGTGGGACACCTAAGTCGATTGGAAATAATTTGGTATATTCTTCCCCGTGTTTTACCTAAAAGTGTCGCTTGCTCAAGTAGGATTTCAATACCTGATCCTGATAATAATGATGCATGTGGAAGGTTGATTTTTAGTGCCCTCATGCCACACCTCATCGAAAGCCTGGCTTATGTCCAAAAATGCCGCAGAGCAGTATCTCCTAGACTCCAAGTCGTCGCTGATCTGTGTCACTATTCGGTGTACTTATTCAATCGTGCCATGCTGATTTCTGAAACCAAACTGATTATCAGCTTTTCAAAAACCTTTGATAGCACAGGAAGTAAACTTATTGATCGATATGAGGTCAGTTGTTCTGGCTTTTTACTTGGTTTTGGTATGAGAATGATAATAAAATGTAAGGAGTTTCAAAACCTTTTTATGTTACCTCTTTTAGTACGTAAAATAGGGTGAAATTTTTGTATTCAGAAAATTTACAAATGATCAATTTCACCCTGTAAGATCAATTTCACCTCATTTTACATAATTTACCCAAAATTAGTTCATAACCAGGAGCTTTATGAGAATTTATATAACCTATAATAACCTGTTTGACTTCTTATATTTTAAAATGATTAATTGGTAGATCCATTTGAAAAGGTGCATCCAGATATTTGTATATTTCATTATCTTTTGTAAGTGTTGTAGGGAATGGCGTAAACCCACTTGCAAGGTGTTTAGCAAATATATCAGCTTTGTCATTATCACTTCTGGCCCATGTTCCATTACTGTCCCTAATAGGTGGACCGCTTCTTGTTGGAGCTTTAGTTTTTTTGTGGCTTTCCATAATGAATAATTAATTGCCTTGCAATTTGATAAATTACAAAGATAATCTTGAAAAAATTGATTTTTAGAATTTGATAGAAGAAATTTATGTTTATTGCTGCTTTGTTAAATTTTGCTTTGTTTTCTGTAGTTTTTGAAGTTTGCATTTCTTGCGTAGCTTTCGTTTTTCGACAAGTTTTTGCTTAATTATGATTGGACATGATTCTTTTATGCTTGTTTTAATTTCTTCAGGTGTAGCTTACCAGATAGTATTCTGAATAGCTTTAGTTAAGTATTCGACTGTATTTTCAAAATCTTCTTTGCATTTTAATGAGATGTTTAAATTAATTTTCTTGTCCAATATTGTTCTGAATATTTCCCAATTGGTTTTGTTGTTTTGTGTTGGTTGCTTTTGTTTGTGCACTATTTTCGAACTTAGCGTTAATAAAGCAGGTGTGTGGTCCGAGGAAAGATCTAAAGACGATTTGACTTGACATTGTTTGGTATTTATGCCCTTTGTTACATAAAAGTCGATTATATTTGGGACTTTAGTTTGGTCACTTGACCAATGAGTGGGTGTTCCCGATGATATGGTCATCATGATCATACTGTTGCTCTTTAATGTTGCAAAACAAATCTCTTCCCTTGGTAGTTATAAGCCTTGATTTCCACTGCGAGTGCTTTGCGTTAAAATCACCACCGATGATAAATCTTCCTCTTAAGGTACCAAAAAGTTTAAGATATTGTTCTTTTTTTGTATTCTGTTTTGGTGGGTAATAAATTACTGATATCTCCAGAGGACCAATACGACTTTCAACCACCACATTGTCTAAAGACAGTTTTATTCGTGTATTTTTATTACGCGCGTAGTCTCGCTACAACCCAGAATGGGTTTTGGCTAACCACTTAATTTTATGCAGGGTTTTTAAGGTAGATTACCTTGGTGTTTGTCATTGCCCCCCCCCCCCCCGAGGGAAGACGGCTGGAATACAGTTCTTGCTCCTCTCGAGCCAACATTTAACAGAACTAAACAAAATTTAAGGTAATATAATTTTAACAGTCAAGTCAAGAAAATACAACACAGTAGAAAATTATTCCTTTTTACATAAATAATTTTTTTTTAAATAACAATTTTCTACTGTTTTGTATTTTCTTGACTTGACTGTTAAAATCCTAATCTGTCAAGTAATAATTATTCTCTTTTTTGGATTTTTTACAAAACAATTTTCTACTGTATTGTATTTTCTTCACTTTACTGTTAAATGTTACATTTTACAAATACATACTATATTACATACTATAAGACCAGCAGTGTGCGTGTGCTGTAAAGCATAAATCGACGTGCTAAGAAGCTGTATCAAAGCCTGGCCGAGCCAACTGCACTGCAGTGATCTAAAGGCTATTTTCGATCTTTGGGCTTGTGGGGAAGGTAACGGAAGACCACCCCATAAATAAAATTTCGTGGTATGTCATCGTGAATCCATTACGCATAATGAAAATTAAATTAAACAAAGAAGGTTACTATGATATACTATTACTTGAAAAGTGTACTGTGCCAGCAGGCCTGAGTTAATTAGTGAAAAATTTCTTTTGTTACAAGATAATGAGCCAAAATATGCTTTAAAATTGTGTCGCAACCTGGTACAACAAAAAAAAGAAGAAGAAATATTGCAAAATATTATATGGCCTCCGCAGCAGTCTCCAGATTTATGACCAATTGAGTTGTTGCGGGACAAATTAGATCGTAGGATTCGTATCTCAGGATCCCAAGAAGTGCCTATTATTATTATTATCATCGCTGCACGAGTAGTGGTTCAAGGCCCACCTTGACTGAAGCCTTAAGCTTATTGTACCCCGTTTTTCCATTGAGTTGTTAAGAAAAGTTATAAGTATTTCGATCTACAGTTTGATGTTCACCAGAGGACTGAGTTAAGAAATTCTGCCGAGTCCGGGATTTGAACCTTGAATTTCCGATCATAACTTCAACTAGCGATCACATCAAGCCACCGCTGTGGTCTCAAGAAGTGCCCAATATTTATGGATGAACATTTAGAAAGAAAGAAAAGCCATTCCTGAAACTAAAATCAAAAATTGATTAAAAAATGCTACGCATTTGTGCGGCAGTTTAATCTAGAGGTCGATATTTTTATGAACCAAAATAAGTTTAAGTCTTTTAATTAATTATTTTTATTTGTTTATTTGCACGTATTTTTGAAATAAACATTTAATTTTGATATAATAGTAGTAATTTTTTAATTTTTTAATAACACAAAACAATATTACAAAATAATACAAAATTTGAAAAATTATTAGGTGTATTTTCTAACATTTCCTCTAATTTTTGAAGATTTCCTGAATTACTTGAAATTTCCCTTCACTTATAAACTAGATTTCCTTTCCGAAAACCCAGAGGTTCCAAAATCTAAAATAGTCAGTGGATATTCAATGTTGGCCCCGTTGGACAGACTTTTCTTTTTCTCAAATGCTGAATGCCGGAGGGAATTAGACATAAAACCTGTAGCAAAGTCTCTAAATATTTATCATAACTATAGCGAGCATAGGTAAATTACACCCACGAAAAACATGTTGGTTCGTTTACGATACATCGAAGAATTTCTTTTTCCCAGAGTTCAAGTTGTCCGACATCCATACACGTGTCCGACATCCAAACAAAAACCGAGACAATATAGTTGAGATTAGTGCAAGCAAAAGAATGAAGCGACGTTGTGTGCGCTGCGTCGATTATCGCTAGAATACGTGACGCTTTTAACGTCTGCCTATTCGTGCTCATTTTCGTTTCAGCGTACAATACGTCCCGTCGAAAACATCATCGCGTCCGAAACGCAACGCTATTTACCTGACTGCGCGACGCAAAGGCGGGTTATGTGTTTATCGGTCAATATTTATGAATGTATGTATGTTTGTTCTTTTGTGGCGCTCTAGAGCCGAAACACGTGGACCAATTTTGATGATTTCTATTTTCAATTGATTCGTCTTAAACCTGTGAGTGTCACTAAAGACATGATAATAATTAAAATTTTATATGGCGCCCACAAGACGTCTTTTTGTCGCCAAAACGACACGTTTTGGTGTGTATTTCTTTTTTGTTGGAAAGATTGCGAAATTTGCCATCATACCATAACAAAAAGGGGTAAAATAAAATATATTATTAAATAACAAAAAACCCGATTGCGTTAAAAAAAGAGCTAAAATAAAAAAAATAGTAGTTGTAAGAGGTACTGCAGGCGGGGACAAGCTAATCGTAAATTTTTACAGAACATCTTTTGTAATTCTTTGCTTGTCCCCGCCTGCAATACCTCCTACAACTACTATTTTTTTAATTTTAGCTCTTTTTTTCAATGCAATCGGGTTTTTTGTTATTTAATAATTTATTTTTTATGTTCGTATATCCTTGCCAACATGTAGATTCCGTTCCAACGTAAAATATGCCGAGTCAAACACGTCGCGTCATAATTGCTCGTCTAGAAATCTAGGGATTTTAAAAGTGGAAAAAGGAATTTTTTTAAAATTTTCCTGTAAATCTAGGGAAATTAACCCGTGTGTAGTGAAAACAAATAATTAGAAGTTTCACTGTAACAAAATGTCGTTAAATTTTGTTTGATACAATTTGCAAGTAGCACTCTATACAGTCCTTTTATTTGGTGATATTAGCAGCATAGCTTCTGCTGCAGAAAATCTGGAAAATTTGGAAAAACCAGGGAATTTAAGATTTCCCAAATTTTGTCAAGGTCGGGAAATTTCTCATTTTTAGTGTCAAGTCAGAGGAATTCAATTTTCAGTCGGAGAAAGCAAACTAATTATTTTTTTTAATTAAAAAAATAAATTAAAATTTAAAATTAAGATTTTTTATAGTTTTAACTTCCAATTTATCGAAGTGTCAGTAAAAATTTTTATTCCTTGTGAGGGAAAACCTGGAAAAGTCAGGGAGTGGGAGTATTATTTATAAAATTCAGGGAAACCGTATAGCAATTCCAAATATAACCTTTTCTATTAAACTAAGCCACATTTTCATTTTGTTTTCTGTAGCCGAAATGATGTTAATTTTGTAATTTTAAAGCGGTTTTATATTAATTTAAAGTTTGGTCAGTGTGGTATGTATTTACCTGATAAGATTTTTAGTTTTCGTTTCTGCTGCAATTTTACATTATGATTTTGATGATCACATTCTGCAGCAACAGATATGATTTTGCTTGAATGCACTTGGTTTATGTGTGTAGTTTTTTGGATACAACTAGCGATTGCTAATTGTGTGTTTGGAATAAATGGCTTCCGTATTTGGTTTTCCGTCATCGCACCTGTGGGTGGTTTTCCGTGCAAGTGAGTTGATGGGGGATTGAAAGCGAACGTGAAGCGCACGATTCTTGCGCGCGTGCTGCTTGAGAATTTTTTAATTTTCTTTAAAACGCGTGGATATCTTAATATGTCCAAAATTTTCGAAAATCACCGCCCAGTGTAAAATATGTTAATACCCCGCTCTGTTTGTATATTAAAATATCTAGGGAATTCTAAGGAAAAATTGCCCGATATCTAGGTATTTTCAACTAAACCAATATGATAATGCTGAGCGTAGTATTTTCTTAAACCAAGAAAATATTTTCTTTCGGCTATTGAAATAAAAGAATTTCTGTATACAATCGGTATTTACTTGAATCAATTGTTTTAGTATATTATTGATTATTGTAGACATTAAAACAATAGTATCTCACCCCGGACTAAACCCTACAATTTTTTTTACAATACTGATTTACTAACTGACAGGAAATTATTGTAGGCAAGTCTAAAAAAGCTGGAATTAAGTTTGATATTCTAAAAACCAATAAGAAAAATGTATTATTTTTTATTTACTTATCTTATTAAGATTTACTTATCTTTATTTACTGATCTTACTTACGCATCGGCCAGCAAAATCAGATAACTGGAGCGAGGGTTGCAGATGTTGGCTCTCGTGGATTCTTATAGATAAGATGGTACGGCGTTTAACTTTTGCTAAGTTGATAAATGAAATGGGCACCAGGGCAGTCGTGAGCCAAGTCGGGCCTCGTGGCAAGACTTCGCGGGCCCCCTGCTCTTCTTAACAATTTCATAAATAAAAAGAAAGTAAAATAAGAAACTTCGTATTTTTATCAAGAAAAACTACCCACAAAACATCTAAAATATGTAAAATTAACTAAAAAAAAGTAATCAACTAATTTTTGGTTTGATATAATATTATAGAGTTTTATTTGCACTTTCAAGATGCTTTTTATGAAATTTATTTGGTAATTTGCCTTTCCGTCCCCTGCTTGGGCCTGATAGACACCAGGAACCCCAATGTAAAAACACTAATCACAAGAAAATTGAAGGGGTCTTTATTTGAAACTCCACTGTAAAAGAAAAATATGATGCGGAACAGAACCCCGTTATTACTCAAACGTAGTAAGGAATCGTCAAAGTAATACCAGAAAATTGAAAGTAATTCGGACAACTTTATAAAGTATGAAACGATAAAATTCTTACCACTGATAATCACCTTCACTTGCGAAGCACAGCTGCAGATACGTAAAATCAATCCAGCTGGATTAAAAACTATTTCTAGTGAAAGAAAAAGAATAAGAAATTTTATTTTAATTTAAAAAATTTTTTTTTTTTAATTTAACCATAAATACATACTAAAAACCACAAATTTACTTAAAATTTTTTACTTTTGGTTCATTTTCATTTTCTAGTAGTTTTCTACTGATTGCACAGGTGTATTCTATCACCGGGAATAATTCGGTATATAATTCCGTTTCAATTAGCCAAAATTAAAATTTTTATTTGTAAATATCAATAATCGCGACCTCACATCTTCGATAGATTATTATCAAAAAGCCCCTCTCTCTTTCCTTTCTCTCCTGGTTCCCAACCTGCGAAGGTACCAACTTACTGCCTGAAATTCTATACTGAATCAAACAATTATTATTGAACCCACGGGGCACAAATCATTTAAGGATTGCTACATGTAGTGGTATAGTTATACTATACACACATAGTAAAGAGTAAATTCAAAACCAAACTTAACTACTGTGACTATTTCTTTACAATTTAAAAATTTATGACAAAAATTACACAATCTATTTATTTAACTAGTTTCAGAACTATACAGTATTTAAAAATTGTGAACATAATATGTACTAACAGGTCTGTTGTCTTTATTTTCATAAAAAACGTCGAAATCTGAACCTGTTCTATACAAAAATAGAACACCACTTTCGTATGTTGAATTTTCGATTGGTAAATTATCAGTGGTAGCTTGTAAAGAATTTAGATGGTGACGCTTGCATGTGAAAGTCAGGGGTTTGATAACCCACCCAAACCGACGTGGTCAAACCACGCCAGCGTAATTCCAGAGAATTTCATTTCCAACATTCCATCACCAGATGAAGAAGATCAAAGTGCCTCCGGCTCTCTTATGCTTTGCATGCCATTCAGCTGCGCTACGCTGAGGGGTTTGATGTTTTTAAAAATTATCAAATTAAAGTCCGAAATCGAAAAAGGCACTTTAAGAATAAGAATCAATTATGATTTTTTGATAGGTTGCTTGTCGGTTTGATGAAGCACTGCCTCCCTGCCTACCCAGGCAAGCCGCAACTGGTGGTTATAAGTAGCTATAATGGAACTACATCTTATACATAATCTCGATATCAAAATATATCTTGATATCGATTAGACATCAAGAAACAAATTTACTCTGAATTAGGCTAATTTTATCGTCCAGTTTGAATTTCCGATTTTTAATGTAATTTTAAAGTAAAACAAAATAAAGTAATGCATAATTTAGCTTGGAAAAATAATATTAATTTTTTAATTAATCGGGTAATATAATGCAGTTATATTACCTATTTATCACCTATTTCCAAAACCGGCTATATCCATATTTTTCACTAAATGAGTTATTGAAAAAAAAATTTTCACAGTAAAAATTTTTTTAATTCTTCGTGGTTCTTAAATAATATTTTTTAATTTTTGAGATATTGTTGATTGAATGATTATTTCGACATTATTCTTAATATAGTTTAAGACTAAAATGTTAAGTTATCAAGCAATTGCACATTCAAAATGAGTTCATTTCCAAATCCGTTTAAATCCAAAATACTTTTTATTGTAGTATTATCAATTTTCACATTTCGAATGTAAACTGATATTTTTTGGATAATTTTGATCTTATTAAAATTTTAAAATGGTGTATACTTTTTATATTGCAGTTTTTTAACTCACCTGAAAAAAATGTTAATATGGATTTAGCCGGTTTTGGATATAGGTGACTCTCTGTAATATGTATTTGTAATTTTAAAGAATACCTAAGACGCGAATATTTGCTACCCATAACTTGGATACATATTTCGGTAAATTAATTTTTTTTATGTTGTAAGTGATTCCAACCATTTGATTTGGTGAAACTATGTAGTATTATCGTTTACGCATTTTATATCTTAAGATTGATTAGAAATATAATTAAAAAAATAAACATTTTTTTTTTTAATAATTAATTTATTATTCATAAGTATATTATACTTATGTTTTTGAACTGAAATAAGTGTTTTGATTTCCGATATTTTAGAATTATCAATTTCAGTTTGTTGCTGTTAGAAAATATAGTACGTTTTCATAATTTTATGTATTTTTGCAATAAATGGATGTTAAGCAGAGCTTCCAGTAGTATGATTTTGAATTATTTTTTTACTAAGAATTAATATTTATTATATTCTCTTATTTTTTTTAATTAAACTGAAAATTTTGCACTACATAAATTTAAATATTTGTTTGCTTCACAGAGTATAAAAATCGCTCTATTTTATTTACTACAATGTTTTCCCGTAATACAATACATTCATGTATTGTATCTCTCCCGATTTCCTTACCGCAAACTTGAAAACGAAAAGAAAATTCAAGGCAATCTTTTTGTCAACAAAGTTGATAAAGGAAGTTTTTTCACATTCTTACATGCCAGCTTATATTTAAAGAGAAATTGTTTGTATAAAGTTCTTTTAATTATATCTATCCCAATCCCAAGTTTTTTTTGAATTACTTTAATAAGTGCGTTTTTCAATTATTTAATTAATTTATTTAACTAAATAAATACATTCTTTAGACTTAAATAAAAACGTATACTATTAGAACTAATAAAATTTCAATTTCATAAATTGTTTTACATACTAATAGATTTGTTCAAAATAGTAACCTATTATACAATTAATAAATCGGTACTATCATTCTACGGAGTGTGTTGTAGTATACGTAATAATACATTTTTAAATTTATTAAATAGTAAATTTGCGAATAAATATAAAACATCGTTTTTTTTACTAAAGCGCAGCCACATAAATTATTCACGTATTACTGAAAATAACATAAAATTACATAAATTTAAATAAGCACACTTCTTACGCATTAAGCAAATTTTCAAGACGTTGCATTTCAGGACGTTGAAGTTTCTTTCTCATTTTCCACATTAGTATTAAATAAACTTACAATATGCAAATGATTTATGTATGCCAACTTCAGCCCAAATTCTAAGCAGTGTTTCATCTCGAACTTTTGTGTTTAATATACTAAAAGAGTATTAAGTTTATAAGAAACAATAAATAAATCTCAGTCTATTAACTAATACAGAAGTTGACTACTTTTAGTGATTTATGTTTTGTTTTACAATCAAAACAGTATTTCTATAAGTAGTTAGATAATCTTTTTAATAATAATGTGAAGGAATTATTGTTGAGTTTTTAGGTATATTAAAACAATATTATAAATTGTGCGACGTTTCTAGTAGTATAATGGTTCATTATCAAGGCTAGTACCGATAAATAATGTAATATAAAAATCATAATGCAGAGTAATTCGTGAGCTATAAATTTTTTTTACATGCACCTCACAACTATATGGCATAAGGCCACAGACTAGATGCTAGTCCGTGTACGGGCTTTTCAGCTTGTTTTTCAATAAATATCTTTAGCGCGAGTTGATAGCCGATATTCAAGAGAATTCTTGCGAATATCAATTTTATTCGTTTTGGTTCTTTATCAACATGGTCCGCACAAAATGTGTTACTACTAGTTTTATCAGTTATGGATTTCCTATTGTTAATTAATTAACAGATTGCAATAATACTTAGGTTCAATAAAAAAATTATCTACTAATTCATCTCATTAAAATAATTTAAATCCGGATCTGTCAAGCGATAATTATGTCTTTTGAATAATTGATTTTTCTACGTACTGTATTTCTTAACTTCTTAAAAACTATGTAATTACAAAATTAAATTAACAGTTACTAATAAAATCATTTTTTAGATGCTAGTGATTAAAAATAAATGCTCGCGTGCAAGGAAAATAGAAATAGTTTAAACTTTTATTTTATATTTCTTTTGTTTTTCGATCTTTCCTGTAGTTAATTAAAGTTCAGTCATCCAACTATTTGTTTTAATTTACATCCAAGGAAAGGTTGTTGTGTATAATTATTATATATAATAATTTAATTGCAGTTTTATTCTTTGTTTAAAATTGTAACAAATGCCTCTCTTACTAAATTTTAAATTGATTCAGAAAAGTAACAACAGATTAATCAAAATTAAAGTATACTACTGCAGTAGCACCTCAAGCCCTGTAGACCCATGGCTTGTTTATCTTAGCATTTAATAGTACAACAAAGATGCTGTCAGCATCTTGTGGGGGAGACATGGTCGAAGCAGTCAGATGTACCCGGTCAAGGATCGAACCCACGACTGCGACGTAACAATGTAGCATTGTTGCTACAATCGTGGTCGTGTGCCAGTGTTAAGCTGGATTTATAGTTTGACGTACTGTAAACGTAGACGCACTGCAAAAAGATGAACTATGAAATGTATATACTCTTGTTTATAAATGAACGTAGACGCATGACATAACGTAAGTGACGGAGTGTAACGGAAGAGTTGGTCAACTTTCATCTCTTA
The DNA here is from genome assembly GCA_949152465.1 of Cantharis flavilabris. Lineage (NCBI taxonomy): Eukaryota > Metazoa > Arthropoda > Insecta > Coleoptera > Cantharidae > Cantharis > Cantharis flavilabris. The sequence goes on from OX424441.1 coordinate 11,820,026, forward strand.
CAGTACGTTTCTTGCGTCTGACCAATCAACAATAAAGATATTCGACCAAGAACCCGTGTTACATTTTGAGATAGTGATTAGTTTACGGCCAGCTATTATCTAAACGTGTATTATGTATGTCGACGATGTTACATAAATGCTCGCTATGCCCGATTTCCGGGGCGAAATGAGTTCGGGAGGTTTATCAACCTGTTATCAAAAAGTGAGTGAAAATTTTCATAAGTTAACGACTGGGGGTGGTTGTAAGCCAAAGATTGCAATAAAATAATCCGACGCTTGCCGGTTGTTAGTCGCCTACAATCATCCGCTGCAATCTTCTAAACATGTAAAAAAATAAAAATTACTAGTTTACGGCTGATAATGGGGGGATCCTACCATAAGCCTTCGAACTAACAAAAGCCTCAACCTTCAGCCGTTTTCAATAGGGTGGAAGGGCGCCGCAAAGTGGGACGAAACCCTGAATTTGTGGCCAAAAATACGAAAAATGAATTGTGGATTAGGGGAATTTTAACCCTTGGATTGGCTAGAGAAATGATTGGTGCATTTAAACCTCGAAGGGTAGGGTCGTATCTTCCATGTCAGGCTCGATACAGTAATTCAAAGTCGGGCTTCGTTAAGAGTTCATGCGTCACGCCAGAAAGTAAAGCAAACACAGTGATGTTTAAAATTCCATAACTTGAAAATGAATTAACTTATTTTAATTCTTCAAAATGGATTTTATTCCCGAAGATATGTAGAATATATTCATGTTTGAATTAAATTGAAAAGTTATGTTTAACTGCTTGAAATAGGGCCGTCTTCGATACCCTAGCGAAAACAATAACATTTTCGACACCTCACTTTCAAATAAACAAAAAGTATAATATCCTAATATATAAAATCCCAGCACGCTGCTGCTGCTCCTGCTGCTCCAGCGTGTCATTTTTTGGTGAAAAAAGGAACACTCTGATTGGTCGAATTTTTTACCAACCGAGAAATATATTAAACTAAGATTAAGACTAAAAATATTTGAAAAAGAAAATAATGAATAATTACTTTAGAATAAAAACAATTAAACCTTATAATAACCATCCTTCGGCAGTCGGGTAAAAAGTCAAAACAAAAAAGAAGACGCAAACATGATTAACGAGAAGGAAAACGAAGAGAAGAAATGAAAAAACAAAGAGAAAGAGGAAGTACAGCAATTAGTGAAGAAACATCTCCAGTCAAAGATATAAGATGAACACTAAATTGATGAGAAGAGAAACGACGAAAGAAATATAAAAAAAGAAGAAGAACGGCAATTAGTAAAGAAGCACCGCCAATCAAAGATATAAGATGAATTTGAAGACATGATTAATGAGAAGAAAAACGAGGAAAGAATTGGAAAAAGGAAAAGAAAAAAGAACAAAACAAAGAAATTAAATAAAATAATAGAAATAGAGAGAACTTCTTCAACGAATTACAGTTTTGTATATAAATAAATGCATTAACCATATAAATTTTATAACTACCAATACCACGATGCTACACATCAATCGAGATTGCAACGAATCAAGTTACACATCAATAGAGTTGCCGTTAAAAAAGAGATCCACTTCATTTTATGAAGGATTTTTAAGACAGATTACCTCGGTGGTTTGCTATTGCGCGCCGAGGGAGAACAGCTAGAATACAGTTCTTGCTCCACTCGGGCTCGAACCAGGGTTCTCTGCTTAGTAGTCAACGCACTTAAGCATCAGACTACAACCGCCCTCGAGCTATCTATATATAAAAATTTAAAAAAGCCGGGAAACTGCTTCTCCTACAGGGTGTCATTTAACGCATGCCCCAACATCTGCGTTTAAAAATTAATACACATTTTTAACACACATATTATTTTGTTTGTGGGCTTTTACTCCTAAAAATGGCGTGCACCGGACGACCAGACGTCAAAAACTTCACGGACTTTATAGACATCACAGGACTTCACTGGACTTGAAATACTTTTTGTAACTTCGATGTACTTTTTGTGACTTTATGGGACTTACCTAACGTTGTGTAATTTTTTTAAGCATATACTTATAATATTGACGTATACGGATATATTGGTGCAATTTTGCAAGGGCCCAGAACCATTATGCCACCTTGTATTTGACTGACGGTTATAGATTATCGATATATGCATTACAGACAACTTGTTCTGAGATTTTGGAATATAAACCTATCATAAAAAAGTAAACTTGTAAATTTTTTTAAAATCGGTGGGCCCGGCGCCCTTCCACTCCATTGAAAACGGCTGACAGTCGAGGCTTCTGTTAGTTCGAAGGCTTATGGTAGGATCCTCCCCATTGTTAGCCGTAAACTAGTATTTTTTTTACCGTCAAGTTGTAGACGACTGACAACCGGCGAGCGTCGGATTATTTTATTGCAATCTTTGGCTTACAACCACCCCCTGTTGTAAACTTATGAAAATTTTCACTCACTTTTTGACAACAGCATTTATGTAGCATCGTCGACATCCATAATACACGTTTAGATGATAACTGGCCGTAAACTAATTACTACCTCAAAATGTATCACTGGCTCTTGGTTTATATACAAACATCCAGGAGGACAAAAGGATAATTTCAGATGTGTGCAAAAGTATATCTTTTAAGATGTTATGTTATTAAATAATTTCCCATTATGAATAATTTTTACTACATCACTGTTAAACAAACAGAATTTCCCATATTACAATTAATTATAAATATGTAATTGAATGCATGGCACAAGTTTAATGGCCACATACTATACTATAAGTATTAAGTAGGTACTACATACTTTTTTTTTACTGGCACACTGAGAAACATTAATTTAAATTTAAGTTCTAATTTTGTTAAATAAAAAAATTAATACAAATGTTTTATTTAAGGATCCTGTCCCATAGGAACGTTAGCATGTTCAGGTGATGAAAATTGCGTACCGCAAAGTAAAGTATGTAACAAGCATAAAGATTGTCCAAATGGAGAAGACGAAGAACCTATTCTTTGCAGTAAGAAATTATATTATTTAAATGTTTAATGCAAAAATGAATTCTTGTTATTATTAGAAATATTTAAAATTGTTCCATGTTAGAAAATCACAAAATTTATTAGCCGATATTTCGCTTTCCATGTTAAAATAATATTGAAATAGGTAAGGTCAACTTTCGCTTTTACACAATTATTTGGAAAATAATTAGTTAGGAAAGCTCCAGAAATATATATGAATTTTGAAAAGTAAACGATTTTAGTATAATAAACAATCCTAATAAAAATATTATTTCATTTTTACAAAATCATTAAAATTCACCATTTATAATTTATCAATCAATATATTACATTTCAAATTGTACCTATCTACGTATGTACGTGTTAATGTAATGTACAAAATGCCATCATTGCTACATTTTAAATCCTAACAACTTTTCATAATTTTAAATATTAGATTTAAATGGCACTATTACTGTAACCCTTCTATCGTGTATGCTCGATTTTAAAACTGAAGTAGGTACTGCAAACATCATCAGAATTTTCTTGACAACACCTTTTTGGATTTATGTGTAATAGAAGTAGGTGGGTGTTCTTTAATTTTACTTTTAGATTTTAAAATACTTTAATATAATTTTAGTTTTACTAGTTTGTTTTAAGAAAATTGAATAAAAAAAGTTAAATATTAAATTAGTTTGCTATAAGAACATATAAATTTTACCGCAAAAACATAATAATAGAGATAAGGTGATGTTTTTAATCGCGCACAAGCCATGATAACGCATGCATTGGCATTAGCTTATTATTTTGTTTTTGCGGCAAAGTTTATACGTTCTTATCAAAGTAATTTGATATATGACTTTTTAATTCTATTTTTCCTGAAACAAACTATACTTCTAATAATCAATTGATACGTGGTTTAGGTAGTGTAACTCGATATTAACCATATCAATATTTTAGAAAACCCAAAAAATGCAATAAACACTTTTCAGAACTAAAATGTTTAAAAGCACATGTAAAATACACTGTAAGTATTCGCAAACGTTTTCACCATACTATGGCATCATCAGGCGATGAATTAGAAAGAAAATTAAGAGAGAATCCTTTAAATATTGTTCAGAGTGGTAGGGGGAGGTATTTATAAGAAAAGAAGGGATATTTTGAAAGTCATTGCAAAAATGGGGGGGGGGGGTTAAAACTATACTTCTGTTACTATGTAATATGTCTACGCATTTTACACATATTAAATGTATCTGCCAATGTTACTTTATAGAGAACATCTCGAATTGTGTTATAAATAACAAGAACTTTCTTAAATTCTTCTATTTTTGTTATTTTATGCCCAACTATTTTATATATTTTTTATTTATAATGGATTTTAAGGATAAAATTTTAAAAATTAATTAAAATAAATATTAGATTGCTTTCTTCTATTTGAACTAACATTAACATTTAACATTAACATTTTTATTCATACTTTCAATGGGACATCCCAATTACAGAAAGTGAATACAAACATTATGTAAAAACCTACATAAACCAACAACTATTCCAAATCAGCAATTCAATAATTTAATATAATTACAATATTATTTCAATAATTGCAACTCGATAATAAATCTAATGCAGCCACATGTGAGTGAAATTGAAGAAGAGAATAACAGATACTTCTCTGACTATCTGCATGAATGTCACACACTTTTTATGTTCCATTTGTTTTTTACTTGGGGTGCTGGGTACGTGCAATGAATTACATATATACCGGTACGTAAATGGTACGTCTTTTTGTCAGATAACATACGTTTATCACATACAGTGTTTGCTAGAGAAACGTACAAATTTGCACACAAAAAATTAATTCACAAAATTGAATTAATTATTTTATAAATAAAACCTACTACCTGGATGTTGATGTGTGAAAAATTTAAATTCACATATTATATTTAAAAATATCGTTATAAAATATATTTTTTAAGTTGTTTAAAAAATATTGTTTTGTTTATAAAATTTAAAACAAATCAATTAGCTGGCAATTTGCTTTTTTTTCTGCATCAAAATGTTGATTGAGACGTACATTATGTACAAGGATGTACGAATGCAGTACCTTCATTATTTGTACCAATTTTTAGGTACTACCTCGTGCAAATAATGCACGAATCTTGTACTAAAGTGGTACGTCCTGGTTCATACTAGCTACGTGCAATATTTGCACAAAGTACGTACACATTTGTACGAATAATGGATGTACCTTATTCGTACAACACTGTGCATAATGTACGTACTGGGTACGTAAACAGTACGTACGACTTGCATACCGGTACGTACGTGGTACGTCCATTTGGATAAAAATATTCGTCGTAGATATGTCCAAAATATGTTACTGTGCTGTCTGGGAGAATTCAAAGTCCATCTGAGGTAGATATTCGTACATACGTGGTACGTACTTGAAAGTACCGGATATGTACGTCCACTTCACGTTCATAAGTGTACATCGACGTACGTGCTTTAAAGTACAGCATACGTACGTCCACGCGAGGTACGTAAACGGATGTACATAAGATGGACGATAAACGCATGAAATATGTACGTACTTACTTTTACGTACAGGTACGTACTTTGAAATACGTTATATATTCGTCCGAGTTTCGTACATGGACGAATGTACATAAAATGAACGAAATTTGTACGTACTGAGGACGAAGCGTGCTATTAGGGTAGTCTTTATAATACATACATAATACATTTTCGTATGAAAATCTAAAAATATTACATTTAAGCAATTTGTGCATCTTATAAATTGAAAAATTTCAATAAATATTCTATACATTTGTAATAGCTCTAATCCAATCCCGGAATGTTGATACTCTTGTGTATAGATCAGGGTAACCGAGACCGCAAGGCATAGCGAAAGCTGAAACACCATGTTGTTGGCCAGCAAATACTAAAGGACTACCGTAGTCTCCGTAACATATTCCTTGTCCAACTTTTCCGTCACTACAAATGTGAGTGTCGTAAATTTGATGCCCTGGCAACCTTTGCTGGCAAGCTTGATTATTTATCGAAGTCAAAGTAATCCATTGTAAAGTATTTGGAAAAACAGTTGATGGATAATTAGTAAATCCCCATCCGGATACGGTGAGAGGTAAACCTACGGATGATGGATCATTGCTAAGACCAACAGCTCTAACAGTATCAGAAAATGAAATTCGTCCGTTTACTCGAATTAAACCAATGTTGTTTAAGTTATAACTCGGGTTATATTCTGAATGTGGATTTAAAAGCAAAATATTGTATGAAACTCCACCAACATTAAGAAATATTGTTCCGACTACAATTCTTATAGACGATGCCGATTTCCTGCAATATAAAGATTTATCAGTATTAGTTTGAAATTTCTTATACCGAACATTTTTGATCTTACCCGAAAATACAAACCGCCGAAGTTAAGATCCAATCTTCACTAATAATGGAACCCCCACAAAAGTGAGCACCGTTAACACTCGATCTTAGTGAAACCTGGTAAGGAAATTGGCCCGCAAAAGCCGGAGATCCACCAATTATTCTTTGATCGAGATTTTCATTATTTATGGGATTTGCTAAAAACGTTTTAGGATTATTTTTTATTTTTGCCTAACAATGATGAAGGATCCAGGCAAAGTTCATAGAAGAGGCAAATGCGCCTCGGAAGCCTATTAAATTTCAACAAAATTTTGTTGGTTTTTGTTGAATCATTAGTCGATATAAGGGGGGGGGGGGGAAGGTTGTTACTATGTTTTCATCTTTAAATGTGATACCAGGGAAAAAGCCGAAGTCCATATGCATTACAGTCAGTTATTTACATCAGGGAGTAATGTACCATTTTTAAAGTAAACAAGGTGGAACTCGCTTTTGAGACAGTTCTTAGGCTTCTATACATCTACTTTTTATTACGTCGATTATTCGGTCATCTAATTAGCCGTAGACACGATTAGCCGTAGCGTATCAACGGATTATTTGATCAACGGATCAAATAAGTAAAATTTTTTCTGATTTTTAATAGATTAAATTATTTGGGCTTTATTTATAAAAAAGGGGTTATTTTTAAATTTAACCAAATACGTTTTGGTAATTTACATATAGGTAAGTATATTATTTAAAAAGTTTGTTAAATATTTGTTCCATTATTTCAAAATTCACGATCCAAAATACAAGACTTCTTCAATTAAAGTAAGTAAGTCGGTTACGACTTATGCAAATAAACTTTTCCCTTGTGAAAAAGTAGACTTTACTCCCATGTTGTACAATATACTATTGTTTGATTATACGTAGATTAAGAATAATACAAGAAATTACCATAGAAAAGTCGTTTTTGTTTTATTGTTAACATGGGAAATCATCATAGCATTGCTAGAATGACTATTAAACTGATTTTACTTACCAAGAGAACTGCAGATTACCAACGAGAGCACCGGGAATAGCATGATCGTTTTGACTACCTTTTCAACGAGAAAAACTTCCATTTATATAAAAATTGGCCCATATCAAGTATATCGATAATCGGTGTTATCGATCTAAATATTATTAATCCTGAAGTACTTGCGTAACATTAATATTAAGGGGGGAAAACAGTTTAGATGACTCAAAAAAACGAATTTTTTCTTTTTTCATAAATTGTAAGTAAAACTATTTAAGAATATGTTCCCCAAGTTTCGAATAAAAATATCAATTCGTTTTGATGCTATGAGCGTGAGTGTCGGACGAGTAGCAGGTAAAATGAAGCGATCACTCAGGGAGTCAAGTAGTAATTACCTCAAACTGTAGATTTATTTATTTTACGACCTTTTTGCAAGTTGCAACATAAAATAAGCTGCCTTCAAAAATTTTAATCATTCGAAAATTTGTTGTTGCTATGGAGTTTAAATATAAATAAAATATGAGGTTAGGTGAAAAAATGTTAATATATCCGAGAAATCAGCATGGTTCAGTCATTTTATTAATTTTAAACGAACTAAATATTATAGTTGGTAACATCAGCTTAAGTTACGCTCAAAAAATTAACGAGCGGCGTATAAACCGACAAAATTGACGAAGTTATTTGGAAACCAAAGAAGCTCGGAGGGAACGAAAGGACCAATTGCAAACTGAAAACGCCAAATAAAAAAAGGATTGGTTTGTTATATGGTGCTGAAATCGCTGATTAACCGGTGAGCAGTTTAAATCATTCTTTAGTACCTTCAATTTTATGTTTTTGACAATTTTATTTTAAAACGCGTTTTTCTCAAAACTACATAGTTTTAATTTGTGTACACTCTAGCTCAAAAAGTTTGTAACCTATCATTTTAAGAAAGTGATAATTAGTTTCTTTTCTCTATATGAACCTAAATTTAGGGTAATATCATTGTTTAATTTATATTTTTTACAGCAGAAAAGATATAGAAAATTATCAAAAAATAATACTTTTTTTTTATACACCTCTAATAAATGCAATTTTCAATTTTTTTGGTCAAAGTTAGGTTCATATAGAAGAGAAACATGTTCTTGAAGTAATCTTCAAACTATATTGATTTCAGATGAAAACTGTGGCCTCCAGAGTGTACACAAAAAGCAAAGTCTGATGGCGACTTACGATGGGCCGCAGCTTATATGTTCTATATTTTCAAAGGAAATGCTCCAAAAAAATTAAATTAGTTGTTTAAAAATATGAATAAAGTAATCCTAAAGTTTGAATAGATGTTTTTTGTTCCATCCTTGTCAAAAAAAATCTTGAAAATCAGTAAAAAAACGCACGTTTAAACTGTTTTCTCCCCTTAAAACATTAAAATTTTAATTAAATTAAGAAAATTATTATTGCTGATAAAATTATCAAAAGACTAATTTATATTTTATATGTTAAGATTACAACGACTTAATTGAATTAGATTTTCTAATCTAAAAAATGTTAAGTACTACTAATTCAGTTTCAGTAGGAACCTAGCTGTTGTAGGAAAATTAATATTCCAATAAATACAAAAATTATATGAAAATTACATCTAAGAGGTTTTTCGACTGTACGCACAAAAAATATTTCTTGAGAGAAATGCGCAAAATAACTATTCGTGAAACAAGTAATGAAAAATAAGCTTTTCCTACGCTTTTCACAAATATTTTTTCTATTATTATTTGAATAAAAGCAATTATTATGATATGACCCCTTTGGATTTTTGTGTGGGGGTACCTGAATAAATCTAAAGTGTACGAGGATGGGCTCCGCAATTTAAACGAGTTAAATCAAAAAATCACCCGAGAAGTTCGCGCCATAACACTGGCCATGATTGTTCTCGTGATGCAAAATTTTATGGTCTGTTTAGAAGAGGTTATCCGCTGTGAAGGGCGTCATTTAAATAATGTTGCTTTTTGTAAATAATTTCCCAAAGAATAAATTTTAATTAGGAATTTTTATGAATAAAAAATTTTGAAGAATAAAAAAGTTATTTCTTACTTGAAAATCGGAAATTTGCCACAGGACACCCTGTATTTAGTTTTTAACTTTTGGAAAATGATACGTTCTGTTTTTTGGGTTTTCTAAAATATTGATATGGTTAAGTTACACTACTTAAACCACGTGTCAGTCGATTTAAAAAAAAATTATTTTCTGTTTTTTAGTCTCGTGTGTATGAAATTTTGTAATCGATTATAAACAATTATGACAGAAACACGTGGCAAATTTTCGGTTTATTTTAGTTTCTCTTTACCTGATCATATCTGAACTATAAAGTTGCTCTACCTAATTACCAGCAATGTATCAATCTGTTTGATAGTAATTTTTTTACATTTTTTTCATTTTGAATTTTTGTCACTTATTCAGTAGCGGATCCAGACAATTACCATAAGAGGGTGAGTCACAAAATAAAAAATTATTAAATATGAAAAATAAAAAGGAGTAATATTTCAAAAATAAATTTATATTTTGTTTTTTAATTAATTACAATTGCTATGATGCAAAAATTGATATTTCTTTAGCTCTAGGGGGGGTTATCACCCCTTTAAATTCGCCACTGAGCGTACTATATTAAAACAAAACAATTTAACGCTCTTATCTTCCTCTTATTATTTAAAAAATTTCCCCTCTTTTATATTCGATGTTTTTTACTTGGGGTGCTGGGTACGTGCAATGAACTACATATATACCGGTACGTAAATGATACGTCTTTTTGTCAGAAAACATTTGTCCTAGATACGTACTCTGTTTGCATGAGGTACATACAATGTTTGTACGAGGTATGTATAATGTTTGCTACAGATACGTACAAATTTGTACAAAAAAAAATTAATTCACAAAATTGAATTAAATATTTTTTAAATAAAAACTACTATCTGGAATTTGATGTGTGAAAAATTTAAATTCACATAATATTATATTTAAAACTATCGTTATAATTATATTTTTTTAAATGTTTAAAAAATATTTTTTTATTTATAAAATTTAAAACAAATCAATTAGCTGGCAATTTGATTTTTTTTCGGAATCAAAATGTTGATTGAGACGTACACATGTACAAGGATGTACGAATGCAGTACCTCCATTATTTGTACAAAATTGTACGTACCTCCTACGAAAAAGATGTACACATTTTTAGGTACTACCTCGTGCAAATAATGCACGAATCTTGTACTAACGTGGTACGTTCTGATTCGTACTAGGTACCTGCAATATTTGCACAAAGTACGTACGCATTTGTACGAAGAATGGAGGTACCTTATTCGTACAACACTGTACATAATGTACGCACTGGGTACGTAAACAGTACGTACAACTTGCATACCGATACGTACGTGGTACCTCCGTTTGGATAAAAATATTCGTTCTAGATATGTCCAAAATATGTTAGTGTGGTATCTGGGAGAATTCAAAGTCCATCTGAAGTAGATATTCGTACATACGTGGTACGTACTTGAAAGTACCGGATATGTACTTCCACTTCAGGTTCATAAGTTTACATACGATATACGTGCTTTAAAGTACAGCATACGTACGTCCACGCGGGGTACGTAAACGGATGTACGTACATAAGATGGACGAAAAACGTATGAAATATGTACGTACTTACTTTTACGTACAGGTACGTACTTTGAAAAATGTTATATATACGTCCGAGTTTTGTACATGGACGAATGTACATAAAATGAACGAAATTTGTACGTACTAAGGACGAAGCGTGCTGCATATTAGAGCTAGTTTCATGATTCTTTCATCTTGTTTTACTACTATTTCTTCTAGTTCTTGTATTTCTATTTTCATTGCTTGTCTCTCTTCGTTTCATCTCTTTTCTGCATTCTCGAGGTGTTCTTTAATCTCCTTTACCTCTTGTTTTGTGCTATTGAAACCTTGATTCACCATTGTAGTCAAATTCAGCATCATATCCTTTAGTTCATCCATCTCTTTCGATGGTTTTGGTTTCATTATTATTTCTATATTCTGCTTTTTTGGCAACGCAATAGTTTTTTCGCTTATCTGAAATATATGTTATTTTTCCAAATGCTCCGTCATATCCTTTGTTTCGCTTTGTTTCTTTTCTTCTTCCCTTTACTCTTTATATAATCCCTGACATACGAAACACTAATGGATCTACGTCGTCTTCTTCTGCACTTTCCGTATTAGGCATTTTAATTCCTGTTACGGTTCCCATGTCTTCCTAGGTCTACCTAGGCTTCTCTTTCCTCCTGGTTTAAATCTTTGAGGGGAGACTATCTTCGGTCATTCGTTCCAAATGTTTTTTCCATCTTATCTTATTTTCTTTTAGTTTGTCGTTTAAGCTGAAGATGTTTAGTTCGTATCTAATGTCGGTATTTCTAATACGATCCATCTTACTTACTACAACCCTTCACTGTTCTTAAAAATCTTATTTCCGTCGCCTGAATAGAACTTCCTTGCTTTTTTGTTAGTACCCACGACTCGCTACCGTACATAATTGTTGGGACGGCTACTGTTTTATAAAATTTGACCCGTGTGTATTTTCGTGTTTTTTTCTTTAAACATCTTCTTATAGTGCAGCATATATGTCCAAACTTGTTCAGCTTTTGTTCAGTATCCTTATCACGTTGGTATGATAGATGTCATCCTAAGTAGCAGTAGTGGCTTACTTGTTCGATTGTGTTGTTATTTACTACTATTTTTGCTCGCATTGGATCTTTACCTTTGAAAGCCATGACGTTTGATTTTTTTATAGATATTTTTAAGTCGTATTCCAGACATATGCAACTCAGGTTATAGATTCCTCTTTGAAACTCATTTTTAGTTTCAAATATGATCGCGACGTCGTCTGCATATAGAATTGCGTTTAGCTTTGTTAATCTGTCCAGTAATATCCCTTAGTCTATTGTAAGTTTCCACCTGCGTATAGCATTGCCCAAATATTTATTAAATAATGCTGGAGATAAACTGCATCCTTGCTTTACTCGTTTATTAGTTATTATTCTTTCCGTAGGTGTGTCATTTATATCTAGGACTATGGAAGTGTTTTTATATATTCCTTTCAGTATCGCAATCAGCTGTTTTGGGTATCCTCACTTTTCCATTACGGACCACAATTTTGTTCTATTCAGACTATCAAAGGCTTTTTCAAAATCTACAAAGGCTATAAAAGTTGCTCGATTAAACTCTCTATGTTTTTTTATAAGTTGGCGTAAAGTAAAAACGGCGTCTGTTGTTGACCGTCCTTTTCTAAAACCCATCTGATCTTCTATTAGGAGATGTTCTGTAATTGTTTTTACTCATGTATTTATAATTCGTGCATATATTTTATATACTGCGTTCAAAAGGCTGATTCCTCGGTAGTTTTCTCATTTAGTTTTGTCGCCCTTTTTAAAGATTGAAATCACTTTTGCTTCCTGCCAACTCTGTGGTTTTTTTCGTTTCTTCCAGCACATATTGTAGAGGTGTAGCAATCTAAGGTTTAGCATTGTCCCTCCGTATTTTAGGAGCTCTGTGTTTATATTATCCATGCCAGTTGCTTTCTTATTTTTGGAAACTTTTAAAGCTTCTTGCATTTCTTTCATACTAATATCATCTATTCCTTTAGGATCATCGGTAACTAATTCTTCATGTACCCGGACATTTTCATCATACCATAAATTTTTGTAGTGATCTATCCATTTCTGTTCTTCTATGTTGTTAAGTTGTACCGCTTCTTTTTCGGATTTATTTAAAAGTTTTAGCGCTTTATACGCTATTATCTGACGTCCATGAATGTCATGTTCAATATTACTAATGTATCTGTCCCAGGATTCTTGATGCGCTGCTCTTACCAAACTCTTCGCTAGGTTTTTTTTGTTTTGTAGGTACTTTGGTTTTCTGCTGTTGGATTAGCTATGTATTTTCTATACTCATCATGCTTCTCTTTAACGGCTTCTTCGATTTCCGGTGTCCACAGTCTTAGACCCTTTCTTCTTCTATATTTTTGCTTCATTCCCAGAGCTTCGTTAGCCGCTTTTTAATTGCTGCTATATTTGACCATTCCTCATCAACATCACTCTTAGTTATTAAATTTCCCAGTTCTGTGATCATCCTTTGTTGATAAATGAGTCTTATACTTTCCTCTTGCAGTAAGTAGACTTTGTAGACTTCTTTTTTTTGTTTTATCTCAGGGATCTTTTTTGGTGTTATCCATTTAGCGTAAGTATCTATTTGAGTTATAACAAGGAAATGATCTGTACCAACATCACATCCTCTATGAACTCTTGTATCCTTCACTTGTCCAGCTATTTTGCTGTTAGTTATTACATAGTCTATTATAGAGCGTTGTCCCCGTACTGACCATGTATATTTGTGAATATCTTTTTTGCGACAGAAGGTATTTGTGATTTTGAGACCGTTAAAAGAAGCAAAATCCCTAATTGTAATTAAAATATCAATAAGATTTAAATGTATCTTGTAGCTCGTTATTGATAATCATATTTATTGTGTTTTCAAGAGCTAATAATTTTTAATTAATATTATTTTCATATTTGCACCGTAATGCAAAAGATTCAATAAAAACTAATATCCCATTTTGGGATATTTTAATTACAATTAGGTTTGCCTTCAATAATATATATTTTTCTTTTTGCTTGGTTAGATACTTTTTTCAAAAAATTTAATTTTTATTCATTTTGGAATCAAGTTAGGTAGAATTTTGCTTTTATTTTTGTAATGTCAAATAATTTTTAATTTTTATATTTTTTCTATCATATTGAATTGAATACTGTACGCGTTAATTATATTTTCTAGGTTTGCCTGATGAGAATCAGAAATTCGAAACAACTAGGGCCCATTTGTCGCAGACTATTTCACATAATTTGCATATTTTTTCGTATCAATGAACAGTAAGCACTTTCAATCATAAATATTTTTTTTTTTACAATTTTAAACGTATAGGATTGCGAAATCCATACAATAAGATTTAAATGTATCTTGTAGCTCGTTATTGATAATCATATTTATTGATTAAACTTAACCAAATCAAACTAGAAAATATCTAATTTAAATGGTTTTTCATCAGTTTGAGTTATAGGTAGGGAATTTTAAATTTGGGCGAAATTTGTATCTGCCGGGCTTAATGCATTCTCGACTAGAAGATTTGCTGATTTTTAAGACATAATTTTTACATTTTTTAGTAAATTCCTGAACTGTGCTAGTTACGATTATATCTTTCACTAAATCTGAATGTATTTATGTAAATTACTCAAAAACACAAAAATGCTGGAAACTAATTATTAATAAACAGTTTAAATGTTGTTTATTTTTATTTAAAGCAATTTATTTCAAATTATTGTACCTAAATTTTAATATTTAAGTCTAATAATTTTCAAAAGTTTAATAACCCAAATTATTCAATTATTTGTAAATATAGTGGATTTTAGTAGCCCAATTTATTATAAAACAATCACCACCGTATCATAAAAGCTAAAAATGCTAAAAGAACTGGTTAGAATTCTATAAAAAATACATTTTTATAACGAAAACACTTGAATCTTTAACAAATCTTATGGCGAATACCACCAACCATACCACCAAGCTGCTGTTCGGCAGCCATGTTGGAGTGGGGGAGTGGAAGTGCCCTATTCTCGCATTCAATTCTCCAAGAAGAATCAGTTGATCCTGTTTGTTATATTTGTCCATAATTTGTTGGAGGGCTTCATAAAAGGCAATGGATTCGTCAGTTTTTCCTTCTTCCGGAGCATAGACTGCTACTATCGTCAAATTTCTTCTTTCAATTTTGAGTTTTATTGTTATTATTCTTTCATTTATGAATTCGTAGTTTTTTATTTATTTTTCCCATATTTTGTGTATATATTGTCGTGATATAATCTGTAAGGGGGGTGCCTTATAGAAAAATGTTAAATTTTATTTGTTTTTTTTTTAAATTTTGTAAATTTTGGTTTTGCCGCGGGTTAGTTAAGCTGAGCGCCAGCTAGTGATTAAACCTGGCTTTTGCCGATTTGAAGCCGCACGAAGCGGACGGACCGGAGTTGGTCTCCGGTAAATTTAATTTAATTGTGATTTTGATTGAAATATTTATTTGATTGAAAAATAAAAGTTATTAGTTTCACTTTGGACAATTGTTTGGAATTTTTTTGATGAGGTTTGGATTGGAATTGGATTTGTCAATGATTGGAAATTGGATAAATTAAAAATATAAAATTCTAAAAGTTGGAAATAATAATATTGTAATTGTTGGTTTAATTGGAAATACAAAAGTTTTGGGACTAGAAGTTCAAGGAAAGGTAAAAGTTTCGTATCGTGAAGTGCAGCGTGTGGCCAGGTGGGTTCACACATTTTACAGTGCTATTTTACAAATGGTATTTATTCCAAAATTTAAATTTGTAATTTTCTTGCAAATATAATTAGAGATTTTTGGAAGTTGGAAAATATTATCTCAATATACTGCTATACCCTTAGCAGCTCTTTCGTGCTGTGCTACCCCACTGTAAATCATTATATAGTCTTCATCATATTTCCTATGTTAATTTCCTGTGTTCAGATGGTCGACCGGTCACCCTGTATATAAAGCATGATATTTTGCTTCAAACATACCAATATGAGAAATTTTATTGGCTTGATAAATATTGCTTTTGTTTATGTTGTAACGTGGGTTGAATAAATTGCCACTTGTAGATTGAAATGAATTTTACTTTTATTTTAAAGCGAAAAATATATAAGCGAAAAAAAAAAAAAATTACAGGTGAAAGTATGCGAATGTTACCAACATAAAATATTAAATTCACTAATAATTATTTAGAATATATACAAAGTGAAACATAACTAAACAATAACAGTTTACAACCGAGCCGCGCCGCATTTTGGCGTAGCATAATCGTGATGTCTACAAAGTCCCAATAAGAGTTTCACTATTTTTCAAATAAAATAATATTACTATTTGTCACGACCCCAGCGATGGGGTAAGTATTCACGAGTTATTTCTACACACATAACTATAGTTTTCGGTAAATTGACAAAGAACTGTTAGAAATATTCTTCCATAATGTTATACAATTAAATGCCTTTTTTTGTTTTAGCGGATTTGAATGGAAGCATTAACAGCATTAATCAAACAATAAGCACCAGCACAACAACATTAAAATACCATAATAGTATTTTGCGGCATTGCAGTAAGTAAATAAAATATAAACAATTTTTTATTAAAAATTATTACACAAAATAATTACTTAAGAAAAGAATAACAAATCAAAATTCATAATGCTGTAATGTAATTATTTAAAATAATATCTATATAGGAATTAATATGAAATTATTTCAAATCAATATCGAATCGTACCTATACTTTAATTAATCTTGATAAAATTCATTTTAAACGTATATTAGGACAATAAACGGCCAATTTATGATTTTGTAGTTTTTGAGATTTTTCTCAAAGGTGTAACCAAAAAAGTTATTTCCACCCCTCTTTTCACAACTTAATGACTAAGCTACAAAATAAATAGTTTTAAGCAATATAATATAGTATACGCATATACGGAAACGACCTCATGAGACGATATCGCGATACTGTCTCATGAGACAGCCCCATAATGTGTAACTTTCTTTATTATTAAAACTTGCTGTAAAATTTGTTTTGAATCCAGTATTTTTGTAAATACTATTTAATATTTCCTTGTAATTTAAATATCTTTTTAAATTAGTAACTACATAAAATCTTATTTTAGGAATTATTATCGAAACTTTAAATCAATCCTTTACAAAATGTTATAATTATAATTTAACTAATAATCTCCAATTTACATTTTACCTTATTCATTATCCTAATCCCTTTTTGATCCTTGTAGAGAACGCATTTAGTATTTGTAAAGACGAATTTAATACTGGCAACTTTCCATATCTTAAGTTCTTCTATTAATTTCAGTATGTATAAAAATTGAATATTGGGCTTAGTGGAAAAAAAAAATCAAACTAAATTTTTACAATGACGACGATTCGAAGACTTTATGTCTTCATCTTCAAGACTAGAAGAGAAGCAAAAATTACAATGAACGAAAACATCAAGTAATGCAATAATTATACCTAGTAAAAAAGAAAAGTGTAGTTATACTTTCTAGCACGAACAGAGCGCTCTGCTAGAACGAACAGAAAAGTGTAGACTTTACACTAAAGTGTAAAAAGTGTAGCTAGCACGAACAAACCTAATATGTTATCTAGAGTGTTGCAAATTAGTTACACTATGAAAAACTGCTTTATAATATCAATTTTTGGAATTTAAATATCTGTTGCAAATTTGTTACTATATGAAACGAAGGGTTACGCCTTATAAATCTTATATCAATATCTTTATTAATAATCTCATATAAATGCACAAAAATTACTTTCTAAGTAAAAGTTTCTACGTTTAAAAAAAAATTTTCAAAAAAGACGTGTCATTTTGTAAATTATTCGAGGGGTTATGAGCATTTAAAAAAAAAGTAACGTAATTTTCTAAAAATTTATATCTCTTGAATGGCTTAATAAAAAAACTAGTACTGAAAGAAAATATATTTTCAAAAAGATCTGAGATGCAAAAGCAAAATGGTGTCCGATTTGGCGAGGAATGTAGTATTAATATTTAGATAATTGAAATATATTTCAGATTTAACTAACTATCCCAGCAACTGTATTTGCAAGTTGAGATATAGGATTTATTGTAAAAATACTAATTTACTCAAAATCCCTAACAATATTTCAATAGAAGTAACTCATTTGTAAGTTGCGGTACTGCTTTGATTTATACAAAATTAATTATACTATTTGTTAAAGAATCTTACCAAATAATAGCATCAGGTATTTACATAAAGAAAATCTGATGATTTATAAGAATCTGGAAGTACTGTAAGTATTGAATTAAAAACTAGCTATATTTTAATAAATATTTAACTTTTCAGTCATCTTGAAGGAAATAGACTAACGACTATATCCAATCACACTTTTTCTGCACAAAAGAATATGCTGAGACTGTAAGTATAAATAATAATTTAATTATATAGCATTCGATTGCTGACGAAATAAATACTTCAGTATGACAGTTGATCCTCAGAAAGCAATGATAAATTACATAATATTTCAGAATTACAGATTCTTAAACTGTAAGATGAGATCAGTTGTAAAATGGATTTTTTCAGTGGAACCCTTGTTAAATTCTAAGTAAATAATGTACGTGATTATTTCTCTTACATATTTCAATTAATTCAACGTGAAAAACCGCCAATCGAATTAAAAGTAAATTTAAAATTTATAATTGAAATTCGCTAGTATTCATGATTTTTTGAAATCATTCATGAGACCGTTGAAAGAAAGGGTTGAAAGAAAGGTTCAACGCGGTCAATTCATCGCGCGACAATTCATCGCGTGCAATGGCATTTTATATTAGCGTAATCTTGCAGTATTGTTTTAATTCTTCTGGCAGTGTCTCTGTACACTCTTTTTTGTAAAATTTTATTTCTAGCAACTAATTGTTCTATCTTATACATAATATACATATTAGAGTGGACAAAAAAAAACTTTTAATTTTATTTTCTTTAGCTACTATGAAAATATCGTCCAAGATGACGAAAAAAAATTCTAATAAAGTTTAAGCTCTTAATATTAATATTCAAAGGTCGCTAGTCGTGATTTTTGATTTCCCATTTAAATAACACAGGAAATTTTATTTCTTTCATTTGGAATTTTAATGCGCTTGAACGAATTATTGTCTAGTAAAATTTAAAACTCATACTTGTAAGAAATTAAACGATGTACAAAAAAGGTCTGATATGATTTTTTGCTAAGTCGACTAGTTTAAAAGTTATTCGAGGTTTAAGTCCAACTTCAAGTGGTAAATGATGATTTTCACAATTTTTTATACTCTATCACAAAATAATGGCTCAAAAACATAAAATTTCATATTTCCACAAATAGATATCCCCGCAGAATGCCATTGTTTTTCAATTTTAATTATTGTATTAAATATGGTAGGTCAAATATTTTGTTCCAACTCTTCCAACATTGTGGGATTATACATAAATCACATAAATCAATGTTGCTTGTTTTCTAACCCGTTTAGCCAGAAATAAGACTCTTCAAAAAAGATCATTTTTCGATGAAAATCGAGTTCAACTTTCATCTTTTCCAGCGCCCATATTTTGGACGATTTCTAGGGGGTCAACTAAACTCATATTACACATGATTAAATTGCATACTAAACAGAACATTTTTGACTTTTCACTAATGACATTCGACAAAAAACATGGCCGCTACGGCCTGTCAAAGTTAGGACATCCCTAATGAAAGACCCTTTATCTACATGAACGGGTGTTTTGTAACGGTCATCTCTATATAGCATTGTCAAGTGTATTAAGATCAGATGATAAAAGTAGTTGATGGAAAAGAACAAGGGAAATTGATTTAAGGTTTACAAGCAGGCTACACAAAGGAATTTTTTAATTAATATCACTAAAACAGAGATCCACCGTCTAGCTGGTTAATCATATTAACAGTATCAATTGCAATATATTTGATTCTGTATTAAAAATTAAACAGTAGTTGGTGTTATCTAAAGTACACGGAAAAAAAGGATTTCTTAAATGAAGAATAAATATTTTCTTGAAATTATTTATTTCATTTAAAAATATAATTTCTTCGCGCAATAAAATATGCTTATATTAAAAATATCAGATTTCTTCCAAGAAGAATATTTTTTAGTTGAAATATTTTTTTCTTACAAAAAGAAAATATTTTCGTGCGGCTATTGAAAACCGAGAATTTCTTAATTCAAGTGGTACTTATTTAAACCAAGTAATTTTTTTTCCGTGTAAAATCTCTGATTATCACATTATTTTAGATTTCTTACAAATAACAACTTAACGGTTATAAAAAACGGAACTTTTGATGGGCTGCACAGACTTATATGGCTATTTTTGTGTAATAATAATATTAAAAAATTTGAAATGAATTCTATTAAGAACTTAAAGTCGCTACAATGGATGTAAGTTAATAAACAAAATAATTTGTATAAATAACTATAAATTTAAAATTACAGAGACTTATCGAAGAACCGCTTAACTCTAGAACACGAGAGCTTTCCAACGTTGCTAAATTTATCAGAAATGTAAGTTTAAGTTATTAGTAAATAAATTAGTTCTTCGTTTCAGCTTAAACTTTATACATCCTATCCTACCATGATCTGATGAAGTCAGGGCAACAAAAGAAGAATAACTAAGTTTAGATGTATTCTATTGGTCCATAGTGTATTATTGTATATTGATCTCTCTCTCTTTCTCTCTGTGAACCCGACCGTGTCAGGTTATGGTAGCTGGTAATTATCCTTAGCCCTCAAATACACAAACAAGCGTTAAAATATTTTATTAACCCTACAATGCATGACATTTTATTTTGTAAAATAAACTTTAAAAACTAAGAAGAAATAATGATTACATTACGGGGAAAATAAAAAAAAAATATATTTTTAAATTTTCATAGTTTTTTATTAAAAACATTGGGTGATGTAAATTTGCATCCCTATGCTGTAGGGCATGAAATAATAGTAATATTTAACTTTTATGAAAATTTTTAGAACAGTTCTGATTGCCGTTAAAATCAAAGAAGTAAAAAATATATATACTTTTAATACATAACAGGCGTTATCATTTTTCAAAATAGCACAAAATAGCTGGAATTCATAAATTTGTACATCGCACGTTCGTATGGTCATAAATTGGTTGTAATTTCATTATTTTAGTGTTTTCATGTTTTCATTAGGAGGCTACTGGTTCATATTAGATACAGAATGCATTTGCGATATAAAATGTTTTCAAAACAAATTTATATAAGCCTAAATGCAAGTGATGCATATATGCATCACTATATGCACTGTAGGGTTAAAATTATCATACCGTAACTGGTATCTCGCCCAAGGCTAATAGTAATAGAAAAGGTAATATAAACCGAAACATCCTATTTTAGTTTCGGCGAGTTGTTGTTAGTAGTAAATTTTGAACATGTACATCAGGCTTTTTTCCATATTATAGTCTTGATAATGGACACATAATGGTGTCCGAAACGTCGACGCAGAAATAATTTTGTTTGATTGCTGCCCATTCCAACCCAATATTACCTTTTCTATTAAAATTATTATATTTACAATATTTTAAACCATTTTAAAACAATTGGTTTTGTGTAATTTTTTGGATTCTTTATATTTTCTGATAGATTTCAGTTCAACATGACTAGTATTTTATATCTAAAATTATAGTAGTAAATTATATAAATTATAGTAAAATTATATAGTTCAAGCTGATTAAATCAATTTTTATATTAATTTTTTTTAATTCAGTTGAAATAACAGGAGACTACAAAATATCAGTTACATTTAACAAAATCGGTATAAGAGTTAATTAACCAAGTGTTATAACTTATAACTATCCCCGAATTAAAATTATATGAAGCTAGTTAAATAATTACCAGAATTAAGTTGTCATTCCAATAGATTATAACTACCGTAAAATAAAATTGTATTTCTAAAATTTTATAACAATTTCATTTTTTAGATTTCTTGGAAACAATAACATTAGTATAATAAAGAATAATACATTTTACCAACTAATAAATTTGGAGTTAATGTAAGTATAAAATACAAGCAATGTCTTTAGATTACATTATTTAAATTTATGCATAACAATTTAAATTTAAAATGTTTTTATTATAATTTTTTTATTAATATTTAAATCTAAATTTTTTGTAATTGAAATTTTAAAAAATGATTATGTATGTATTCACCGATTTGGATTTAAACATATTAACCGCCTAGCAATTGTTATGAAAATATCCCGCTAGACCTTCGATATAGATACATACTTTCACTTTTTTCTTGCATTTCATATGAAGAAAATTGGAAAAATACAATTTCTACGAGTCGTTCTCTTCAAATTAACGTTACGTAAATTAATAACAACTAATAGCAAAATATGACATTTCTTCTTTAAAACCTCATTTCCTATAATGTATTTGACTTTAAGTGAATTAAAAAAATTTTTATTGACTAATTTATGTCAAATAAATCAATAAAATCGAAGTTTTAAAGAAGAATTGTCATTTTTCTTTATTAATTGACATCTAAATTACGTAGCGGTAATTGGCTGAGAACGACGCTTTATACTCGTTTATACTTTATAGGCCTTTTAAACTTTTCTATAATTATAGAAAAACTGTGGCGGTCTCTCCGAACCGCAGTACTGCTCATAGAACATTTTGTCTGAAGATTACTCAGCGGTTCATCTGAACGGTCTATTCATCAGCATGTATTAAACGCATATTATACTATAATTTATTATGTTTTATTATTATTATACAGGGTGTTCCCGGATACACTTTACATAAGTTACATAAGTGGTGATATCAGCGAACCCTTTTCTATGAAAAATATTTAATAAACATTTTTTTCTAAATTCAAAGCGTCAGGAATTAGGGTTATTTGAAGAATTTTTTAAATTTTTAATTTCGCATGGCCATTGCCCATAAAATTTTGATTTTTTAGTACAAATAGTTTAATGCTTTTATAAAGAGCATGAAATAATCTTTCATTGTCTAAAATCAACGGCTTTTAAATTGTGAATTAAAATAAGTTAAAAAATGTTGAAAAATTTGAGCTTTTTTTGTTTGGTTTTTCTTCAAAACTTTGTATGTAATTTCGGAAATTTACTACAACTTTTGTCGGGTAAAAATTTTGAAAGTAGTAAACTGGGCCAAAGCAAGAATTTTTTAGGTAAGCTGAATTTTAAAAATCAATTTTTTTTGTTCCCAATTAAAAAAATTATTTTGTATTATTATAAGGGTTATATCAAGGGTTTTTATTTGTACTGATGGAAAATAAGAAAAATTGCTTATTTACAAATATGTATACCCAAAATTACCGAGAAAGCTGGAAAATGAGTGAAATTACATTTACAGCGGATCAGCGAAGAAATCGGTTGATGATTTTTTTTCTTTTTCTTTTCGTTTTCTTTGCAACGTCATATGTCAACAAAGCGACGGGCGAACAAAAATGGAGGTGCTGTAACAGAAGCTATACGACGTTGTTAAAGTGTTGGGAATTTAAGAAGCGGATATGAAGATTACCTCTGTTCGAGCAAACCACACATGCTGTATGTGATGAGAGGCTTTTAAACAGACAAGATTTGATGAGTCTAATGAAACTGAAAGCGGCGGAAAAACCATTAGAAACACCGAAACGAGTTATGCAAACGTGTTTAGATCAGAAACCGTCTTCTACCTCCTATTTTTGATAGAATCCTATTTTTGATAAGTATGCTAAAAGGAATGTTTATAATCTACGGCGTAAAAGTATAGGTACTCTACCGAAGTATATTGCAGAAGTGCATAAGAAGCTGGCAGCAATGGAATTGAAAACCGGCACAGGAGAAAATTTTCTTACACTTAACGATACCGATTCAAAGATTGTCATATTTTCCTGCACTACAAATTTGAGTGCTTTGACGGCGCCCGAAGCCATCTACATTGATGGTACATTTGAATATTGTGCCAAGTTTCCTTTATCAATTATTTGCCATACATGAACTTTTTAATGGCCAATTTGCTCCGCTTGCTTTTTGTTTGTTGCCGGATAAAAAAAAGCTACGTATCTTAATTGTTTTAAAGAAATATGTAGTCTAAGTTGTTCTTCCTTGATTGACAATAGTCTCTTCGAAAGTTTTCAAATGTTTCCAATACCCAGAATTGTTATTGATTTTAAAGTCGCGATGAGAAATCCGTTTACTACCCAGCGGCCGGAAGCATATTATGTATGTATGTCGAAGGTTGCAGGTTTCATCTTGGACAGCTGTGGTACCGGGCTTTCCAGAGATAAGGCTTAGCTTCTGACTACCAAATTGTCAATTCTGAAGTTGGTACATCGTTACGCTAGTGCTTTGAATTAAAGTTTTTGGCACCGGGTAACATTTGGGGGGGGGGAGGTTATAATGATTTGATAGAAACAAAACCGCATAATGCTAATCGCAACAAGTTCTGTGAGTATTTATTCACTTATTATGGGGCAGAGTCAGCTGTGTTTTTTCCGCCGGATTACGCTAACGCTTTTGGGCTATATCCCCAAATTTTTTTCAAAAATTGTGAACTACAATCATAAATCTTCTATGTACAATTTCTGTAGGAGATTAAACCAAATAAGCTAAAAAAACAAATAAATTTGTGCAAAAAGGTAGATCGGCGCCATGATGTAGATCGGTTGGTAGGTTACAGTTGTTAGTTTCTGATATTTTTTTTGAAACAATGTCAACAAAGAATTCTCACCGGCACACCCTGCCTGCACTTCTCCTTTTACTTTAAATTTGCCTTTGGCCCAGTTTACCATTTTCTAAATTTGGCCCTTGTTTACCATTGACCCAGTTTACGTCACCCATTTTTAATTTCAAACCCAAATTCAACAAATATTTTAAATATACCAATTTGCCAAATTTTATCGGCGGAACACTTTATACAACAAATGTATAGTTTGTTTCAATTTAAAGGGAATTTTTAAAAAAATTAAAAAAAGTTATATATCAAATTACTTTTATATAAGAACGTATAAACTTTGCCACAAAAACATAATATACAGAGATTAATTGCATGCCAGCCATATTGGCAGTAGCATTATTATGTTTTTGCGGAAAAGTTTATACGTTCTTATATCAAAGTAGTTTGATTTGATTTTTTAAATTTTTTTTAAGAATTCCATTTAAATTGAAACAAACTATACATTATGTCGTATAAAATTGTATGTCGAACAAATGTATATATTTATAATGTTAGCATAAATGTTTGGTCGAACAAATGTATGTCGAACAAAATTTCTAGAATCGTTTTTTTTATTATTCGTATTTTATTTTTAAAACTTACAAATTATAATGCTTTTTGAGTTTTCAGAAATCTTCAAAAGAACAAAATTTTCAGTATCGATGCTGGAGCTTTCAGTAATTTAAGAAATTTACGAGAATTGTAAGTATTTTTTTATAATTAAATCATAAATTATTTTCGTATAACTGATAATTAATTACTGATAAATAGAGCTCGGATTTATATGCACCAAAATACTTGAAAATATGCGCGTATGTATGCACCAAATTTCCTTAAAATATGCACTAAAATTAATAAAAATAGATAAAACATATGCAAACTAAAAAATATTTAATTTTTAAATTTTTCAATTTTTTCTCTTCCAATTTACTACCTAGATTTATAAAATTTAATAATTTTAATAATAAATCTGGAGGAATTATTATTAAAGTTTGCCAATTAAAGCAATTGTTTTATTTAATTTTTAGCAATTTAGTTTTTTATTTAAAAAAATATTTACTTTTTCATTTATTTAAAAAATTGTAAAAATTATCTTATTAATATATAAAAATTAAATTGCTTAAAATTAAGTAAAATAATTGCTTAGATTGGCAAATTTAATAATAATTTTTTATTTTCTCTATTAAAATTCTTCAAAAAACACCAACGAGGCACAAATATGCAGAAATATGCATTATTTGCTCAAATATGCACCAAATGTTGAAAATATGCAAAATGTGCATTTTGACAAGCAGTTTTTCTGATTCGTTTTTACCTAATTTGTCCAGATTTTAAAACGAATCTGTCATTTCTACAAAAGAAAAACGTTAATTTGGTTAACTGCTGCAGCTATCAAAAGCGTAGCATCGTAAGCGTTCATTACGTACGCCGCCTTAGAATGTATTAGGATTACCTAAGCAATAAAAAGACCGCATCCGTAAAGAAATCTACTTTCAAAGATAACAGTGGTACTCGCAAAAGAGGTGGTACTGTCATGGTTGTGAAGAGGATGAGATAGTTGATATGAGGCAATGCTCTAAATGCGGTAAATGGTTTCATGAGGAGTGCGTCAATTTATCAGTGGATGACACTGATGATTTTGAATGTTGTTAGGTGTCGCAATTAATACTTTTATTTAAAGAATATTTGTCTACATACTACATTCATGTGTTTATTGATTTAAAATACCAAATATATTAAGTATAATTTTATTATTTAAGTGTGTTACAGCCATAGGCTTTATTATCCCTCATGTTAAAATATGGCCTACTGGCAAGGTTTTAAAAAATGTTTAATTTTGTTTTTGTTTATTTTATGGTATAAGTTACCATTTTTCGTTTATATTTTATAGCAATATTACAAAATATATGATTATTATTAAAACATTTGGATTAAATTGGATATTTTTCATTTTATTGTAAATCTCTCTTATTATATAGTTGATAAAAATTAAGGGTCACTAGTTGTACAAATATAATAATAATGATGTTGATAATAATGTACAAAGTCCAGAAAGCGATTCACTTCTTAGTTAAAAAGTACTCTAAAACCATCCCTTTTGTTTAATTATAATTGTATATTTTTTTAAATAATAATATCCATTGCAAAAATAATATTAATTTAAAAAATAAGAAATAAACGCAGAGTGCTACATGATATAAATTAGGTTGATAAAAAAAGCTTAAATATTATAATAATTATTATAGTACATAATTTTGTTTCAGAAATCTTCATGAAAATCAACTAAGACAGGTACATTCAAGTCTATTTAGTAATGTTCCACTGCTCAGTAAACTGTGAGTATATATACATTATATAATTTTTTTACACATAATGCAATATTTCAGCTAGAAGTCAAATTATTCTAAAATTTAATGTAATGGGATTTTAGCAGCCAAAACACTTTTTAATTTTTTTAAAGACAATGTTGTAACTCGTTAGCAGTTTTTATTTTTTGTTTAGATTTATTGTTGTGCAGTTAGTTAATTTTATTAATAATAGAAGTGAAATATACAACAATTAACTACTGAACATTCTATCTTAATGATTAATTACGGCAAATCCATATTTTTACAATAAATATTGGTTTTGATCTAGGTTAATTCGATTCTTGTTTTTGTCAAATCACTTGCATATTTGAATATTCAAATTTTAACATCAAATTTGTCATTATATACCATAATTAAGCAGCAAAAATATTTTAATTTTAATTATGCGCATCAAAAAATCACACGAAATAAAATAAAATTGCAAGCTGAAGTACTACTTCTAAAAAAAGGCTAAAAAAACAATTTTAATTGTAAGGACGAAGTGGAAATCTAAGCTGACTGATAAAAATTTTAATATATCTGTTTGGGCTAATTTCGCTGGTTCCTTCTTTTTCAAATTAAACAAATGTGGACTGTATATTTTTTAATACAAAACTAATAAAGTGTAAAACACATCTAATCTTTACAAGCTTTACTATCTAATTGCCCGGATGGCGCCGTTCGAGCCATCACTACCCCAAGTCGCGCATGCTCTCCACCAGAACGGTTTTACCGGGCGCTAACAAACATTTCAAAACAATTACAAATAAAATCCGGCGTCAACAATATCTTCTTTTTTTTTGTAATGTACGGTTTATCATGTTAGAGGGGATCCACTGGGATCAGACCCGCAGGCTGGTCCTGTGTAGCTAACGGTAGACCGTTATTAAGTACAATCGTACAATTAAGTACCAACTTAATGATGTGGAATTATGGTATAGCTCTAGAGCCTAGGCCTAGACAATTGACCAGTTTGGACGGCGTCAGATGGCGTGCTTGTACAATGTACAGTCATTTTGTAGTATGAATGTTAGTTAATAAATATTTATCTAGTATTTTAGTCAAATAAATTTACAATACTTCTCTATAATATAAAAATGGATGTCTGGTTGTCCTTCATTTTCTCCTAGGCCATTTGACCGAATTCAACCAAACTGTTTGCACATTTACTCAGTAGGACTTGGCGAAAGTTTTTGTACAGGGACATCTATAAAAACGTGAGAGTAGAGAGAGATCTAATTAAATTTGCAAAATAAAATATAAATCGCAAAATGTCGTCCACAGGGGGCGCGACAATAAAAAATTATATGTGGGTTAATTGGTAATAAATTGGTAATAAACTAAACTCAAATTTTGGAAATGTGCTATTTTAAGAGTGCACATTGCACATGCACATTTAAAGAGTGCTATTTCTCAATAGTTTTCACATCTTGTTCTATCTCCTTTCTTAAAATTGAGCATATTATCGCTTACGTCCATTCTTTTGACATATTTTCAGCCTTCCATATTTTATTGAAAATAAGATTGGAGTACGGTCTTGTAAGGTGTATACAGATTATAAACTGAAATAAGGATTTTCAACGAGCAACTTTGGTTGCCTAAGTTCAACTAAACATTAGCAAATTAATAATAACAAAATTACCAGAGGAAGGGCAAATAGTGTACCATCGATTAAAGAATACCTCAAAAGAGGACGAGATATAACAAATACAAGTGCAGAGGAGGAAGAGGTTTTCTGTTGAAGTAAAAAAAACACCTAAATCACCAATACAGGCAGAGGAAGCAGAAATAAAACGTGAAACCATGGATGAACTGAAAGATATGATGGCAGGCTTGACCAAAATGATAAATGATGGTAATAAGGTAAACATGGAAATTAAGGAGAAACTGATTACGATGGAAATCAACTGGAACGCTAAAGTTCAGAAAATGGAACAGGTGGTTGGAGATCTGGCAATGAATGCAAGTAAACAGAATGAAAGAATAACCTACCTTGAGGAGCAACTTGAAAAGTATGAAAAAGAGAAAAGAAAAGAGAACATAATCATAAAACATCTACCAATGGAGATTATTGTAACAACAGGAAAAGTAGAGGAATACTTGAATAGTAAGATGCAGATTATACGTATTGAGGTAGTTTACGCTTTTAAGGTAGGAAGAATAATCGAAAAACAAGTAATTGTTGCAAAATTGAAAAGCAATGCACAGAAGCGACTAATAATGGAAAATAAAAGTAAACTTATAGGTATACTCGTGCTTATATTAAAAATGACATGACCAGCAAAAAAAAAGGAGAAACAAAACCAAATATGGTCCTTGGCTAAAATTGAAATGGGAAAAGGAGAGAAAGTAAAGGTTGGGTATCAAAAGATGATCAAATAGAACAAAGTGTATATTTGGAGCAAAAACGATAATGTTCTGAAACTGAAAAATAATCAAGAACAGCATATAAAAAACTAACGTAGTTAAGGGGAGGAGTGTCTGGACCTTCCCAGACAGATGCTCCAGAAAGGAAAGCTGATGAAGATACACAGATAAAGCATGGAACAAAAATAATCGAAATGGATCAAGCAGATAAAAAAGGCGTATGAGAAGAATGAAAAGACATGGTAAAGGGAGTGAAACAATTAGAACAGCGACGTAGAATGTGAGAACGCTTTCGGGACCTGGAAAAATGAAGGAAGTTGTTCAGGAAATTCGGAAGTATAGAATAGAGTTGGCTGCAATACAGGAAACTAGATAGAAGAAAGAAGGAGAAATAAGAGAAGATTTTGTATTTCTGTATTCTGTGGAAGATAAGCAAGTAAGTAAGGGTACGAGTTTTATGGTAATGAAGAGGTTTATGAAAAGAATACTTCAATTTATACCAATGGGTAGAAGACTATCATACTTAAAAATTGGAATGAAGCCAAATAATCTGTCAATAATAAACGTTTCTGCACCGACAGAAAAAAGTACCTATAAGA
The DNA here is from genome assembly GCA_949152465.1 of Cantharis flavilabris. Classification (NCBI taxonomy): domain Eukaryota; kingdom Metazoa; phylum Arthropoda; class Insecta; order Coleoptera; family Cantharidae; genus Cantharis; species Cantharis flavilabris. The sequence goes on from OX424441.1 coordinate 11,850,060, forward strand.
GGAGAAAGAACGGTTCTACTATGATTTGGAACTGCTGTATGATATGATACCAAAACACGACACTGCAATTATAATTGGTGACTTTAATGCACAAATTGGCCATGAAAAGTATATTGAGGATGTAGCTGGAAAGTAAACAATGCACAAGAAAACAAGTGACAACGGAATTAGACTATGTAGCCTGACAGCCTCACTAAATATTATTATCAGTAGCACCAAATTTGAACACAAAAATTTACACAAGATTACTTGGATGTGGTTTGGCGGAAATAATGACGAAGGAAACCAAATATCATGTACTGGTGACAAAAAGGCGAGCAACATCAATTAAAGACGTGAGAACTTACAAAAGCGCCATGCCGATATTGATCACTTCTTGGTAGTCGAAGAAGTGAAACAGAAAACCATGGTAACAGACATAAGGCACCACACAAGAAAGCGGATAGCAACTGAAAAACTTAACAACAAAGTATGTAGAAAAGAATACGAAGAGAGAGTGAATAAGAAAATGGAACAAAAAGAAAAAAACAATAACATAAACATGATATGGGACAATATTGAAGATAGTATTAGAACAAGTGCCACACAAGTGCTAGGATATGAGAAGAAAGCAAAATGGAAGGCATGGTTTGATGGGGAATGTGATGAAATAAATAAAATAAAAATCTGATGTGGACACCACATAACTTCCTTGTAATTTTTATAATGATTGTACAAGAATCTCGTTAATCTATTTATGTGCGTCATGAATTACCACTTTTGGCACGGACAATCGCAATCAAAAATAGGAGGTGCACAACTAAATGCTATAAGTGCTTCAAATCCAAAATTTCAACTTTTTACGACCTACCGTATTTGAGTTATGAGACATACAGACGTCCGCACGTAAGTACAGACGTCACAATGAAAATGGTCAAAATGGATTCAGAGAAGGTCAAAACGGATATTTCCGTTAAAATCTGGAAACCGAAAAAAATCGGGATTAAAAAATGAAGCAAGATTTAAATGGTTAAGAAGTAATGAATGAGAACACTTAGATGAATACAAAAAGAAAAGAAAAAAAGCTAATAGACTATACAAACAAAAAAAGAATGAATGGATTGAAGAAAGAATGAAGGAAATCGAGATAAGCAGTGTTAATAATAATGTAAGGAGGTTTTATAAGCAAATCAAGAATACGACAAAGAATTACGAGATAAGAAACAAAGGAATGAAGAACGATGAAGGGGTTCTGAAAAATAGATCCGACAAGATTAAAAAAATATGAGAGAACCATTTCAAAAGGCTACTGAACATACAAGAAAATGAGGATATACAACAAAATCAGACAGTAGACAAATAGCATACAGATGAAATAGATGAATCGACTAGTGAGTAAATAATGGAAGCAATAAAAACCGAAAAACCTCTGGTACAGACGAAATTACAGCAGAAATGATAAAGAATGAAGGAGAAGCGGTGCTAACCAAAATTTTCAAATTGGTAAAACAGATATGGACGCAAGCAGAGATGCCACAAAGGTGGAAGGAAGGGGTAATAATAGTGATAAAAAAGAATAATGTTATAAAATGTTATCAGTCGGTTATTGTGATCATTATTATTGTGATGATTATCATTATCAGTTATCAGTTATTAGTTATCAGTTATCAGTTATCAGTTATCAGTTATCAGTTATCAGTTATCAGTTAATATTATTAACCCTGGTCGAAATGTGCCCATGGGTACCACCCAGTGTGGAGGTACCCACGGGCAGAGTTGGGTCACCCATGAGTACCTCCCCATTGGGTGATACTCATGGTCATATCCCCATTAGATGTGACCATAGGCACGTCCCCACTAAATATGTGGAGATTGATTTGGTCTTACTTCAATCTATCTGCAATAAAGAAGCTGTAATAAAGATATTAAAAATTTGTAATTAACTTAAAAAAATATTAGCACTCGATCACAATTTTTTAAAAAAAGAAGCACTAAAAAACAATTTAATTTAATAAAAATATACAGTGAAACTTCCCTAACTCTAATTATTCTATAAATTGAATTTCTCTAATATCTCGACATTTTTTGGTGGTCCCTTGCGATTCGAGTTAAGGAAATTTGTTAAGCCTCTCCGAACAGTTTTAATTTTTGATCGTAAATAATTATTATCCATTATTCTCTTCTTCTTCTTCTTCGTCCTTTCATCGTCATTAACTTGCTGTTTTTCTTTGTTTATCCTCGAGTCCAATAAAACTAAAAAAAAATTCTTTATTTTGTGATTAAAAAATTTAAGTGTATGTTACCTTGCAAATAAGCTTTCTTTTCAGGACTGCATGCAGGTCGAGCTTTCGAATTTGTAATATTTGGACAAGCCGCACATCGATGGCTAAATGCTAACATGTCGTAACTCACAAAAACAAAATTTTACAGTAGCATACGATTAATAGTTGTGTTTAGTATATGATCAAATGATATACAATATTTTAAAATTTTCTTTTCTATTGGTTTGAGGTTTACGATCTTTTAGAATTAGGTCGGGAAGTATACAAATAGTTCGAAAATGATATAAAAGCAAAATCTCAAAAGTTGTGAGTTACGACATGTTAGCATTTAGCCATCGACATGTAGCACTGCGCAAACAAAGCTGTTCTCTTGTCCAAAGAATGTCAATACAATTCTTTATAAATTTAGAATCTCCAGCTACGCCACGGGTCACCTTATTAGCAGCTTTAAATTGTGCGTCCGTTAGTGTAAACTACGGAAAAGAAAAATTGTAATAATTATATACCAAAACATTATAATATATGTATATACCCCAAGTTGCTTTTCTCCTTTGACAGATGGATTTTCGGGTTCGGAAGGTTTATGGTCGTCTACAGTCAGTATGCTTTCAGATTCTTCGATGCTGCTATCAACATCCTTTAGTTTTTTCTACCACTTCCATGTATTAGGTCAATGATACATAATCCGAAGTGTCCTAAAGAATAATTGGTTTATTTAAAAAGAATTTTTAAATAAATAAAGTTAATAAAGTTAACTGATAAATGTATTAATTGTTACAAAAATATAAAACTTCAAAGAATATAAATCTTTCAGATGCAATACTTACAGTATTACTATACTTCCTCGCTTTCTCTTTTTTTATAATGGATCGTCTCTATTATTGTTGTTTCGGCTGGCTTGCGAATCCTTTCCGGACTCAAAAATTCGCAAATTTCTTTTCCGAGTCTAAAAATATTCCTGTACCCCTGTACCTACATAAACTGATGTTGTAAGACCTACCTGATAATTTCAAAATAATAGCAATAGTAGCCCGATGCTAACGGTACACTTAATTTACTACTGCTTCGTTCTATTTCATCTACGTGAAGAATTTTATGTTCACGAGCCATAACTTTTGATGGATGTCACTATCTTGGGGACTCCAAAACACTTTATATTGTTTGAATAACTCCAGTTCAAGATTTTTATAACTTTCAAAATAAGTTTTGGGTTTTGTCAGACAAATACTAAACATGTGCCCATATATTGTTTTAAATTAATAAAGTACTTGTCCTAAAACATGATTATTAATTAATAAATAAAAAATTAACATACTTAAACAATACAATATTAATAAAATCTTGTAAAAATTAACGATAAATAATAAATGAAAATTTTAACAATTTTGACAACATTTTTTGACCTTTTAAGTAAAAGTTAGATAAAATCTAATGGTCTTATCATTTGTAGTTTATATTTCTGCATTATTTTTATGTCTTTCATTTTTTCTCTAAAATAATTAGGGAAGCAGGAATTTGCATAAATAAGTTTTTACATGTTAATTTCCTATGTTCGGCTACCTCATTCAGCACCCGGTATATAGTTATAAAGCACGGTGGAAGAAAGATCATGTCATGGTATGGGGCTGCATTTCATGAACAAAATTGATAATATTTTGGATCGATTCGTATATGCCGACATTTCGAGGTATTATATGCTATACTAAGAGAAAAAACACGCTAAGGGTAAAATGCCATGCAAATGGATATTTCAGTAAGATAAACATCCAAAACACACTTCAAAACATGTAAAACAATACATTCGTGTAGAATAAAGATACAATTTGCCTATTCGAAAGGCCTACTCAGTCTCCGGATCAGAATCCGATGGAGCATTTGTGGAAAGAGATTGAGTAATGCATTAGAATTCGAATCTTTCGAAATGAAATGGGTGAAAGTACCAATAGAACGTATACCGAAGTTGATTTACTCTATCCAAGTTAAGTATTTTGCAAATGTATATGTTATAAAAATTATTCAGACATATTCTTAAATTTTATTTTCAAACACAAAGCACTTATTCAAAGAAATTCAGTAAAAAGCATTTTCTAAATACGCCACTGTTATGAACAGCACTGTATATTCACTCATTTAGAGAACTTGTTATTTTTAATTTTTCTTTAGTTCATAGACTATAAATTACTATGAAAATTAAAAATTATCATTTTTTTCAATTTTGGGCAAGTCAGAGACTGTAAAATCCTGCATGTTTTACAATTCCGATGACGAAGCACCAACATTATCATGTAAAATTTTTATTTAATATACATTATTTTTCAATAAAATAATTATATTATATTCTTCAAATATGTGCAAATATTTTCTTTCTTGTTTTCTCAAAAAAAAAAAATTCCCAAAATTCGCAAAAAAATTGGGTTCTTCCTTAAATATGAAATTTGTTTGATGCACTTGAATGGTCACTAATTTATTGGCTGAACCTCATTGAAAGGGCAATTTACTTACCAAAAATACAATATCTTTAGAGTACGTTAAAGTTACTTTCTGTTTTTTAATCACACAATGTTAAAAAGTTAATCTTAGATTAGTATCCAGTGTCCGTTTCGTTTTAAACTTGGGTAGAACTCTAATTCTATACTGCGCAGAACTGTAACAGTTGCGTATTGATTCTAGAGTGTGTTAGAACAATTCTAATATAAATAATCTATTTAGATTGTAGATTTCATAAACCCATTTAAAATTATTAAAAAAATTAATAATTCATAGATTGTGCCAAGTAATCTAATAGCAATCAATAGAAAGTACGATATTTTTTATTGTTTTTATGTGTACTTTATTGATCTGCAGATAACTAAGTTTAGAGAAAAATTTTGGAAAAATGCTTATAATTATTCTCATTAAACTAAAACCAAAACTAAGTAGTGGCATTATTATAAAATTTAATAAATTAAAAAAGAACGCAGGGATTTCAACCAAAATCTTATCAGCTCTCTAGATTGCTGTTAAAAACCTTATATTATGAAATTTGAATAAAATCGGTTCACGCGTTTTGAAAAAATCGTGGACGAAAAAATCGCACACACACCCTGACATCATTGAAAAATTTGTCTCAAACGATTTGTACGGACTCATAGGCTATGGAAAAAATGCTAATTCAAAATTTTGTTTACTCGATTACAATAGTATACTTTCCTTTACTACGTAAATTAATAGGAAAGTAAAATTATAAATATATTTTATAAAAACTAATCTTAAAAATTTCTAGGTAAATTATATCAATTTACAGTCAAATTAGGCTTTTCACTGGTAAAATTTATTCACAAAGTATTAAAACTTAGCATACATAAAGTGTCAAGGTAATCCTTAAGTATTCAAAGTATTAAAAATAAATACCTACTCCACATCAAAAAAGTTTTCCACTGTTTTCAAAGTATTTCAAAGTATATGCAACGTGCTTATTGAGAATACTCAAGAAACTACCTTTTGCGGTCTCATTCAGAACTTCTTTTCATAATTACAAGAAACTGCATGAAAAGAGAAAAGGTGTTCAAATACAAATAAAAAAATTATTTCAGAAAGCTACTTTCTACAGATTATTCTGTAGTAAAAGTTATTAGTTTGTGTGAAATTCGTCGGAAGTAGTACGAATTTAGTAAATCGAGTTGGTAGTTTTAGTTTTATGTAAATAATTTCTGAAAATTTTAACTTTTATTAAAAGTACATTACAAATTGTTCACAACAGTGGGGTGTGATCGCTGGTTATGTTATAAAACGGAAAATTAGGTTAAAATCGCGGACTATACGGATTTTAGTTTGGTCATACGTTGAATTCGATTAGATAACACAAAAATCTACTAAACACTTTTCAAAACTAAAATGTTTTAGAGTTATCACATGTAAAATACACTGTAAGTATAAATTATCGCAAACATTTTCGCCATACTACGGCATCATCAGGCGATAGGATGAAATTGGTTAATGAAATGGCCTATTTCATCGCATTTCAGTTCTTAAATCTGATAAAATACAATATTAATAAACTTTTAATTGGAATAAGTAGATGACCTGAATGTCACAGTGACTGCTAAATCAGAAGATAGACTTGAAGAGAAAGCAAAAAAAATTCTTATTGATATCAATACATGGATGTCTACCAAAAACCTGTCTTTAGTGCCTGAAAAAACCGAAGCTGTGCTGGTGAGAGGAAGACACAAACACCGTGGCATATCAATCACTCTAGGAAATGCTACAATTTATCCTGAAACTGCAATAAAAGTATTGGGAATTTTGATAGATAAAACACTTTCTTTTACTCCCCACATTCACATTACAGCTAGTAAAGCTCCAAAAGTTGCAACTAAACTATCGAGATTCCTACCCAACGTCGGAGGACCTTTGCAACCTAAAAGAAGAGTAGTGGCCTCCGCAGTCGAATCGATTCTCCTTTACGGGGCTCCTATTTGGGCTAAGGCACTCAATATAAAAAAGAATGCACTATGCATGACTAAGGTACAAAGAACTATTGCTCTTAGAATCGTCTGCGCCTACAGAACCACCTCCACCGAAGCGCTACAGGTATTGGCCTCACTAGTACCTATCGATCTTATGGCACACGAGAGAAGAACAAAATTTCTCAACCCACTTTTGACTGTATCAGATGAAAGATAAAATTCGTTAACTACTTGGCAATCTAGATGGGACGCCAGCATCAAGAGTAGGTGGACACACAGACTAATTCCTAACATAAAGACATGGTGCGATAGAACCCATGGAAAAACAAGCTACAAACTAACGCAAATATTAACAAGCCATGGTTGCTTTGAATACTACTTTCATAGATTCAAATTAGCCATCTGGAATTCCTGGCCTTACTGCGGCTTAGTGGACACTGCAGAACACACTTTCTTTTTTTGTGTGAGATGGGAATATTTTAGAATTAGAACATCTACAAAACTAGATACTAAACTCACTCCAGAGAACCTTTCAAATGTAATGCTAGAAAGCCCCGATAAATGGGAAAGAGTTTTGACGCTTGCAAAAAAAATCATTTCAATTAAGATAAGTGATCAACGCAAAAAGCATGACCATCAAGCTTTAAATGCGATTATTTAAACAATTTGATAGTTAAAAAACTATTTTTAAGCAATCAGATGTTGCTTTATGGAAGTATAATCATATGTGATCTTGACCAATATTTTGTGCATTAACTTTGAAAACTAAATGTAATATAAACCTAAATCCATATTTTTGAAGCTTAAGTTGATGTGTATAAATATTTGAATTGTAATAATTTATATCGGGATTAAAATTAAAATAACAGTTGAAATGTAATTCCATTATTGATAAACTCATCATGAGTTGAAAATGCAAGTGCATTAGTGTAAATTGTAGGGAATTATTGCAATCCCAAATAGTCTGCTTATATCACGTTTTATTACAATTAAACATATTATTATCTAATCTTATTTATAGGTATTTAGGAAGCAACCCTTTTCACCAATTTCCTACCGAAGTATTTAATAAATTAGAAAACTTGGCCTCATTGTAAGTGTCTACATACTATCTTTTGTAATTAAGATTGCATTTTGTCAAATATAAATTTTGTTAATTACGGTGATCTAGTGGTAGATAAAAACAAAATTTTTACGTAAAGTATAGTACTTATCTGCAAGATTTCTGAAATTAGCTTTTTTAACTGAATAAGTAATTTTTTTTTCAGAAATTTGGATGACATTGATATAGAAAATATTGATATAAATATATTTCAAAACTTAAAAAAGTTAAAATCAGTTTACTTTAAAAAGTATTACTATTGTTCGTTTGCGCCAACAGTACCACGTTGCAGACCTTTATCTGACGGTAAGTATTTAAAAAATTCAAATAAAAAGGTTTGGAGAATTACAATTAAAGTGATAATTTAAAATATATCAAATTTGAGTAATTAAATTGTATGCATTGTATAAATTCAAATATACTACTGGTCTGACATATTGAAGTATATTTTCCAAGCCTCCAAATTTCAAATCACCACCACCCTCAGAAAAATGCAAATCTTGAAAGCGTTTTTCAAATCCAAATCCAAATATTATATTTATTGGGAAATCGAAATACCAAATTAATTTCTGTCCTCTTCATTTTAAATTATTTAATATACAATTTTCGATGTAAAACTGATAAAGTATAAATTCAGATGATAATTCACTTAGGGGAGGCCAGGGTTAGTTGCAATAGGGGTAAGTTGCAAACAGTGTAGAAAATTTTTTCACGGATAAGATAATAGATACCGCCATCGCGTCGGTACAAAATACGTGTAACTTAATGGTTCTTAGGTGTGTCAGGTAGAATCACGCCTAATAGCTGTAGTATATGAGTAATCGTTACATCTGTGCTTTCGACAAAATAAGTAATTTTGCTATCATTGGCAATGAAGTTGCATTATTAAAGTATCAAGTATCTATCGTTTTGCGTAGAATAATCAAAGAAGAAGTATTCAAGGTAAGATTTATACAACTTATAAAACTAAAAACGGGCACAATGTAACTTGTTCACATATTTGGAGGTTTAAAAAAAAAACAAAAAATCTGATGTAAACACCACATGATTTCCTTGTCATTTTTAGAATGATTGTACATCTTATAAGAATCTCGTTAATCCATTCCATTCATGCGCGTCATAAATAAATGCCCTCTTGAATGAATAAAGAATGGGTGCAATTATAGCGTTGGTTAGCTATATATTCAAAATACAATTGTTGAATGATTAATATTTATTGGATGCTGCCTTTTGTAGTAAGGTGGTGGCGGATGGTTGTGGATCTTAGTTGGTTGGTTGGTTGGTTATTGAGTTCAACTAGGTCTTTCTCCTTTATAGTGTTTTATCTTATAATCCTATAATCCTTCGGATCAACGGATTATAAGCAGTGATGTTAATCCGGATAATGGGTCGCCACACAATATAGACTTTGCAAAATGTGGGCACACTGGATCTGCGCAAAAAAAACCATTGTATAGATGTGTAAATTGTACCTAATAGTCATGATAGTGCTTCTAAATAAGTGTTGCAATTTACCCCAGCATGCGTTGCAACATGCCCCGAATACGAGGTACATTGCAACATGATCACCATTTTTATTAATTTTATGTAATTTGTCTATTTTTATTTTTAAGTTCTTTAACTTTATATACCTATGTTCCTTATGGACCAATATATATAAGTCCAGTATTTTTCCATAATAGTCTTAAAAATATATAAAAATTAAAAAATGTTGCAACTTTTCCCGGTCTCCCCTACATAAGAACGGTCTTCATTTTACTTCGCGATACCTTTAAACTTTCACCATACTATAACTCAGTGGTTCTCAAATTCATTTATCTCACGGCACCCTACAGCTATTAAAAAAAATTGGCTATTAGTCCAGTCAGTATGTGCAAAAAAAATCGCTGAAATTGCATTAATTATAAAAAGCAATTTTCTTTCGCCAATCGATAGGAGGGGTCATTGGAAGTCTAATACAAAAAAGTAGGGAAAATTGCCCCCCCCCCCCCCTATCGATTGGAGAAAAAAAATTGCTTCTTATAATTAATGCAATTTCAAATGTACATATTGACTGGACTATATGTAAGCATTGCATAACTTTCCCCTTTTAATTTGGGTATAAAAATTTTCGTTGAACCTCCTCTTCCCGGGTAGCATTCGATGAGAAAGACCGCGAGGAAGCTACAGTTCGCGTATGCGGCGCTCTACAATCAAAAAGTCAAAAAGTTGTAAAATTTAAAAACCCGTTAAATTAAAGGCCCAGATTTACTTCTTTACACACATAATTAGAAGGTAAATTTTCGTCCGCCACTCTTTTACTGGATACCGTTCGACGCGGAAGACCTCAAGGAAGCGACGGGTCGCATCTGCGGCGCTCATCAATCGCGCTGCGCGGGACGCTGGACGTAAAACCCTAAAACATGTCAAAATTTCATAAACGTCAAACTTTAATTAATTTCCGAAAATTTCTAGAATCGAGTTACGACGCGACTCGCTTTCAGTCTAACATCCCTATTTACTAACTTCTCTTTAATTTAATTTTGACAAAAATCAATTTTTATTTGTTCTTAACATTATATTTTTCATTTTTCAACTGTTAATTTTAAGGTAGTCGGTTCGAATCCGGAGAGAATCTGAAACTTTAATATGTCGGTTTTCGGGCTTCGGAGGGTATAGTGTTGGCCGACACAAGAAGTCTCGCAAGACTTATAAAAGTCTTGTCTTGCTTGACTCTTGCAAGGTTACGTCTCGTCTTGTCTTGCGAGAGTCTTGCTGTTTCTTGTCTTGCAAAATGACTTTCAATATTTCATAAACCCCTCCCCCTCCATATTTTTGGTTATCTTTCACAAATATTTCTAATCATACCGTCAGGGCCGTAGCTAAAAATACATTAGTGCATTAAAATTATTTTTTAACAAAAATAATTTAAATTTTCCACACAATAAAAAACATAGGCGTAACAATTTTTCAGAAAAATGAACATACTACGTGATTTTTCTTACTAATTGGTATTGACATCATAAGGTTTTACGAGATTTTAAAGAATTTTTCAGACAAATAAACAAGTTTATGTGTTTTAGAAGAATTTTACTATGAAATAGTCGGGTTAACGACTTTTTGGAAAACATTACAAAGACCATAATAAGTATTTTGGGAAACTTTATAATGTTTATGAATAATAACATATTATGGAATAAACTACTTGTGTAACTGAATGAATATACATATAGGATGGACTAAAGCAAAATGTCAAAGGTTTTACTGTAAATTGTTAAATGTTATGAAAATAAAAACTCTCTTTACAAGCTCCACAAGTGGATTGAATGGTTGATAGTGATAAATGTTTCTATTCGTTCCGATACATTTGGCCAGGAAGTAAAAAATGGTCTCGTCAAATCCAATCTGCATGTTTTATTTATTTAGTAATTATTAACTAAGTAGGTCACATATTTAAATTGGATTTTAACGCTATACGCTAGTTGGATATCCCAAAAAGCGTACGCCTCGCCATCTTCTGGTCAATTATGGTCAGATTCTCACCTAATTTATGCACAATATCACCGCCTAGGTGGCGGCACCATAGCTGTCCAACTAGCGTATTACTAATTAACTATAACATAAATGAATGTTTTTAACTACTACAGTTTATAAAAAAATTACACAAATTTATTTCTCATCCTGTATACTCTTCTTATATTAATTTCTGCCGTTTTCGATTCCTTTGCTCCTTTACGATATTGTCATCACGAATAATGAAGCTTACAGAAATTGTGCAAGCGTTTTTTTTCTTGATTACAACTCCAGTCACTTTAATGGCTATCGATGCACCTCGCATCGAATCCATCCATTAAATTTTAACAATTTTACTTGTAATCCAGGCGAGTTTCAATAATTACAAGTTTCTAATCGTTTATTTCTAACTAGTTCCAATTATCCTACTTATTCATTAATGAACTTTATATTTCACTGACTATGTGCGTTTACGGATTAAAATGTTTAAAGATACTTATTTGGGATTCATCCAATTGATGCAACTACCAAAATGATTAAAACACTTTTGTGTAAATAATTAACTCAAAAATTACGCGAGTAGATAAACTATGAGAGTTCCACGCCACTTTCTTATGGGAATTAACATGGGAAACTTTTAACTGCACTTACTTCCGGTCTCTGACGTTATAGCATTGTTTTAAGTATTTCACCAACATTTAATGTTGGTTTTTAATGACCTCACACCATATTACCAAAAGGGCCTAAACCAAACCCCATTGCCAAAAGCGCCTAAACCACACTCCGTTGCCAAAAGGGCCTAAGCCCCTCCCTGTGAACAATAGGAGCCGACCTTCAGCAAACCGGAAGTAATTGTCTTCGAAATACTTAAACAATTGATTGGAAACAATGCTTATTGTTATAGAACAGGATGTCAAACCAAACCCCCATTGTTCTATACGCCGTGACGTCATTAAAACCAACATTAAATGTTGGTGAAATTCTTAAAACAATGCTGTGACGTCAGAGACCGGAAGTAAGTGCAGTTAAAATCTTCCCATGTTAATTCCCATAAGAAAGTGGCGTGGAACTCTCACAGTTTATCTACTTACGCGTCCGTCAAACACAAGGCTCAGCCTGGGATTCCCGTCAAAAAGAAAATCTTCTCTTATCTTCTCCATGCATTTAACCAACATTATTTTCAAATATTTACGAAACCAAATTTGAATATAGGTACAATCTTCCGGTAAGTTTCAACCTTCTAAATTGTTAATCTTATATCGCACTTTTATTTTAATAAAAAATGATTAATAAATTCTTCAGAAGTAAATGGCCACCGACTTGACCACTAATTATTTTCATAAATGTTCTCGAAACAAAAATATAATGAATCAGAAACATTTTATTTTTCTTAATAGAATTTTTACTTGAATAATTATCAATTTGGCGGTCATAGACAAGCATACGTATAAGTAACATGTTACTTACCTAGTAATAATCAACTTATCCTTTTAGGAACAAATAAAAAAATAATAAAATAAGCAAAATTCAATCCAATAACAACAATAAAAATCCATTCACCATAATTCAATTTTATTTCAAGACATCTTTGGTTCAAATAGATTTAAGATTTAATCATGTAGAAAAAATCACCACTGCGTTTTATTTACCTAAAATCTAAGATAATCTAACCTGAGTTGAAGTGAAATTAGGTAAAAAAAGTGTTCTATTTACAACTTAGGATTTGAGGGGAAAGTTGTATTTTATGCTTATTTCGTGCATTATCTAAGGTAACTCAAGATCAAACTTAGTTTATAACTTTTGTTACTAAGTTTACACCAAACTTTGTCAAATTTAAGTATATCAAATTTTATAAAATTAAAAATTTAATTTGAAATCTGTCAAAGTAAACTTAGATTAATTTAGATTTGTCCTCCTCTACTTAGGTTAAATTATCTTAGATTTTCAGTAAATAGAACGCAAGAAAACATGTATCATTCAGAGACATCTGTAGTATATTATTGTCGGATTACAAAATCATCCTTTTGTAAAATTTTTAAAATTGATTTTGTAAATTTTGAATTTGTTGTAGATAATTATGTTTAGAATTTGTGAGTGTCTCATGTGAGTTTAGAAAAAGAACCCAAAATAAAAATTTTAAGTAAATTTGTGGAATTTTAGTATGTATTTATGGTTAAATTAAAAAAATATAAGAATAATACAATACGTAGAAAATCAAAAATTCAAAAAAAGACAAAATTAACATATAAACAGGTCTGGATTAAAAATATTTGAAATTATGAAAAATTCAAAATACGATATTACAATATAACGTTATTTCATGGTTATTTCCAATCCTCAGTTGTAAATAATCGTTTAAATTTATTAAATAAGAAGAATATTGAACTAATCAAAAGAAAAAACTATTTAAAGAGTATTGATTAACAAGCATAAAATTTGACTTACCATAACCCCAAAACGAAATTTATAGTTAAAATTGGAAGGCATTGTAAAATTTGTGGGCACGTCGAGCACACAACGGACACTTACAATTTATTATCTTTGCATTTATTGCAAAATTTATTTTAAAAGTATTTGAATTTATTATTTTTGGATTATTAATTGAAAATAATTATGGGTTGTTATTATTATTATGGTTTATTGATTATGTTATTTTGAGATTTAAAGTTTCCCAGTCCTGAGAAGTCGAGCTTCCGACTTGTTAAGATGGCCATCTAAACAAAGGTAGAAAAGGAAGTTAGACTATCAACTAATCAGAAGAGCTTTTGCAAGGAAAAACCGAGTATACACGAAATCCAAGCATTTAACCATGATTAACTTACTAATCTAAATTAGATACACGGGTAAGTGGTTCAATGCCCACTTTGTACTGAAGCTCTAACCTTATTGTATCCCGTTTTCCATTAAGATGGTAAGGAAAGTTATTAGTATTTTGATCAACAGTTTGATGTTCACCAGAGGGTTGAGCTAAGAAATTCTGCCGAGTCCGGGATTTGACCCAGAATTTCCGCTCATAACTCAACTAGTGATTACATCAAGCCACCACTGTGGTCTATGATTATTTTACTAATCATAAATACAAAATGCTTGGTGGAACGCTTTGAAGTTAATGTCTGTCAACTAATCACAGTTAAGCATTAACCGTGATTAGTTAACCAACGATTTAATCAGAGTTGATGGAACCGGCCCTAAGTTTACATGTCAGATTTTTTAAATTTCATAATAATTTCATGTCAAATTTTATAAAATTATAAAATTAATAAAATATTTTTCAAATTGAACTTCGATTAACTTAGATTTTCCCCCCCTCTACTTAGGTTAGATTATCTTAGATTTTCGGTAAATAGAGCACAACAAATAACTTGTATGTTATATCATAATGATTTCTTTTTTCGACATCACGGGTCAATCAAACTCATTTAAATCATAAGGTATAGAGATTTTGTGAAATAGAGACTGAAAGAACATTGTAAATTAGAAAATCACTAAAGAGGTATTTTTGGGATTCAACTAAACCATAAACATAGAGTACATGCAAAATCTACATGAAAAAGTTACTTTCATAATTACATAAAATTACATTCATTCATTAAGTTTTACATTCTAATAAAGTATTTCTTTCCCCTTTTCCGAGAATTACAAATCCGGTTTACGGGAAGGATTATGCCTCGTTTTACATATTTCAAATAACTCAACATACAAATTTCTCCCAATATCAATATTTACACTTCAAGAACAGAAAATCAGTTCTTTACTTTCTTGTACCGCTACAACTTTGGGTGTGAGGCGGTTCTTTTCACTATTTTTTTCCAGCGCCTCCTATCCTGAATCTTTGTTCTCATGTTACTGTGGCCCAAAACTTTTAAATCGTTCATTAGCGATTCTCTGCATCAGCCTACGGCGGGTCTCCATGATGTTATGCTTTTTAGTGTTGAGTCCTCTCCGCTGCGCATAATATGACCTAGCCATCTGATTCTCTGCGACTTTGCAAATCTTATGTCTTTCCCTTTTATTTCTTTTTTTCTATTTCATTATTCGTCCATGGTCTGCGATTGCCCCAGGCCCAGGATGATGCAAAAGACTTTTCTTTCAAGTGTTCTCAGCATGCTTGCCTCTAGACTAGTTAAGCACAGTGTCTCTGCTACATAAATGACAACCGGTCTTATAAGGGTCTTGTAAATTTGAACCTTGGTGTTTCTTTTCAAATGCTTACTTTTTAAGACTGTTTTATTTGGGTGGTATGCATTATTACCTGTTTGTATCCTTCTTTTTCTTTTTATTTATTTTCTATTTATTTGCACACCCACGTAACTGCAGTTATCAATTTGTTCTATAGTGTAATTATCTACTGTAATATCTTGCAGGATACTCATTTCACTTTTACAACTTTTCATGTACTTTGTTTTGAGATAATATACTCTTTAGTAGGATCGTTGAAGGCAGGATTGTCATGTGATATTCTCTTAAAACTGTTTCGGATTTGCTAATGGTGGTTTCGAAATTATAAGATGATTTGTTTAACTTTGGTTTTCTTTATTAACTAATAATTTGCACTTAATCATATTTATAACTTAATACTACATTGTATTATAATGTTGTATTACTAACTAACTAATCACATTCCAAGGGGATCATCACACGATGGTTTCACATGAATTTGTGAATGTGCAGCAAAATGGCAATATTATTTTTCAAATAAAATATTGAACAGTGTTGCCGACAGAGCGTCTCCCTGTCTAACACCACTGCTTACTTCAAAGTTTTCTGTTTATCCCACTATGGGGAGAGAACTACCACTATGCATGTGGTAGTTTTCTGTAGTGTTAATTGTATCATTTTAATCAGTTTCTGTGGGATACCTATTTCCAGCATCGCCTGATACTGTTCTTTTCTGTTTACCCTGTCAAAGGCGGCCTGTTGAAAATCTATAAATAAAAAGTGTTGTGTTCATAAGCCTTTTCCATTGTTTGCCTCAGTACGTGTATCGCTCCCACCGTCGATCTACCCTCGGTAAAACCGAATTGATATTCTCTTATTTGTGTGTATTCTTTCAATTTTTTGTGATGGATGATGGACCGTTGATAATATTTTGTATGTAGAATTGAGGAGTGCTATTCCTATAAAATTCTTGCATACTTCTGAGCCGCTACTCTTCATCAAAGAGATCACAATGCTTTTTCTCTAGTTTTCTGGCATTTGTTCTTCTCTCGAAGCTTGTTGTACCAAATAACACATTCTCTTATGTACGTAGTTTACTTCCTCGGGTTTCGATAAGTTGTATGGGTACTTCGTCTTTTCCAGGGATTTTTCCATTTTTATTTTTCTAATTGATTTCATAATTTCTTCGTATGATGGCATCGATATCTTCTAAGCGTTTCTTATAGCGTTTTCTCTTTTGCATTCTTCTGCTTCTTCTTGTGTGTTCAGTAGCTTTTGAAAATGTTGGGTCTAAACGTCTTTTATTAAGTCTCTACATTGTTGACTGCAATCCCTTCTACATGTATCTTGTGTTTACCCTATGTTCGAGCTTTCGGAAACCTCGTTTCAAAAGTTTTTTATTTGTGTATTGTAGCTCACTATTGATAATCTTAATTTATTTTATTTTTTAATTATACTATTTTCTATTGCTATATATTTTACTATTTATAGATCTACTTATATCACTAGTTTTAGGGAGAGCATTGCCAACCCAAAATTTAATTTTCTACTTATCATCGCCAAATTTAAAATCTAAATTATCAGAGCTTTTATCAGAAAAAATTTCTTCTGATAAAAAAACTTTTTATTTTTTTAGAAATGTTATAAAATATGCCAGAATATGCACGAAACTTTATAAAATATGCCCAAATATGCAAGAAATTTAAAAAAATACGCCCAAATATGCACGATCAGTAGAAAACAAATATAATTCTTAAATTTGTACTTGTACCAAATTTTTAGAAAATTTTAAAAATCTATGTCGCGTCAGCATAATATTTACTGTTTAAAAAAAGTTTGAGAGAGAGCTAGGGGGGGGAACCCACCACTGGCTCATGTCAAAAACCAATTTTGTTGTTAATATTGGTGCCAATTTAATTATTAGCGCCAAAATGCACTATTTTAAAATTTTCAATTATGTACACAAATTATTTACAAAAATCAAATTAAAATACATAAATAAAGTTAAAATTAAGATCAATAAAAAATTCAAAATTACAAAACAAAATAAATTCAAAATACTGAAAGGTTTAAAAACAAAATTAAAAATCAAATCATCAAAATTAGAAAAAAAATATTTTGGAACACGACAATATATTTATTTAGAAGAAAACACATAATTATAAAATCAAACAAATAAATTAATATTAATAGTATGTGGTCCAATACGTAGAATATACCTATACATATATTAAATTTTGCATTATCTTATTCCCAGAGCTATGGAAATAATAACAAGTTAATCAAACTACACTTGATGAGATAGGAGACTACTAAAAGTAATTGTAGTGTATACAATTAATATTTAATGAAACTATGTACTACAGTATTTGGAAGTATATGAACAACAATTTTTTTTAATCAATGAAAATGTAACAATAACATATGTTATATTGTAAAATACACTGAATCATTAATTAAAGCACCTAAAACAAGTCGGTTATTATAACTATAGAATATTTTAATGAATAGTATTACATTTTCTATTTATGTCCTTGTGGACATACATTCTCTTTACCACAACATAGTTTTATCAGCGCTAAGGTCGATTGTGGTAAACCTACTGTTAAGAGGGTGCTTGCATAATGATACATATCTACACAGCTTGGTATAGGTGTTTCTTTTTGTTATGATCCTGTCAGAATGACAATGATTTGTGCATATTATCAGTTTGAATTATGGTGGCACCTCGTGGCAACCTAATATTTTTTTCTTGCTTTCATTAGCGAATTTTATAAAGTGGATACCTGGAAACGCTCCTATTAAAGCACAGTCATAATAGGTTACAGTTTGATTTACATTTGGTAAAAGGTTGAAACGGTAAAATATTCGAAATTAATAGAATACATTTAGCAAAATTTACAGTTGCGAGAAAAGATTATTATGCTAGATCAACACGATTCGTGATTCTCTGAATGTTCACCATTCGGTACATCGTGTAAGAAAGCTTACGAAGTTCACAAGTAAAAATTCGTGCCTTTACAGCAATATACGGCAAATGAGTCTATATGTGAACATTCGTAACAGTCACACATTGAGTGAGGGACCATAATCGTCAGCAATCGTGATGCGTGTGCATCGTGTGGATCCTGCATTAAACTACACTTACTCTCTTGACGGTTTGTGATTAAATCTGTCTACTCCTTTTATAACTTGTTCCTTTTCCTACTTATTGTGTTTAAGTACTATTATTTAAGAAAAAATCTTGGTAAATTTATATTATTCTATTCTTAGGTATATCTTCAACCAGTCATTTATTAGAGAAACCTATATTACGTTATGCTACATGGATTACATCAGTTATAACATGCATTGGAAATATTTTAGTAATATGGGGAAGGTGTACGATACGAGATGATAATAAAGTTTTAAATCTGGTGATTAGAAATTTAGCAGGTATGAAATTACAGATTTCAATATTAATTAAACATATATTAATTTTCAGGAAGTGATTTATTAATGGGAATTTATTTAATGATTATTGCTGTGAATGATTTCAAATTTCGGGGTGTATATAATCAATATGCTTACAGTTGGATGTCATCGTGGTTATGCATATTTTGTGGAGTTTTAGCAATGACTTCCTCAGAAGTTTCTATTCTATTACTAGCTTTTATGTCGGCGGAGCGATTTTTATTAATATCTCTTCCATTTGGACATTTTTCAAATATGAATGTTAAAACAGCATTAATTGCAATGATTACAATATGGATTCTTGGAGTTGGATTTGCAGTTATTCCAAGTATATAGTTAAAAATTATAATAAACAACATATAAAAAATTAGGTGATAAGGATAAGAATAATTAAATTTACGAAACCATTAGATACATACTAACAAACGTTACTACTACTACTACAAGCAACAATAATATTTCCAAGAGGCTTTATGCAGTAAGAAATGACTGTGATACTTGATATGACTAAATTTAAATTTAAAATTTCATAAGAGACAACTAAACCAAAAATTAAATTAAATATACAAAATAATCTCGCATAACAAAAAATTTAATAAAATATTTGCATAAATATGTATACCAAAGTAAAAGATATTAGATACTACCTTTAATTCAACTGTAATAACTAGAGTGCCAAAAATATTTTAAATATCTGATAACAATAATAACCCATTGCTGAAAACTTCTGAAAATAATTTGAGTTTCTTGTTTAATATAATTAACTCTTTAAAGTTTAAATGTTTATATTTTTATTAAATTCCTAGGTTTGAAAGTTATATATGCTATAAACCGTATTAAAAGTCGGGAATACATTTGAAGATATTTACTTTAGATTCACTAAAAATCAAAAAATAAAAAAAAATTTAACAAAAAAACAAGTTAATATGCCCTAAAAAGTAAAAACATAATTGCGTATTCTTCTACAACTTATAAGGTATATAAATATTAGACTACTTAAAAGTCAATCGAATTATTACGATAATATAATGTAGGCACAATTATTGTTATTTTGGGAGTCGGTGTCAGCCGGTGTGGATCACCTATAATATGAAAAAATAACCTTCCTTGGCTGACCCCGACTCCAGAAATAACAATAATTGTACCTACATTATATTATCGTAATAATTCGATTGACTTTTAAGTAGTCTAATATTTATATACCTTATAAGTTGTAGAAGAATACGCAATTATTTTTTTACTTTTCATATTAATTATTTTTTTTAAGTTGGTTTTTTTTGTTAAACTTTTTTTTGTTTACTACTGCTGGTAGCTATATTTAAGTATATGCCAGATACAAATTTGGTGTCTCTATGACTGAATGGCTTAAGAAAAAATGGTATTTTTATTTTGAAAGGGTAGCCGCTTGTTTCCCTTGTTTTGGCGCCCCTGTTCAGCGGTACCTTAGGCACATATATAGTTACGGCCCTGGTCCCTGATTATAAATAAAGAAAAAGGGTCTTCTTTATCGGCAGCGATATTAGTACAAGTGTTACTTAAAGGGTTTGAGTTTGCATGATTTGAATTATTATTTAGATTACTTAAATTATGTTTGGTATATGCATATCATTAATTTGTATTGGGTTCAAATTTGGGTTTACAGCATCCATTGTCATATTTTGATTATTCAACAACTTAAGAATTAATTTAGTCACAATGTATGTATCTCAAATCATTTGGAGGATCCAAGGGTTTTCTCCCTTTTGTGAGAGTTCATAGTATATATACTTCTACTAAACAATTCTAAAAAAGGAATTCTACTCACATTGGATTTACCTAAATGTAAATTAATTTCACTAACACTACTCAGCCGATAGACAGAGCAGGGTACAAACACAATCTTACAAAAAAACCTTTAAAACAACTATTTATAAATTTTTTTGTTACAGCTATGGAATTTTATTCAAGTACACGTTTTTATGGATTAAATGCATTATGCTTTCCACTATATATTGACGAACCTTTCCTGATTGGATGGAAATATTCGGCAATAATAACATTCGGGATTAATACGCTAAGGTATACAAATGTAGACATAAATAAATTAATAATGAATTTAATTAAATTTGGTTCAGTATTTCTACTTTTATGTTCATTTCAGTTTGCT
Source organism: Cantharis flavilabris (assembly GCA_949152465.1). Classification (NCBI taxonomy): domain Eukaryota; kingdom Metazoa; phylum Arthropoda; class Insecta; order Coleoptera; family Cantharidae; genus Cantharis; species Cantharis flavilabris. The sequence goes on from OX424441.1 coordinate 11,871,120, forward strand.
TTTTATTGCCACGGTTTATTGCATAATGTTCGTTAGTATTTGGAAAACAAGAAACGCTACTTCATTACCAAAGACAGATTACGAATTTGCAATTAGATTCTTCTTTATTGTATTAACAGATGTCAGCTGTTGGTTTCCCATAATTATTGTTAAGCTGTTAGCTCTATCCGGCATTGAAATAACTGGTAATTTTTCTATCGAATAAAAATATTTTTTTAGTACCTATCTTTTAAAATAGGAGATCTGCATTCTTGGTTGGTTGTCTTTGTATTACCAATAAATTCTGCTGTTAATCCATTGTTGTATACATTTACAACAATGAAATATAGATCCAAGTTGAGTGTTCCATGGAGTAGTAACGACGAAAATAAACATTTGAATCATCCAGAAGGTGTAAGTCGTTTCTCGCCACAATCAAATTTGGGTAAGTAAATTTTACAAAAAACCATTAGTGTAGATTAGTTAAGTTAGGATACAGACTTTATAATTGCCACGCTCAAAAGTGAGCAAAGGGATTGATGGTGATAATCCCAATCTCAGGGTAAAATTGGCAATGCCCTGGCTAGCTACTAAAATAAAAATTAAGGTGGTTGATGAGTTTTAAAACAGATAACAATAATAATTGGGAGGGTTGAATGTTTTGCCCTAGGCGCCACGTGGTTAAAAATCAACCTCCCAAAGCGTGCTACTACCTGAACCACGAACGGTAGCGTACTAAAACTAAAAAAAAGGAAACGTGAAAGTGGTACAAGAATATACACTTGAATTGGATAACGTGATTTTAATGAATAACAAAAAAAGGCGCCAAATTTTAATTTGATCCAACCCAAAAAAATAATGGTAACAAAAGTCGCGAATAGCTTTTCTTGCGAAAAGCGTAATCAACCCGATATAGCTATATGTGGTTTCACAGAAAAGTTTACACAATTACTTAACTCCAATTAGGAGGCAAAAACAATATCGTGACTGGTGGTAAATAATGTCTAATCAAAATTAAGGCGCAACAAAAAAAAAATCATCAACAAAAATTAACAATTAATAACATAGACGGCACAAAATACTTATCTCAACCGCTGGTACGGAGTCCGAGTAGATGGTAAAACAGTATTAACTTGGATTAAGGTGGTAAACGTTCTCGCTTGTTAACCAATATTCAACTTAAGGGTGAATTGATGTTCTAAATACTGACTTTCATACATAGTTTGTATTTCGAAATTAAAAATTTGTACTTACAAAAGAAATCTGAATACCAAATCCTCCAAAGGAGATAAGATTAACAGCCCTATTCTGTAACCTTTTCGTTATCATAACGATTGGTAAAAACTCGTAAAGTTTGGTTTACAGATATGGTGTATTCTAATGTTGCAGAATTGATAAAACATGCTTTTTTTGTTTTAAACTTGTGTTTTTCAATCCAGTCTGTAACTTCTTCGTTTTCATAACAATTTTTGTCAAGTTTGGTTACGTAAAGAAGTCAATAAGCAAAATCGAATTGAAATTCGAATTCGTAACGGAGTTCGTTTGAACTACCTTTTTACGAAAGAATACAGAGTGGTATAAAATATTTTGAATAAAACTATAAATTTTTTAAATATTAATATTTTTATATATTTTATGCAAAATTATTTATTAATAGTAATGAAAATTAAAATAATAATTATTTATTTATACAAATTGTTTTTAAATAATTAAAATATTTTCATCGAATTTGTAATGATTAACGAAGACGTCATTTACTAATTTAGGGTGTAGTTAATATGAACGCAACAACTGAACTAGTGCGTTGCTTTTTTTTTATAAATTTACAGGTTAGAATACCGCACAATAGGTTATTAATTTGACATTGACAATATTAATTTGACAATTTAAATGACATTAATTTGCTTTAATTTATTAATTGCCAACCCTTTAAAACAAAAAATTGCGTTTCAAAATATTGTTTGATACGCGATTGGGTTTTAAAATGACTTTGTTTTGACGCAAAATAGAAAAAATATATTTTATAACCTTAAAATTTTTTTGAGTGTACACCAAACTTTACTGGTTTCAACGAATCGTTAAGATAACGAAAACGTTACAGAATAGAGCCCTAAATATCTTCGAATCGATAACAATCTTCAATGCTAAGTGCAACGAATAAATCCCAATAAATCGGAGGGCTAATACAAAACATAAACCCATTTTCTTAACACTTGCCAATTCAAAATCTCTTCCAAATGACCAAAATTAAAAATTTGTCAACTTGAAAATTTTAACACGAAAAATGTGTCTGATAATCATATCAGGAAAACAGGACCTCCAACATAATTTTTATATTTCTCAAAATCCACCAACCAAATCAAAACAAGGAAATCTTATTTTTGTATTTCAAGAAAGCAAAATCCTGGTAAACCAATAACAAAGCAACGGATTCGGGAGCTGCGATAACGCACCCCCGCGCCACATTTGCCCCATTAATTGATGGGTTCTGAACCGTAACATAATATAAGATGTTACAACTGCAGTGCTGAACCGGATTTAGGTTGATATTTCTTACAATTAGTAATCATGGAATTCTACACGATGGGACAACGCTTAAAATTGTTTTATCGATAGAAGTTAGCCTCGAGAGTTGGCATTATAACAATGCAGTTACCAGTCCTCTCCTTCTAAGTTCATGGTCAGGAGTGTCTTTTCTGACTACTAATGCTAACATAATATTATATTATTATAATAAAAACAATAATATTTAAAGGATTAAATAATATTTAAAGAGTTTTACCTGAAATAAAAAGGTTAAAAATGATCATTGCATAAGAGGGAGTTTATATACAGGGTGTGGAGCATTCATCGTAACCGAAAATAAAGGACCGTCATTTTTATAATTTACTTCGCACAAAGGCACACGTCAACTAGAATCCAATACAATTTAAAATTTTAGAATTATCGAAAATGGCGTATCTGATTCTATCGATAAAACAGTTATTGGCCCAAAAATGTTTTATTTGTCAAAATTACAAAAAAAATTTTGTCAAAATAAAATTTTATGATTTACGGCACACAACGGCACAAGTCGAGTAGAATCCAATACTATTTTAATTTTTAAAATTATCGAAATTAATGAGGCTAACTTCTATCGATAAAATTGTTTTTGGCTGAATTAAATTTTATTTTTCAAAATAAAATTTTACAATTTATGGCACTCAGCGATACACGTCGAGAAGAATCCAATACAATTTTGATTTTTAGATTTATCGAAAATGGCAGGGAAAAATTCTAACCCAAAATAAGGAATCTCTATAAAATGAAAAAAAAGGAAAATAAATAAAATATATATAAATCCGTTCCATACTCAATTATCAATTATCATATTATGATATTATCAATTATTAAGAAAGCCCAAAATACATCTTTTCTAGAAAAGTCAATAGTATATTTTAAAATTTAAAAATTATCCGTTACTGGGCGCACAACTATATATTAAGTTTTTATGTAAGTTTAAATTAGGTGATGTTGGTTTGGTGTGGAGAGTATTGTAAATGTTGGAAGGTGCACTAGCTGGTTACTTTACAGTAATTGGCAGAGCTGGTCCGCATTTTTAAAATTAAAAAAATCTATTCTTTCCAAGCATATTAAGAAAATTGCATTCCATTGACTCTGGATATCAATAAGAAAATGCTATGTTATGCTTAATGCATATTTCACACGACATATATCATTTTATAAGTGTGATCATCCACTTGACTTGCAATAAATTATAATAAAATAAAAATCAATAGCAAACAGTAGTGAAAGCTAATGAAAGGCATCTATCTAAGGTACAATAAACTTAAAAAATCTTAGAGAGGGGGTTGAAATTTTAATCAAATAAAATAGTGACATAAACTATTAATAGGGAATCCTCACACACACAAAAATCAATTAAGGCTAGTGATAAGCTGAAAACTTCAACAACAATAAACAAAAATAGGAAAACATTACTTTAACAAAAGGGGACCTGGTAGAAAAAAGTTTTCGTGATTTGATTTTGCAAAAAAATATGAGAAAAATAAATTGAGAACAAATGAAAAGTAATCAAGAACAAAAAAACTAATTTTTTTGAAAGAAGGAGAGCCAAGTTTACTTACACACGTCAGAAGGTATGATACTTTCTGTAGTTTCGGAGAAAAAGATATTATAATTTATGAATGAAACAATTTTATGAATTTCATCATGTCTGTTCGTTGTCTGCCAATACGTCACTAATTTTGTTTCCAAGATCAACCCATTTTCGCTTCTCTTTGTATTGCTGACATTCCACGAGTATGCCTTATTGTTAAATTTACTCTGCATATCTCAATATTATATAACATAGGGAAATTCCCATTTAAAATACAGTCAAATTTGCCTAACTCGAATCTCAAAAGACCACCAAAAAAGTTTAAATTAGAGAAACTTCGAGTTAGGGAGATAAAATTACAGGTAAATATCTGACAAACCTATATATTTTTTCAAAATAAAATTCGATTTATAGAATAATTCGAGTTGGAGCAGTTCGAGTTAGAGAAGTTTCACTATATTACGTAGGATTAAGGATAAGGAAAAACTATTTCTTTTTTATTGTGTTAAAAATTCAAGTATATTATGTTAAGTAACCCTCCATTTTACCTTTGCACCTTGTCCTATGCAGCATGTAAAAAAATTATAAAAAAATAAATTTCCTTTAAATTATTAATATTTTTAGGTGAGCAATAATAAGAAATTTATGAAGATGGCTGTTGGTTTTATGGTTAAATTGGAACGAAACAATAATGTATGTAACCTTTATTGGACCATCTCTCGTACAAAGTTAATTCCGATACAAAAAGTTCAACTGGTTTAGTTAATCTCAAACCTTAACATGGAAGAGTTTCTTTGCGTTGATTAACTCATTTAATATCATTCTTCATATTTCTGTTTATAGTTTTGCCGCTTTTCCTTTTATTGAATTGCTGTGCAACTTAAGTTGATTTAAGAATTGATTATTATTATTATGGTTTAGTTCTTAATATAACATTATAATATTTCTCGAAAGAATAGCGATATATTAAGAAAATATATTTTTAAAGTTTGTATTATGTTCTATTTAAAAAAAAAATATTAAAATTTTGTGGATGAGAATATAGTATTTGTACAATTGCAATAAACATTTTATGAACTAAATTTTCATTGTTTATGTAGTAATAAAACGCAACCCACGTTAATTTAAGAAGACATAATGTGAAATTGAAATTATATATTAAAGAACAAAGTAAATTAAATTTGGAAGTGGTAGAATAGGGACTATAATATTTTGATGAAAAAGTTTCAGCGATTTGAAAATTAAATTCAAACACCCAACTCAAATGGTAAGTTGTCAAGTAAAGCTTTATTAATTAATTAATTCTTAACTCAAATCCACTGACTTTATGCGACTAAACAGGTATATTATTATTTGCAAAATCAACTTATATACTCAGTTTACTTTATAAATCATTAACTGGTAGGATAGTAATTTTTAAGTCAAAATTAATCCGTCATTAAACTAACAATTAATTTTCAACTGTGGTTGGTTTCATTTATCAAAAGAATGAAAAATTATTCAGGCAAAATTAATTTTGGGGTCCATATTTGAACTGTCATCAAAAAATGATACTTAGTGCTAATGGGTTTATAAAATTTAAATAATTTGAAGCTATTTGCGTGGTTGCTAACACGCTTTCTAACGCAAATTTTAATGTAACAGTAATCTAACACTAACTTGTTAGATTTATTAAAATAGTAAGTGTTTTTGGTTCAATATAAATCACGAATCTTAAACATTTATTACAAGTAAAAAATATAAAAGTTACATATAAATTAATAGTCGCTTAAATATAAAAATATTATACTTAAATGTGATAACCGTTTTAATATTTCACCAAAAAAGGCTCAGCAAAATTTCAAGTAGTCATTTAAAAGCTTTATGTAAGTAATTTCCAGTGGTAGTCTTTTATGGTAGTTTATGTTCTCAGTTGAAAATTTTGCTTAGCACGTCTTTTCAATATTGTGTTAAACTTCTAATTACTATTTTGCTGTCATAACTTCACAGGATACCTCCACTACCCATTGTAGGTATCTCTTCTTTTTACAATTAAACGCCTAAAACCACCCACCTAGAGCTTATTTTTTAACTTTTTATTTTGCAGCGTAGCGTAGCGTAGCATGATGGCTTGCGAAGCATGGAGTGCCGGAGGCACTTTAATCTTCTTCATCTGACGATTAAAGTTTTGGCATTGAGAATATTTATTACGCTTGATGTGGACGGACCACAACGATCTGGGTGGGTTCTTTATTTTGCATTAAAGTATAGTTAGTTACACTTTAATGGTGTAACAGATGGTGAGGTTCCAAGTGTTATGGCGTCATCTGTTATCGATTGGCAGAACTCGTGACTTATTTAATATTATTATTTAAATAATATTAAATATAAAAATATTTAAGTTTAAGCTATTTAAGTCTTCCACGCGTTCTTCTAAACTTTTAGTTTTCGCTTGTGAAAATAAATAAGGCCGGATGAATTTCTTGTAATATGAATAAATAATATAAACTACTATGTACCAAAAATGGCGACGTTATGCACAATTTCTCTAATTCTACCGAAAAGTGAAAACTGTTGAATTTGCATTCTAGTGTAAAAAGGACTACAAGGAGCAGCATTGTGTAATTCACTAAAGGCGAATATGTTTCAGCGAGTTGAAAAGAAAGTCTAATTTCTTCATCGTTCAGACCTTTTCTCCTCAGAAAGTTTTGTTTTTGTGTCAAAGAGGAACTCCTGACGTTGGAGTGTTGCAAAAACTTTACGGCTGACCGTACCTAAAGTAATAATAGTTTCAAAAATTGAGTCTGGGAAAACTCACAGTCTATCACGGACATTTATATTTGGCTCGTCAACTGCAGCAAAAACTTCCTGATTTTATTTTATCTACAAAGTTGATTATAAATTTTTTTGTTAAGTACATAATATTATCTTTAAAATTATTGTTGCAAAACTGATGTCAAGCTACAACCACCATTTTGTCAAAAATTAAAAAAAAATGGTCCATAATTTTGTGCTAATTGTGCGCTATCCTGTGATGTGATGTAATGTATTATCCTTATCGTTACCATAAAAACCAATTGATTATAATTTTGTGCTTTTTTTGTGTTTTTCAACGAGACTATTTACAAATAATTCATCCAAATAAAAACGACTTTCTACATTTATTTAATTTAATTGCAGCTTACTAGTTTTGTGCACATCTTCGGGATCAAGGTTTAAGTCAGTCTAGAATAAATATGCGCAATCAACAACTTTACGCCTTTAAACAACAAAAGCAGCTTGAACTTTTATATAATTACCAGTTATAAATGATTAAATACTTTGTTGTCTCAATGTATAAAACTGCAAAGTCATAATTTATTATATTACGTTGCAGTATAACATATTATTGTAAGAAAGTCCTTCGACCCACGTCTCTTCGAACTCAAATGTTCCTTTTACTTCGAGAACTGAGATTTACTCAAGCTATTCAAATAATGACTATTTATAAATTGATCTTGTGTTTGAGTAGTAAAAAAATCATAAAACTCTTCATAATAAATATTATCATGGTACTAATATAAAAATACTTATATATAGAATAAAATAATGAGATTATGAGAGAAATGAACGGAGAAGATATGGTGAGGTATGTAAAATCAAAAGAGATAACGATGTGGAAAGCTAGCGCAGGAGAGAACAAGGAGAGAATTGGTGGGACCAGGTGATGGACGACCTGAGGCCAATAAAGAAATAAAGAAATGGAAAAAAGATGCACAAGACAGAGAAAGATAGAAGGAAATTACCAGGACCGCCACAACACATGTTATAAACTGTGAACAACATAGGAACGAAACAAATTAAACTAAAAAAATTCATGTTGTATGTGGATCGAATCATCTCTTTAAACGGATCTGTATATCCATGAAATAGGACAGTAATACTCTTATGAATGTAAATCTTAAATAATAATAATAAAGGTTCTTTTCGATATAATAATATATACAAAAAATAAAACTTTTAATTAATATTACAATTTTAAATAAATATTATACTTCAACTTTCTAGAAGTAGGTAGGTATATTTAATACTTTTGAATATTCTGTGTTTCATTAAAGAAAAAACTTCGTTTGTTTCAAATTTTGCAGTGTGTGTGTGTGTGATTAACTAAGTACTTAAAAGGTTAAGTTATTAAAAGGATTTCAAGTTTCCTGCAAGTAAACTTCTAATTCTAATATTAACTATTTTATTATTATACAGTTACATTATATTATAAAGAGAGATATATATTTATTTCCAACGCAAAAAATAACCTTTAAAACATTTCTATTCTATATATTTCACCAGCATTTGACCTTCTTTTATTCACTAGTGCCTAAAAGTAAAAATGTTTGCACATATGTACATATACGTAAGACAATTCTAAAGTTTATTTTATAATTTTCTCTTTTAAAAGCTTTAATCTTTTTTTTTAATTTTTAACCAGCTTCCCCATATCCTAGAGAGCTGAAATTTTAGCTAAAATTTAGAGCAACCTGTTAATATAGTAATATTTCTTTTTCACACAATTCCCAATGTCTCCCTACTTAAGGTTTTTCACCAATACCACACAATTTTTTTATTTTAAAGAATAGTTCTTCGTTCTTATCTTCACAAAAAAGATTCTAAGTACCGCCCGACAAAAGTAAATTCTTCTTTAATGTACCATGTTAAAAAAAGGTACTGTCGAACTTGCAAAGTGAATGTCACGTCATATAATAATTATTAAAATTTTCGAATTTAAGTCATATTTTGTAAGCCATCTAACAAATTTTGGCAAAAAATAGATAAATTAAGATTTCAGTTAATATTTTATGTTATTTTTTTTCTTTTACAATTGGCTTAATTGTTTTCTCACCAATACTTGTATTTTAAAACCTCGATCATCACACAAAATTTGATATCAATATATTATACAGTTCCAGAAATACGATGACATTTTCATTTTTTTAAATTTATTTTATTGTGGTAACCCTGGCAAAGATTTCTCTGCCAAAACCTTATTTTCACCACTAGAGCCCACCAGCCATATGTTCAAAAAGTTTGATTGCTATCGACGCAGAAATACCGAAGACAATCGAGGGACAACGACTTTTTTCAAGATTTCGCAAAAAAAAGTAATCTTTTTTTTCACGTTGTTCCATATGCTGCCAAGTTCTGAGGGAGCAATGTTCCTACATACAAAATTTGATTGAGATCCCTTCAGTACTTGATGAGTGATTCACTCTTGAAGTTTCAACTTTGACAGCTTATAATTTTTGACAGATGACAGACAGAGAGTTAATTTTACCTATTATGGATAAAACTTCTCAAGGTCTTTAAAACAACCTATCACAAGTAAAATTTGTTTTTAAAAATCGTGTGTTATTTTCTTGTAGTGGTGCTCCTGATTAACAGATCGTGACGAAAACCTTAGTTTCACCTTTCTACCGTGAACCCTAGTACCATACCAAATTTGGTCGTGATTGTTTGAACGGTTTAGGAATAAAGCGAGAGACAAAATTTGACGACCGACAGACCGACACAGAAATTTTTTTTTTTGCAAATCTTTACGTTTCTTAACACGGTGATCTCGAAAATGTAAAAAAAAATTTGAAATTTTTTTCCATTAGCTTCCCTCCAAAAAAAAATTTTTTTTTTTGATTGGAGGTAACAATAAAAAAACTAAAAGAAAATAAATATTATAGAAATTAAAAGTACTACGACAAAAATACAAATTTCCTACAAACAATAACTGATAGCATATATTTATCTTTCATGGTTTACTCTTACAGAGTATTCGAAGGCGCCCATTTAGATTTTTTATTTTCATTTGATTTTCATTTTTAGTAGTTCATGCTCATCTTTGAATGCTTTTCTCGCCAAAACTGTTCAAGATTATATTTCTACTCTATAATATGAAAAGATAAGGCTTTTTATGCAAAGCTAAAATGCTGCGTTTTAATGTAACGCTATTTCATTAATAATTGGATAATCTGACAACCAACATTAAATTAAAAATCCTATAAAAACAAGAAGTCAAACTTTGTTGTTATTATGGTATGTAGTTACCTTAATCTCAATCTATCTCAAGGGCAGAGCTTTGACAAAGTTGGTATATATATATATTATTGTAATGATATTTTCTGTTAAAAGAAAATACCTACCATCCATTACGGCTTCCAAGTCGGAGGCTGAAGACCTCTCAGGTTGGGTTCTAAAATAGCTTAATTCGAACAATTTCGGGAGTATAAATATAAACAAAAACACAGTTATCTTGTAAAACTGAACCAAATTGACTTTTCTTTATTGATGTCAAAAATAATGAGAACAATAAATTACTCTTCGGATTATTAATATTAGGTGTAATGGTGATATACTTTCGGATAATGAAATTATAAATTATAAAATTATTAATTAATATTGTTAGCTGAATTTTATTATCGTAAGTGTCTGGTGTAATTATGGGTAAATGGAATTTTAAATTAAACAGTATAACAAATATAAAATTTGACACAAATGAAAGTTTATAATTTACCCTTTTTAAATGATTAATGAGACGACTATGGTGTGAACTAATCTTTTTGGTGTACAGCATGCGACGACGACCAGTTAGTAGTTGAAACTGCAATCGGTTCGGTCACGTTTCTGCAGTTAGTAGCCTCCACTTCGTAATTTAATATTTCTTTTTCTTCGCGAGCCTATCCGTTACCGGATGTTGGCGATCATATTGGCTATCATGACTTTGTTGACTGCGGCTCTGAAAGCCCTGTTGTTGTTGTTCCAAACCATGTTCTTTGATTTTTCAGAAATGAAATTCGTCTTCTTCCCGGTCCTCTTTTCCCATACACCTTACCTGGAAGATCAGTTGAAGCAACTCATACCTTTGGCTGTTTCTCGAGATGTGGCCTAAGTATTCAAGTTTTCTTCTCTTGACTTGATTCATGATTTCCACTTCTTTTCCCATGCGTTCTAGCACTTCTTTGTTCGTGATATGTGCCGTCCATGATATTCTCAACATGCGTCGATACAGCCACATCTCAAATGCTTCGAGTTTCTTACATGATGCCTCTGTTAGTGTCAATGTCTCTACGCCGTATAATAGCACCGGGAACACGTAGCATCGGAGGAGTCTGGTTCTGGTGTTCATGTTGAATTCCCGGTTCTTTAGCAATTTATCCATCTTTATAAACGCACTTCTTGCTTTTTCAATTCTACATATGATCTCCAAGGCGTGATCCCATTGGTAGTTTATTCTACTACCCAGGTAAGTAAATTTTTCCGCTTTTTCAATTGTCTTTTGATTTACATACAGTGTGACGGGCTCAAATTGCCTTAAGTCTCAAAATTGATAGCGGGAAATGGCTATCCGCTCAGACACACAGGATTGCCGCTGGCTCGAGTCGGCGAGGTCGTGGGTCGCTGAAAAACAAGGAAATCCTGGGTCCAAGTAAACGATGTTCCTCAAAGAATCTTCAAGAGTCGTCAAAATCGAGAGGGCGCCACTCGAGCAAATGTCACTAAATCTTACCTTGAGTTGAGTTCGGCTCGAGATGGAATCTTCAACTAAATATGATTTTGGGCAGGTAGATTCAATAGAAAGATAGGTCAATGAAAAATTAATAAATTTTAATGAAAGGTTAATTAATGACAAAAACAAAAACACCAACAAAAATATAGTTGGTGAATAATTTGCAAAAGTACCACAAACAAAATCTTAAAAGTTGATAATAATTTTGGTTTCCGGACAGTTATAATGCTTAAAATTAAATGAATGATGAGATGAAGTTTAACATTAATTTTCAATACCTGTAAATAATATAATTTTTCACATAATATGTTGTCGTAGCATTAAAAATTTAATACAATAATATGTTGCCTTAGAGATAGACAACCCAATTAACACGAATAGAGTTTTTGAAATAATATTTTGAAGATAATCAAATAATTAAAATAGCAAGCGTACAAAATAATACTTTGTATCCCCGACTCGTAGAGGTGTCGTAAAGAGTCTGAACACAAAATAATTGCAACGATGACCTCCAACGAGTCAAGTCAAAGTTTTGCAGTGCTAGTCAAAAGCAATTAAGATTAACTAAAAATACGTTAGGCATGGAGCACTTCAATTTATTTCGGTAGTGAAATCAAAATTATTGTCAATTAAACGAGAATTAAATTCCAATAAACTTAACGGAGCAATGTATCGGTGGCACTAAGCTAAATAACATGAAAGTTAAAAGTTGATTTCTTAAAATTTTGAAAGTTACTTAGGTCGGTTAAAAAAATGCAAAATCGGTAATCACAATTGCTGGGGATGGTTCAAACCAGCAAGGTCACTGGATGATATTACAACGGAAATTTTTGGGAGAAATTCAATACAAGGTGGACCGTTAATTGTTGGTAAAATCAAATTTCGAGGAATGTTAATTAAAAGAATCGTAGTCACTTACAGTTATGTCGAGTAAGAGCGGATTAACGTTGAAAACTAAACAAGATGGACGCTGAACAACGTGGTTGAATGATGAAATCTGCAATCATCGCCTTACTGGGTTGCAAATGGTGGTAACCAACAACGTTTCTGGATGTTAAATAAAGTGGTCGACAAAGGTTGATATTGATTTATATCGGCGCCTTTAATGTTCAAATGGTTTTCCTTCAAATTTTCAAGTGAAACGCAATCGACCTGGGATAGATCACAATTGCACTTTTCCACCATTACAGCACATTCCAGGTGTTTCTATGGTTATACATGAATCCGTTCATAATTTATTGATTTCTACTTTATTCTCCATTGGTGCACGAATTTTTATTAATGTATTGACGATTCTGTATTTCTTTTTGAACTTTAGGTGCATTTGTTTTACAACAATATTGAGATGCTGTACAAACATAAGTATTTTGCTGCAGCTCTTCTATGAGCTTCAGGATGATTTTGCTGATAATTAGTAGGGTAGAGGCTTGCAGGTTGCCACTGCTTGCAGGTTGCCACCCCTGCCGAATTTTGACATTGTAGCAGTGTTTGCTAAATAAAGTGTGAAATTTTATTTGTTTAAAATGAAAAATGAAAATTGTGGTTTTCTTCTGTGCCCTTAACTCGTACATTTTCATCGATAATTTAAGGCAAATTTTTTTGCTGTGTTGCTTTTTCATTCAATTTTCATTATTCTGAAAAAAATCTAAACATATCATGAGTTGGCAGTTTTTTTTCATGTATATTCTAAAGTGGTGTAAAAATGCAGGTTGCCACCTTTTTTGGCTTGCAGGTTGCCACCCCTCTTATTTTACATTGTGACGTATACTATAGTGACTGTATAGGGCCAGTGGCGACATGAGCCCCTAAATCGGCCCAGGACAGGTTCTCGCGCAAAGGGGGGGAGGGGTTAACCCCCCCCCCCATGGCATGTTTTATTTATCTATTGACAAATATTGACGTAAACGCTTTCAAAATATTTAAAAATTAATATAAATCTTTATTTACTAATAATTGATGCATTTATTTTATATATTTTTAGATTTAAATTAAAAAAATTTTTTTTTCTTTAATTTTAACATTTTTTTTCCTTGTCAATTTACTCTGATTTTTTTTTTGTTCACAGCCACTAAGTGTAATTAATAAAAATCATATGTTTTTACTTGAGTATCTCTACATTTTCAACAATTTTTCAAGGGGTGGCAACCTGCAAGCCGAAATTTCAAGGTGTCGATTTTAGATACTTTTGAAAATTTGCTGTAACTTTTTAGTTTTTGAGTATTAAAATAATTTTTTGCGCAGGATTGTTACTTTATACTTCCCCTTTCCTGTGTGTGTTATTATATCAACAATACATTGATTGTATGATGAGTTATAATCAAAAAAGCTATGGGGTGGCAACCTGCAAGCCTTTCCCCTGCTATTAGCAACCTGACACGCAAACCACAATTATATTTATAGCCAATTTTAGTTGAGGGTATAAATATTGTCGTGATATAATCTGTAAGGGGGGTGATTTACAGAAAAATGTTAAATTTTATTTGTTTTCTTTTTTAATTTTGTAAATTTTGGTTTTGCCGCGGGTTAGTTAAGCTGAGCGCCAGCTAGTGACTAAACCTGGCTTTTGCCGATTGAAGCCGCACGAAGCGGACGGACCGGAGTTGGTCTCCGGTAAATTTGTAATTTTAATTGATTAAAATTTTGATTTGAGAATAAAAAGTTATTGGTTTCAAGTAAGTGATTTTGTTTAATTTGAATTGTCTGGAAGGACAATTATTTAGAAATTTTTTGATGAAGTCTGGATTGGAATTGGATTGTTAATGATTAAAAATTGGATTGATTAAATTAAAATATTAAATTCGGAAAATTGGAAATAATAATATCATAATCGGTTTCATTAGAAAGTAAAAATTTTAAAACTTGAAATTGAAGGCAAGTACAAATTTCGTATCGTGAAGTGCAGCGTGTGACCAGGTGGGTTCACACATTTTACAGTGATAATTTACAAATGAGATTTTTGGAAGTTGGAAAATATTATCTCAATATATACTGATGAGGGTATATTAATAAGTTATTTAATTGTATGTTATATATCAAATGAAAACTTATTTTATGCTTCAACTAACTGTATTAGGTTGCCTAATCTAAAAATTGACCCGCTTGTTGGGTTGATCATGTTAATTGTAGATAAACAATATGTAGAAAAACTATTGATTTATTTTTAAACTAGAAATTAACAAAAATTTAGTGGACTGTAAAAATAGGATGAATATATTATATTGAATATATAATATATTTTTTAAAACAATTTTAAATTATTTAATTTCATTTAACAAATCCAAATTAAATTATAAAATTTTAAATAAACTTCTCAATGTTAAAATAATGGGATCGCAAATTACAATTGATAAAGCTACCCAGGTGCGACGATTATTAACTTCAATTTAATTTATGTCGGTTTGAAATTTAAAATTGCAATAAATTACACTATTCAATCTAATTATTATTGATATTCTGATCTTCATGAAAATCCACTTCAATTGTAAAAACTCCAACTCAGATCACTTGACCAAATTCCAATTTATCATCCAAAATTTCAAATTTATATCCAAATTTAAAACAAATAGTCCTTTTAAAATAATCAAAACTTTACTCACTCAAATTAAATAAATTTATTCGCCAAATACAAAAATCTCAAAAAATTAACTGCAAAAATAATCTCAAAATTACAGGAGATGACTTTCTCCTCAACCGCTACGTGCGGCCATCTTTGGCAAAAAGCCCCTTCCTATCTTAAATTATTACCAACTCAAAAATATCCCGCTTTATAAACAGATTTAAAAATTATTTTCAAATCAAAAAATAATAAAAATAAACAAAATCTTCGCACCAAATAAAAAAATATTAAATTTGATGTTTGAAACACGACAATATGCTTAATCTTGGTAGTCAAAATCGCTAATTCGAATGCTCGCAGTGCAGCGCTGACTTGAAATTGGTAAGCGCTCTCTAAGTGGGGAGGAAAGTAGAAGGGCGAATCGCCACAACACCGCTAAAAGAGATCTACCGTCTAGTTGCCCGTCCATCGACGGGTTTTCCAGCTAGTTTTTACTCAACTATTAGTTACTACTAAATTACTATTTATTATATTTGTAAATTATGTAAGTACTTATTTATTTGAAACTACATGCGATTGATAATTAAACATTTTTTAATAAACGCTTTTTATAAATAACAATTTTCTCACATTTTAGTAATTTTCAGGTAACATAACTAATCTTGTAGATACCACATATATCGGAAAATGTTTTATTTGGTCAGTTAATCTCCCTTATTTCATTTTTTGCTACAAGCACATGTATAATGTACACCTATGTTTAAATCCTCTTGTGTCAGTCCATGTTTGGAAGAGTTAAAAATTTGTATTTTTCTAATTTGCTCGTTTATTTTTACACGCTAACTTATTAAAAATGGGTTTTAAATTAAATTTTGTTATAATTAAGTAAATTAAAAATTCAACACAAATGAAAATTTTAAATTATTGTTGAGGATAGAAAGTAAAGGCATATTTTTTTTAATCAAGACTTTAATTATCGTTTTGTTTATTTTTTATTCATACAGAAATTTTTCAGCTCACTTAATTCAATGTTTACCTAACATTAATCAAAACCCTTTTGGACATAAACAATTGTATCGTTACTTTATTATTTGATAAATCACTTGATGTGCACGTATTTTTCAATTTATTGTATTCGATACCAAATATTTTAAATTTACATTGATAAAAATTTTTTAAATAACAATATATATTTGCTACATGTATTTCTCTGCTACTAATAATTTATTTTAATAGTATATTGCACACCAAGGTTCAGAAGTTGACGTGTTTTAATATAGATCAGCAACCAATATTGTATAACCGTGATTTTCCGAAAACGACTTTTAAAATTGGATTATAAATAGATGCTATAGAACTTCTTATGATCGATCTAAACCATGTGAAAGCATTAGTTGCAGGTGTTTGCTACTTTTAGCAACGCGTAGTTGAAATGATTGTCTTTTAGTTTTTACTTTTATCAGAATCTATTTGAACGCCTTTCGAGCATGTGTGATAGGTAGAAATTTATGGTTAGTAAAGAACTTAACAAATGTATAGCCTTGGCCAAAATAGTGGGGCACCTTTTAAAACGTCGTTATTTTGGAAACAGTTAAATATTTTCTGAAAATATCAAAATTATCAAAATTCTTCAAAAAATTGTTAATTTACATTGAAATTCAATTCAAAATCTAAAATAATTAAGATTTTTTCACGTATATTGTAGTTATAATAAAAACCCCAAACTTTAAACTAATAATTTGCCAAGTAAGTAAGTAAGCAGAAAAATTTTGTTTCCTGCTTATTTGTTTGTATTGAATAGTACATAATCCAGGTAAAATTTACACTCTATTTTAGCTCAACGAGCGGCCGAATATTTCGATAATGTAATCAAGGCCGTAACGCCTTTACATTTTATTATTTTTGATTTACTAAAACATTAAAACAAGCCAGTTTTTTACTAGGAAGACAGTGCTGTGATTGTTTTCAGAAAGTATTTAACTGTTTCCAAAATAACGACGTTTTAAAAGGTGCCCCACTATTTTGGCCAAGGCTGTATGTCGATCATGCTGATCGATATTGCCTTAATGCTAGATTTAACTGATGAGTAATTTGACGAAATACTTTCCCTTAAAAAAAGAAAAAGAACTCAAAATAAAAATTTTTAAGTAAATTTGTGGTTTTTGGTATGTATTTATGGTTAAATTCAAAAAAATATAAGAATAATACAATACGTAGAAAATCAAAATTCAGAAAATTTAAGAAAGAGACAATTAACACATAACAGGTTTGAATTAAGAATAATTTGAAATTATGAAAAATTCGTAATATGATAATACAATATAACGTTATTTCATGGTTATTTCCACTCTTCAGTTGTACATAATCGTTTAAATTGAAAAATAAGAACAAATTTTTCGAACTAACAAGCTCAGTTTTGATAATTTTTTGCAGGTTATGGTAAGCAATTTTGTACACGTTAATCTATATTTTTGTTTAGTTCGAAATTTTTTCTTATTTTTCAATTTAAACGATTATGTGAAACTGAAGAGTGGAAATAACCATGAAATAACGTTATATTGTACTATCATATTACGAATTTTTCATAATTTCAAATTATTTTTAATTCAAACTTGTTATGTGTTAATTGTCTCTTTTTTAAATTTTTTGAATTTTAATTTTCTACGTATTATTGTATTATTCTTATATTTTTTTGAATTTTTTTGAACTTTCCCCTAAGTTTGTGTTTCTGGGTGCGAAGCAGCAAACAAAATAATGCACTGAGCACTGTGCGGTTTGGTTATAATAATATTTTGAACCAAGGCATAATATATTATATACACAATATGAAAGTAACCAATAATAAATTTTTTTGAATTTACCAATTATTATTGTTTCAGTATAAAAATATGTAATGCACAACCCCGCGACAAATTTGATTGCCAGCTAGCATTCAGCGCTAGGAGAGGTTCATAATCAATTATAAAAAATGCGCGTTGCTTAAAAATATCCTAGAATAAGGGCCCCACTGGCAGTCCGAGTTGCTAAATTCAATTTTCCAGCAATTAGCTGCTCCAAGTGAGATAAATAATGATTTCCAGAATGCATAACCTAGCTTGCTTCAACTTGACAATAAAATTAGCGAAACAAAGGACAACACAAACAAAAGAAAAAACTTTAATGAAATAGACGTCGTATAATTAAATGCTAATAATCATACAAAATACAAAAATAAACTTATTGTTACTAACTTGAATTAATGAAATATTGTAAACTTTCGATCATGTATTAGCAAGGTCGAGAGAGTAATTATTCTTTTAAAGTAAAAGATTCTACTATTTTCAGAAACGTAACGGATAAGCCTGTTTTGAAAACTAAGCTGCCGGTATTATATAATACTCAGATTTCTTTAGTAAACTTACATCACAATTTTTCTTCTTCTTCTGCTTCTTTTAGGTCTGGAACCTGTTTAAATCTGGCATTTCTTGGGAAGCTAAAGACCAACTGTCCGTTCATCTGTTCAAGGACCCAGGAAGACCGGTATTCCTGGTTGCCTGGTTCCATGGGGGATTCCATATCTAACAATTTTTGGGTGTTGGTTTTCAGGTCCATCTGATTATATGGGGCGTACTGCACTCTTCTCTTATACAGTCGCTTCAAAGAAATCGAGGAAATTATTACAAAATATTCAAAAAGTGAACATCACATGAATCTTGCGCTGATATCATTGAAGTTGCATAAATATATTGCATTACGGTGACTAGGACTTGTAAGAATTGTAAATATCATATCAATATTTTAGAAAACCAAAAAAATGCTCTAAACACTTTTCAGAACTAAAATATTTTTAAGTTAACACATGTAAAATACACTGTAAGTATAAATTCGCAAACGTTTTCACCATACTATGGCATCATCAGGCGATGAATTAGAAAGAAAATTAAAAGAGAATCCCTTAAATATTGTTCGGGGTGGTGGTGGCAAGTACTTTGAAAAAAGAAGGGGATATTTGAAGTGATAACAAAAAAGGGAGAAGAAATAAGCGCTCGAATAGGTTTAAATAAGGGGGGGGGTGATTATTTATTAAAAATGTTTAATAATGGTGAATTGATATTTAATTATAATTATCGGATGTTTTTGTTCACACGGTAAAATAGAGTTTTTTAATCTTCGATAATATCTAATTATCGATTAATTCACATTGATAGCTTCAATAACATAAACCCGATTCTTGTAAGTAATACAATTTTGTTACAACTTCATTCAATTGCCTCGTTAGTTGCTTGGCTTCTTCCTTAGCAACATCTCTTTCAGTTGCGACAACTTCTTCACACTCTAAATATTTACTAAATGAACAATCAATATTTTTGATATCGCTAGGTACATTTTCAAGATTTTCAAATTTGGAAATTACATCACAATCTATTTTTTTCTCTTCACATGGAAATAGTTTTTCTATTGTGCTCCCTTTCTTATATTTGTTAGATTGTGCTTGACTAGGCTGGCTCTATAGTTGTGGTCGATCAGTTTTTGACTCGGTCGATTCATGATTTATAAAAATGCACAAAGCCGCTACATGTTTGCATCCCCGAATAGACAATCCAGCCAGTCGATATTAATCGACCCTTAATATGTCTTGTTCCAAAAATGGGTTTAAGTTTAGTATCTTACTGGTTTTGTTTATTCCTATTTTGTTCTTAAGTGCTCGAATTTCTTCTCTTAGTGTTTCCTGTTGTACTTTTTTAATTATCTGGTTAAGAGTATCTTGAATTTTCAATACGCTTAAGATTTGCGATGATTTATCCCTTGTTCGTTTGTACCATCTATTACAGTATGATATTACTCGTAGCATCATTGTTAATGATGAAAATCGTTCAATTGTTGAGTTTATTTCGCTCTTAGCTTGGTTAGTTTTGATTGTTATTTGTAAACATTTCTTCTCAATTTTTGTTTCTGGGATTGCTTCGTCTTGTACGATAATTTTTTCTTCTTTTAACCATGTTGGTCCGTGCCACCATAACGTATTCTCTTTTAGTTTTGACGGTGTTATTCCTCTTGATATATCGGATGGATTTACGGCTGTTTTTACATGTTGCCAATGGTTTGCTGATAACATTGTGGATTTCACAGACTCTGTTTGCTACGAACTTGTTCCATTTTTCAGGGTTTCCCTTTATCCATGCTAATGTGATTGTTGAATCTGGCCATGCTGTTTGTTGAACATTTGCAATTTCTAGTGCTTGTCATGCATGTACCATTAATTTTGCCAGAAGTACTGCTGCACATAATTCCAGTCGTGGTATTGATGTTTTTGCTTTAATAGGCAATACTTTTGATTTTGAGATCAATAATATGGTTTTAATTGTTCCTTGTATTTTAACTCGTACATAGATTACTGCTCCATAAGCTTTTTCAGATGCTTCGCAGAATCCGTGTAATTCGACTACTTCTTCAGTTTTAGTTGTTGTATTTATCCATCTTAGGAATTTTATATCTTGTAATTCTTTTAGAGATGTATAATATTTCGTCCATTTTTCATTAATTGTTGTTGGAACGGGTTTATCCCAATCTAACTTCTGTATCCATAATTCTTGCATTATTAGTTTTGCTGTTATTATCACTGGTGACAACCATCCTAATGGGTCTAATATTTTTGCTATTTCGGATAAAATTGTTCTTTCTGTTGCATTTTCGTAAACTGTTGTTTGCGTTTTAAATTGGAACGTGTCGCTGTATGGTGCTCAATGTATTCCATACGTCTTGTGAATATCTTGATTTGCTATTTCCGTGATATTCTTGCTTTTGAGTTGTTCTGGTAATTTTTCTAATACTGCTTGATGATTGCTTGCCCATTTTATTAAATTGAAGCCTCCGGATTGCAATAGTTGTATTATTTCTTCTTGTAATTGTTTTGCTTCTTCTATCGATTCTGCTCCGGACATTAAATCGTCAACATAAAAATCTTATAGTGCTATTTTTGCGGCTTTGGGATATTTTTCTTTTTCATCTTGAGCTAATTTCTGAAGAGCTTAATGGCCAAATATGGTGCTGATGCTGTTCCATATGTAGTCAATCGATATTCTTGTATTGGTTGATCCATGTGGAATCTCCAGAAGATGTGTTGAAATTGTTGATCTTCTTCCGAGATTTTAATTTGCCTGTACATTTTTTCGATGTCTGCACAAAATACAACTGGATATTTTCTCCATCTTAGTAGTATATCTCTAAGTTCCTATTGAAGCCTTGGACCGGTGTGCATTGTCTCATTTAAACTTCTACCGTTAGTTGTTTTTGATGATGCGTCAAATACTACTCTTAGCTTGGTAGTTGTACTTTCTTCTCGAATAACTGGTTGATGTAGAATGTAGTATTTTCCTTGATTGTAGCTGTACGTAGGTGCCATGTGACCGAGGTCTAAATATTCTTCCATAAATGCGTTATATTGTTGTCGAAGTCCTTGATTTGCTGATTGTTCTAGTTTCTTTTTTAATTGATGAAATCGTGCTAAAGCTCTTGGTTTTGATTCTCCCAGCTGCGGTGGATCTTCTTTAAATGGTATCTTCACTATGTAATTGCCGTGTTCGCTTCGTTTTGCATTATTTTCAAAATGTTCCTCTCATTTTTTGTTTTCTTCGGATATTGTTTTTTCGGTTTTGACTTCTTCTAATTCCCAAAATTTCTGTAGTTTTTTATCTTCTTCGTAACGACTAATCATGCTTATTATATCTATTGGTTTGTTGATTGGGTTTTGCAAGCTGTCTGATAAAATCCATCCTAGTTTCATTTCTTGACTTATTATTCTATCGTAGCCTTTTGAAGACCGTGTTGTATAATTCACCCTAATTCTTCGGCTCCTAATATCGCATCTATTGGTCCTGGTTGGTTGAATGTTGGATCTGCTAGTAACTTGTTGTCCCACGCTTGTGATAATTCCATATTAAAGTGTTGGTTTGGGTGACTTTTTGTTAGTTTCGGTAGTATGATGAAATTGACACTAAGTGAAAATTCGCTCGGAAATCTTGGTTTTATTGTTGCTTGCATTTTAAATTTTAAAACTTTTGGACTGTCATCACTTATCCCTGATATTTCTGCTAAAATTTTCTGCCTGGGATATCCTATTCGTTGCGCTGCTTCTTTAGTAATCAATGCTGCCTGGCTTCCAGAATCAATTAACACTCTTAAATATTCCATGTTGCCATTTTGAGTGTTGTGCACACTAATGCTGTTGCTAATAATACTATACTTTCATTATGGTTCGCTGAGTATGAATTTTTCGAAACTTGATTATTCCCTACTTCTCTGTTTGTACTGGCCTGTTTCTCATACGCTGGTGCTGGTTGATTTCTTGTTGTTGTTCCTGGATTTGAATTAAAATTTCTCGGTCCTGAATTGTAATTATATTGTTTTGCAAATGTGTTACGTGAAATTTCTGTAGGGTAATTTATTCTGCAGGAATTTTCATTATTATTTATTCTTGGTTGTGTTATAGATGGCAATGCAGGTATTTATTTTGAATTTTTGTAAAGAGTTATCGCCGTCACACAGGAAAAATGTGGCGGATAGGAATCTTAATTTTTGAATTAATATGGGTGAATGTAATTTTTAGTTAATTATTAATATGTTGTAAATAATTGCCTTCTGTGTCGTCCAATTGGTTGGTTTTGAGTGTATTTTGTCCTGTCTGATTTTTGTGAAGAGTTTGGAAGAGAGAAAATTTTTAAGTAACGTCGAAAGCCTAGTGAGTTGGTCTTAATAGATTACCTGTTGTTCCCACGAAGATTTTTTTTGGTCATCAATAGCCTCTGTGTGGCTTGTTGTGCTTCCATTCTGGAAGACTGCAAAATTTTGGGTTTTTTATCTTTACTTGCACCTCTACGAGCACACCTGGCAACTTTCCTGGAAGAAATACCGTTTGCTGAAGTTTTTCCGGAAAGATTGGTTCATCCTCTTGTAAATATTGTTACCAGAAGGGATCCAAAGAGGGAATATTTGGGATCAAAATCAAACGACCATAGGACTCCAACATCTCATCCAAAGGTCAGACGTTTTAGTTTTCCTTTATTTTGGTTATCTTTTAAACCCATGTGGATATACATCTACCTGAAATTTTGATATTATTTGATAACGTTTTCGAATTTCGGAGAGATTTTATTTGTTGAACCGTTTTATCGTTGGTCATCCGTTAATTTCTATCAAGCCGGGAAGATTAATTTTGACGTCAAGAAGGAAGAATAACCAATTTATGTTCGTGTGTTTGTTTGATAATTTTTAAATTTTCATTGTCATTGTTGTTACCGAGTTAGAGTTTTTTAATTAATTTGATTTGGGAAGTAATCCGAAACGTAGTTTAAATTTTAGTTGTGAAGCGTTACGCAAAATTTCGGATCTTATTAAAATTAAAGATACCCGGGCACACCCTGTCGAGGTGTGGTTATCTGATCATAAAGGAATTGCAATTTTTCGTGGTAGGTACGACAATTATTTTTTATTTTTAATTTAAATATAACTACCGAAGTAAATGGTTATTTATGTGCAATTCAGTATTTATTAACATTTTGCGTACCGACTGAATTTTTATCTTCTGTGTTGCTGATTGCAACAGATGCATCTGAACTGCTTGAAAACTTTTGGTGCGTATTTCTGAAGATTTGAGTTTTTTGTTTGGTAACCATTGCTTCTGGTATCTGCTGATTCGATTGACTGACATCTCTTTTCTAAAAATTCTAGTAATGATGTTAATGATTGCACTTCGTGGTTGTTCGCTATCGTTTGTTCATAAATTCTGTTTGTTTCTGGATCCCATTTTTGGCTGACCCATCGCTCGATCATTGGACCCCAATTTTCAATTTCAATGCCTTGATTTTCTATTGCTTTTAAACATTCGTGGACGGTGTCGTGTATATGGCGTAGTTGTTTTAGATTCTCCCGATGAACTGTTGGTAGATTCATTATTTGATCCATTAATTTTGCAATTATTAATCTATTTTTTTGATATCTTTTGATCAATATTTCCCATTCTGCGTCGTAGTTTTCTTCCATGATCAATAAATGTTGAATTAACCTGCTAGCTTTTCCTCTTACGTGAGTTTTTAGATATTGCATCTTCTCTGTCTTGGTGATTGTTGTGTTGGCATGTATTCCTTTTTGAAAAACGTCGTGGAAGGTGCTCCATGCTTCATATCCTCCACTAAAGTAAGGTAGTTCAATTTTTGGCAATATAATGTTGGGTTTTTGCATTGGACCTTGGTTAATTTTTTCTTCTAATTTATCCATTATTTGTTTATATTTTTCTTCAGTTTTCTTAAATGTGTTGTCTTTAAAGTAGTTACTCTCAAATTTTTCTTCGTATACCATTATTTCTTCATAAAGTTCTCTTATAGCCTCCCATTGGACTTCTATTTTGTTTCTGATTCTCTCGAACGTATAGTTTGTTTATTTTCTTCTCTTAGTTTGGTTGCTGTAGTTTCCATTGTTTCGGTTAAGTAACTGATTTTCACATATTGTTGTCTGATGCGTATTATCTGGTTTAGCTCCATTTCTTTTCCGTTTTCTTTTTCTTGTGGTAGTGTTTGTTGATAGATTTGGACTTTGCTAGGTGTTGGTTTAGATTCTTCCTCAGCTTTCTGACAGGTTTGTAAATATTCTATGGACTCACTATATTTCTTCTCGATTACTTCAAAATATTTGGTGGTGATACAAGTGTGTTCAGGTACTCCCAATTCTTGAAATCTGGTGTGATTTTTTCTTGCTTCTGCGATATCCCGTTAGTTTTTCTTCTCGTTTCCGTATGTATTGTTCTGCTTTTCTTGTTGACGAATCTTTTTTTGAGTTTGATAAAATTGTTGCTTTCCCGATTCTTTCTTGTTGTAATGCTATGTCGTTGGCTTTTTCCATGTTTTCCTTTTCACTCATGCTTTTCTAAGTTAATATTAATAATTATTGACTTACTTGAATTATATCCGCGTTGGTTTGACGTTGTTGATTTACTGTTGTTAGACTCTTAGCCACTGTTCGACACTGGAGTTGTTGAAGTTGTTGAAGTTCTGTTGTTGGATTCGATGATATTCTGTTGTTCACTCTCAGCCACTGTTCGACACTGAAGTTGTTGTTGTTCTGTTGTTGAAATTCTTTTAATAGACTGTATCTCCGCTGGTTTTTTATTCTCGAAGGACCATATTTAAAAGAGAATGAATCTTCTGTACCAAATCACAAAGAGGTGAACTCTGAAAACTGGAGAAAAAGAGATAAACTCTTCTAAGTTGAAGATGAAGTAAACTTTCGGATACTTCAACGGACGTCGTCAATCAAAACTAATTTGAATGAGAATGATTTATTTAACAAATTTACATTGCTTATATATCTAATAAATAACTGGAGTAATAACAATTGCTGACTAAACAAATAACATGTACTAGTATTCTTGACCTAGTAAAGAATTTGTAGTATTAGCTATAGTAATTTGAAGAACTTGTTGTTAATGCACTTTTTAACAATTAAGTGCTAGTAAATGTTTTAATTACTTAGGTACATTAATATGTTTTGTGAATTTGCAGTTTATGAATTAGTTCAAGGTGGTTTACAATTACAATATTAAGATTACTTTTGTTTTGACTACAAAATTTATAATTTTGAAATATAAAAATTCCATGGTTAATTTTGAATTAAACACCCAGAGTTTTATCATGTTGTTAACCTCATTAGTTTCGTTGTGAAGCTTGCATTCATAACCATTCATATAAAATTCAGCTATCAGAGCTGTGGTTGTGGAAACCATTGCTAGACCAGGACCTTCATAAAATTTGCCATTAAAAGCGAAGACGTTCTGTACCACAGCCACTTTCAGGAAATTTATGATGTTTTTCTTAACCTCGTATGTGGATGAAATCAGTTGTAGTTCTATTTCTATGATTTCTATCTCTTCTCCTATCGGTATATTGAGATATAAATTGGTAACATCCAACGAAATTAAGATTGTATTCATTCAGTGTGATTTTATTTAATTTCTCGATCACTTCTTTCCTGTTTTGCATTCAGTATCTTGGCTTAAATTTTGGAATGTATGAACATAATGCATATGCCGGTGAGGCGATGTATGTGACTATGGGTCTTATAGAGTGGTCTTGTTTATGCAATTTAATCATCGCATACATTCTGGAGGTTAAAGGGTTCATGGTCATTGTTAGATACTTTAGAGAAACCTGACAACGTCGCGTTGTCAACAGAAATTTTTATATGTTGTGTTTGACGTCCACGGTTATCATTATAAGAATTTCACATGTTACATTTTTACGTTCTATCTTACGATATACAAATTTATGTTACAATTTACTTGAATAAAGTTAATTACGTTAGTATTATTTTTATCTGTTATTGAGATTATCAAATACATAACAGAAGTGGCAAAGATTGGTAAAATATATACAAATTACGACTTACAAAAGTTTCAATAGATAAAGAAGAAAAAAACTTTTTAGTTCAATTCGATATCAAAATTTTTAGAAAAATATGGAAGAAGTATTACAAACTTAATCAGCTGCTATTCAAGAATTAGTGAGAAGTACAGCATTACAAGCGCAGATATTATAATCAAGAGGAAATAATGGAGATAATACAGATTTACAAGGTATTCGACTACAACCTTTTGATGAAGAAAACGAATCATTTGACTCCTATTTACAGCGAGTAGAAAACTATTTGGAACTACGAAAACTTTCAGATGAAAACGATCAAAACTGCGTTAAAATACTTCTAAATTGCTTGGGTGCTGAAAGGTACTATACCCTTACTAGTTTAACTGCACCTGAATTACCTAAAACAAGAAAATTTAAAGAAATAATGTTACTACTCCGGGACCACATATGTCCAAAGCCAAGTGAGGTCGCAGAACAACACAAGTTTGCTTCCCGTTTACAACAAGAAGGTGAAAGTATTGCACAATTCCATGCCGATTTAAAGAAGTTAACAACAATAAACTGCAATTTTGCATGTGAACACTGTAAGAAATCAACAATTAATACACATCTCAGATCTCAATTTATAAAAGGAGTACGAGATAATGACATCCGACAAAAGTTATTACAGCAAAGGGCAACCGTATCTTTTCAAAAAATTGTCGAAGTAGTATTATCGATTAAGTCTTCAAAAAGAGAAAGTGAGGAAATTAGAAACACAGGGATATCAGATAAATTATAAATATTAATAGAGTGAAAAGAAGACAAGCAGATGTTCGAAGCGATGTTTTAAAAGCAAGAATTCCTAAAAAAATTTGGGGAAAATGATTCAAATGCGGAAATGAAAACCACAAATCAACAGAATGCAAGACAAGAGGATTAAAGTGCGCCAAATGTGGAAAAAAATTTTGATAATTAAATTAAACAAATGAATTACAAATTTTTGGACATTGATTTCCGCCTAACGATGCGCCTTTTTCCCGAATCTAACAAACTTTCCGCAAAATCCGCAATAATCCGCGACAACACTTTAAAAATCTGTTTATGCAAACCTCACAGTAGTATCTCGTTCTTCCAGTTTCCTTTTCGAAATGATTTGTGGTTTTCTATCTCTTTCATCCAGCTCCCCCTTTTGAAATTGTTTGTGGTTTCCTCCTTCGCCCGCCACGTGAAATGAAGACACGTCCAATTGACTTCAGCAAATTTCTATTGCCACATCCAAAATTATCAAAATACACTACTCGCACAGTTCTTCCAAATTAAATTTGTTATTACTTGGCCGAAGTTAAATTTTATTCCTCAATGGTTGACTTCTTTTTTCTTAGAACCCACCACATAAACAACTCGATTGGATTCGAGTACGTGTTCCAATGTTCTGGACTTTGAATCCAAACTTGAACTTCCTTGGAACGCGTCGAGCGATCAACCTTCTCCGACCTCCTTCAAGGATTAACTAAATATTTTTCAAAATGATTTTCAGCCGTTTCCAAGCAATTCAAATTTTTTTTCAGATTCACATTTTTTTTTATTTACTCCATCTTTTCTCAACCTTCGATTCATTTATTTTTGTTTAATCACGCATGTAGCGTACACGCACTGTCGATGTACCGTCATTAACCGCATGGTTTATTCTAAATTTCGATTGTTTGAATTTAACCTCAAAAATGTGACATTTGTCAAAATTTGACATTGTCATGAATTACATCATAAGCTTCCTTGAAATAAATGTGAAATAATTTGTTAATTGACAACTAATTACATCTGCATTCGGTTCAATTAAGTAGCATTTTTGAACACTGCAATATATATATTTAACGTGTAACTCATTGTAATAGTTCCAGTTCGACCAGCGTCGAGCGCACCCAGAGGGAAACTTCTGCTTTCCAAATCGTCAACACACCAACACCAGATGAGGGAGGTATGGGTCTACCCCGGGACTCCACAAATCAAGCTTAAGTTTATAGTTCATTGTAATATGTAGTAGCGTTATAAGACAATATCTTGAATTGCTTACTGCATTAAAAGACAACTATAAGATACAGTCACATTGTAATTATGGGCTCTTCAGAAAATTATTATTCGCAAAAACCAAAATTCCAGGAATTACTAGAAATAGATAGAAGAAGTATAGTCGGTAGATTTTTCCGTTGAGACAGGATTATTACAACCATCTCTCTCCGATAAAGAATTTTATTCTAGGTGATTCTAGTGAACAAATTAATTGTATAGTAGACTAGTAGATAAAGCAACTACTAGCAATAGTTAATTCAATTACATATATTTGAACATTCTCCTGAATCTTACTAGAAAATTTTTCTTAATTATTAGACCAATTGCCGACTTAAACTAGTCAAAATATCTACTTGTATTGCACAAATCATCTACTTATGCCCGGTTTCTGAAGATCTCTGGTTATCCTCTGGTCAGCTAATCATAGGTTAAAGTTAACCATAGGTTAACCTAAGATGGGTTTCTGATACCACAAACCACCAAAGGATAACTAACCTCTTGTGAACTCGCTTGATGAAACTGCCGGTAGATGGGGATATAGTAGTTAGTTCAAATTAACCATTTTTTTGTATGTATGTTGTAAAATTTTAAAATTTTATTATTTTAATATTTTTTTATTTATTTTTTTATTTTGTTGGCAAAAATCTGCCATGTATTGAAATGTTTTGCCAAAAAGTTTAAATATATTATTTTTATTAAAAATATTTGAAAAAAAATTATTTTGTGTGTAAAAATAAAATGGATCTAAGCAAAAGAAGTAAGAATTTCACGGACTTCGACAAAGATGTTCTATTTGGAATCGTACAACAGTATAATCACGTAATAGAGAACAAAAAAACAGACGCAACAAATGTTAAATTAAAAAACGACGCATGGATCGAAATAACCAAGATATACAGTGCCAGTTCAAACAGTGGTCCTCGGAGTACCAAACAGCTGCATAATTTATATCTTGGTATGAAAAAAAAAGCCAGAAAAAATATAAATCAAGATAAGGTAAACTCACTTTATTACATATTATTTTTTATTTTTTATAATAATTAACAACTAATCATACGTATTACATTTTAGAAAGAATTGTATAAAACTGGTGGCGGTGCATATACCCCAAAGAGTGACGAATTGGACAAAAAAATTGTCGGAGCATTAGCACCACAATTTCATCCACTCGTAAATGAACACGATTCTTCATTTCTTGAGATAGATGAGGAAGAAATGGATGCCAATGACGATCTGTTGTATATGAATAATTTTCAGTCTCCTGTAAAAAGGAGTCCCGTAACAAGAATAGTTCAGGAACCATCACTACCTGGCCCAAGTTCAGCTTCAACACAAGTCCACAACACACAAGAACCCACGAACTCAAGTGTTAGAGTTGGCATACACAATAATGACCAGGAAACATTTGTGTCGACGCCACAAACTGGAACTTCTGCAAAAACTGGAACTTCTGCAAAAACAAAAAGACCATTGAACATTAATAATATTGCCGAGAAGTTTACCGAAAGAAAAAATTTAAAAAATAATTGGGATGAGGAGATCTTTAAAAAAAAGAAGAAAATTTTAGATTTAGAAGAAGCGATGAAACAAAAAGTGCTGGAGAAAACAGAAATAGAATGTAATACTTCAAAATTACAGCAAAAGATGGTTCAACGTCAATTGGAAAAAAGTGGAGTTGAACTCGAAATGGCTGAAATTGACCTAAAAATAAAAAAACAACAATTGGAAAAATTGAACTTTTGATATTGTGAGCAATAAAGAAAATGATTATATGTTATTTATTTTCTTTAATAGTTTCTGCAGTGGTATATGAAAGTCACCGAAACTATATAGTTAATAAAAAAATATTTATATAAAAGTTTTTTAAAAGTAATAATTGTTATTTATTTATTATTTACCTAAGTAAAATAAGTGTTTATTATATATTTCCTTAAGGCATTTCCTGCAACAGAATTTTCAGCATTTCTAATAACATTTGGTTGTTCTACTACTGCAACAGGTTCTTCATTGTATCCATCTCTATTCTGTATAGCAATATTATTGAGAACCGCAGTTGCAACAATCACTGTTAATGTTGTATTTATATTGGTTCTAAGTCCCATTGAGAGACAAGCAAATCGTCTCTTCCAAACTCCAAATGCACGTTCAATACTATTTCTGGTTTGAATGTGTGCAGCATTGTAATTCAATTCAGGTTGTGAATTGGCATTTAGTAGAGGTGTAAGAAGATGCGTTTGGCAACTGTAGGCACTATCCCCTAACAAATAACTGTTCGGAAACATATTTTCTTCAAATGAGCCACAAATTCTTGATGCATTAAATATTGTGCTATCGTGCGTCGATCCGCGCCAACGTGCATCTATATCCCGAATCATTAGATTATGATCACAGATGCAATGCACATTAATTGAAAAGTAACCTTTTCTGTTCCGAAATAACTCTGCGTGTTCTCCTCCTGGAGATATTATTGGAATATGACAGCCATCTATGCACCCCACCACATTGGGAAATCCTCTAATAGCATGGAAACCAGATTTAACTTCATTAATTTCCTGTTCGGTAGCAGGCATTTTTATAAAATGTGGCCGAAGTGTTGCTATCTCTTTGGAAACTTTTTGAACGATTCTACAAACAGTAGTCTTATGGACATTGCTGTCATCGCCAATGAGAATTTGAAATGATCCTATAAAAAAATAAAAATATTAATAAATTTTACTGCAGCTGACAGCAATTTTTGTAATACGTACCTGTTGCATAAAAACGAAGCGCTATAAGAATTTCTTCTCCCACTGTCAATGTACTTATTCTAGTATCTTTTTTTTCAAGCTTCTGATAAAGTACATCTACCAACACATTTACTGTTTCTTTGCTCAAACGAAACCTGTCCCTAAATTCAGCATCATTGTATTTCTCAAATTGGTTTTCTCGCTGACGGAAATTTCTAGGCCGTTCTATTTCTGAAATTAAATCAAAAATTTCTTCATCTGAAGATGTTGAAGAACTTGAAAACTCCATTCTAAAATAACATCAAGTTATAATAACAATAATAAGATTACTTTTTCTAGTTCCTATAAACTACTTACATTGTATGAGTCAAACAAAATCAGTTATTAACCAGCAAACCACGTTATCGTAATAATATTATTTCTTTCTTGTTTATATAGCACAAATAATTATTATTTATTACCAACCAACTACAACAAACTTTTGCACAATTTTTAAATATCTTGTAAATACCATCTCGAGTCGACAACTGTCATAATGAAATTCGATTGCGCATGGTCCACAAAGTTAACTAGTGGATAACCCGAGCCCCTCCGCAGGTCAACTTTGACCAGAGATCTACGGTCAACTTTCGCTATAGAAACTCAAAATCTGCAGGTATATTACGGTTAAGCTTAACCTCTGTATAACTCGAGCTTCAGAAACCGGGCATTAAAGTAGTAATCGTATCAATTGATACCAGAAAAATTGACTACATTGATAAATGATTCACCTTGTGTAATTCTACACTTGTGTAATTCCGCTACTTACAATTAGATAATTTAGTTACTTGAAGCAGAAGGTTGAAAATCAATGACACCTTTTAGATGAATTATCCACAATTTTAGATGATTTTACCAATTACTGTTTTCTGTGTAAGAATAAAAGTGTATAGCGGCCTTTAGGTTAATTCGTTTAGTTAAATTTGTGTTATCTGTTGCAATTTTATCAGACATTGTATTAAGTGTGACTGTTTATATTTTGAGTTGATGTTTTTGACGGTTTCGAATATTTTACTGTGACTGGCTGATTTATTTATGGTTATTTTGATTTGTTTGATATATTTTAAGAAATTGACGATTAGGAAGACCTATACTTCTGCTCTTAATTTGTTTTTAATTGGGCACAAATTGTAATCTAGAGGTAGGAATGTTGATTGTTACGTGAATTTTAATAATTAAAATCGTACTAAATAATATTAATTGGATATGGACATGATTGAACATATTGTAGTATTATTTTCTATTGGTTCATTAATAGTTTGGTAGAACACAATTGTTTCGTTGTGATTTTCTTTTCTTTCTAAAACAAAGACTTTTGGTTATTTTTTTTTTTTTGATTATTTAATTTCATTTATTGGTGTCTTACTGATTAATTTTGTAACAACTACACTGCTTTACACGATTTGATATTCGAACAGTTTAAGTGAAGTTTTAAGTGAGCCAAGTGTTTATGGCGTACCCGGTATAAATTGAACGCCGAAGAAGGTGTAAACGGGGTTTTAAAGGTCACGTGAAACGGAAAGGAAAAAAACGACGGAATTCTGGGTACAGAAGAACGGCGGAGAGAATTTTCGAATGGCATGGTAGAGAATGACAAGTCGATTGGGTTTTCTGTAATTTTCATGCCCATCGTAGAATTTTCTGAAGTTTGTTGGTTGGAATTGACGACGGAGATATCTGGAAGGAATGAATATTATTCTATTTTGAAAATTAAGTTGGATGGAAAGCCGATGTTAATAAAAATGGGAAATATTGTAAGAGGCCGCATGGAAATAATGGTTCGTTTGCTTACCTGTTATTGAATCTTAATGGAATTTAATTATTGTGAATTGGAATGGAATGTTGATCATCCGAAGTTATTCCTGGTTTGTTTGAGTCTTTATGACATTTGCTTTTAGAAAACACACTTATAATAAAACCAATATCGAATTTCGAAGTGGAGGTTGCTATCTACCGAGAAGTGACCAAGCCGATTATCGTACTACTACCGACTGAACGCCGTCACATGCTAGACACTAAAGTGATTACTTCACTTCATGGACGTCCCATCAATTGTGTGAAAGGGGTAAATTATAAACTTTGATTTGTATCAAAATTTTATATTTGTTATACTGTTGATTTGAAATTTCATTTGCACATAATAACACTAAACACTTTCGATAATAAAATTTAGCTAACAATATTTTGTTAATATTAAATATAACTTTATTGTCAGGAAGTGCATCACGATTACAAATAATGATCTAAAGAGAAATTTATTGTTTTCGTTTATAAAGACACCAATAAAGAAATTCGAGGTAAATGTGTTTTTACTTTAGTCTTTTATCCCAAAATTGTTGGAATTAAGCTATTTTAGAACCCAACCTGAGAGGTCTTCAGCCTCCGACTTGGAAGTCGCAGTGGATGGTAGGTATTTCCGTTCCATAACGGAAAATATCATTACAATAGATAAATTTTTCAAATTTACCGCGTTTTTCACCGTAAAGCTCAAACTAATAGAAATGATAGTAAGTTGTTTGATACATGGCTCCAGTAGTGTAACTCGATAATAACCCTATCAATATTTTAGAAAACTAAAAACTACATATTTTAGAACTAAACTGCTTTTAAGTTAGCACAATTAAATAAGTATAAAATATCGCTAGAGATATAGTGTCGTTTGGCGACATTACAGTGTATTTTATTTGTGATAACTTAAAAACATTATTTTAATTCCGAAAAGTGTCTTGTGTATTTTTTGGGTTTTATGAAATATTGATATGGTTAATAGAAATGAACTTCAAATAAGAAATTTTAAGTAGGTTTGTGATATTTAGTATGAATTTGTAAAATGTAATATTTAACAGAACTAAACAAAACGTTAAAATAATAAAATTTTAACACCAAAATGAAGAAAAACAACACTCTCAAAAGATGCTGGTAACATCTTCGAGGTATTAAATACCTAAATGCTTGCTCATCAGGCTCTGGGTCTACGAGCCTTGTAGTGCTTATCTATGATAAAAAAAAGTTATATAATATCCAATGCAACAACAATTCAAAGTATATTATAATAAGTTGTTTTACTTGAGTTGGTGTAAAAAGCGTGCTGTGTCGGCTATGTTTTGTTTTGATCAACTAATTTTAAACAGCGTTATAAGCTATTTTAACTTTGGAGTTATTGATTTAAATTAAAGTCGGAAAAATAAAAAAAACCTAATAAATTTTGTAGCATCAACTCGACATCAATTCATTTTGTAATAAAAAAAATTATATTAGTGCCTTTGCTTTGAAACTGTTTTCGTAATAGCGATTACTGTAGTGGGGCAGCGTTGTAAGTAATATATCAGTTTAACGTGGATTGAGTAATTCGTGCTTCAATTGAGGAGCGACTCTAATGTCATAGTCAATTATAACATAATTTTATGAAATAGTTAGTATCAAGTATTAGTAAAGTAAACCGATATCACTTTGTATACTTCACTTAGTGGTTAGAGAAGCTTTTGTTAATTGCTGTCGGGGTTTCGCAGTGGTTGTTGGGTAGGGCAAACTCACCTTTCAGCGGGGTTGATTACCGACGCCTTCAGAGAGGTCAGGATAAGCGCAGGCGTCGCCATCATCACTGACTCACCCGCGCCAGTTTTTCGCGACCTGTAAATGGGGTTACTCATGCTTTTACAACACAATCTTCATTTAAGTTACACAGTTGCATGTTGAACTTTCAAATAAAAACGCAATATTTTCAAAGTACGTTGAATTGCGCTTAATAATTTTAAAATTATTGCAAATAATATAATTAAAAAATGTTTATTCATAAGTTTTAAGTGTATTTTACAATAATAAGTGGTTATATGTTAACATTTAAAAAATTTACGTATCTATTGCAAACTATGGAATGTTATTATTGTAAGTGCAATTATGAAATCATAATTTAATTTAATATCTATGGACAGTATTGTCAGTTCATACAAAATTAATTTCAAAATATTTTGATTCGAATATTAAATTTGTAGCGTTTTATTTACCATTTCGATATTCAATAATCGATGAATGCATAGCTATCTATGCAAATCGTTAAGTAGCTATTAGAATATTTTCGATTATAGATTTTTATATTAAAAAAATTAGACACACTTTGGCAATACCCATAAATAATAAGTAACTGCAAAGCTTTCCTTTAAGCTATTTTTATTGATAAAGCGATAAAATCAACGGTTTCCATATAACCACAAAATGCACATGTCCCACATTTTTCTAAAATAATATCTTTGCTTGCACTTTGAAAAGTTCGTCAAAACCAGCAAATTTAATTTTGATTTGTTTGTGTATATAAATAAATAATATTTAAAATGCATTGAATTACTATTAACATTTTTTTTTCAAATAATTAGCATGAAATTTAAATTTGATAGACATGCTTCTTAAATTAAAATACGAATTTACTTTTTTTTTGGTTTAAAAGTAAAACTGTTGTTACTTTCAGGATATAAAATTAAAACTTCTAACGAGTCTTCTAAAGTAAACACTTAAAGACGAGGTGTTTATCTTCGATGGAATTAAAATCGTTTCGAACGTACATAGTGGAACTTTATTTTACAAAACACATTTAGAAAGTATTTGCAATGATTAAAATAATTCGTCTATAACGTTTTAAGTACGGGAGGCTGCGGATTAACTACCTAATGCCTCCTTTGCGTTTTTTAATTTTTATTTGGTTAACTTCGTTTAACCGAAGATTATTAATCGATGCCAAACTTGCATGGACTTCAATTTACGTAGATGGAAATAGTAAGTAAATTTCAGTTTAATAATGCACTTCTTTCCGTTCATTTACGACACATAATTTTAAATTTATTTTTAAAAATTTCCATTCATTTTCATATCTTAAATGGAGCCTATGAAAAACTTCAAACTTGACGTTTTTCATTTTTTATGTTTTATCTAAACTACATAATATAATATATTAGTTAGTATATAAAATTTTATATGAACTTGCTATTGTTATAAATATTCACTATTATTTTATAAGTTATCTAAGGGTGTTTCGTAACGTTTATTAATGCCCGACAAGATAAATATATCTTGCCGAAATATTTTTTGGTCAACTCCGTTTGGAATCTTGCTCGATTTTCAATAAACGCAAATTGAATAAACCATTTTTTACTAGACAAAAAATGAAAGACAAGATAATTTTCAATCATTTTGATTGAAATTACATTTTAGCAGGATGCTACAGAAATCACACGAAACGTGCAATTTCTAATATTGAGTCAAATAATACTTATTTTATTTTATTATAAAATAATATTCTTAAAACAAGAAATTGATGTAAAAGTTTTAAAATTTCTTGAACGTCATTTAGATGCTAATAACTTTTACAAAACTGGACCAATTTAATATTTCCTACCTATTCAGAAGGGCATGTTTTCAATCTAATACCTTATTTTAATACTTCTGCTTTATGGCATAACGTTTGTGAGCTATCATTTATCCAAGTCGAAAAAGCTAATAAAAAATCTTTAAAAACTTCAGAAATTCTAATTTTGCCAGTAAATTTTGCAATTGTCACGAAAAACTTTATTTGAAATTATAATTTTATTTTTAATTTACTCTCATAAATGTAATTTAAATTTTTCTCCACATTTCCTCAATGTTTATAGCATTCGTTATTATATCAAAGCTTTGAATTTCATATATAAAAATTATAATGTTGATGGTGTTAAAGTGTACTTTTTATTACCTCTTTTTAAAAAGTAGTAAAATAAACTTTTTCTAAAAGGCAAATAAAAATTAAAATTCATTTATTTTTATAGCAGTTATCGCATTAAGTTATTCAATGTAATAATGCTGAGTTTATAGAACGTATACTTATAATAACAAAAAATTAAATTAGTTAATTAAATGTTATTTAATTATTAATGATCAAACGTCAAAAAAAATTCGTACGCGTCAGCGACATAAACGGAAACTCAAACTCAAGAACTTTTAGAATGCCGATTAACAATATTCTAAGCTAAGTCCCATTTCACACATAACAGAATCCGGCTAATCGGTATCGAATATTATCTGCTTGTTAAGCCTTGACATTATTTCTGGTTTGCATACCGTCAACCACCGACAAAGTGTGTGATGGTGGGGATCATCTGTGCAACCGGATTCAATCTATTGTTGGAGTGTATGATTATGCTGTCAAAAGTTTGCTTGCAATACTTAATCTACTATAAATTTAAAACAATTTTCTTTTATTATTATAATATGTTACTTTAAGAATGTATTCTCGAGTGCACTCAACTAATGAATTTTACTGTAAAAATAGTATAGCCACATTTTTATATGCAAATTGTAATATAAATAAAAATGTCTAGTCTAGACCAATAAAATTACATTGGGTTTATCACCTACAACTTAACGGAATGGGTAATATAAAACAAAATTATTTTCAATTTCAGGAAACGAACAATTTTTTAGCTACATATAATATTATGTATATTACTGTTAAAGTTACAAAATTTAAAATAACCTTTTTATCGATGTGTGACGACTACAAAATCCATTTACGCGCGTCATCTAAGTATGAAAATCTTAGTAATCCATTCAGACGCATCAATAATCGATTTTCTATTTTATCTAGTGATAAAATTTAGTATAAACTAAATTGCGATAAGAATAATTAGAAGACTAAGCGTAAAGCAGTAAACTTATTTTGTTGACAAAAGTATACATCAATGGCTAGTATTTCCCTAGTGTTGTTCCCTTGGTTTTCATTAAATCACAGTAATGAAGAAAAACAGAAACTAAAATTAAAGCAGTACAAACAAATTAGATTACTTGAAGGATAACTAAATGCATTCATTCAATCTCAACAATAATATAATAGAAATATGTTTGTTTTACCAAGTTTAACAAAATTTGTAAGAGTTGCTCTTGACGCTTGGTAAAAAATGCAATAAAAATGTTAAATGCAAAATAAGTAGAGAAAAATTGAATTTTTGTTAAATTGAGTATACATATAATAAATTATATTAATTTGTTTCATTTTAACGTTGTTTGTATAATATAATTAATTTTAGCTAAACAAATATTACAATTGTCAAGCATATTTACAATGCAAAACATAACAACAGCAAAATTGTTATAGTTTCTTTGAAAGTTTATACAAATCATAAACACATATTCAAATCAATTCAAATCAATTACCATTAATATTCAATACAATAAATTCTACAGTAATGTAGTTAATTATTTTGTATTATGAATAAATATGTAGTACTACTACCAACCAAGTTTATTATAATTTCATAAATATAAAATTATATTATAATATATATTTGAGGTATTTTGTCTGGTTTTGGCCGATGTGGTAGAATTGGAGAATCATTATTTAATTACTTTAATTAATAGTTTCTAGTCAAATTCTACTATTTATTCGTGAATTACACTACATATATGTTTCGGGTTTTGACCCATTATCAAGTGTTAAAAATAAATATATACAACTTTGTACATATGTAGTGTAATTTACGAATAAATAGTAGAATTTGACTGGAAACTATTAATTAAAATAATTAAAAAATATATTTGAGGAATGGGTACTATAAACGAGATTTCATGTGCTTCATATGCAAATCATCTTTTTTAACCGACTTCAAAAACAGGAACAGTGCGAGTTTTATCAAAATCGGTTCAGTAGTTTTCAAGATATGGACTGTTAAGTGTGTACCAACTAACTGGAAAAACACGTCGTTCGGTTTAACGCCGGCCATTCTACGCAGAACGTGTTATTAATATGTATTTGTTAATGTAATTACTTTCTTTACCGTTTTTACCCTACTGAAAACTATAATAAGCTTGGCCCTTTTCAATCAGAGCTTTACCAAAATTTACTACCGCAGTTTTTACTGTTGTGTCTTTAAGTTATGTAACTTATGAACAGTTTCTGCCCAACTCCGTGTAAGCGGTAACATATATTTCTTTCCACATCACCGTAACTACGTTTGGCTTGAAACGTTACTGCAATGGAAGATACTGAGACATATCTATCTTTATCCTTATGGATTTTGAAGCAATTCTAAGATTATCAAAAAGAATTAATTCAGCATAAGGAAACTCCCCTGCTTCCATTTGATCACGTCTTATGCAGGCCATCAAAATTCCTTTACAACACCCACGCTGCCATTGACCAAGCCGACTAGGTTGTTGAGAATTCTGCAATTGAGTTTCAGTTATCCGAATTTGGCGTTGTCTTTCATGTTGGACACCGAGTTTCTTTTTTTCTGTCTATACTATCCTTGAGCTCTCATATCTTCTTTTTTTTAGCAGTACTTTTTGATTGTAGCTAATTACAATTGTACAATTGTAGACCATTGTAGCTAATTATCTAAAGTACTCAAACGTTGTAAACTAATAATAAACGCTAACTAGAAATCTTAACGATAGCTATAACCTACAAAAACACGGATCCTACCTAAGTTCCTATAAATACCTATCTACCAAAAAGTAACTACCAACCCACCTACCTAATACCTAAAAAACGAGCAAATAAAATAGTAATTTAAAAAAATTAAACCGACTTCAGAAAGAAACAAACAAACGGAGAGTAACTAAAAGGAGAAAAAATAATATTTTTTATCTGATAAGTAGGTACTCCTATAAAAAATCGAAAAGAAATCAAAAAGTGGGCTTCTATCTAAGTATAGCTAGCTAACTTTTTTTTTGAGGTTGGTGCCTATTCTTAAGCACGTCTCATTCAGCGCATCCAATTTTAAATAAAATATCGCTCCGAAGCGTCCGGTCGCAACGACGCGACAAGTGCCCTTACGCGTGTGTTATGTACTTTCTTCCTAATGTTGTGGCTGGCACCTACCTAAAAAAAAATAGTTAGCTCGCTATACTTAGATAGAAACCCACTTTTTGATTTCTTTTCGATTTTTTATAGGAGTACCTACTTATCAGATAAAAAATATTATTTCTTCTCTTTTTAGTTATTCTCCGTTTGTTTGTTTCTTTTTGAAGTCGGTTTAATTTTTTTAAATTACTATTTTTGTATTGTTTTTGTTTAGTTGACAACAGTTGTCAACAAAGAATTACTCTTACGTGTGTGCTCTGAAACTGAAGATGTAGATTACCAAAACGCTTCATATAATTAATAAGTAGGACTTGTATTTAAAAAAAATTAAAATTAAGTAGATAATTTTAAGTTTGATAAACTAGTTAATTTTATGCATCCCAAATATCTTTCACTATTGCTGACTACGGCACTGTTGTTTGTTATGATTGACGATCGCTGAACTATATTATCATATCAATATAGTACTTACGATTTATAAAATGTTTTGAATCAATAACAATTTGCTATTTTATTTTTCATACACGTTTACCATAGCTATGAGGTGTAATTTATATTAATTAAACTATAGCTATTGATTTTATATTATATATGTCTCCACTCTCCCACTCATTTATCACACGTGTATTATATAAATAATTGCGTGATATAAATATATTTTGAATTATTTAGTATATATACGTTTTAACTCATTTTGTCATTACACCAAATATTTTGATATCTACCTAAGTACTTTAAATAATAATTGGTCAAGATTTATCGTAACATTTTTGTTTAATTTTTTCAATTTTATGCCTCGAAGTTCTTATATACGAACACTATAAAATATAATTATATTTTAGTTAACTAGTAAGGATGGTGACCAAATCGAAAGTTTGAATTCACGGTTCACTAAAAAGCTATTTTTGGTTACAACTTTCCATATCAATTACCAAACAAAAAATATTGTTTGGAACACAAAAAGCTAAACCCTAAACTTGGCAAGCACTAATTTTTCGACATAAAATTCTTTCTGTCGGAAATGATATCTTTTGGAGTTTTTCAATCCTACCTGATAAATGGAATTTTTGAAACTATATGTATCTTGTAAGATACATTGCCAACTTAAGGGTCAATAGTCCAACTGACTCATAGTATACTGTTTTCTGGTTAAATTGGTTTGAATTTACTTAACAACTTGGCTATAGAATTGGTCAAACTCAAGCATATTTTTAAAACAGGTATCCACTTAATCAAACAAAAAACCAAAAGGTAAAATGGCTTTCGGTCGAATGATCCATCTGTTTAAGATGGATGTACTTTTCTCCTTCATAGTTATACTCAGCCAAAGCTTTTTTGTGCACCAAACTGCAGTAATTGCCACCTTCCATGAGATGCAAAATGCAGATGGTTTGACAAAAACCAAGGATCGTGTTAAATTAGAGCAAGGCTCGAGTTTCAACATTACCCATATGTCAAACCATCTACATTTCGCATCTCATGGAAGGTGGCAATTACTGCAGTTTGGTGCCCAAAAGAGCTTTGACAGGGTATATGAAGGAGAAAAGTATCCATCTTAAACAGATGGATCATTCGTCCGAAGCCATTTTACCTTTTGGTTTTTGTTTTATCTAACACGTCGACTTTGATATATTAAAATTTGAATATTTTAAAATTTTAGTATCTTTTGTAGTATCCGCTTAATATTTTTTATTAGTAGTGTTGTGGTTTCACTATGTAGAATTAAAGTGTTATATATTTAAAGTTACATATTTAAATATATGTTCTTATTTTCTTCTTTTTAAAATGAGATATTTGTTTTTACACGAAAGTACGCTGCAAACGGCTTGGCGATTTCAACTTCCGTATTTGTAAAACCTTTGATACATAAATATTACGCAGTTTAAGTTAATTTACATTTAAATTTTTTAATTGCTATTGGAGATACCGTTGCTCTTAATAAATTTTAAGTTAACATGCAGCCAATGGCTTTTTATATTGGGTTCGTAAACTTCATAATTTTTGGAAGTTTAGTTAATTACAAAACGTAGAGAAGAAACATCAAATCTTATCGAATTACTAATTGAAATGATTAAAGTGCTGACATGTTTTGGTATTCGCTAATTCTCATCTTAGCTACATCTCGACAGTTAACTGTGCAATTTAACTTATAAGTAATATATTAAGCTTTACGTCGGCGCATATAAATTATAGTTGAATCGTGA
This sequence comes from Cantharis flavilabris, assembly GCA_949152465.1. Classification (NCBI taxonomy): domain Eukaryota; kingdom Metazoa; phylum Arthropoda; class Insecta; order Coleoptera; family Cantharidae; genus Cantharis; species Cantharis flavilabris. The sequence continues at coordinate 11,913,493 of OX424441.1, forward strand.
TAATCTACAATAATATGCATATGGTTTTAAATTATTAATTTTGACAATAACAAAAAATTAATTAATTCATTAATTTTTGATATTATGTAAATTAAACATTATACTATAAAACTAAGTATTGTAATAGTTAAGTTAAGAAGAATTAAAAAAAAGTAAGTTTAAAAATTTTATATATTGTTTTGCATTAAAAATAAAATTTAAAAATTTTATATATTGTTTTGCATTATGCTGTCGGTAAAATTCTTAGAAACTGTGATTATTTTAAGGATAAAAGCGGGAAAAGCGGCAAATCATAAACTAAATTATTTATTTCTTCTTCATAATTTAGAACTTGGTCCTCGGTAATTGTCTTCTCTCATACGCGTTAAGTGTGAATAGCCTGCCTATGAAGTAATTCCGTGGGGCCAAAATAAGTTTTTTTACATTATCTAAAACATTCGATACAACAAAGATTTAACCATGTTCTAAAAAAACAGTAAACTGATTTGATGAAATGATACACTTGGCGAATTTGGTTGAATTATATTGAGTTAAATATGAATTGAATCGGTCATTTCAAAAACAGCACAAGTCGGTATTTCTTCAAAATTGCCTTTTTTTGGCGAAATTTGATCTTTGAGGGTAGTCACACATTATATTTAAAAATCATGTTAGGTTTACGACCGTTCATTGCAAAAACAATAGTATAAGCCACTGACTTATGCGGTTTTTGCAATGAAGCTTTGTTGGCGAGATGCATTTTACTTACTTTTATTTATTTATTTATTTTTTATTTATTTCAAATATACGGGCATTCGCCCATTAACAAAAATATACATAAAAATTGCATGAGTGCATTACTCAAATACAAAATACAATAATACAAAACAAAGCATGCTAGTATAAAAACACTTATAAAAACATCTGCAGCAAATATCAGTTTGGAAATTTTACATCTTCAATCATACACATGCAAGAGAAGCACTAATAAAAATATAACATACAATTTACAGCAACGATAAAGCTAAAATAAAAATTCACTAATGACGTCCTAAATTTTTGCGCATCTCACAAATTTAATGTAGGCTTCAATGCTAGAATTAAATACGTCCACCCCGTTCAAAAACCGATTCCCCAATCTCTGCATTCTATTAACCGGAGAATTGTAACAATAATTGGTAGAAGCTAAATCCACCGAAAATAAAGAACACTGTCTTAATCCACCACGCGTAACCCGAAAATTAATTTTTGCCAAGAGCTCTGGACAATAATTGCCATTGATAATTTTAAACAAAAATATTAAGTCGGTCATGACTCTTCTATCGTACAAGGCAGGCAGGCAAAGGAGATCACGCATCACATCATAATTTTGTTCTTCGACATCCAATTGAAGTCTACGTCCCATCAACCGCAGAAACTTATTTTGAATTCTCTCAATTAAAAGTGAATCGCCCATGTAGTAGGGTGACCAAATAGAAGAACCATACTCCACTAATGATCTAACTAGGGACACATATAAAATCTTTAACGTGTAGCTGTTTTTAAACTCCAGCGTATTCCTATATATAAATCCCAACATTCTCGTCGATTTCTTCCAAACGTAGTCCAAATGATCTTTAAAGGACAAGGTCCGATCAAAAACTATGCCCAAATCTTTTACTGTCTCTACGGCTTTCAGTACGTCACCATTCAATGTGTACAATGAGAAAACAGGCGTGTTTACTCGATAAAACCTCATTACACAACACTTCTCGACATTAAGAAAAAGTTGGTTATAAGTGCACCACCTACTAAGTCCATCTAAAGCTCTTTGAATCCTGGCCGAATCACTTATTGACTTGATTGCAGAATAAATTTTAAAATCATCGGCAAAAATCAAATATAGCACATTCTCGCAAATAGCCTCTCCAATATCATTAATAAATAGCAAAAATAGCAAGGGACCCAAATGAGACCCTTGGGGTACTCCAGAGGTCACCTCTATTGGCTGAGAGATCTTCATCTTAAATTTAACAAACTGAACTCTTCCAGAGACGTAGCCTATAAGCCAGTTCAATAAAGAACCACGGATACCCAGGGCTTCCAATTTAGAAAATAAAATCGAATGGTTCACTCTATCGAATGCCTTTGAGAAATCGGTATAAATCGAGTCAACTTGCAGACGGCTTTCCATACTCTTCAGGATATAGTCCTCATACAACATAAGATTAGTCACCGAAGATTTGCCTTGTAAGAATCCATGTTGCTCAGGAACAATCAGACTTGATAGCTCAGAAGAGATAATGTCCCGCACAAGGCCTTCAAATATTTTTGGTATAACCGATTGAATCGAAATAGGACGATAATTAGTTACATCAGACCTGTTACCTTGCTTGAAGATGGGTACCAAAAAGGACTGCCTCCAAATCGATGGAAATACGCCCTCCGATAAGGACTTATTAAATAACATTAAGAGCGGAAGACAAAGTGAATCTTTACATAATCTCACCATCATAGGATGAACACCATCGGGACCTGGACTCTTTCCGGTTTTGATAGCTTCCAGTTTCCTTAAAACAGCATCGACAGAAATCCGGCAGTGATATAAACTAGTTGTCTTTTTGTAATTAAATTCTTTATAAGATGCTGTTCCATCTCCATAAACACTTGAAAAAAATTTAGAGAACAGCTGCAATATCTGCTCCACTGAATCGGCATGCTCGTCAGCCAGGAACATAGTATTTGGAAATCCGCCACTAAACTTGTTTGCATTTATGTAGTTCCAAAAATGCTTTACATCGACTGGTATGGAACCCTCAACTGACGAGATGTATGACTCATGACACTTGCGAGACAATATCTTACATTGAGACCTCAACTCAGAAAACTTCAGATAGTCACTGAACAAATTTGTCTTCTTAAATAATTTATGCGCTTTTCTCTTCTCCCGAATAAGTTTTTTCAAATCACCACTGAAGTACCTAGGAAATAAAACCCTTCTCGAAAATACAGTGACAGGTATAAATAAATGCATAGCGCAATACAAAACCTCATAAAAATACTCAACAGCGCTATCAACATCCATATTTTGCAGCACATACCAATCCAATGAACCCAAATACTCGGACATTGCAACATAATCGCCACCTTTGAAATTGAAGGACGGGGTTTCGATGGAAATGGTGTCCTCTCCAGACTGCAAATGCAACGTTATTTCCAAAACAGGATGATGATCATCCACTGGCAAAACACTTTCTTCGCACATCGACACCGACACATCTCCGATATCAGTAACAACAAGATCAAGCAACCGTCCATTCGCGTTTAAAACTTCGTTTACCTGACAGACATTTAAGAATTCCAACAATTCCACCAAATTTTTTGATTCTTCAGTAAGAGCGCCACCAATGTGGTATCCAGATTTCCAACTCAAGTCTGGTAAATTATAGTCTCCACGAATCAAAAATTTTGCACCAGGATAAATTAAGTGTATACGCTCCACCTCTCTACAATGAATTGCATACATATTGGAATCCGATCTTGGAGGAATGTACACGCAAGCGACCACCACACTAATATCATCTAACTTCAAAAGAACAAACTGCTGCTCAACTTCACATGAAGACTCGATCGCGACAGATGAATATTTAGAGTTTATTGTTAATCTTGTGCCTGTTTGTGTATTTATTTTTTATTTTAATAAAAAATTATTGTAAAATAACCGACTTTTTAATCAACTTCTTGAGCAATGAATCCCATTCCCTTGCAAAAACAGCATAAGTCTCAAAATGTAATTTGTTAATTTTTATATTATAAATTATTTTTACAGTAGTAATTTTTAAGTAATTAATAAATTACAGGTATAAAAAGACAAATTAACAAAAACAACCTTTTAAAAATGTTGATGTTGTGCGAAACGGTTTCATTTGATTCCTGTAAAATTTTAATTCTATATGACTTATGCTATTTTTGAAATGACTGATTCAATTCCATTTTTACTAAATTTTTTTTAGTGTGAAACCACTTTAATGGTTTTGATGGTTCAAAGTACGCAATTTTGTCAGAACATTACTGATGTTTAAACAATATCTTTAAGTCCAGAAAACAGATATTTAATAAGTAATTATTTTGGCAAGTTATAATGATTTATTTATTAATTCTTTAATTAGTGGATCTTGTAGTTGATCTAATTTATGAACTAGTTAACTACAAAAGAAGTTCTTAGATTTTGATACAGAAAATTATTGTGATTATGGTTATATGTTTAGTGACTTTTTCGGGTGGTAGATTAAAATTTAAATAATCTAATCGTTTGTACTGCTAAATTTAATACACAAAATATTGCTGTATTTTCAGTTAAATAATGTTGTTTGAAGTTTTATTTGTAATTTTAATTTGAAAGCCTAATATAACATTTTAGGTTAAATGTCAATTTAAATAATCGATATTATTATGACAAAATATACTTTCTGGTTAATATAAGTGTATTGCTTTGCTTTTAAGTCCTTAAGCAATACAAACTTTGAAGTAACACTTATTACAGAACTGTCGTGAACACGAAACAAATTCAATATTAACTTTTTAAAAACTGAAATTGCAAACTTGAAATTAATTTTTTACGTCTCTTGGGGGTAAATCAAAATTTATTAAAATATTTCTATGTATTACAAAAAGTTATATTCCCTGTTTACTCGAGTAACACAACTGTCAGTAAATCACATAATTTAACTTTTAATTGTATACATAAAGTATTGTTTAAATTAGCTGTTGGTTAAACAATCCAGACATCCCTAGTAGAATATTTCATATTTAAGTTAAAATTTAATTTGTATTAATTAAATAAGATATAAATCTATATTTAAATATTTTTGAAAATACTTAGTTATAATTTAAAGTTTCTATTTAGTTATTTTAAAATATATAAGTTAGCATCTGAAAATTACACAATTACAAATTATAAAATTAAAACTTGTATAATTAAAATTATAAAAAAAAAATTAAAAAACTCCAAGTATTTTATTATGGCTGTTAATATTATGAAGCATTTTTGCATTTTACATATAAAAAGTATACATAGATAAAAGTACACATACTCTAAAGGTATATAATAATAATAAACGAGTCGCGTTTTTGGACCAACGAACCTGCCGCGAGTGTCCTGTAAGTTTTATCCGATCCGTATTTAAAGTTAAACGCCGTACCAGTTTCCTACGAACTCTTTTTTGTTAGTTTAGTACATGGTGAGTGTCGTAAGCCTCGCTGAAAATTAAATTTCGATGAGTCTGCCACAAACTCGTCCCACTAGACGAGTCAATTTCCTTTGATGGCCCGTCAAAATACAGACAGAAAGTGGCTTGCCGCGAGACTCCTTCGCGCGGCGCGTAGTAGACTCGCAAGCCCCGTACAAATACATTATGACGAATTAGAGTCGTTGTTGCCGTGACTAAGGCGCCGTACTCACCGTATTTATATGCACCTTAAGATATTAATTTCTTTGGATATCGGTCATTATTTTTCATATGTACATACTATTGTCGCGCGACGAATTGCCCGCGACGAATTGACGTGGATCCATGTTATGGATCCACGTCAATTCGTCGCGGGCAATTCGTCGCGCGACAATTCGTCGCGGACAATTCGTCGCGGACAATTCGTCGCGTGCGACAATTCGTCGCATGAGACAATTCGTCGCATGAGACAATTCGTCGCATGAGGCAATTCGTCGCATGAGACAATTCGTCGCATGAGACAATTCGTCGCATGGGACAATTCGTCGCATGAGGCAATTCGTCGCAATTAATTGTACTCTTCTCTTCTCTTTTGTTCTCAAAAGTAAAAAACTTTATTAATAAACAATAAACAACAACGAAAAAAATAATTAACAATATAATAATAACAAAACAATAAATAACAAAATAATAAACAATAAAATAACAAATATAAATTATATTTGTAATTTAAAATTATGCGCAATTCCTCGAAGATAATCCAAAATTGGTCTGTTTTGATAATCTTCAACCACAACTGCTATTCGTACGGCAGTGTCTTTGTACTTTTTTTTTTGGTGTACTTCAATTCCAGCTATAAACTGTTCTATTTTCAACTTATTCAAACTTTCTTCTTTTTGAAGCCCCTTTACAAATTTCCATATGCTAGGATGGGCGGCGTTGATTATTGAAGAAAAGCTGTTGTGCCATCGTTCAACTGCGTTGTTGGTACGCGGAATATTTTGTGCGACCGCTTCGTAACAATTCCATATATTTATTGAAAATAATGGAGGACGCTTTCTTCCTCTTCTGTCTGATCTACCTATCCAAGTATCTTCAAAATAATGTATTAATGGCGTCAAAATGTCTTCATTTTGTATGTAAAATGCGCTGTCTAATAATACTTGAAACGATTCAACGACGTCGTTCTCCGGCACAAACGCCAAAGCTGCAAGTAGTCTCATATTCAACGCAAAATCTGCATCTTGAGTATAACGAACTTGCAGTCCCCCTTGCTGAATATGTCTCCATATGCTTTGAGTAAAGTGGAAAAAGCATCCTCGTATCGCAATATTTTCGAATTCATTGCGACATGTATTCATTGCAGCCACTTCGAATTCGAATAGAATGGTTCAGGATTGAACCGCAGGCTTCAACATTTTTATAATTCGAAATAAACGACTATAAGTATCTTGAAGACTTATTCGGCAGCAAGGCATATATGGTTGGAATTACATTGCTGTATTGCACGCCATGAATTGTATACAATTGAGCAAACAATTGTGGTACAGTGGTGAACGTTCCATCTGCGAACCAATCGTTGGAATTCAACATAAATTCTAGGTTCGCCTCAGTAGAAAAAACTAAAATTCTGTCTTCACCGGGTCCACTATCATGTAATAAAAACGGTTCTCCAGAAGACGTAATGGTTAATTCTTGTGGAAAGACTAATTCCTGCAATGACATAGGATTTGCAGGCACGGCTTCTTTTTCCACGCGTGCACGTTGAACGGTTCTTTTTATTGCAGAAAGCGGTGGTAATTGGCCTGAGGCAGCAACCGATACTTCTTCTGAAATTGTTGCAATGATATTTTGAGTAGTTCGTCCTGTTTCTGTTGCAATATTCTTCGCTCTTGTTAGTGCATTCCGATCTTCAATATCTACTGCATCAGCAACATGATTGTGGCTAGTGTCTTTTACAACTTCTTCACCAATGGTGTGAACACGCCCCGAGCAACGCGACTTGTGGTATTCGACACATTTCCAAATCACTTTTCCACTCGATTCTATGCTTCTTTCTCGTCTATGAATATAGCCTTTAAATAATAATAACTGGCGGCCTTTCTCACTTTCCATATATTCAAGTACCATTGTGGAAGTGAACTGTTAATTTTTTTTCTTTTTTGATCGGTTTTTTAACTTGAAATAAATAAACTTTTTTAGTTTATTATATACTAGATAAAATATTAAGTTGGTATATTTTATACCAACTTAATATATTTTTTTTAAATTCACCCCACGTGGTGAAGTTAGAAAAACGGGTACCCTGTATAACCGAAAACAGAAGATAACAAATTGAAGTAACATTTTGGCAACTCTCAGTTACATTTGGCGAATTTAATCGCGATCAAATCGTTTCATACGACGAATTCTCTACTGCGACAAATTGTCATTGCGCCGAATTGTCGCTTGCGCCGAATTGTCGTGTGCGACGAATTGTCGCGTGCGACGAATTTGCCGCGACGAATTGTCTGCGACGAATTGACGGTACACCCTATAACATCATCATCAAAGTCAAATAATAGAACTCTTTGATAGATCTTTAAAATTAACGCGAACAAAGAAAGGAATCTCTGTAAACTGTAAAAGAAAATTTAATTAAAAAGAGCTAGTCAGATAACACGAACAAGAAAATAATTAAGAACGTGTAAATAAACTTGACAAAATTATCTAATAATTTCCATCACCCCTATTCTGTAACTTCTTCGCTATCATAACGATTTGTTAAAACCCGTAAACACACATTGGTGCACACTATACACCCAAAACATGTTTAACATTTTTAACATGGGAGAACAGAAATTTTAACAGAAGTTGAAAGTCACGAGTTTTCTGTTGACGATACGTGTGCTCTGATATAGTCTTGTACACTTAAAGGCGTGACCAGACACGGTGCGCGCGGCTACCTCGCGAGGCAAGCTGCCTCGCATAGTCTGGACCACTTGTCAACAATCTACCGCGAGCCAGAAGTTCGAAGGCTGTGAGTGCGTATCCCTGCGATTGCGTAGTTGTCTCGATGTAATTAACACACGTTCTACTTGCATCCCTAGTTAGTTCTATTAGAACGTATCGCACTATCGAACGTAGACTTTCCTTTGAGTAAACCGATAACACTCGGTTCGTTGTGAGGCAAAATCATCGTCCACACAGCGCAAAGCGTGCCTCGCGCAGCAGCCTCGCCGGAAACATAGTCCACACTTTGCAAGACTTGTATCTCGAGGTTGGCACACGCACCAGCTTCGCAGTGTCTGCTCACGCCTTAAGAAAGTCAAAAGCTATCGCAAGCTACACTTCAAAATTATATTCAAATACACTACAAAATCAAGCGCATATTTTTTAATAAAAGCGAATACAAGTTTAACAAGCCGGTAATTTTTTCGAAATTATCGTTCAATCACCTTAAATTACCCCTTTTCGGCTTTACTTCTAAATTATTACCCCCTTCCTACCGTTCTACGTTTAAACAAGTTCAACCAGCATCACCCAGACCGACGACGCTACGTGGTAAAACTACGCCATCGTAATTTCAACGAATTTTATTAATTAGTTTTCGAAAAAAAACGGCATTTAATGATCGAAAATTTTACATGTAAATTTGCATAAGAATAGCATGAATAGCATAGTGGGAGGAGCTAATTTAGAAAAACAGAAATATTTATTTTAGGGTAAATCCGTGATTTAATTGCAAAGAATATCGCTGAAATCAATCCACCTCAACTGGGAGGCCGGACCTCTCCAGAGAAACCCAAACTCGGCCAAGTACAACAATCGTGTGCGTAGCGTACTTGATTGAGGGCACTTTGATCTTTTTCATCTGGTGATGGAATGTTGAAATAATCCAACAAAAATTTTTCTATAATTTGCTTAAAAAATTGTCATCTTTCCAATGGTATATAGGAAAAAGTAAAATTCGTGGAGTCAGTTCTCAAAATTTTAAATAGTTCAAGTCTGGCAAAATGTCTTGAATGTTAGAATATCTTAGTACAATCGAAAATAATAAGGTAACTAGCTAAAGAAATAGCATTTTTGTTCTTCTTTTGAAAAGGAGTTCCATCTATATTAACAGAAAATAAAGCATAAGCATAACATTCAGCATAGAAAAAATCTACAAATGTAGCGTGAAAATTAGGAAAGACTTATTAATCATCCAAATGCATTAACAACAGAACTGCTCAATAATAAAGACAACGAGATGCATATATTGAATAGACTCAAGCCTGAAGGTTTAAAATATATATCTCCTTCTTTATCCTTTCAGAATTTAGGCTTTGTTGCCTGTTTCAACTTCATAAGTCTGGCAAACGTGTAATTTTTATAGAAATTAGCAATGACAAATAAGTTTAGGAGTTTTTGAAGAAATTTACAATTTATAATCGACAATGACGGAAGTATTTTAAGAAATTTACGATGCTATTAAACAAAATTATTTACGTATATTATAACGGAACGAATATACAGGATGGATTAAACCAAAGTGTCCAAGTTTTAATGTTAATTGTGAAATTTATCTAATTTTTGTTCAAATTAAAATTTTCCTTACAAACGCTTTCTCGGGTGGCCAATATCCCGTTTCCTTTTCGGGTTGTAACAGAGTATTTTCTTTGGAATCTGTTTCGCTTCTATTCTATTGAGGTCCGATTTCCAATCTTCTCTATGTCTTAGAATTTTTTCATTGACCGAGAAGATTTACAATTTGGTGCGAATGTCTTTGTTTCTTAGTTGGTCCATTTCTATACATTTTTTGGTTCTTGTTAGAAATGGCATCTCCACTGCCTGTAGTTTCGATTCGTCTCTCTTGGAAAGGACTGTTTTGCAGTCATAATATGTTAGCATATCTTAGACCACAGTGGTTGCTTAATGTGATCGCTAGTTGAAGTTATGAGCGGAAATTCTGGGTTCAAATCCCGGACTCCGTAGAATTTCTTAACTCAGCCCTCTAGTGAACATCAAACTGTGGATCGAAATACTTATAACTTTATTAATATAATATTATAGTGAAATTCAAGAATGGATAACGTATCAAGGAAACCATAAAAGGTTTCCCTTCGGGCCCGAGCTTTGTGAATGAAGCTCACTTTAGCTTTTAATTATTTTCCGTCTTATTTGTTTGTACTACGTGTGTGCCAATCTCCATTTTAAATATGCCATTGAGTAAAGAATATTTACTACTTCTGTATTCCGACTTGAAGACGTAAACACTCATTTGATGAGTGTTAAGTTGCTAAGACATATATGGTTTATAGCCACCTCAAAATATTGGACCTAGTTATGCGCTTATGAAAAACAATAGGGCTCAGATTTTTTGTCAAATGATTGTAAAACCCAATGATGTGTTAAGAAATGAACATTAGTCAGATTTTAACAATCACTCCATCACTTTTTTCACCTCTAAGAATTTTACTTTAACTTCCCAAATTGGTAGTTTATTATTTGTCTGGTTTTTTAATTAATGAAAATGTATAGTTAACATGCACAGTTAATATCTAATTTTACTATTTACACCACGAATAAAAAAAGTTTGCTGCTTGAATGACTAAATTAAATTAAAAATTTATTAAAATTTGTTGTTTATTTTAAGCAAAAAAGTTCATAAATATGTATGAGTAAACTAAAGATAACAATAAATGAATGAATGAATAAAACGAGAAACGTAAAATGAAATACTATGCAAACGATAAATTAAGTATGCGAATTAGAGTCTTAATTCTTATGGATTTTATTCGGTGAAGTCAAACTGAATTTTGCAGAAACATGGTGAAAAAAGGAACATAAAATAAATTTTTAAATCTTTTTAAATTTATGAGCTATAATTCTAATTGAAAATAATTACTTGAATACTTAACATCAACATTTTATTAATCAATGTTGATCTCATTAATTAGAAGCAAAAAAAGTCACTAAAGGAAGCACCATGCTTATCTTGAAACTGCGATAAGGGGATTTGAATTTGAGGATACTTTAGACAACGGAATCCGTTTGAGCTACAATCCTTTTTTTTTATTAATTTAAAAAGATCCTATACAGCGGTAGTTTTAATTAATTTACTTAGTAAATTAAATAGGGAATAATATGCAGCTCATGTTTATTCCAAATTGGAATTAACCAAGATGGTAAAATTAAAACAAAATTTTTAATGGTTTAATTTTATTATCAAGCGCAATTATATTGATGTATAAATAACACTATTAATTTGAAATTTAACTATTTTGATTAATAGGTTGCTTGCTCCCTTGTTGATTAGATCGCAAGTTTTGTTGACTTATCTTTCCAAGCGTTTACTTCGAGAAGCAATGGGGCGAATGTATCTCGTGGGCAATATAATTTTATCTTAGATTTAAGATTTCTACAACGATTTTCTATTTACGTGGATATAAAAGTGGTAAATTTTTTATTGATTAAATTTATACTAATTCAGTTCAGCTGGTCAGATATTTAATTTTAGGAATGTTATTTTGTGCAAACAATTTTAAATAATAACGAAAATCTTTATTTTATTTGAAAATGTCGTTGACTGTTAGTGAATAAATAAAAAGTGAAAAATTTATTTTATTTACTTGATAAAATAATCTGCACGAAATTTACGAGCAACCCATTATAATTTAATGATAGTGAATAAACTAGAGAGAGCATAGAAACGCAACCTTCCAAGTGTATTGGATTTTATGGGATTAGTGCACCCTTACAGATAATTATGCTAATTACTTAATTTGTGTAATTTATATTACGTTAATACTTTATTATTAAAAGGTTTAATTATTATTCTTATTACGTCGTATTTATTTATTTAAATTTATATGTTTCATGCTATAAAAATTTTATTTTACACGAATTTTGAGAAATTAATTTAAAAATTTACCAAACAATTAATAATTTACAAGCAACTGCCTTAAAAATGATTTATAGTGTTAGAGTAATTTAATGCTGAATACGAGGAATGTTAAATTCTACATTCTAGCGGCAACCTCAATTTGTAGATATCTTGAAAAATTAACTGCTATTAGGTTTACTGAAAAATGTCAAAATAATAATTTAATGCAATTCAAAATTTTACACAAAATAATTTTTTATATTTTAAAATCTTTTGAAAATAGAGTAGTTATGAAGTTGTTGGAAGTACATCAATAATGAAGAGCAGAGAAACAAAAAAAATTATGCCAACGGTTTTTAATTTTTCAATATTTCAAGCAAAATGAGGAAAATTTTAAATCAACTTAATTAAATTAATTTAATAAACGTCGTTATAATAAAATTATACAGATTGCAAATTTTTTCTTTCTTTCTTGAAAGTGGGCTCGAATAATTTTAAGAAAGAAATCTTGAATTGGTATTAACTTTTGCATAATATTATTACGATGTTATAAATTTTACTTTCTTTTGCTTCTTGGTTTTAAATTTATACTCCCCGTGAATGTAGAAAAGTTGTTGAAAAGATTTTGCAAACAATGATGAAAAGTATTTCACTTCTCAATAATTTTCATTCTTTTAATTAAAAAAAAATGCTGCACTAAATGATGCTGGGGAATATTAAAAGTAGTAATAGTCACAAAATTAATCAATATCACTTTAAATTTAGATTAAATTGGTTATAATTTATAATATACGTAGCTCCAAAACAAAAGTTTTGTTAGAATACATGTTAAAATGTTTTCAAATAGGATTTGAATTTATGTATCAAGTTGTTTTGCTATGAGGCATAAAAAAATTTATAATTTATTATAAACACCTTGAAGCAAATTTGTATTACCTACAATTCGTTGTTTGTCAGCAATTTTTATTTTTTAAATAAAAGTTTTGATATGTTTTCCAAAAATAGTTGGGTTTCAAAATAAAATTATAGAGCAACAGATATAGGTATAGGAGTTATTGATTTATGTTATTAATTTACAATTTAATAATTGATTTTTACTTTATTGGCCAGTGGTGGCGCGTGCTTTAGAAATCTGGGCCAATTAATAACTTTCTCAAAACCTTGAAACTCTCTGCAACTTTTCAAGAGTTGTATATAATATATATTATAATTTATTTTATACAATAAATGGCAAATTAAAAGATTTTACTTAAAATTTTTTTTATAGATTTATTATAAAAAAATATTATAAAAATTTATTTATTATAAAATAAACTTACTATCGGGCGCACTAACAGAGGCTGGTTTATGTTAAACCCCGAAGCACATACCTAAATTAAACGCATCTACAGAAATTCAATGTTTGAACTTCGTGTCGGCATTTTTATGTCAAATGCCGACGCGAAGTTTATACTTCTATACTATACTATATACGAGGGTTGCCTTTTAAGTTTGGTGATTAGAGAACAAAAACAAATATTTTTATATCTAAATTGGCTTTATAATTTTAAAAATCTTCTTTATGAAGATCAATACCATTTTGGATTCTTTTTAACCTATTTTTGAAGCACACTTCCAAAACATGCAGTTTGAACGCTTCAACCGCTTCTTGAGTGGGCTGGTGTTTAGCTTTGGACTCATTTTGAACCACCGCAATCGTATTTATGGACCATTTCTTTTGAATAATTGACATGAACCTTATTTTCAGCGATTGTCAAATTATGTGGGTTCAAACGCAAACAAATCTTTTTGACGACCAAGTATCCATGCAATATTGAATATCTGTCAGTCCCTGGAATGCCCAAGGATGCCTCAATCTCACGATAAGTCACATGACAATTTTTCAGTATCAGTTCATGTACTACATCAATGTTTTATAAACAAACTACCAATTTTAGACTATCTTCACGAAATTCGTTGTTGAGCGAACCGTGATGACGATTGAATTCAGAAAATCAATAAATACTGATTCTTAATGGTGCTTCATCGCCAAAAGTCGAATGAAGATTATCGATGAACTACTATTGAGTTAATCCATCTCGAAAGTTCTAAAAAAAATCGCACAAAAATCTTCAAGAATTAATTTCATTTTTAGTCGTGATGATATCTTCAAGTTGCTATGTCACACTTTACGATAGATACGTCAGATGGCAGCACTATGATTGCTCAATCCTAACACTTAAAAGGCGACCCTCGTATTATACTAGTTTATACTAGTATATTCTCAGCTACAAAAACGTAAAGATACTAATCCTGTATCTCTTTCAAATTTTCATTATCAAATTTTGATCATGTAATAAAAATCAATAGTATACCGCAACTATATCAATAGTACTGCTTAGCGTACCGTCAAAAAGGATGCAGCTTAATTAATTATTAACGAGCAACAACGAAAAAATGATTATACAAAAAAACAACAAGAATGAGTGCAATTTATTAAAATAAAACAAACAATTATGCAAACTTATTACTATTCTGGAATATGTAAAATCTAGATAATACGTATTAAACATGGTAGATTTGATGCCTATAAATTTAAACTAGAGCTTGTGCCAAGTAGAAATAGAACCGACAATCATAGTTTTTCAGCAATAACTTTCTTGATTTTTGAGATACAGCAAAACTTTAATATACAAACTTAAAAAATCTTATTAGTTGTTTAAATTTGTATATTACAATTTTTGCTGTATCTCTAAAATCATGAAAGTTATTGCTGAAAAACGGTAATTGTCAGTTCTATTTCTTACTTGGCACGAGCTCTATCGGACAGCATAAAATAAAAAAATCAATTGACTTATGATTAAATTTATTAAATCAATTTTTAGCTTTTTACTTACAAGTATTGACACTTCAAATATTATTACTTTTTCGTTCTCAGTTTTGGGGATTGCAGGAACCTGCAAACTATACCACGAGCCGCCACTGATTGACACTAATAACGTCGGATAACTTTAAGAATAAAAGTCAGAACTTTTACTTGGGTTTATATTACTAAAAGTTTTCAAATTAAGTATTGATCTACAAATATATTCCTAAATTACGTAAAAGGAGTATTATAGTAGATTGTAACTAATTGTAGTCATTGAAGCACTAACTTTTCAATGACAATTATATTTTATTATAAAAATAACCAACTAATGACTAGCAAAACAATTGTAAATGATTTTCTTGGCTGTTTAAAGTTGAATAAAATATGTTTAAGAAAATTATAATCGGATAGCCGATTACCTGTTACGGAGATATGTTACAGATGTATTCTATACCCCTGTATTATACTATTCCTAAATGGTACCGATATTATACAGCATCAGAACATCACCCTGAGCTTTCCGAGCCAACCATATATTATGGTTGAAATATTGATGAAAGTGATATGTTTGTTGACTTTTACACCAACTTGAGATGAATTTTGTCTCTCGTTTAACTAAGCTGAATTTTCCAAAAGCTCAGATTTTTCTTTGTGTAGAAAGTTCTAAATGTTTCATACCATAGATGCACCCATCACAAAGGTAATTCTGCAGTAAAAACTTTCCTGCAGATACCATGATACTGGATGATAACTTAGATAACTGTGGGGAGCTACAGATCTAGTTGTTTCAATGTTATACTCCCCCAAATGACTTGCAACTTTCCACATTGCTTTTAAGCGTGGGCTCGCGTTATCAAGCGAGAAACAAGAAATCTATGTCCCCAGAACTTATTAAATTCAAAATGTAGGTGTCAATCTGGGGGGCATGGAATGCCCTCCAGTAAATTATTTACCAAATACCTCGAATTAACGTAGATTCAGACGAAAATATTTACCAATGAAGTATTTGATGGTATAGGATGCACTGGAGGGCATTCCATGCTCCCCAGACCCCCCGGATTGGCACCTACGTTTTGTAAATTTAAGGCGCAATTAAATACGTAGTAATTGTACATACATAGTTTAGTACATAGTTCTATTTCGTTGCACCGATTATGAGATACAGGTAATAATATTTTTTGTATTTTAAGGAGTCTTCTTTAAGTCGCAACAAGTCAGAAAGGGGGTGACATAATTAAAAAATGTATTGATACAAAATTAAAGACAATGAAAATTTTAACAAAAAATGTCTAAAAAATTTTGCTGTAAAAACGGTTTCAAAATATGCAATTTACATTGTTAACATAGGAGGGTACGAATATTTTCGTTAGCCTCTGTATGTCCCCAGTGCTTTTTAAATTCAAAATGTAGGTATCAATCCGGGGGGTCTGGGGAGCATGGAATGCCCTCCAGTGCATTCTTTAAATTTACAACAAAAAATGTATAAAAAGTTTTGTTGTACAATCGATTTTATATGAAAAAAAAGCGGCTTCAAAATGTTCAATGTACATTGGTAACATAATATGTAGGACGTTCTTTAAAAATTGAAATTTTACAGGAGACAATAAAAATTGTATAAACAAAATTTCTATTGTTGAATGGCATTAAAAACCTTAAAAACCGTATTAGTGCAAACAGTGGAGTTAGCAGTTTAACACTCTTAACCGACGAAAAATAAAGCAAGTACGTAAGTACTTTAATGTTAAAGCTAAATAAAATAAAAGTTGCTGACTTGCGATGTCTCGATTTACTCCGTTATCAGACAGTGTATGCATATCTTGTTAATGTTACTTCACGGTCACGGTATTTATGGTATAATAAAAATTTTTCTTATTGTTGATCTTACCATTGCAGGTTTCTGTAATGACGTTATAATGACTAATGATTAATAAGATGGGAGCATTCGTGCTCCATCTGCATGCTTAATAAGGAACTAAAAAATATGTTGCTAATTTTTAACCTACCGTCAGCTATCTGTAAAGTATTAATCTGTGCTATAACCAAATCTTATCATTAACACCTACATATTTCACGCAACTGCCTAACTCGACGCCCTTTTCCAATCGACTGCCCCTAGTATTTTATTGTTTTTAGTAATGAAAACAATCGGTAATAAAAATATTAACCTGTTGGCTTAAACCTTTTTTTGAATTTTTTTTTTGCAATTTTAATCGATCACTGTCTATAAAGTTCCCCGCTCCGGGCCGGCAGTCATGCATTTTTGTAATCTCCACTTTCAAATTAACAAAATAAAATAAAATTCAAACTGGTAAAAATCGTACAGGTATTTTGTCACGGGCTCAATTACAGAGATGACGCGATGAAGCCTTAGTAAAATTTATAGTAGAATTTTCAAGTTGCATTTTATCTAGATTGTTGGATGTGACAATTTCAGCAGGATAATATTAATAATTAATAATCGTTTAGATAGATGGGAACGCTAATGTTAGTGTAATTTTGGCTATTGAGTTGTTATCATCAGGTGGGTTTATGGATATCAAAGTTTTATAGATTAATTAATGTTTTTAAGAATTTGACATTATATGGTGTTAGTTGAGAAATTGTTTTTTTATATTTTTATTACTGTTACTATTATGGTTACTGTTGCAAATTAATCGTGCACCCGTCTTTAAGCGCTGTCCAGACGCAACGATATTATCTGAAACGATAACTGAACACTTGTCTGAACAAAATTTGAATTGAAATTTGAAAGGTGTCCAGCGTCGATCACATTTCAGTTTAAATCTACGCCCAAATTTACGGTATTCTTCAACAAATATCATTTCAGTTTAAATCTACGTTTAAATGCTGTAGCCGGATAAGATGGTGAAAAATGCCTTTACACCAAATTAAACGTGTAAGCCGTCAGTCGATAGAGCGCCTAAAAGTTCCATTTTAATTTTAATTCGTAAGACTAAAAATAGAAATTCAGTAATATTAAGTTTGCATAATTATTGTACTCCTAATGTGATGTATACCATAAATAAACAGTAAATTCTAAATATTAAAATTTTATTTTTAATATTCATACTAATTTGCCGCTTCAAAGAAAAGCTTTGTTTAAATCTCATAAGATTTGAGCCATTCTATTAAAATTTTCGATTTGTGTTCAGATATCTGCATACTTCCAAATTTGAACATAGTTTCTGATCAAATGTAATATTTTATTATATAATCTGATCAGATAACACGTCTGAACAGATATGTCATAAATTTATCGTTACGTCTCACTGGCCCGTTTCCCAAAATAGGTGGACAAAAATCGAAAAACCGAAGTTCTAAATGTCATGTTTAGTACCACATAATATACTACAGGAGCCACCAATGTACATCGTTGTGAACCGACAAACCAGCTTGGCTTTCAGCATAACATATGAGAGCAGATAAAACAGAGTAAGCTGTGAATGGAGCAGCAAAGATGAGCAGTCACTCGATACGTCTGATGTTTAGGGAACCCAGGTTCGAATCTTGAGACGGAGGAAAATTTCGGTGTCTGATGAATGGCGAAGTCACTCTGAAAAGTTATGGCTCGCATTCTACCACAGCCCCTATGTGGTTCGAATTCTACGTAAAGCAGGAGGCCCCGTTCTGAAGTCATGGCCTGCTGGGTGGCTTACCAATAGCAATGCACCGAGAGAGGACTGCCCGCTCGACTATAAATTCAATAATGTAAAACATCTTCTTAATAAGATCTGCTACATCGGTATATAGAGTGCAATCCCGCACAGAAAACGCTTTTAAAAAAACCTCACTAGATAAGGAGTATACGGTAGCACCGAGGTATCCCATACCAAGTAACAGAATTGGTTTGGATAGTAAACTGTGCTACACTCGATATATCAGTGTTATTATACCTTATATTTAAGTCATGCGTTAAACTTGTTACAACTTCTGTTTAAAGTAAAATTTTGAAAGTTTCTGCAGGAGTAAATATAATACACTTTTTTTACGGATTACATTCTGACATCAAACATTACTTTTTGTGAATTTTTGTATGCATTATTATTTTTGAAAATCATAAAAATATAAGGTGATATATATCCAGACGCATGGATTTGAAAATGGAATAAAACGCAGACTATTACAAAATGACCAAATAATTTTATTTTTTCCTGTTTCATTAAGATGGGAAATTTAAGTTTACTCCAAACACTGAGTAAGCCTTTTTATGAAGTTTCCGTGCACTCTTTAAAGCATTACCACAGGAATTTCGTCAATTTGGGCTCAAATGTTGTGTTTTTAGGGCTTCCAGAGTCCTGAGATGATCGTTATAAATCAAGGATTGTGATCAAGGAGAGCGCGCTGACTAGTTCAAATCGCCTCTTAGGGAGATAAGGCGCCCGGAGATTTGCCTCGCAAACAATCTATGCAAATTCTTGCTGTATGGGCTGTAGCGCCGTCCCGATGAAACCAGACGTCTTCCAGCTCTATCCCACCCAACTGAGTCAAGAAAAATATTCTTGATCATGGTCAGGTAACGTGTTTTTAAAGTAACTGCCAATGATCCCAATTCTTGAAATTCCACACCATACTGTCACCATGTAGGAGTGCAGGGGTCTCTGGTGGAGCTCTCTGGGATTCGTATCATTACAATACCGCATATTCTGTTAATTGACACATTCACTGAAGAGTGCACGAAAACTTCAGAAAAATGCTTATTCAGTATTATTTGGAGTGTGAGGAGTGCCATTTGGATGATAACTTGTTCAAAACCGTATAAACTTAAATTTCGCATGTTAATGAAATAGGACAAAATAAAAAATTTGCTCATTTTGTAATAGTCTGTGTTTTATTCCATTTTCAAATCTATGTGTTTGCCGCGCTCCACCTTGTAGTTGTGAGTTTGATCGAATTCGTTGGTCTACTTTTGCTTATAATGACGTTTGATATTATATTAAGTTTTGATTTTTTTGCGAGATCTCGTACCAGTAGGCGCCAGTGCGTTGACTAAAAAATTCAATTTTGATTATTTCCGCGAATACCGCTGATGTAGGGCGATAAAGCAACTAGATTTGTATGTAGATGTTATATTGTACATAGTTGAAATAAATTGCAAAAACAACAAATACTACATAATATTTTGAAAACTAACCTTCACGAACTAAAGTTTTTTTATTAAATGATAATTTTCATTATACGATTAGTCACTTTCAATTTTTCGTTTTGGATATCAAATAAAAATTATCAAATTAATAACACAACCACAAAAAAACAACTTTTCCGAAGTCCATTTAACCTCATCATGTCAGGTTTTTGACTTAACCCCAAAAAACCCTACTATCTAAACCCAATTTTCCCGTTATACCTAATATATTGAAACTATCAATTCCATAACCCCGTTACCCTAAACCCATAAACTCCTCATTGTTTAACATTAAATTCAAATTACCACGTAACTCTCTTATAGCTCAATCTATCATAGCCCAGAATTAATAATGGATACCATTGGGATTGTTACTGATCCAACACTGATGTAAACAATTTTGTTCTTATTTTTATCGTTCAAACCCTTTATTTGTTTGAAAAAGAAAAACCAATCTTCTTCACAGTCAGGACGTTTCCAAATCGTTGGAATATTGTACTTGATATATTTCTCTATTTTTATCTCTTTTCCAACGATTCAGCATTTTTCTGCAACAATTGCGTTTGATGTTATGAACCCAGTTGTTTATCCCCAGCTTATCCATTTTCAAATGAAAATTTTTTTTATACATTTGACGAATATTGTCATTGATGTTTTTCCGCATATATACCAACGTTTGTTTTAATCCTAAGCTTTTTTAAATTTTTGTCCGCTTATTTATTTCAAGAAATAATTCACTTTGGCATGTGGAGCAAATTTTATCCAATTTTTGGCCAGATATAACGGTTATCTGAACACATCTGTTATCTCTGTTCAGATAAAATCACTAGATCTAGATCGCGTTTTAAATTGATAATATATTGAAGTAAAAAACAGAAAAGGTGGCTATTTAAAAACTTGATGACGTTATTCATTGAAAACAAAATGATAAAATTGAATTTGAGAAAATTGAAAAAATTGAATAGAACAAAAAAAGTGTAGTTAAAAAAAATATTGAAGTATCTGACAATTTTTTCTAAAATACAATAATTATTCCTCACTTTAGCTCCTGCTTGATTTAATTGTTTGTGATGTTTATCACAATATCAACCGATGAAATCGCTTTGATAGGAAATAACCAAAGCTAGCTAATGTTAAAATTTAAGCGTCATTAAACAAGGGTTTTTAAACAAAAGTGTTTAATATGTAATATTTATAAATTTTCAGTGTTATTTTATGAACTAATCTGCTTTTGTAGAACTTATTGTCTTTGCAAGTTTTTGTTTCGTTAATTTATAAGTTACTACCAGCTTGATAAATCAAAATATAAACATAATATGAATGCATTGTTATGTAAATTTAGGATATAATTTTGATATAATACTCTCTTGCGCTATGAATTTGAAACAGAAATTGCTATTAGCTATGTTTTTACAAAATTTTGCTTTTAAGAAATGTTTGCAAAAAAACAGTTAACCCTAGTTTAACCGGGAAAATTTATAAGTTTTAAGTAAAATTATGAAAAAATAATCAATATTATCATTATCAAAAATCTATTGAATAAACCTCTTCAATAAATAACCGAAATTTCTCGATACTTATAAGTCAGTGGCGGATTTACAAATTTGCCGCCAGTAGGCTATTCAATTTTTGCCGCCCCTACTGACCTCTGAAATTCGATACCCTAGTTCTCAATCATATTAATTAGTACATTTATTCCGTCAATGAAATTGTAACTTTATGATTTGTGCTCTATCGTCTTCATCATTGTGAACTAGGGGATCGTTTTCTCTATGTATATGTATAATAATTTTTTTTTTAATTTCTGTAAGACAAAAATTTCTGGACCAAATTTACCGCCCCCTAAAATCTACTGCCTAGGCTTCAGCCTACTTAGCCTGTTGGTAAATCCGCCACTGTTATAAGTTATACTAATAAATTATTCAATGTGTTCTTCATAGTATATTATGTTTTTCATAATCTTATATCAAGAGTATGGTGGGAGAAGTTATAGGTACTTATTTATAAGCTTTATCTCAATAATGATATTTAAATTTTACTTTCAGAAGCTTTATAGTCCGGGAGCCAGCATGCACGTTTACTAAACCATAAGGTACAAAAGTTTTGACCACACAGGCTGAAAGAGCATTGAAAATTAGTAATATAACCACCCGTCTGCCATTCGTGAGTGGCAGCGTTAACTTGGGAGGGGCGCGAGAAAAGGGGCATTTTTCGGTTTAACTAAACCATAAGGTACATGGAAAAACTTTATATGAAAAGATTCCTTGTTTTCTGTAGATTTCGAATATAAAATGACAGACGGTTTTAAGTGCAGCGCACATAGCCGCAGACGCTTTTGAAAATAGCGAGCGAGCGAGAGTAATGCGCGGAATAGTATAACAAACAGAGATAGACTTTCGTCTTGCTTTCAAACGATATTTTATAGATATAATTCAATTTAATAAATGCAATAAATCATTAACTTATTATTATAACATAAGTCACGAACTATAAAATTTTGGTTTTTGAACAAGCTCGTATGAGAAACGAAAATTACCTACTTTTTAATCCCCGACGCAAAAAGAGGGGTATTATTATAAGTTTGACCTGTGTATTTGTGTATCTGTCTGTGGCATCATAGCACCCAAACGGATGGACCGATTTTGATAAATTTTGTTTTGTTGGGTGACTTCATCGAGAGTGTTCTTAGCCATGATTCAAAAAAATCTGTCCAGCCATTCAAAAGTATCGTTAATATTTTTGTTGTTGAAAATTTTTTATTATATTTTACAAGTTGACAGCATTATTATTACGTGGGTTGCTTATACCTGATACTACTGTAAATACATGCTACAAATTATGTTACAATAACATGTGTTTGCTATGTTGTATCGGGTTTCAATTTCAGCACGTAAAACTATTGTTATTCTTATTATCTTCTTTCACATTATAATTTTAATTCTTAACCTTTAATAATTATTAGGTAATTATTATTATTAGGTAGGTCGATAAATTAGGGCTTTCCAAAGCTTTAAAAAGTATGAAATAATATTAAATTAAAAATTTAAAAAATCCCCGACAAAAAACAACCTCGAAAAAGTTAAAAAATAATAAAAAACCTTAGACTTATAAAACAGACCTAATAAAAAGGCTCTTTAAAAAGAAAATAATAATTCCACTAATTAATGTTTTACATTCTAAATATCAATTCCGGTTTTACTTTATACAATACAAATACTACTAGTCGGGGAGCTGCAAATACAATCTTTGGATTAATGTAGGGTACTTCTATTAAACCTACCATAAGTGTATGATGGCATTCTACAAATTGGTATATACTACATAATAAAGTTGCAGCTCCCCGACTAGTAGTATTTGTATTGTATAAAGTAAAACCGGAATTGATATTTAGAATGTAAAACATTAATTAGTGGAATTATTATTTTCTTTTTGCCTTTTTATTAGGTCTGTTTTATAAGTCTAAGGTTTTTTATTATTTTTTAACTTTTTAGAGGTTTTTTTTGTGTCGGGGATTTTTTAAATTTAATTTTGTTTTGTCGATTTGACAGTTGTTTACAAATTTAGTTTTTGAAAGTCGTTCACTGAGTTTTTTCTGTTTTAAATAATTAAATATATTTTTACGAAATATAGACTGAAA
Organism: Cantharis flavilabris; assembly: GCA_949152465.1. NCBI lineage: Eukaryota > Metazoa > Arthropoda > Insecta > Coleoptera > Cantharidae > Cantharis > Cantharis flavilabris. The sequence goes on from OX424441.1 coordinate 11,937,133, forward strand.
CGTATAGAAATAGCAGCCATGAAAAGTGACTTGAAAAAACCTTTTCCAATAGAAACTTCATTTGTAATTTTTTTGTCTCTAGACTGAATAACGTTAAAAGTTGTACCTAATAGTACCTATACTGACCAAATTACAAAAATATTTTTTTTAAGTCAGTAACAAATGTTTTTAATAGAACTCAGTAATCAAAGGCAATTCTACCCTATATGTCGTTACTTTTTGAACCAAAGTGTGAATCTGCTGCTTTCAAACAAAGTTAGCTAATTATTCAATTCATTCCGAGAAAATAATTCAGATATTTTGTGACTACTTAACATAATAATTCTACATAGATTACATTAGGTATTTAAGTTAACCGAAAAATCGGCAGTTTGATAGCATTTTATTTATAGTACTTGTTAATGTGGCGAAAATAGATAAGCTTTATTGCGTTCAGAATTATTTGTTTTATTATATTAATTAGTATATTTGTCACAAAGATCGTTATAGTAGATGAATGTTTGCAAACAATATAGTATCTATCAGAGTTGATAAGTTTTTATATAATAGTATTTAGTGGAAGTTAATAAAACTAATGCTTTTTGAATGAATTCTACAGATTTCTTGACTAATTTTTAATCTGTCTTCTTTTATAAGTTGATTTTCCTGTGACAATTCGTGTACGATTTTGAGTTCATCCACTTCAACGTACTCTGATAGAAATCCCATTTTCTGAAAACACCCATGGCACTACCTCTCAAGGAAAACAATGATTTATTTTAATGTTTAGGTAAATCAAAAATACGAAATTTTGATTAAATTCTCGATATTTTCGGCAACTTTTATGAGCTAAAATAGATAGTACATTTTACTAATAATTACAAAGAAAAAAATCAAATAAAATTTTTCAGAAGCGTATCGTTTTTGAGTCATAATGAAATCAAACGTTTTCGGTTTACATAAAAATAATGCTGACTTGGTAAATTATAAGTTTAAAGTTTGATGTTTTCATTTTAACCTTCAATATACGTGTAACGCTTTTATTTATTTTAGATTTTGAGTTATATTTCAACGTAAATTATCAACTTTTTAAAGAATTTGCATTTTGAATTTTGCGTATAAGGTATAACCGTTGACTGGTATAACTCAAAAATGGTTGGTTTCTGAAAAATCTTGTTTGTGACTGTTTCGCTTGTACTACATACATTAGTACTACATAATCTAGGTAAAATTTACTATTTATTTTAGCTCATAAAGGTTGCCGAAAATATCGAGGATTTAATCAAGGCCCTAATACTTTTATATTTCGTATTTTTGATTTAATTAAAATTTTTTAATTTGATTAAAACAGCAACTTTTTAGTGCTCCATTGCTCCACTCCAAAACAGTGCTTCATAGTTTTGGCTAATACTGTATTATGCAAGAATAGTCCAAGTCTTCAAACTTGCTAGTGTGGCTAGCAGACTTTAAAGAATAAAATTTCAAATAAATATCTCAATATGTATGAAGTTCTAAAATTACCATTAAAATTGGTTTTCTTCAAGCCACTATTTATGATAGAATCAAAGTAAATCTACAAGAATGCAATTTATGAAATAATAAATAAAATAAATATGATTATCAATAATGAGCTAAAAGATACAAATAAATCTCATTATATGGATTTTGAAATTCTATACAATTAAAAGTTGTAAAAAAAATTATTAATGATTGAAAGTGCTTACTGTTCATTGATACGAAAAAAATATGCACATAATGTGAAATAGTCTGCGACAAATGGGCCCTAGTTGTTTCGAATTTCTGATTCTCATCAGGCAAACCTGGAAAATATAATTAACGCGCACAGTATTCAATTCAATATGATAGAAAAAAATATAAAAATTCAAAGTTATTTGACATTACTTAAAATAAAATCAAATTCTACCTAACTTGATTCCAAAATGAATAAAAATTAATTATTTTTTGAAAAAGTATCTAACCAAGCAAATGGAAAAATATATATTAATGAAGGCAAACCTAATTGTAATTAAATTATCCCAAAATGGGTTGTGAGTATTTTTTGAAATCTTTTGCAATACGATGCAAATATAAAAATAATATTAATTAAAATAGTAATTATTAAATATTATTAAAATATTAAAAATTAATAAGAAATAATAAATAGACACTATAATGCACCAATTCAATTGGTACTTGATAAAGCTTTAATTACCATGAGATGTTTCGTAAGCCATACTTATACTATCAAACTTTTCATAGTTGCTGTTGCTATACATTCAAAATTTTAATTTCGCCTAACATGAAAATATATAAAAAGAGCAGGTAATTTTCGTTTTTAATATAAGCCTTTTCAAACACAAACATTGCAGTTCATTACTTATGTTACAATAAAGAAATTAAACACATAGTGAATAATTAATGATATATTGCATTTATTAAATTGAATTATATCTATAAAATATCGTTTGAAAGCAAGACGAAAGTCTATCTCTGTTTGTTATACTATTCCGCGCATTACTCTCGCTCGCTCGGTATTTTCAAACGCGTCTGCGGCTATGTACCCTGCACTTAAAACCGTCTGTCATACTATATTCGCAATCTACATAAAAAAAGGAATCTTTTCATATAAAGTTTTTCCATGTACCTTATGGTTTAGTTAAACCGAAAAATGCCCCTTTTCTCGCGCCCTTCCCAAGTCAACGCTGCCACTGACGAGTGGCAGACGGATGGTTTTATTACTAATTTTCAATGCTCTTTCAGCCCGTGTGGTCAAAAATTTTGTACCTTATGGTTTAGTAAACGTGCACGCTGGCTCCCGGACTAGTAAGTACCCAATAAGCACATAATACCTATGTATGAAAGTGAATTATTAAACATAGAAGTGCCAAACCCTCAAATACAATGTCGACTTTCCACTTAAAATAATTTTTTTTTACTTTTATTTTACAATGAAATATGTAATCTGAATCCAGAGCCGGCCTTATTTCACTTTCGCTAGTTTTGCATTGTGTTGACATATTATCTATCAAAGAAAATTGTAAGCAATAATGTTCAATTTTAAATAAACATCAAAACTTCAATATAACAAGTTAAATTAAAAAATGTAATGGAAATTATATTGTTGTTTTGTTAAAGTGTTATATTGAAGTTTTAATGTTTATTTATTCTCCCAAGTTAAGATTTATATGTTTAATTTTAAATGTAAATATTGTCAACCTACATATTAATCTGTTCAAAGTTGTCTTTTAATTGCGGGAGTGTGTACATAGTATACTATCTACAAAAGTCTTTGGCTACGCTACTGAAAGAAACCGAGTAGTGCCAACCGGATAACAATACAAATAAGTTAGTAGTATTTCTATTATATTATTAATTCTATATCTACATTACCAAAATCTACAAAATCATTATACAACCAATGTTAAATGTCAAAGCTTCTTCGCAGTAGAGAAATCGATCTGTAAATAAGTTTATTTAACCTTTCATGAATAACAGTTTACTGTTGCATAATATATATAGTTTCACTGTACTAGTTTATATATTAATACTTGGGTGCTAGAAATACAGGAAGTAAATTGTGCAGGATATATAGCACGGAAAGAAAACTTTTTACGTTTCATGCCAAGCTGTAAAAATAAAACCTGTCAAACCAATTGTGTTTCACAATCATACCTGGTTAGTTCAGTGCACAGAGCAGAGTATATATTATGTAATAAAATAACAATCACTCTGTATCCAATATATAGTTCTCTAGCAGTCACATTTTTTAAGATTGTCCTAGTGCAATTGTGTTGGAGCGAGACTGCGCTAAAAATTTCTAATCGATTTTGGAGATAAAGTTTAATATCATTTATACGTATCACGTGACTTTAGAATTATTTTGAACACAGTTGCATTATAATCTCAAGTAATGCAGTAATAAAATTGAATTACCATGCAGGCGGCAACCTTTACGATCTAAACCGCGGTAATCTCAAATTCCTGGTAATCCGAAGCGAATTTGAAATACAAATTAATTTACACATTTGAATTATATTAACATTCAACAATATTGCATGTCGTGTTCTTGTAGAATATTGATACCGTAATAAATGGAATTGTCGAATTTGCTTAGTCGCAAAGACCCACCTTTCTAAATGGAAAAATTTCTGAATAAACACGTTTAAAGATATCTGTGATGGGAATGGTAGTTTTTCTCAAACAAAGTTCCACAAATATCAACTTTTAGAAGTTTATTATAATATGTATAATTTATTATTAAACATTCAAAGGTTTATTTATATACTAAACTTTCAATATTAACTTGAAATTTAATAACAATCGTATACTTAATATTTACTAATTAAATTAGTTCGGATTATCCAGGCTACATTGTAGGTATTTTAAATATAATAGTACCTTGATTATCATTATGCAGTTACACACAAAAGAACTCGGACGCTAATATGTTACCAATGTAAATGGAACATTTTGAAGCCGCATTTTTTCATATATAAATCGATTTTACGACAAAAATTTTTAGAGATTTTTTGTTGCAAATTTCATTGCTTTCAATTTTGTTCATACGGATTTCTTTATTTTGTCGCACCGTTTTTTTTGCATTTTACATCCGAGTCTATGACTGTTAAAATTTGATAAAAAAACATCTCATTTATTTTTATTTTCAAGCTATTCTGTTAATAATCCAGTATAACTGTGTTTTGGAAGTCAAAGGAATGATCTGTAATTTTGTGGTGATGAACGAACGCTGTTGTTCCCTATTCTTCTTGTCTCCTTCATCTTCTTTTTTCTTTCTTGTATTAATACCAGTCAGTTTTTTCTTATCAAGCCTGCAGCAATCTCTCTTGTGTTATTTTATACGTTTGTTTAACCACTGTTTGGTCTGACCTAATATATAAGTGCCTGAGAACTCTTTATATGGAATTTGAATGGAATTTTGTAAATGAGTTCACTTGTTCTGTCAAATTTCCTATGTATATGGAAATTTAAAACATTTTTGTTTTTTGAAATTCATTCACCTTCTTTTTCTTTTTTTTAGGTTTACCATTATTTTTCTTTTCATTTTCAAATTTTTTAAACATGCTTTTTGTAGTAAATTTTCAGATCTCTAATTCTAACTTCATTTTCTTTTTTGAATTTGTGGTGACTAATATCATCAACCCTCTTTATTAGACCATACTTTATCATTAGGTAGGGGAGACCGGGGTAAGTTGCAACACTTTTTAATCTTTATTTTTTTTAAGACTATTATGGAAAAAAACTCCAAATATTGGTGGATATGTATATGTATATTGGTCCTTAAGGAACACAGGTATATAACAATAATGGACAAATTACATAAAGTTAATAAAAAAGATGATCGTGTTGCAATGTACCCCGTCTTCGGGGCACGTTGCAACATCATGGGGTAAATTGCAACACTTATTCAAAAGCACTATCATCAATATTAGATACAATTTACACATATATACAACGGGTCTCTTTTTGCACAGGTCCAGTGTGCGCACATTTTGCAAAGTCTACATTGCACCCATTTTTCATTCATTCAAAAGTGCAATTTTTCATGACGCGCATGAATTCATTAACGAGATTCTTGAAAGATGTTTACAAAGTCATGTGGTGTTCACATCAGATTTTTTTTTTCCAAATATCTGAACGAGTTACATTGTAACAGTTTGTTGCAACGTGCCCCGCCACACTTTTTAGTTTTATAAGTTGTATAACTTTTACCTTGAAAACTTTTGTGATGATTATTTTACGCAAAACGAAAGACAAATGTTTACTCTATATCGCAAAGTTTAAATAAAAGCACTATGACATTTGATACTTTAATAATGCAACTTCATTGACAATAATAGCAAAATTACTTATTCCGTCGAGAACACAGATGTGACGATTACTCACATACTGCAGCTATTTGGAGTGATTCTACCTGACACACCTAAGAACCATTAAGTTACAAGTATTTTGTACCACTGTCGGTATCTATTGTCTTATCCGTGAAAAAGTTATCTACACTATTGCAACTTGCCTCTGTTGCAACTTACCCCGGTCTCTCTATAGCTGTAATCGATGCATCTACATATAAATAAAACAATGGTAAGTATATGAAAGTCAAAGCTCTTCAATGTATCTTTTACAAGCATTTCCATCACCAAGCCAGCTAATGCTGGGCTCGCCAGATTTCCCATTGCCAAACCATTCAACTGTTTGAAGAATTTCCTATCATACCTAAAATAGCTTGTGCTGCAACTCAAATTTATGAGTTGTTGAGTTTATTTCGTCCTACCTTAAGATCAACAGTGTGTACTTATGGGAAACAAAATAAGAACAGAAACACACGGCAATCTCATCGTCAACTCTATACAATAGTATAAAACAAAGTTACAATTTTAGTACCTACCCACATAACGAAAAAATAACCTAAAGGCCGCTAAACAACGTTTTTCTTGATTTAATGCAATCTTCTAAAATTAGATTGCTATAAATTTGACTTAACTTCAGGATATCCTCTCTATAATTTACTATAAATATAATTACATCTCTATAATATTATAAAAGAATAAAATATAATAAATTTTTTTAAATATATTTTTTATTCTATTCTCTTCGAAGTCAAAATTGTATCCTGTTTTTAAATGATGGACTACTGGTGCTGTGGTATATTATCAATTTGTTTGTTGTTTTTTCTTGTTGTTCTTCATCATTTTTATCAGCCATAGTTGTTCCTCGCTTACTATCAGGATTTTTACAATCTCACTTGTGTTATTTCTTTCTATCTTCCTAAATGATTGTATTCCAACTGGCTAAAAATTTATTAATTGAGTTTGTTTTGTATTATTGTATGAAATTGACGATGCGATTGCAGTGTGCTTCTGCCTTCATTTTGTTTTCCATAAAGCATATATCGTAGATCTCAAGGTAGAAAAAGTTTATTATTGTAATGTGCAGGATACTAATACAGATTTTTTAGTTCTGAAGAAGCCGTGAAAGACGGAAACGTCGACCATAGATTAGCAATATTGAATGTGTTTTTGTCTAATCTATAATTCTTCGAATAATGTACAAAATTTTTTTTATTTGGTAGGACATTACACCGAGTTGTCGCTTTGTGTAAATGAAAAATAATAATAATAAAATAATTAATTAATTAATTAATTGCACATGGAATAGACGAAGAAATACTATTTGTCGGTGACAAACTATAACTTCACACATTATATAGTATTTGTTTACAATAACTATTTTCTATTTTATAATATAATTAGTAGGTAATTTAATCAAAGAAAATATAAAAGAGTTAAATAGTCCAAAAAGCTCTAATTTTTTCATTATTTACATTTGTGCGACTTAACTAATTGATTTTTATAGAAATAAGTTTGCTTGCCGCCGCTTCTGATTATTTATTTGCTATGATCTTAAGTTTTTATTATAGTAACTATAAACAAATCTACTTTAAATTCGTTTGTAAATTGTTGTCAATTTTATGTGGTTAAATATAAATGCTATCATTATTTATTTGATTTGCGGTAATTTCTGTTAAATTTATTAGCTGGGCAAAATGCGTATAAATATCAATTTTAATTAATTTGTTGATTTTTAATTAAATTATTTCGTTCAATATATCAACAATACGTTTAATAATATAGTTTATATTTATAGAAGTAAATAGGTATAAATTATTACGCAAGCAATAAAAAAATTAAAATACAATAAATTTTTAACTATTCGGCTTTATATTGTTCGATTAATTTACTATTTACTATGCATGCATATTAAGGGGGTTTTATCGTCTAGACATTTTAAAAATTTGATTTTTTTATTGCATTTTCTTATAATTTAAGGTTTTGAGAATGAGCCTAAAAAATATTAATTTGAAATGCGTAAAACTCCCATAGTTACAGAGGCATAGGCTGCTGTGCGTTGTAGCGCAGCAGATAGTCATCCCATCGAATGTAGTACGTCGACCGTTTTGTATCTATTTCTTTCTTTTTTTACAGGGAGACCCGTTTACCGGTTCAGAAAACTTCCCTGTCTCTTAAAAATTCAAAAATTGAATTAAAAATTCAAATTTTGAAAATTTAAATGAAACCAAGTTAAAAAAAGATTATTCGCAATTTTCAAATCCTAAATTTTGGGAGTTTAATCTAATTGTCATATCAAATTATGAAAAAATGTAAATTATTTAATTATGTTGAGATTAATCAGAATAAAAGGTTGTATTCGTCAATTCTAAGATCAGTCAATTTATCAAAAATGACATTTTTCAAATCGGGCGCACGCTATTCTCAAAAACCATTGGACCGATTTACTTCAGGTTTCGTACACATTTCGAGGGAACCTTCACTTATGGTCCGAACTAGAATGATAGCGATAGCTTGAAAATTTTAACCCTGATCTTATGTTTTAGTAAAAAATTTTCCGGAAAAATTAAACTTTAATTTTCAAACAGTTGCGATTCCGATAAAAAATTTCATACTTACTTAGTTCTAGTTCCGACGATAACTACATTCATATAGATTCAAAAAAAAAGAAATTTTCTATTTCAGACGATTAGAACGGCCACAATATGTGCGCCCGATTGGACATGAGTCTCACGCCACGACCTGCATAACAACGCATAACTTGAATAGCTTTTGATAAAGTAATTAATAAAAATTTGTGTTGTTAGTTGAAACATGTCTTATTATGCGTAAAAAATTCTGGTACTGTAGGTTTGATAGTTTTCGCAAAATTAATTTTTAAAAATTACGTAAAAAACAAGCTTCTAGACCAAACATAAAACAATAAAACAAACACAAAGAAAAATCGTCGGTGTTATAGGTTAAGTAGAGATAACGATACAAAACAGCAGATACATAATATTTGAAAGTAATACGATCACCTTCGAGGGGTCGACCCGGGTGATAATATTGACGCTACCACATTACTAACAAGGAGGGGACTCCACGTGCGGGTCACGGAATTTAAAACCCCATTGGGGGAGAAAAGTACTTCGTAATAACAAACTCTAGGCCAAGCGGTAGGACCCACTTCTCAAAAATAAGAAAGTTTTTGAAAAAATTTTTAATTAATTTTCTTCATATAGCTGCTCGGTTGCATCAATTAACAAGTATCGGCGATGGATCCGAGGTAGATCGCTCGACTAGCACCCGGTAGGTCTAGGTTTCAATTCCAGCAAGAGTAAATTTTTTTTAAGTTTTTTTTTGTTGTTTGTTTGATTTGTTAATTTACCTACAAAATGATTGAATTATGACGCTATATTATTTTAGATTATTAAACACTGATTATTATCACCTACTTGTTAAATTTTTTGTTTTTATAACTGCATGACTGCAGAGGCATGCTTACCATGGAGTATGCCAGGTATTACTCCTGAATAATATAAATCAGTGTTTAATAATTTAAAATAATAGCGTCTTAATTCAATCATTTTGTAGGTAAATTAACAAATCAAACAATAAAAAAAAACTTAAAAAAAATTTACTCTTGCTGGAATTGAAACCTAGACCTACCGGGTGCTAGTCGAGCGATCTACCTCGGATCCACCGCCGATACTTGTTAATTGATGCAACCGAGCAGCTATATGAAGAAAATTAATTAAAAATTTTTTCAAAAACTTTCTTATTTTTGAGAAGTGGGTCCTACCGCTTAGCCTAGAGTTTGTTATTACGAAGTACTTTTCTCCCCCAATAGGGTTTTAAATTCAGTGACCCGCACGTGGAGTCCCCTCCTTGTAAGACCTAACACACAATACAATAAAGTTATTTTTTGGATGACAACAGGGTGTGATACTGGTTGCCTAAACTTAAGGAGTAAATTAATGAAACAGGTACCACATAGTATTGACTCATGAGTAAGAACTACGAAATATTCAGAGTCCGATCGAGTAGCATCGGAGCACCAGAAGAGTTGAATAAAAGAACAAGAACTGAAACATCCGAAGAACGAGCAGAGGTAGGTGAAACGTTTAAAAAGAGCAAGATTATAACACGAACTCCACCGGAAAAAGGCAACGTAACCATAAAACTTAGGAACCACCAAGTACCACAGACTCCAGAAACCCAAGAAATGGAAGAACTGAAAAAGATGATTCTGAACCTTACACAAACGGTCAACAACGGTTTCGCCGACAATAAATTAGAGGTAAAGGATATAAAAGCTAAGATAGAAGACAACAAAAACGAAGTAATATGCCTGAAAACCAAAATCGAAGAAGTTGACATGCAATGGAGACGTGAAAGACAGGAAATAGTGAACGAGATAGAAGAGATGAACGAGATAATTAAAAAGCAAGGAGAAACAATGATGAGACTGGAGGAAAAAATGGAGAAGCACGAAAAAGAGAAAAAGAGAAACAATATTATTATCAAGGGAGCTTTTAAGAGTGAGGAATTAACAAGAGAGGGAGTTGAGGAGTTCTTACTAAAAAAGCTTGCAACAAAAACAGAAGTGATCGAAACATTTAAGATAGGAAAAAAACCCGGAAAAGAAGTCGTACTGGTTAAAATACGGAATTTTGATCAAAAACAGGCAGTGATGAAAAACAAATACAAACTGAAGGGCTCAAACACATACATTGAAAACGACCTCACACCGAAGGAAAAGCGATCCAGGACAAGATAATACAAATATCCAAGACAGAGGCTGCAAATGGAAAAAAAAGTACGAGTAGGATATCGTAAACTATATGTAGACGGGAAATTATATGTATGGAACGAGAGAACCTCAAAACTGGCAACGGCGGAGGGGACAGACACAAACACAAAAAACTAACAAATGAAACCGGTGGCACCGCAACGTCTCAAACGTGTGTTTCGAAGAATGGAAACGAGACAAATACGACAACCGGCATATTCAAACGGAGAAACGATGTGGAAAATAGCAAATTGATACTAAAGAAAAATAAACAAAAGAAGAGACAACTAAAGATAGGAACATGGAACATACGCACTCTACTAAAACCAGGCAAGATGCAAGAAGTAGCAAGTGAAGTGATAAGATACGGCATAGACGTGGCAGCACTGCAAGAAATTAGATGGAAAGACACCGGGGAGATAAAACAAAAAGATTTTACGCTGCTATTTTCTGGTGAGAAGAAACAAGGAAAAAATGGTACGGGTTTCATTGTCACGGGCGAATCTGTCAAAAACATATTGTCCTTCAGAGCTATAAGCGGGAGAACGGCCTATCTGCGGATACGAGCAAAGACAAACATATCTATAGTAAATGCATACGCACCAACTGAAGACAGTAAAGATACCGAAAAAGAGACCTTCTACAATGAAATAGAATCACTGTGTGACGCAGTTCCCAAACGCGACTTACTGATTATACTTGGCGATTTTAACGCGAAGATAGGCAAAGAGAAAAGCATAGCACATGTAGCTGGTAAACACACGATACACGAAAGAACAAACAATAATGGAGATAAAATGTGTAACCTAGCAGAGGCAACAAACACAATGATAGCTAGCACAATGTTTGAACATCGAAAAATACACAAAATCACTTGGAAATGGCCAGGAGGGGAAATAGAGGACGGTAATCAAATAGACCATGTTATGATAACAAAAAAGCATAAAAACCAGATAACAGACGTACGAACGCACAGAGGCGCCAATGCCGACTCGGACCACTTCCTGGTAGTTGCAAGAATAAAGAATGAACCAACAAAATATATCCCAACTAAACCCAAAAAAAATATATTAGCTACAGAAGAATTAAATAACCCAGTAATAGTAAAGCGATACACGGAAAGAATTGAGTTAGAACTGACCCAAAAGACCGAATACACAAACGTAGACCAAAACCTAGACAACATCATAACTTGCATACATACAAGCGCAGAAGAAACGGTCGGATATAGAAAACTAGTAAAAACCAAGGAGTGGTATGATGATGAATGCAGAACAAGATCCAGTCAAAAACAAGAAAACAGACTGAAATGGTTAAAAAACGGCGAACAGCATGATCTAGACGTGTATAAAGAAAGTATAAGGGAAGCCAACAAATTGTTCAAACAAAAGAAAAACAACTGGTACTCAGAAAGAATGGATGAGATTGAGAAAAGTAATAGATCAAACAACACGAAAACATTCTACCAAGTGTTAAAAAGACAAAAAAAGAACTACAAATCAAAACCAAGAGGTATAACTAACGAAGCGGGAGAAATAGAACATGACACAGAAAAAGTAAAACTAGTATGGAGGAGTTACTTTCAGAGGTTACTAAACACACGACAGGACCAAGGGGAGAAAAGTAACGCCGAGAGTCCCTGCGATACCCACGATATAGAACCACCCTCAAGTGAAGAAATAAAAGCAACAATACAAAAAATGAAAAACGGCAAAGCCCCAGGAAAAGACAACATAAGTATGGAGTTTATAAAATACGGTGGAAGTGAAGTACACAACAGACTGAGCCAACTGATAACACAGGTTTGGAATGAAGAAAAAATGCCCAGGGGGTGGTGTGAAGGCGTAATAATCCCTCTAAAAAAGAAAGGCTCCGACGTCATTTGCAGAAACTATCGAGGTATAATGCTTCTAAATTCAACTTACAAGGTACTCTCTACGCTGATCCTTAAAAGATTAAAAGAACATATGAAGAAAATAATAGGCCCGTATCAGTTTGGTTTCACAGAGGGCAAATCTACAGTGGACGCGATACATATTGTAAAACAGACCATGGAGAAAATGAAGGAACATAATATTGAACTACACATGATATTCATAGATTTTCAACAGGCATTTGATAAAGTGATGAGAAAAGAGTTATATAGGGCGATGAAAAGAAAGAAAATACCACACAAGCTGATCAGGCTGATAGAGATGACGATGGAACATACAGTGGCTTATGTCAGAACGGAAGAAGGAGAAACCGAGAGCTTTGAGATAAACAGTGGCGTGAGACAGGGAGACGCCCTGTCAGCAGCACTGTTCAACATAGTCCTGGAGGAAGCCTTGAATGATCTGGATGTGAAGGAATCAATAATCACAAAGGAAGTTCAAATAGTCGCTTATGCGGACGACATTGTTATCTTAGCAAGATCATGGAAAAGATTAGCCGAAATATTTAAAAAATTGAGAGAGGCCGCCAGAAAGATGGGTTTATTGATCAACAAAGAAAAAACGAAATACATGAGGAGCAATAACAACGGAAACAAACACAAACAGAACACGGTTTCCATAGATGGTCTAACCTTTGAGGAAGTGAACAATTTCAATTACCTGGGATTAAATGTAGAAAGAAACTGCAGTAGAGAGGAAGGAATGAGGATAAGGCTACAAAATGGTAATAGAGCTTTTCATTTAAACAAAGCATTACTGAGAAATAAGCAATTGAAGAAAGAGACAAAAATGAAAATATACAAGTCCCTGATCAGACCAGTAGTGACTTATGCGGCGGAAACAATGTGCTTTTCGCAACGTGAAGCAGAATCCCTAAGAATTTTTGAAAGGAAGGTGCTACGCACAATACTAGGACCCAAAAAAGAGGCAAACAAAGAACCCAGACTCCTAATGAATCACGAGATTATTAAAGAAAACAACGGTGAGGATATAGTGAAATATATAAAATCTATGAGAATTAGATGGTTGGGGCACATCATGAGGAAAAGCGAAGACGACATATTGAAGAGGATAACACTGTGGAAACCTGCAGAAGAGCGAAAAAGGGGAAGACCGAAGATTAGATGGAAAGATCAGGTGATAAGCGACTTAACATTGATGGGAGTAAACGAATGGAAGGAGAAGGCTGAAGACAGGCAGAGATGGAAGGAGATTGTCAAGACAACCGCGACTCACGCAAAAATGTAATTAACAAAGGTGAAATGTAAATAATATAGATAATACAAACATGTAATAATGAGGATTGATCCACCTCAAATTATCGGATCTGTAAATCCAAAAAGGATAGCAATATTCTACCCGAATGTAAAGCTAATAATAATAATAATTGTATATAAATGTTTGTTACTGAACGACAATTTATTTATTCCAAATTTCCAAACAAATCAAGAATAATAAATAAATGTACTAACTTGAAAATCATATTTCGTTCTGTTTTGTAACATTAGTTTAAACGTGAATTTAGTTTCGGAAGGTAGCTGGTAATTCCTTATGTCAAATTATGACTTCCATTGGGCGCACACTTTTATTATTACAAATAATATGCACGGTTTTGCAACCCCAAAATATTTGTTCATATTATGTAGATAATGTTACTGGATGAAAATATAATATTTTTCAGATTAATAATTTATTAATAAGTAAACTGGTAATTGTTTTTTTTGTATTTCTATTGTAACGCACATCACAAGTGCATTTGAATCGTCCGAGTTCTGACGTGAAATCCCGAACGATAAATAAATTTGTCAAATTATATAAGGCGCATTTTCATGAAAAATTAATTTTACATTTGCTCGTAAACTATTGAATTTAGGCAAAAATCGAAAGAAATCTTTCTTATTGGGTTCAACTTTTCCTTTCCAACAGTTTTTTCCATTTTTCCGTCCGATACGGATTACCTGGGGCGCGGTTAAAAAAAGTTTTGAAACTTTCGAAGCAAAAAAGATAGTTCAAAGGTAAAAAATTATGAAATTTTTTTTCAACAAATCGAAAGCCACCGTCACGACGATTTCAAAACTTTTTAGATAATCAAAATCCGACGCCAAATAACGGCGATGCAACCGGATTTAGCAAAACCCTTTAAACCCTCGTAGAAGGGTTCGGGGGTGACTTTCAACTTTTTCGATTTTTCAGGGTGGTTGTGCAACAAAACCTATCCCCTGCCAAAATTTCAGCTCTCCACGACATCCAGAACAGGTCAAACATTTTCACTCGAAATGATGAATCAGTGAGTCAGTCAGTGAAGCCAAGCAGCTTTATATATTGTCGTGTTCCAAAATTCTCAATTTGATTTTTTTGTAAAATTGTTTTGTATTTATATCAAAAAATTGTTGCGAATTTGTAAATAGTTTTGTATTTACTGGTTTTCCCGCCAACAAGTTGTAGTGGCAGCAATGGGCGGTGGAAACCAGGCTTTTTGCCGATAATGGCCGCCGAAGCGGTTGAGACAAAATTGGTCTCCTGGTTTTGTTTGAAAATCTGATTGTAGATTTATATTTGGCGAATAAATTTATTTGAGTTTTGAAGTGAGTAATTTTTATATTAATTTTTGAGAATTGGTCCATATTTGAAATTGGATATTTTTGATGCGATTGAAAGTTGGATTGTATTTTGTATGGAAGAGATTTGGATTGCTTATAATAATTGATTGTGAAGATAAAATAGAAGAATTAATTGGATTAGATGAGGAATTATAATACTGTTGCAATTTAAGTTGAAAGGCAAGGTGAAATTTGTATGAGCGGCGGGCACATGCGGTGATAAGCCGTACACCCGTTTATCGTTCCATTTTTAAATTAAAATTTTATTTAACATTAAAAACAAAATTGAAAATTTGGATTGGATTAAATTGAAAATCACGGTAACTGGATTTTATTAAAAAAAAAAGAAAAAACTGAAACATAACAATATATGACTATACTTACCAGCAAACCGTTTGTTGTGGCTAGTAATAAAGTCTTTATATTTTCTCAACTATAAATTTCAATTTTTTCTTTTAAAATAAATAGTAGGTATAATTCAAGTTATATTTATTCGTCTCAGTTTACTTAGTAGGTAACTAAGTTTACTTTTTTTTATTTTTAATTAATTAAATTTAATTAATATAAGTTTACCAAACTCAATTTTTTTTAAATTCATCTTTAAATATTACACAATTTGAAAGTTAATGAATCTTAATTTTAATTAGCTTCTCTTTAAATTTATTTAAAGTTCTAAGAAAATATAATATAGTACCTATAATTTATTGTAATAGTAATAATAAACACTCGAGTTTAATGTTAAACATTGTTAAACATTGTTAAATATTCACGTTATATTCAAATGTTACATATACTGTGATGAAAGGTGGACCTACAAAGCAGAATTGGGAGGCGCAAGGAGCCAAATTACTTGTAAGGGACTTCAGTGGACTTAAATATATGTATTTTAAGCCTTGTATGTAGTTTTAAGTTTTACAATAGTTTGAATATAGTTGACCTTTCATTATGATTAGTTAAATATAATTGAGTAGGAGGTCATTGAGATACAGAGGGTGGGGGGGGGGAGGTAGACAAGCGCTCAAAAAGACCTACGGTTCTATGTAGATATATGATTGACGAAAATCATAATATCAACTACGACGGTATCGATATGCTTGACCGCGAGAAGATAAACAAGAAGAGAAAAATAAAAGAAGCGATTCATATTATTTACTCCCATGGATAGTCGATTAACGAAAAAAGGAGATGTCGAATACTTCGATGGCGGTTTCAAACAAATCTTGGATATAATGAACCCAGAATAGATGGAATACTATGTTCGTTTTCTTTTTTCATTCTTTTTTCCTTTTTCCTTCTTCTTTTTTTGACTATGCTCGCTTTCACGGGTCGTTTTGTTTAAATTCAAATTCAAATTATATCCGAAAAACTTACCAAAATTCTCCGGTTAACACAATGCCGGCCGGTAGCCCTGTTTTTTAATTGGAGAGCGAGTCGCAAGTCCCCAAAAAATTAAAGCAAAGCATAAAATTAAAGATATATGGCGTCACTGACTCTACAAGACAAACAAATATACAGGAGTATCGAGAGCAAAAAAAAATCGTCAAATCAGAAAGAATTAATATATTAATTGACTAAAAAGATAAATTTATTCTTAATAGAAAATTTGTGTTGGTAATAATCTTTGGTAGTAAAGAAAATTTTACCTATAGGTGTAAAAAATATAAACAGATTAAATAAAAATAAAACAATAATAAAAACAATTTAAAAACGTGTAAACAATAAAAGTTGTTCAATAAAATTTGGAAAAACCTTTGGTAATCATCTTCTGCTTGACTGCTTACAAACTTCCCCCCGTTGATGCACTCATTTTGCACACAAAAGTTTCGATCAATTCCACGACGGGGATTGGGTCAGGCAACATTTGATTATTATTGATAAACCCACACGATTTGTTCCGTTAGAATTCAAACTCCAAAGCAAAAATTTGGGAGCTTATTATTACATCGAGCTACATTGCTAATTCAGGTCTTCTGGTTACGAGTTTCAGCATTTCTGAATTAGCAGATTTGCTTCATCACTTCGTTGGTCGATAGGAATTCCCAATTTCAATATAATTTTGTGCCGCTTATCCGCTTGGACAAGCAACTTTTAAATTCTAATTTTTCTAAAACTTTCCTCAACACCACCCTTGGTTGTTGACTTAATTTCGTAGTTTAAAATTTTCCTCGGTGGTTTCTGAAATTTTGGTGATTGACTAATTAATAACGGATTGTCATCGCAAATCTGGTTTCTTATATTCGCCCATGACTGCAAAATTCACTTAAATTTTATTGATTTTTAATGAATGGTGCTGCTAGGTCATGCCGTTAGGTTTTGGTTGGGTTTGTAAGCGGTTTAAAACAAATATTTATACTCTCAAAATTTATAATTTAAAAATAGGAAAATTGATAAAACTTAAAATTATTTATTTACAAATTTTAAATTTAGAATTTTAATTTAGGTGGAAACTTGTTCTTTTCCTTCCAGGACCCTCGGAACAATTTGCAGTGTCATGGAAGTCGTGGAACTTTCGTATTGAGCTGCAACTGATTTTGCTACTTCCAATCAAATCGTAAAATGTGTTTTACGATTGTATAAAATTTCTATATTTAAAAATATTATTATAAATATTTGCATCATGCACTGTGATCCATTTAATAACAAATATTAATTATCCATCCTAGTGTTTGTGATTATTTTTTACGTACAATACCAGCTAATTTTTTAAAACTCGATTAACCCTTTCTATGGAATTATCCTGAGAATGATAGTTTGGCAGGTAGATTATTACTAAAAAATTAGACTCTATTATCGCAGACGATAGACAAGAAATAATAAATATCAGAAACATAGTATTTTTCTTAATATGTAGAACAATAATAACACTGGTCAACAGCAAAAAAAATACCGGAAATAAAAACAACAACATAATATTTATTCTTAATCGTGCCAAATGTATTTATTTATTTATGTAGGTATAAAAACAAACTAGCAAACAGAGTAACCAAAAATACACAAAGAGATTGTTTCGATATCAACGTGAACTTCATCACATTATATTCCACATTTGCTATTCGTAATAAAAACGTAAACTTTAAATTTAATATATTTAATGTTAATTCTAACAAGTAATATATTTTATTATATTTCAAGGAGCTGAAATTTGTTTTAATTTTTTAAGAACCTTGTATAACTATCACTTCTATATTACTTATGTAGTTAATCTATTACAATACAAGCAGCTAGTAGAATAACTGACAAACAGAAATAAATAATTCTTTACTGACATAAAATCCTTCAAGCTGGCGGACACCAATTGCTAAGCTAAACTACAAATCGTCAGCTAATCTTGGTAACTTTTTAGGCAACATGATCAGCTTAAGCTAAACTATTAAGTGAGATAAAAATTTTATTTATGTTAAATGAAGCAAATATCGTATTTTAATTTGACAAAAATTCATTGATAAGTAATAAATCCTTATAATATATAATTAATTAATTTATGTTCAAGTTAATATAAAATTGCTTTATGTGTATTTTTATATATTATTGAATTTATGTATGGTATATAATACATATATACTAGTATATAGGAGTTTAAAGACACTTAAGCATTATAAAGTATGGTATAGTGCTTTTCAAAGTTTGTATATAGTGGTTGTTAGTTAATAGCATATGACCACTTATTAAGAGGAAGCTCATTATGCTGAGTAAACTAACACAGCTAATAAATTTCAAAAGGGCTAATTTGAACTAAACAGAACTTCAATACATTTTAATTACTTATCTATCACAGTTATTCATCAATATAGCATATAATATGAAACATAATTTTCAAATTGTCTCTCAGTCATATTATAAATATTCATATTTTCAAAATAGTAATATTCTACTATTAAAATTGTATTTAATTTTTATGGGTTGCTTAAAATAAGCAATCAGTTAATAACAATTTTATAAAATTATAATTACCCAGATTAATAAATTGTTGCTAAGATATTGCATAGATTATGAGATGCATGCGTATTTGACATAATGTAGTATGTATGTATATCAATATACATATTATGTTATTCTGTAATAGTTTTCACAAAATCAATATCTAATTTTTGTTGTGAATTGTATTATGTATGTACGTATTAGTTCTAATTTTCCAATATGTCACTCTTTAGGTACCTATTTCTTCCTTTTCCAAACATTATAAATCAATTTATATGGTCTTTACCAGCAATACCACGTAAGTCGAAATTGTACGAAAATCAGATTGTAGTTGAAATTGTTAGACTGTAGACGATATGTTGATTTTTAGTAAAAACGAAAAAAAACATAATGAACTTTGTTCTTTATGTTCTTTATGTTGTTTTTGGTCATTACTAAAAATCAACATATCGTCTACAGTCTATCAATTGTTGATAGATGGCAAGTGTTCATCCACAGTCACATTTTGCCTGTAATATTAGACATTTTTAGAATGCTATGTTCCAGAGAATTATTGAAAATTATTTGAAATGTTGTATATCCTGGACTCTAGATAAACAGTATCTAGTCGGACCTGGTGCAACTTTTGTGATATTTGAACTAGTTGCACGTTCCTTGCCGTGGAAATGGTTCTGGCTTCCAACTTATAGCATTGTCTTGGGACTGAAGTGATTAAGCAGGTTGCAATGCTTGCAGTGCAGTATTTTCTCGAGAAGCAATTTCTGAAACATCATCATCTGACTCTGGTTCATAATTACTGTCCTCCCTAATATGACGTTCAATTTTAAAAACATCCTCATTGCTGTCTCTCAGATTTTCAATAAATTATATTCGCCATCTCTTCATCACTAAGTAATTTTTTCGCCATTATTATTATTGTCAAAATATTTAGCCTAGATAAATATTATTTTATTCAATAAAGCACCAAACAGAACTTCAGGGTTCACAATGGATTGTAATGCAATCTGAGAGGAAGAAGAAGTGTGGGTCGCCCCAAAAAGAGATGGAGCAACCAATTGGAGTGACGTAACGGGCAACCTGCCTAAAACCTGCAGATGATGATAATGATGATTAATAAATTTTTCAAATATTTAATTTTTTGCAACCAAAAACTTTTTTATGCTTTTTTAAAAAATAATTTTTTACGTAGTGTATTATTTCTTTCCTTTACTGTTATTAAAAATTGTATTACATAAACGTTTTGTTTAGTTCTATTAAATTTTATAAGTTATTAAGTTAATTTCCATTATTTCCTAATGTCTTGAAGATTTCTATTTATTTTACTTCTAAAAAATAAATCCTAATACATAAAATCCCAGCACGCTACTGCTCCAACGTGTCATTTTTCGTAAAAAAATGAAACACTCTGATTGGTCGATTTTTTTACCAACCGAAAAATACATATACAGGGTGACCGGTCGACCATCTGAACATAGGAAATTAACATTGGAAATTGATTTTTTGTTTAATTCCTGCTTCCCATCACAACGGATAAGAATGAAAATGGTATCAATTTAAAGAGATTTTTATTCCGCTTCTAAAGATACCTAACACTTGATATTTTGTTTTTTAATTACTGGTACAAACTCACTAATAAAATGAAAAAAAGAGATTTTAAAAATAGTTTTAGTTGCCTTGATTGAATTTTATTGCAATATATTTTGTAATACAACTATCACTGCGATATAATTTTACCATAAAACCATTTTCTGCCACAGAATAAGTGTTTGCGTTCATTGTTAACCAAATTTATTGTAATTTTTTTTGTAAATCTCTTTTTTTGCATTTTATTAGTGAGTTTTTACAAGTAATTGAAAAACAAAATATCAAGTGTTAGGTAGCAAGTCTAGATAAGCGCAATAAAAATCTCTTTAAATTGATATCATTTTTATTCTTACCCATTGTGATGGGAAGCAGGAATTAAAGAAAAATTTCCTATGTCAATTGCCTATGTTCAGATGGTCAACCGGTCGCCCAGTATATTAAAGTAAAGTTAGGACTAAAAATATTTGAAAAAGAAAATAATGAAAAAAAAAAGCATTTAAAATTTTGTAATGATATCCTAATCTATAAAATTTCAGCACGCTGCTCCTGCTGTTGCTCCAACGTGTCATTTTTTGGTGAAAAGAAAAACACTTTGCTTGGTCGCTTTTTTACCAACCGAAAAATATATTAAAGTAAAGTTAGGTTTAAAAACATTTGAAAATGAAAATAATGAAAAAAAAACAATTAAAATTTAGTAATCATATATATTGCCATGATATTTAAGAGCCAATAAAGTTTGAAAGTAAACCATCAATGGAAAACAGTTAAAAAATTTTCGAATTTAATAATTTAAACAAATTAAAATTAAAATCAAAAATGTTAAAAAAAAGACAAAGAAAATTAATTAATTGTGTGCTGTCAAAGAATTGTAAAATTAACTAATTAAAAATTTGAATATAATTGTAAATATTAGTTAATATAACAAAATAAAACATAGCAATATAATAACTCTAATAAATAACTCGGCAGTCGGGTAGAAAGCAGAACGCTGCTTCTACAGCGTGTCATGTTTTTCATATCAATGTTTTAGAAAACCCAAAAATGCACTAACACTTTTCAGAACTAAAATGTTTTTAAGTTAACACATGTAAAATACACTGTAAGTCTAAATTCGCAAAAGTTTTCACCATACTATGGCATCATCAGGCAATGAATTAGAAAGAAAATCAAGAGAATCCTTTAAATATTATTCGGCGTGGTGATGGCAGGCACTTTGAAAAGGGAGAGATATTTTAAAGTGATAACAAAAAGGGCCAAAATAAGCGCCCTAATAAGGGGGGGGTGATTATTTATTAAAGATGTTTAATAATGGTGAATTGTTTCAATCTGATTGACTATTTAATACGAAATTATTATTGTTATTTGTTATTGTTATAATCAACAAAAACCTGCAAATTCATATTCAATCAAAAAATTCAAATTATTGTAATTTATTGATAAGTAGTAATTTTATTATCAATCTGGGATGTTTTAATTCTATTTATTATATTTTTGTTTTCTCGGTTTATAAAAGTTTATAAAAAGTGTGGTATTTTAAATTTAGATAAAAAAATTCTAAAGTTGTTAATAAGGAATATATTTGTTAACCCAGAAAATATAAAAATTATAGTGATTCCGTTATTAAAGCATTTACCACACACACAATGTTTTCCGGATATATTTGATGCTTTAGGATACGCAACTGTTTAGTCGGACCATTCAAGTTTTTTCCTAAAACTAGCAATACTGTTTTTCTTTATTTTTAAGATTAACAAGACAAACAGCTGAAAAACACAATTGTTACAAATTTGAATGACATCAAGTTTTCTTTTCCTTCCTTTTTTGTAAGCATCTTTTCGGATGTTTTCTTGTTACTTTTATTTCGAGATATTCCTGCCTGTCCAATATTTACAAACTTTTCTAATAAAACATACACACATATACAGCTAGTAAAGTAGAGAAAAAAAATTCAAATAAAGTAATTGTGGAGTTTCACTTGTCCTACTTTTTACAGTTTGGTATGATCTTCACGGTCTCAAAATTGCCTTCACGTTAAGTGCTCAGTTGTGATGTCATATGACACTCGTAAGAAAAACCTGTCGTTAGAGCAGTTGTTAATAGGTAGTATATATTTATTTATTAATTAATAATTTTTTCTTACATTGTTAAAACGTATTATAAAATAAGATTCAATAAATATTGTAGATAATTTACAAGAATAAATTGCCTATAATAAATTTTATAGAAATTTAAAACTAAATCTTTTAAACATACTTAATTTTTAACGTATTATTAAATTTTGCAATTCAGATAAATGTTTCACATTATTTTGTTCTCCTTTTGCAGATATTTCAATATTGAGACTGTAACTAAACTACCTGCTTGTATTTATGAACTGATTTTGATTAATTAAATTGACGGATGAATTATTCACACGAGAGTGTTTCTAAAAGTTTGCTTGTATTACATTTAAACAAAGCAAACTAATATAGGCGAAACCGGAGCTAATGAGCGATAGGAGTAAGTTGACATACAGTCAAATTATTTCAGACACCACTTTGTGTTGTTGTGTTATGTTAGTCTAACATAAAGCCGTATATCATAATTTGATAAAATTGAAAAAAGTTTGTATATCGATACATTATAGCAAAAAATATTGTTAAACTTAAAAAATTGGTTTATAAATTTCTTTTTTATTTATAATACTCCTACAATAAGACACTTATTAAAAAGTACCGGAAAAAAAATATAATGTGCGGAACTCCCTTAGAACATAATATCTAATTTATTTCGTTATGCGGGCTAAAATTTTCGAAAATTAGATTGCGAAACCTTTTTTAAACCAAAACTTAATAATAATATGCAAAATTTACAAAAAAAAAACTTTAATTCTAAATGTATTTAAGTAGCACTTAAAGGCATTTATTTAAATTTAAATTATACTTAATAACACTTATATTTTTAAAAGCTTTTACTTAACTCAACATGAACAGTTCGTGTGTGTGGATGTACATAATATGTATTTGCGTAGACTTCTTTCATGTTTAACCTTAATTTTTTCCATTTCTACTAATGCGACCTGTTCAAATCATTTATATTTTAAATTTGCTAAAAAATATTACGTTACGACATTAAATCAAAAACTCAGATTTTACGGTAAGTACTACGCTAAAATTTTTTACAGTATGTTTAGGTTCAAATTTTGTGTAATATTTAATGATATCTATAAGTTTAGAAGCTAAATTTCTACAAGGTGCATTAATATAACTGACTACTGGTCTAATGGGATGACCAGTTTTATGCAATTTTACAAGACCATAAAGCATAAAGGAAATACCTGTCCTTTTTTGAAAAAGGTATTTCCTAAGTTGTATGAATCCACAAGCTCCCGGGCTTTATGGTCTTGTAAAATTGCCTAAAACTGGTCATCCCATTAGACCAGTAGTCAGTTATATTAATGCACCTTGTAGAAATTTAGCTTCTAAACTTATAGATATCATTAAATATTACACAAAATTTGAACCTAAACATACTGTAAAAAATTCATTAGATCTCGTTAATAAATTGCATAACGTAACTCTTAAAAATTCCCATAAACTTGTATCTTTCGATGTCACTAATCTTTTCCCAAGCGTTCCCATAAAAGACACCTTAAACATAATACGAGAACTTTTAGTTAATAACAAAACGAACCCTTTAATTATTCAAGAAATTTTAATCGCCTTAGATGTTTGCCTTAAGCAAAACTATTTTAAATTTAATAACAAATTTTACCTTCAAAAAGATGGTTTACCTATGGGAAATCCCCTGTCCTGTTTATTAGCTGATATTTTTATGGATCACCTCGAAACTAAAATTCTCAATTCTGCATTTAAAAAGTTCATAATTTATTGGTATAGATATGTTGACTATATTTTTATTTGTTTCAATGGGTCCCTCAGACAATTAGATAAACTTTTCAATTTTATTAATAATAAACAATAAACAACATAAACAGTAAAGAAAATTTTCAAAAAGAATTATATGGAATTAAATTTATCGCGATTTCTAATGGCTACCAGGTCAAATTGATTGATAATTTACTTAGTCAGATTAAACATAAACAACTAGTCAATTCAATATACCCCACTATTCATAATAAATCTAACGTAAATTTTAATGTAGTTACTTTTCTCGGAAGCAAGTCAGAAAAAATTGTCAAATATTTGAATCATCATAATTTCAATATAGCTTTTAGAACAGACAATTAACTTAAAAAATTCATTAATAATGCTAAATCAAAGTCAGATATTTTAACCAAATCAGGAGTTTATGAGCTCACTTGCGAATGCTCTTAAAAATATATCGGTCATACAGGTAGATCTTTCCAAACACGATTTAAAGAACACTCGCGATCCCACAGACTTGCGGATGGAAAATCTACTTTTGCAAAACATTTATTGGATACCAACCATAAACAAGGAGGTTATGAAATTTTACATGTAGAGCCAAAAAGTAAAAAATTAGAATTTTTAGAAGCTTTAGAAATAAATAAATTAAAATATTCACCTTTGTTATTAAATAGTCAATCGGATTTAAACTATTCACTTTTATTAAACATTTTTAATAAGTAATAACCCCCCCCTTTTTTTTGTAATAACTTTCAAAATATCGCTTCTTTTCTTATAAAAACCTCCCCCTACCACTCTGAACAATATTTAAAGGATTCTCTCTTAATTTTCTTTCTAATTCATCGCCTGATGATGCCATAGTATAGTGAAAACGTTTGCGAATACTTACAGTGTATTTTACATGTGCTAACTTTTAAACATTTTAGTTCTGAAAAGTGTTTAGTGCATTTTTTGGGTTTTCTAAAATATTGATATGGTTAATATCGAGTTACACTACCTAAACCACGTATCAATTAATTACTTATAACTTTCTTTAACAACTCAATGGAAAAACGGGGTACAATCCCTGGGTACAATACTGCCGTGCTAAAATCAAAAGCTGTATCTACAGTAGCTAAATATCGCAAAACTTACGATCAAAGTTGTTTTATTATTCCTTGGTAGAATGCTAGAATTTTAATTATGGTATTTTTTAATAAATACAATGTCGATACAGCCTGTTCCTTTAAAATATAAATAAAATACTATGTCAGAATACTAAAACCACATACAAATACAAAAACCTAATTTTTTGTAGATACCGCCTTTGATTTTAGCACGGCAGAATAAGCAGCCTATGGCTTCAGTGCTAATCTTTCCTGCTATTGGGTGAAAACCTGTTGAAAATGTATGATATTATTGTTATCATTATTATAAAAAAGAAATAAAAATCAAAAAAAATTTTGGGCACTGTAAAATCTTCTTAATTTACACTACCATTTATAATTAAATAATTTAAAAATAATAACAATTCATTATAAATAGTAATAATTGTAATAAAAGTAATTTAATTATTCTTTATTAGTAGAATAAAATTTTGATGTAAGAAAAAACTTTATAGCCAATGTTTCTGCATTTTATTTTTTTTACAAAAAAATTATTGTTTATGTTGTTTACTAAGTAAACACAATTGCAAAGCTATTTATAAATTTAAAATATATCAATTAAAATTTTTTTAAACATCTAGTAACTTTGAAAACAAAAGTTTTTCTTTATCGTTTTGTTACGGTCGTAATTCTTTACAGGCCTCTGTGCTGAAAATCGAACTCATCACTAATCGTGAATCACCTGCTGCTGCGAGCTTTCCATTTCCGTTTGGGTAGGGTTATTTCTTTTTGTTTTTATTTGAAACATAGAGAAAATAAATAATTAAATAAACGTTTTTACACCGAGAAAAGCAAAAACCGACTCAAACTTAAATCAAAATTTCTTGATAAGCTTATTATATTGCAAAACCCCAACTACTACGAGATCAAAACCAATATAATATCTTAAAATTTGAATAAAAGCAATTGCGAATTAGGACATTTAAACAATTTTAAATTATCTGTTGTTTTGGGTCGTAATTAATTAACTTTAACTAATTTTTGTCAAAAATATATTTCTTTAATTAGTTTACGATATCAAATTTAAAAGATTAACAAGCTGAACGACTACAATAAAATTATATAATTTCATAAGCTTCTAGTTGCAGGTTTAAATTTTTATTTACATATTTTATATAGTTTATATTTTTAATGTTAATTTTGTGAAGATATTTGCATTCATATGTGCAGCGCACAATCGAAGAACCTAGTGAGTTTTGTTAAAAACATGGAGTTTATGGTTTATTATTATAATTTTGCATGACTTTTCATTTGACTTGACGTTTTAATAGTGAGACTTACTGTTTCTTTCGATTTAATACAGGGTATGTTTTTTATTTCGCCTTACACTCGTACTACATTAAGCTTTTCGCGTGTATATTCTTTGTTTTAATATACACAATGTTCATTCATGTATTCTCAATTAATGTAATTACAGTTTCGACGAGTGCACGCAATAAAGCCATTTACCAAATTTTAAACAACTATACATTCAATAATTTTAAAAATATATACAGATTAACTGCTAACTTTAACAAACTGATTATTCAATGTATTTAAATTTTGATGTGCATAACAAAACTATTTTTGACACTGATTGTGAATAAAAATATTAAGTAAAAAAAAATTTAATGACTAGTTTCATTTCTGCTTTGGAATAACTTAGTAAACATAAAAAGAATTTGTTATTAAAACAAGAGGAAATTTGATTAGTAGAGGCTGAGTATTAATTAATTTCTCGAATAATAAATTAAAGTGCTTGAATGCTGCACATTTACTTACGATTTTAACTGTATTATTATTAATTATAATTTATGCTTCACTACAGTAATTTGTCACAATTTCAGTTTTTTTTCAAACCACACAAAACATGCTCACTAAGTATCGCACAATAATATTGAAAATGCCTCTTAACTAATTACTATAGTGGAAGGTACATTGTTTTTGCAACTTTGGCTTATTACAAATCTGGGACAAATTATATTTACTTTTTCGAGTTAAATTATTAGAAATTTTTTAAAACATGTTTGGGAACCTTACACCATTTTTTTCACACCTGTTAGTATTAGTATTGACGGTGTACTGATGAAATATTTATAGACTAATAATGATGAAAAGTATGGACAGTGTTTTTATGTTAACCCTTTTTTCTGTGGTCTCTACAGTAGTTCCAACGTTTGACTAGAATAAGTCGAAAATCTAAAGCACCTACAACAAAACCGTATTCTGTAACCACAAGGTTATTGTATTTCTATAATTATGCATAATTTTTTGAATACTATCATACGATCTGCTAAGTAATGCCCATCTTTTCCCTCACAAGTGAACTTTTGAATAAATTCAATTGTGCTATGTTTGTCTTACTCTCATACTTCTTTCCGAGTTAAATTTGTTAATATTCAAAATTCGAAATTTGAAATAATTCGAAAAAGGTAGGTAAGTTTCTGAACAGTTTTGTTCAAATCAGTTGAGTTTGAAATGATTAGTACTATATAATTTTAGTAAAATTTACTATCTAGTATTGCGAATTAAAGAAACTTTTTTTTTCAAAAAACTTAGAATGTAATTAAAACTGTAGTGCCCTTAATATTTTATATTTTTGTGTTACGAAACATTAAAACAAACGTTTTTTTACTTGGAAGGCGTTGCCATGGTTGCTTTCAGAAAATATTTAACAGTTGTCATAAATAACAACATAATAAATTCTGTGCCTAAATACTTATGGACAATAGTGTACATAATATGCTCACTATTGTGAGTTACTGTAGATATCTTGCCATATTAATTTCTACATGACTTAGTGACCTAAATAATTAAGTCGGAAGTTGATAATTTGCCTCTAGTCCTGTTCGAATCTGATGTAAAAAACTTTTTTTTTACGACGAAAAGGGGAAAATATTAAGAAACACACGTACAGCCCGTGCTGTTGGTAGTGTGGGGTTAGCCATTGGTGTAAGTTGGCGACCCACTAAACCCCCTCCCTGGTGATGGATGGTAGTGTTCACATCACCTCTTGATGGAAGTACCGGTAGCCCTGAAAAGCATAACATCACATGAAAAAAAGTTATGAACTTTTTTAAATACGGACTTTAACGATTTAAACAAAAAAAATTAATTTCAGAGTTATTCCAACGCAGATCTTGTATTCACTATGAAATGATTGGATTGGATAATATGCACCTTTGAGAGATGAAATGTGAATTATTAAAAAGTTTATTATTCAAGTTTTAAAATAACACTTAATTGTTTAAAAAATGTTTGTTCTTACTGTTAAGTCAATTGTTAAGTCAAACCCAGAATTTCCGCGCTGTAACTCAACCAGCAATCACACCAATTCACTCCTGTGGTCATTTTTGTTTGTTACTACTAGGTCACTTCAATTTTGACTCAAACTATAAGCTTGATCATATTGTTTGAACAATATATGACATTACAAATCTAGGCAGGTAATGCAGAAACCTATGTATTGATTTGGGTATTGCGTTCCCGAGAAAGTGGGATTTAGTTTAGCATAAAAAGCGGTAAATTTTGTCAAGGCGTAAATAAAATTTAAAGTGAAGATGGTAATTGAATGCAGATACTATTTCTTTCATGATGCCTTTAACGTAAGCCGAACTTCTATTCTTATTTTTTTTAATTTTGTTTTTCGTTCAATTAATGCAAGAAACATATTGCTTTTTAGCGATCAATGAGAATATTTGGAATTTGGATTTTGGAACTACAAGAAGTAGTGAAAACAAGAATTTTGGGTGGAAAAAGTTTTATCGAAATCTACGTGTTTTCTTTGGAATACAATAAAATTTAACCAATTACCTCAACTTTTTTTATGGAATATTTGGAACTTTGAATATTTTTATTTAAATTTAAATGAAATAGTTAAAACAAAATTGTTAGATTTACAAATTAACGTAAATAAAAAATGCTTCAGAAACACTGAGTTATGGTACTGTATTTATAGCATTAAACAGCGTGAGATTTAAAGTAGTGGATTAATTAAATTACTAGTGGCTATCCAACCTGTGCATGCGGTGTTTCAAAATTAACTAAAAAAATAATTGAAATGTTACTCTGCGGTTATGTTTTCTATTTATTTTGAAGGTGTTAAATGCCTAAAACTGTTTGTTTTATAAACAAAAACAATTCAAATATTGTTTCATTTCTTTCACTATTTCACTATTTCTTCTAGTGAACCAATAGTTCGTCACCATAGAAATTAGTCATTGTTGCTTAAATAACATTACTAACTTCTTCAGCTTGAATACCAAATGTCATTTTAATAATATACACAGCATTTATAAAAGTATAAAAAAAACCACTCGCTTAAAAATGACATGTTGATAATGATGGAGGCATGTATTTTATATTAAAAGATTATTAGAATTCGGATGCCAACAGATCGATCTTGAACACAGCAGTGTTTCCGACGCAACCAGGATTAAAATCGCGGTTTCTCGCTTTCCAGTTTGTCGATGTATGTTTTATGCCACATCGCTGGTATGACAACATTTAAAATGATAATTGTTGAAGCACGGACGATTTCAGTAACTATCGTTTATTTGTGCATTGCAAAAATGAGAATCAATTGTAGTTTGAATTTGATAGCTTGATCGATAATAGACTTCGATTTCAAACAGGGCCGGCTAAAGGGGTTGCAGCGAATAAAAGACATCCAGGCCCAGCAAACGGAAACTTCCATTCTGGTTGTATTGACTGTTAATATATATATCATTTTTACAATTACTTTCTTTAGGCATAAAGTTCATTTGGTATAAATTACTTAACATCGATTTTCTAACTCGTTGAAATATGGACGAGTACCCTATAAAAGGTTAAAATATAAAGAAACCAAAATACATGTTTATGTTCAATTTTAGTTTTATTTTACATTTTTCTACAAATTTCACCCGGGGTAGGGGATCTTGTAGTCTCCGGGTGGAGGGGGGGGGGGTATTACCCCCTCGGACACCTCCCTGGATTCAACACTGAATCTACATCAATTATCGATATCAATATTTTAGAAAACCCAAAATATGTCGTTTAGCGATATTTTATACTTATAGTGTGCTATCTTATTTGTATTATATCTTAAAAACATTTTAGTTCTAAAAAGTGTTTTTTTTTGAATTTTCTAAAATATTGAATTACACTACTTAAACCAATCGACTATATCAATTATATCTAAAAAATAATATATAACAATCAATCTCCGAATTATTTTGTATATTCTATATATATTCTATATATATACTCGGATAGTAGGCTGAATTAAACAGGCTTCATAGCTATTGAAACTACGAAATCTTCCATGAAGCTGTATTCAAACAGATTAGGCTACTGTTAGGAAAATGCCCGTTAATAGCATTAGAACAAACAGTCTAATCCGACAATATTGAAACATGTTAACAAACTATGTAATTAGCTTGAATATTTTTGACACTTCCCATGTAAACAACAATCGCACTATTAACTTATTAGAGGTACGGACCCGTTATACTAAGTACTAGTTTTTTAGCTTACTTTAAGTTCCAATTTTTCAGTGGATTCCATCTTCTGTTGGACTTTAAAATATATAAAATCTTATAATAAAAAGTGTACTTACCAAAAATATTTAATCTGAAATGCAATAGCCTCAGTTCAGGATGACAGCTTTAGAGCATTTTTACGATATTGACTTCATTTCCAAAATCTTTATATATAGTTTTATTGAAATATGTCATGTTACATAAAATGACTTTATATAAAAAAAAGTTTTCAAAATTAACCACCTCACATTAAGGTCTTTCGACGTACAAAGGGACTCGCTAGTGTAATTTCGTAATTTTAAAACTCTTTGAGGTGAAGGCAACATAACCAACAACATTCCTATTTTAAATAAAACAATTTTATTGAAAAACATCGAATGAAGCAAAATTATCATGTTTTTTTACTTATAAATATTGTACTAAATATTATGATGTAAAGGTAACCTGCTTGCAGAAAACTGTAGCAAGTCAGACTCGTGTGCTTAACCGAGTGAATAATATGATTACCTTTTGACTGGTAAAAATCAGATCTACAGTTGAATGGAGTGAGAAGTGAATTTTATGTTTGCATTTGATTAAAAATTATATTTACGAGTTGTAAGTTAATGATCTTTTTGGGTATCCGTATAATAATTGACCTAGCATTGAGTTTGAAAAGAGGTTTACCAGGTCTAAAATTAATCAAAAAAATTTATGATATTTGGAGTGTAAAATTGATATATGAATAAACTCAACTTATGTGTATATAAAAAGATTATGTTCATAGTAATATAAAATTCGTGAAGGTAGAATATCAAAGGAATTGTTAATTATTTTTTATACTACAAAGGGTTAAAATATGTATTAGATTTTTAGCAATTAAAATGTTTAGAATTTGTTCAAACCAGCAACCATGTGAATTTATCAAGTCATTAACAGATAATACTGTTAGAATTATAAAAAATTTCCTGCTTAAAGATCGTTAAATTATTTCCCAAAAAAATATAATGCATTTACAGCTGTGTGGAATTAATAATTAATAAATGGAAATAATATTATTATATCAAATTTTTATAGTATTTTTATAGTACTATAGCTAGAAGTTTTACGATCAGACCACGTATACTTCTGGCTGTCCGCATGAATCAAGATTAACTGAATTAAAAATTTATAAACATAAATGAAATTTATAAACATAATTATATAACCCTAAAATAGTCTGATTTCAATTAAGAATTTCTGAAATAAGAAGCTTGTTTTCGGACATTTTGTACCATATCAATCAATTTGCATTCTATTAATTAATTTTTTTCATAATATGGAAAAAAGTAAATAATTAAATTGGTACGTATTTTGGATTTGGTACGTATAAACTTGGTAAATTATAAAATTGGTACGTATAAACGTATTTTGGACATATCTAGGACGAATATTTTTATCCAAACGAACGTACCACGTATGTACCGGTATGCAAGTTGTACGTACTGTTTACGTACCCAGTACATACATTATGCACAGTGTTGTACGAATAAGTTACCTCCATTATTCGTACAAATGTGTACGTACTTTGTGCAAATATTTCACGTACCTAGTACGAACCAGGACGTACCACGTTAGTACGAGATTCGTACATTAGTAGGAGGTACGTACAAATTTGTACGAATTATTGAGGTACCTGATTCGTACAACCTTGTACATATAATGTATGTCCCAAACCACATTTTGATGCAGAAAAAAAGAAATTGCTGGTTTTAAATTTTAAAAATAAAACAATATTTTTAAACAATTAAAAAAATATATTGTATAACGATTCGTTCATTTAAATTTTTCATACATCAAATTCCTGATGGTAGTTTTTATTCTAACATTTTTGACTTAGTGTGCTTTCTTTGTAAACCGACGATATTTCGTTTTGGATTAAAAAGATTTTCATTCTATCATTCTATCATATTCCAATCTTAAAAATAAAAATAAAAATAAATTTAAACGTTTAAAAATATTATCACATGTTAATAACAATAATTAGTAGTAACTATAACATAGGTATTAGTAATTCCTTAAAATATATCGCTTTTAAAAATATTTGATTTATTATTACTTTGGGCTATTTTCAATAATTAAAATTTTATATTTATAAGTAACTTAATTTTACTGTAACAAAAAGTTTTTAAAAGTTTATACTTTTAAAGGTAAAGTAACTCAATAAGTAAATTAAAATTATACCGAAAATTAGTTAATTAAAAATTTTTTTTTAAAAGTAGTAATTTAAATTTAAAATTTTTTTCCTAAATCCATAGGAAGCAAGTTTGTTGATGTATCTACTTAAAATTTTGTTTTTAAGTAACTATGATTTTTTAAATGGCAGATATTTGCTCTACTACATCTTACCAGACAACATTTGTCATAATATTTATATATTAATTATATAATTTTTACGAAAACATTATGAAAAATGTTGTCAAGGATATGTACTGAGTGGCCGGCCGAACACCCAAACAAAAAATTACCAGAGGAATTTCAAAATTTTCCATTATAACAGATTATATTATGACAGACATTAATTGATAGATTATTTTAAAAGGTATGCATCATTTATTAATTGTCTTTTTAATTATTGTTAAAAATTCAAAAATAATGCAAAAAAATTTATTTTCTGTTCAAAACCAATTGCCATCTATTTAGTTACTTTAAGAATTAAAGTAAATTTTCGATATAATAGAAAAAAATAAAAAGAAAAAAAAACTATTGTCTAGAAATATACTGCAATAATCACAAGCCTGACTATGGATATTATTTTCTTTAAAATATCTTTAGTTACGGAAATTAACTTTTCCCCTGTAATTAATAAAATTGATTGAGTACTGAAAAATAATAATTTTTATCAACAGAACATTATTTTAAGAAGAAAATTCATGGATCAGATTACGTACAAGCAAATTGAAACATTTACAAGAAAAACGGAAACAAAAGAAGACAAGTAACAACAGTTCAATTAAGAATAATTAATTTAGATTGAATGAAATTATAAAGTCAAGATTAAGATTATTAAATTGAAATAATTAAAAAAATTTACGGAGTATTAATCATAATTGAAGAGAGTGTAATTGACGTACTATGCCGATGCACGTGGGAATTGTTAACAATCAATATTTTAAAATTAAATTTATATTTGAAATAATAAAATTACAAATAAAAAAATTATATTTAGGAATAAAAATCTTTTTAAATATCTTCCTTCCATCCTTTTCAAAATTACCTGTCCATACCATCACCTCAAACAATATTTAATAGATTCTCTTTAATTTTTTTTTCTATTTCATCGCCTGATGATGCCATAGTATGGTGAAAACGTTTGCGATGTTTTTATACTTACAGAGCATTTTAATTGTGATAACTTAAAAACATTTTAGTTCTAAAAAGTGTTAGTGCAATAGCTAGGTGTTCTAAAATATTGAAATTGCTAAGTTTTGTTATTTAAAGTCCTTAAAATAAACTTCTTGTTTTAGCGTGCAATAACCAGAATTATTAAAAATCAAGTTTTGGATTCTGGTTGCAAATATACCGGGTGACCGGTCGACCATCTGAACATAGGCAATTAACATAGAAAATTGATTTTTCTTTAATTCCTGCTTCTCATCACAACGGATAAGAATGAAAATTGATATCCTTTCGAGTGGTTGTCGTATCCGACGAAAATACATTTCAATGCCTTGAAATCAAACTTTCGTCGCATTTCCTGTGGAACATGAACAAAAACTTCAGATCCAAAAATTCTTAAATGTTCATTTTTAATCTGTTTGTTGTACCACAATTCATACGGTGATTTGTTAACTGCTTTACTGCTTCCGCCCAAAATTTCTTATCCATTTGCTTCGAATGGATCATGGTTCTTGTCGACTCAAAAATTGTACGCATTTCTCGTTCTGCACAGCCATTTTGCTCTGGAGTGTATGGCACCGTGCATTGATGATGAATTTGATTTTCGTCAAAAAAAATTATTATCATATTGTTGACAAATTCCGTTCCATTGTCCGATCTGAAAATACGAATATTGTATTGTGTCAGTCTTTTTGTGTCAACTTAACAAATTTCTTGACATTCTCTACAACTTCTGATTTTTGTTTCAAGAAACACACGAAATGAAAATGTGAGTAATCGTTTTTAAGTAACAAAAAATATCTGGAATCACCGAGCGAAGCTACTTCCATCGGTCCACACAAGTCTGCATGAATAATTTCGCCGCACTTCGTTGATTTTTCATCACGACTCTGAAGCTTCTACGATGATATTTCCATAAACGCATGCTTCGCACGTAAAATTCTCATTGACGAAATTAAGACCTTTTTCTTGCAAAAATTTCTTTTCGTGTGTAACGTTTTGATGTGCAAGTCGCTCATGCCAAGCACGAAGTGAAATCTTTTTAATAGCTACATTTGCGATAGCTTTATGGTCTCCTAATGGTTTCACCACTTTGAACAACATCTGGTGCAATTTTCCATTTTGTGGAACTCCCACTGCAACAACATTGTTACAACAATTCACAGCGCTCGTTATCCGATCGAAATTTGTAACCACGATCCATATCCTTTCCCGATGAAAACAAATTCACTCCAATTTCAGGTACATATAAAACATCCACAATTCGTTTAGGAATCCATTCATCACCTTTATTGATTCTAAGTAAAAAGCGTAGCCAAAACAAGCTATATATGTATATGATAAAGTCGGCAGTTAAAATAATAAGTTTTTTCTCTTTTGCGTCTCAACATTTTGGGGTACTTGTTATCTATGTAATATATAATATATGTGTATGATTTAAGATGTTACTCGGTTCTCTATATCAGAAGTAGAACTCCCAATTGTATGCATTTTTTTACTATAATTGTTTTTTTATAATAATTTATAATAGGTAATTTACATTGCACACTGAACAAATCACGTTTCCTATTTCAATTTTTTATTAATTATTTTAATTATTCAATTTTTAAAATACTTTTTTTGGATTATTTTTTAAATTTTTTATTGAAATTCATAAATATGCACATAATAAGACTATTCTAAGTAATTAAAATGCATTTGCATATTATAGTATTCTGCACTACATGTACGAATATGAAAATATATGTATTATAAAATTTGGTATAGAGGTATTCCCGTGACCAGTATATGAAATTTACAACTCTGACTTTTCTAACACCAAAAAGAAGATGCAAAATACATATATTCCGAACTTTACTTATGTGTATAAGAGTAGTCTAACGAGAACCCTGTCGTTAGTTGTGCGAACGACATCATTTTCAGTAGAAATT
Organism: Cantharis flavilabris; assembly: GCA_949152465.1. NCBI lineage: Eukaryota > Metazoa > Arthropoda > Insecta > Coleoptera > Cantharidae > Cantharis > Cantharis flavilabris. Next base: position 11,973,589 of record OX424441.1, read on the forward strand.
ATACACATTCATTGGACATCTAACAAAAAGTTGCGATTTAAAGAAATTATCGACGTGAACATAATGTCAAGAAATAAAATAATGCAAAGAGTTTTGAAAAAGATTTTATTGCTATAGCAGTTAAATGTTAATTAAGGTAGGTATAT